>OX422218.1:472570065-473770065 GCA_949130495.1 Sambucus nigra | reverse complement strand
CCAAGTCAAAGCCAAAGATATGGTCTTAAGGGTACCAGAATTTTACCTCCACCATCAGCATGTTCCATTCAATAGGCCGACTATGCCATAATGAAACTTACCCCATGTTGAAAGCATCGTAGTCGACATTGTATGAGCACATCACCTCTAAGTTTTCAAGGTAAGAGGATAATTCAACACTTTCGAGAGAGCCATATTATAAAATGATGAGACACGAAGCAAGAAGAATGCAAAAGAGAGGAAATGTGGATGGGTGAAGAAAATACTCCTCCATTACCCCATTTTTATACTTGGAAAACTCAACCAAAGACAAAATCCAGCAAATTATAGAGGAAAACCTTCCCCACCAAGTACCAAGTAATTGAAAAAAGTGCAATCAAAGCCTTGGGTTATTTAGTCTGGACAGACCTGCCGATAGGCAGGACAAGGGGTATGCCGATCGATAACCCCCTATTTTTGAAAAGTTCCCTTTTTCCTTTTTAATTAAAATAAAAAAACTCAAATAAAAATAATTTTTATTCTAAGGAATTCAGAATTTCCTATAATTTTACTTATCATGTCTTAAAATAAAAATATCTCTCAAATCATTTTAAATCCTTTTTACGCTCTTAGCCGTAAAGTAAAAAGTGCATATGCATTAAGTCATTAAAGAAAAAATTTAACAAAATATCATTTCATTGCATATATATTGCTTTATTATATTTTTATTCTCGGAAAGAAAAAACACAAAAACAATGGGACTCTGCCCGAGCCTCCTACACTCGTTCTCTCTCACTTTCTCTTTATCTCTAAGAACCTCCGTCCTTATTTCCCCGACGACGAGATGAAGAGACTCCGCTCCTCGAATGAGACCCTTCCACAAATGAGTCAGATGACACCAAGCAAGACGAAACCAGGATCGACTCCCAAATATGAGCAGTCTCAGAAACCACCAAATCCCGAATGTCCATGAGCTAGTTGATCGACACCCGAATGTGCTGCAAGAAAAATAAAAAAGGTCAAATCGGTCAGTCTAAGGTAAAGAAAAAAAATAAAGAAATGAAAGGTATACCGCTGGATGAAGAACATCCTCTATTAGATCCAGCTCCTCCAAGTCCATCGCATTGGGACTATGAAGCATACGAACCGACCCTCTGTCAGATTGTTGAATGTTATAGGAAGGAGGAGATAATAACAGCAAAAGGAACCTCTGATGTCATTGTCGTTACCGATGTCACCGTACCACCTGCACTGTGGGAAAACTCCACTGATTGACTCAAGCTCGCGGGGGGAAGTGGCATAACGTCATATATCCTAGTCAACATCAATTAGCTTGAGACAAAGTCTAAATAATCATGGGTCACCACCGTGTCAGTATTTCTACAAATAAAGCTCATCGACCATTGTCACCACCCTCGCATCCTCTGAAATCTCCAGCTCTCACCTCATGTACATCGGGGGCCTTGCAGGGGGTACCATCACCTCATCCTCCTCCACCTGCCGAACTAATATCTCTCTTAGATACCAGAAGTAGACGAACTGATGCGCCAGCAAACGACGCAGCTACACTTTCCCCCGGTCCAGGGATAAAGGGTCACCTGTAAAATTCCCAATGGAAAATCAATATCTGAAAAGATCATCAAGGAAAAATTATCTCAAAGAGAAAGAATATTTACCCGATCACTCGTGAAGCCGTTTAAGACCTGACGCATCACCTCTAAAGAAAGGGACCGCCTCGACTATCGATTGGACTTTTGCCACCGGTACATCCGAAAGAATCCCCCAACATACTCATCCTTCAAAGCTATCAGTTGGGCATTAAGCCCAAACACCTTAGAAAACCACGTCTGCAAAGGACAAGGGTCAACAATCAAGGAATCAAGAATAAAATGAATGAAGAAAAATACGAATGCAAAAAGGAAAATGCAAAAAATAAAGAATACCTATAAAAAGATACGTGGTGCTAGTAAAGGTTTACCGGAAGCACCGACTGAATGCGTTTAAAGAAAAATAAAGGGTCGCCTAAGTCAGGCTCCCCCAGTAAAAAAGAGGGATATTTGAAAACACCCTAAAAAAGGGCAAAAACCAAAAGTGGACGACATCGCCAATCGTCGCCAATAAAAACCCACCCAACAACGGCAAAATAAACAAATGGGCCATCTGCCGCACCTACAGTGCGTCAGTCTCGTCAATCCGTCGACTCAATAACACCTCCCTCAAAAGAGACAAACGAATGGAGTCCCCAGAGACTATCCTCCCACATTTCCTAACGCCGCCGCCACGCCGTCGGCGTCACCCGCAAAGGCCGATCCACCTCTATCTGTGCCCTATCACAATACTCTTGCACATCAATGGGAGTCACCATCATCTCCCCAAAGCCGAAATGGATGGTGTGGGTGGTGTCCCTCCACCTCTCCCCAAAGCGCAAAGAACAGCCGTCAAACGAGGCGTCTTATGCAGTAAAGACACCAATATACCAAAGCAGCTGATGACACCACCCAACACACCACCGATAGAAGGCGCTCCCAAACATCCTTAAGCCCCGTCGTCCCCCGAGATCACAGGTTCGACGCAGAAATATCAGTCCGTCAAAGCCAAAAGGAAAAAGCCTTGTCAAAATTCAAGAAATAAAGAAATATTACCAAGAAAAAAGAAAAGAATACCAAAGGTCATTAACACTTATATATCCGCTAGGGTTCACAACACTAGAATATCGATGGTGCGTCGGCTCATGCAAAAGAGTCCGATCATCCGCAATTAGCTTGAATGAGTCGAAATGTTCTCACTACCCAACGCTAGGGGCACCCTAGCCCGCCACTCCAAGTTCGCCCAATCGTCGACATTTAACCATGCCATGTGGACCTCACTGCTTGAAAAATTAGCCATTTCTTGGTTTTGGAATGCTAAAATAGTTTGCAGAAATAAAGGGCAAAAGAGAGAAACTCTGGAAGCTGTGAAAAATGAGGAAATCTCGCTCCTTTTTATAGGAGGCTAACGGGCATGCTGATCGGCAGCTCCTAGTAACATACCGATCGACACTATCCCTTCACCTTATCTAGGTACCCCAAAAGAATGCCTCACTACTATTTGGCACCTCTTACACCCTTTCGATCGGCACCCTCCCTAAAACTTTGTACCCAAATTTCCCCGAAATGCCGAAAAATCCCCCCAAAATTCCTAAAATTACCAAATGAATTTTAGAACCTTTTTCACCAAGAAAAACATTTTTTTACCACACTTACTTCCCCAGTGAAGCACTTACTTCCCCAGTAGAATTTCCAAAATCAATTGGATATCTCCCTAGAAACGTCTCATAGGACGTCACAGAAATTGAAGAAAAATTCCCCAACAAGCCTGTACCCAATCCTCGGATTAATACCTTTCCCCACTGGGGTCTCCAAATTTCCCTAAGAAAACTATAACTTATGTCCTTAGAATTGGCTTCGACTCGCAGAATTGGTCAGTTTTACTAAGGTCCTCATAATTGACCTCGACCCTCAAAATTGGTCACTCCCCTACCTAAGCCCTCAAAATCGGCTTTGACCCTCAGAATTGGTCGCTTCTACTTAAGCCCTCATAATTGGTTTCGACACGTAGAATTGGTCATCTCTACTTAAGACCTCAGAATTGGATTTGACCCGCATAATTGGTTACTCCTTTACTTAAGACCTCAGAATTGACTTCGACCCTCAGAATTGGTAGCTCCTACTTAGGATTCTAGAATTGGTCGCTTCTACTTAAGCCCTTAGAATTGGTTTTGACCTGCAGAATTGATCATCCATACTCAATCCTTCAGACTTGGATTCGACCCTCAGAATTGATCGCTCCTACTTCGACCCGCATAATTGGTCACCTCAACCTAAGGTTCTCAAAATTGACCTCGACCCATAAAATTGGTGACTGCCTCGTTAATTTGAAAATAAGGAAATATGAACATGAAGTGAGCCCAATTACACAGTAAAAGCAAGAAGAAGAAGGGGAATATAAAAAAGAGAGTAAGGTATGGTAGTATAATACCTGACTCATAGTAGCTCCCCCTCGTTATTCCACATTCAAAGGAATAATCGTTGCGCTAGCCTAAAAATAGGGAAATAGGTAAATGCCAACAAGTATTTATACAAAAAACATAAGCTCAAAGATCCAGGTAGATTAGGTATTTACCTGGGAACTCCCCACTGAGATGCCTTCCAGAGACTCCTCAGTAGCAAGAGCAGGAGTGGTACTAATTGGAGGGGTGACCAAAGTCTCCTCAGGCACAGAAACTGGTGGACTACTAACCTGAGGGTTCAAGTATAAATCCTGTAAGTAAAGGGACCACATCTATAGATATATTAGAAGAAACTATATAATATGCAAATATGTAACTAATCAAGCAAATAGATGTGCAAAAACTGAACATACCACTGAAGCTGGTCCTACAGAGATGGGAACAAGCCCCTCTGACAAGGGGACTTCAGCCAAGCTAGCTAAGGCAACTTTCCCTACAGAAGATAAGGGGCGACTCATAGGTGAAACCTCCAAAGATGTCTTTGATACCCTCAGCACGGGCGCGAAAGATGAGGTGGTCTCACAAGCACTGCCCTTTAATGGAAAGAAAGATAGGAAAATCTATAAGTAGTAATGAAGAAAAAAAATATAGAAGACAAGTTAGCATAACTATATGGAGATGTGCTATAATGATGCCTCCCACAAAGACAACAGCTAATAGAGCTCCCCCAATAGTGGTAGGGTCTAATGAAGGGGAAATCGAAGAAATAAGTGATGAAGTAGTATCACCGATCAATTGGCATATAATCAATTAGAAATAGAGTATGAGAATGAAATCCCAATGACAAAGAAAAATGATTCGAAAGACGAAAGATTCGAAACAAGTGTACCTAAAGCCCTTATAAAGAAGAAGGCGGGAAAAGGACCGACGAGATGGTCGCAATGGATGTAGTGGTTTAACCATTATAAAATTATCAAAGAACCAAACATAGATAAAGAAAGAAATAGATCCTAACAAGAATAAGTAATACCTGAAAGGTGGAGATAACCTGTGTAATAGGCTTGCTAGATGCAATAATGAAAAATGGCCTGAAAGATATAGGCTAGATGTGAGGCCTATTATCCACGAGCATAAATACCTGGGAGATGGGAATCATTTTACTGAAGGTGATACACCTAGGGCAGTACCTCTAGTAAGTGGTGATATTCCCCTAATAGAGGAAGGGCCACTAGAGGAAGGCCACTACAATAAAAATAAACAAGCAAACAAAGAGAATATGATCATGGATAGAGAAAGTATAACAGCATAAAGAAAGACAATAAAGGAGACAAGATGAAAGTACTTCAGGCAGTCCGATAGAAGAACCCCTCACTACAGAGGAGGGGGAGGAGAAGAACGGCGACTAAGGGAGATAGTCACCCGTGTCTACAAAATAAGAAAGCCTTAATAGGTATGCCTTAAAATATAACAAATAAAGTAAAAGTCTTAGGAGAGCTAATGCTTACCTGGACTGAAGAGGAGGACACATAAGAAGTCCTCGATGTCGTAAAAAATACAGTAGATAGTTGCAAAAAGTTAGACAAGAAGCAGACACTGTATTAGTAAAATTAAAAAGAAAAGAGAATAATGACTAAATAAGGGAAGTGACAAACCTCCCTGAACAAGCCTAAGAATGAGACTAACATAGAATCCTCTCCCTAGGAAAAGGCCCCCGGACAGGAGGTGGAGGTAACGGATCACTCGATACAATGGAAACACCCTCCCAATGTCACCAAGATAAAGACAATTCATATATAAACTACGCATATGTAAAGGAGAAATACAACAATGCAAAATAAGTTAAGGGAAAAGACTTAAAACGGTAGAGAGGGTGGTTTTTCCATATGGTAATTGTCCACTAGTAGTACTGCTGGTAGATGGAGAGTCTATCATAACGCCATCACTAGAAGACTCCCCCGAAACTGGTAACAAAGAAGAAGTATAAGGGTGTTGATCATCATAATGATCAGTGACACTCATTTCATTCGTAGAAGAAACGTCATCATCATAGGAGGGAGTGCTTCTATAATCGACTAGTTCCTCTTCAAATGATAGAGAAGGGGAACCAACAAGTGAAACCTCATGAAATTCCATTTCACTAACTAAAAGGGAATGAGGTGTACTACCTTCACCTATGGGAATAGAGGTAACACAAGGCTCCTCAGCAGAAAACCATAGGGCTTTATAGCCCTGCTCTTGCACAGTCCTATAGGTCTTCTCTACCCCAAGGTCATCAGTGTCAGACCCTTAGTCTGGTGCAAGAGAAGGAGAAGCAACGCCAATACTGGTCTTCTTCTTCTTCTTCTTCTTCTTCTTCTTCTTCTTCTTCTTCTTCTTCTTCTTCTTCTTCTTCTTCCTGCTCTCCCTAGTTCTTACTAGCCAGGGGGAATATGAGAAGAAATAGTAGTAGTGGTAGTAATAGAGATAATAGAGGCAGTGATAACTGGTATGAAGTTGGAAATATACACATCAGGATGCTTCCTCTTTAAAGCAGCCGAGGATTTTTTTCCTGCCTTTTGATTTGGATTTATCAGGTTAAGGCTTTCAGATGTTTAGAATAAATAGAATCATTGGAGTGAGCTATTTGAGAGGAGCCTTGGGGACGGTACTCCGGTGCCACAGTGACTTTTGGGTCCTCTTACCCAAGTACCTGTCATTATTTGGAATTTTTGTGTAAGTAGTTTCATGGGGGACATCCCTCACACAGTTCTGAATCAAGAGGACCTACTTCTACCCAAGGGTAAACCACGAGCGACTAAAAGAAGGCAAGTAGTCTCGAGAGGGTATAAACAGGTTGCCCAGGTGACTAACTCTATCAATCACCCCTTCAAAAGTGAAATTGGCAAAAGCCTCAAGATATAGGTCAGAGGGGGAGGTGATCGAAAAATAAATAGGAGTGTGAACCCCCTGATCATAATCAAACTACCTCCTCACTCTCTTAGAGTGTTAGAGCTCCACACCATGGCCCAAGTCAATCAAAGAAGGCAAGATACATGGAAGGAGCATAAGAATCAAAAAAATATGGGGGCAAGTAGGAATAGACTCAACATCAGCAGGGCAGTAGAAAGTGCCCCTAGAAGAAGAAAATGAATGTCAAGAAAAAATACCTCCAACAGTCTTGCACTAAGGACTGAATTAAAACTCATCGATGTTGTCTATCAAAGATCATAGAGGAGTATTAGGAGTCTTCTTGTGCCATGTTACAGCATGATCAGTCCTGTTGTAACAAGCCCTAGCCTCTGGGGCAAAGTTGGGAAATCTCTCAAATAAGGACATGCTGGTAAAAGTGTTAACAAAGTTGATAGCATCATAAAGACCACAAGAGAGCTCAACACCCACATGAGCCCTATTTAACCAAGTATATATGGACCCCAGAGTTAGAGTTGCGAGGGGGACTTCCCTCCCTTGAGCAAACCTCATAGAAAGTTGGAACAGAAGCTCACGAGTGGAATCATATGGCCTCCCAGGAAGAAGACACCTGCTCAAAAAAGTGATAGAGAATGCTTCCATGTGTGGGGGAGTTAATTTTTGGGCTCTCTTGACTCCTCAAGGCCCTTCTCAAACTTTCACCCTTGGGTAGTTGCTCAAAATCCTTGAACCAGTATCTCTACCACTTGGTGAAGTAATGTTTGGTGGTCCGAGTCAAATTGATACCCACATATTTCGATCACTCACACAAAGTAGAGTGGAATTCCCCCACCATTTTCTCCCCGACCTCGTCCTCAAAACCATCAGTATCAATATGGTTCCCCAAGTAGGGAAGATCGAGCAGCTCACAGATGTCCTCCAAAGTAATGGTGAATTACCCCCAACCAGTGATGAAATTATGAGAGTCCCTGCTCTAATGAGAAGATAGTAAAATAAAAGTGGTAGCCTGTTTGGCAATAGAACAAGCCTTGAGGCTACTAATGGTGGTCAGAAGACCAAGTCCCTCAATAACAGCTTTGTGCGAGGGACTGGACAAGACATGATCCACCCAGAAACCCCATTACTTCGTGTCACCCCAACAATCCTTGACTTTAATGTTGTAATGGGGAAAGTCACCCATGTCTACTCGTACTCTAAGTATTGAATCAGGTAAGACAATGGGAAAATCAGAAGACTCACCTAGATCCACTTGGGGTTGCTCGTTGATCTTGGCCACAAACTCGTACTCAAAATTTGCAAGCAAGTTCATGAAAGTATCCTCCTTGCCAAAATATGGCACTAGACGATAAAGGCCAAAATCCCTCTGTTGGTGAGCAACTAAGTATTCCCTTTGAGATTTCTAGTAGACCACATGCGAGGAGGACCCTGTGGCAAGCACCCCAGTAGACGAGGAGGCTCCTGTGGAAAGCATCCCAATAGACGAGGAGGCTCTTGTGGCGAGCATCACAGCAGATGAGTACCCCCTCTCATAGACATCCCATTAGACGAGGGATCCCCACTTGTGGTCATCCCAACAGTTGAACCCTAAAAAATTCCCTCCAAAATAAAAAAATGTGATAGTGGTGGCTCCTGACATGACTCAGAATGTGTCTCTAAAGTGTGTACTCTCTAGGCTCAAGTGCAAGCCTGTCGTTCAAGTAATAATCCGACAAGTCGGGTATCGATCCTCAGGGAAAAAGGACAACGAAGTTGTGACGACGGGATAAGATGGAGGAATCTTAACGATGACTCTAAGAAGAAAGCAAAAGATTTGATTTTGGGAATGATTAAGCTAAATGCAATTATGTAGTTATGAAAATGTGCAATTACACTAAATTACCTAAAATGTGAATGAAAATTTGATTTAAACTTTTAAATGAGATGATGGAAAAATAGGACGGGAATACAATCCCCCAACCCTAGTGTACTGCAGTTATAATACTAATCGTAAATTTATCTAATTAATTTGACCCAGTCTTTAGTACTCCCAAGCATTACGTATACGAGGTTCAAGCCCGCGTCATACTTAATCAAAGGATGAGTAAATCGGTATCACGATAGTGACACTCGAATTATATTCTCAATCATCCCGGTTACCCAGAGGCAAACGAGATATTTAGACCTACAATTGTTGTGTTCCTACGCAATACGGTCACAATTAATCACTAAATTCAGAGGATTAATTTTATACGTGCAATGACCACATCAGGTTGGGTTCATGTAACCCGACCTTGGAAATCTAGCCGGACATACCGAAAGTGATGAAAACAGATTTCAATGTGCAGAAAACCATGATTAATCTAAGGCAAACTCGTACAATGATGTAAAAGAGAATTGAAAAGATGGGATACTCACTAATTTTTTTACCACAGCAGTCAATCAATTAACTAGAAGTACTCACAATCGGAATCAAAGCTTCAGTCTTGAATTAAAATGAATAAAATTGCTAAACTAGGGTTTGTGGAAGAAAAGGAGAGATTAAACTAACTCCCCACGTTCTTGCCTACCTTACAATGAAATTAATTTGGGTTTTTATACCCTACATGAAATTACAAGAAGTTGAGTATAAATCGGAGTCTTTAGAGGAGAATCAGAAAACAAAATCTCGATGGGCGGACCGGTCCGGCCCTTAGGCGGATCGGTCTGCTTCTAAAGCGGATCGGTTCTTTTATTTTTCAGGCGGACCGGTCCGTGGGCGGATCGGTTCTTTTAATTTTTGCCTTCTTCGGTTTGCCTTCGGTTCGCAGTTCTCTGGCTTTGTGTACATCGGTCCGGTCCGGGTCTTAGGCGGACCGGTCCGCCTATTTGACTTTTCCTTCAAACTTTGACTGCCCCTATCTTTTGCTCCGGGTATCCGATTGAGGTGCCGTTTATTCCTAGGTGCTTGTGAGGATGATACCTTCAACTTCTCTTTAGGTACCTCATTCGGATTCTGGGTAGGAATGACTCTTTTGCCCCTTTGACTTTTCTTGTTGACTTTCTCTATTCTTCCGGTTTCCTTCTTCCATTTCTTGACATTAGACACCTGTAAAATCATAACGAAATACTAGAAACTTGGTGTACTTGTTAGGATAAGTCAGTAGCAAGATTATGAGATAAAGTCAATCCAATTACGTTGTTCGAGGTGATTAAAGTACCGAAATTAAGGGATAAATTAGGAAGAATTTATGCCTAATCAGCTCCGATGGCCAAAATAGTCGACAGGATGATGGAGATGGGCATCACACCCACTAGTACCTCCCTAGTGGCAGTCGCGATGGTGGAAGAAGTGTTTTGGGAAGAGGAAAACTCCATTTGCAGCGAAGAAAATAAAGGAAAGATAGGGTGATGTCTATGGAAGTTTTTGGGTTGCTATTCTCTCTCTCTCTCTCTCTAAAAATCTCACAGTTTGAACTCAAAATGCCAAGGTGAAAAAGAAAGGGAAGTTTAAAAAGAGTTTTTATACCCTATTAAGCCACACGCAGACTGCCAACAAAAAAGAGAGCAGAACATTTCCCCAATGATGAGATGTGTGTTACCCATCTGACACATATCACCTCGAGACCATAAAAGTAGGCTGAAGTGATAGACCTAATTAATGTTATAATATCATCATGAGATTGAGTTAGACAACTCATATCCCAATAAATAATGAATCATTGCATACAAAAACCTTTGATATGACCAACACACAGATTTTTATACGAGGGGACTAATGTAGAGGGGTACACATTCAATGGTCCAAACAGTTGGGCGAGAAGGCCCAATTGATGAGGGGGGCTGACCACGAGCAACCCCCCCAAAGAATTGCTTTTTCCAAGACAATAGTAAAGCTGAACGAGGAGGCCAACTAGGAAGGGATCCTCGTCCCAAGAGACTCAAAGTTCACAAAAATAAAACTTGGGAGAAGAGGGCCACCTGGAAGGGCTCCGCCCCAATTTATCTAAAATCCACATAAATAGAAATTAGGCGAGGAGAGCCACTAGGAAGGGCCCCTTGCCCCAATTTATCTTGAGTTCAAAGAAATTAAACTTGGGCGAGGAAGCCTACCAGGAAGGGCTCCTCGTCCCAATTTATCTTGAGTTCGCAGAAATTGAACTTGGACGAGGAGGCCCACCAGGAAGGGCTCCTCATCCCAATTTATCTTAAGTGTGTAGAAATTGAACTTGGGCGAGGAGGCCCACCAGGAAGGGATCCCAATCCCAAAGAATTAAGAAAACACAATAATGAGGTTTGGGCGAGGAGGCCCAACACAAGAGGCTCCTCGTCCCCAAATGCTCAAAAGTTACAGGAACAAAGTTTGGATGAAGAGTCCCACCACGAGGAGCTCCTCGTCCCCAAAAATCCAAATTCCTTACAAAAAAGAACCAGTGGGCGAGGAGGTCCACCTAAAGTGACCTAATTACCAAGATTTGTTACTTACATATATGTTAAAGTACTAATATGTTACTTTCTTGTATAGGTATCTTGGTTGAGCAAGCAGAGCTCAAAAAGGTAAGTTGGGATATCTTGGGAGTTTTGGCTTGGTGGCTGATGAACAAGGTTTGTTGAGCAAGGTCATCCACTTATCACTTTAAGATTGAGAGAACACTAGTAGATAGACCCTAGGGGTCACCCAGTCCTTACACAGTTCACACCCAGTCATAATTGAAGTGAGAAACCATGAGGTTGCTCATAAGAAATGAATAATTTATAAAATGATTTTAGAGGAGGTGGTCCTTGAGACCTCTCCTCAAGTTTATAAAAGATTTTAAAGGAGATGGTCCTTGAGACCCTTCTCAAGTTTAAAAAGTTTGTACATCAAGTTACCATTTTAACAGATATTTACCAAATCATATATTTTGTCTTCAAGCGCAGATATATTTTCTTTTTTACTTTGGTTTGTACCAGGTGGCACCTGTAAGAGGCGCATATGACTGCACACAGATAGGGATAAAAGGTACATTGCAGACCTCGTCCCTCACCAACCTCCTTCAATTTTGGCACCCAAAAAGTGCCAACTCAAACCTAATTACCAAGTATAAATAGGAACCCTAGGCAAGGTTAAGTCACAATAAGAACTCAAGTCATACCGTTATTCTGTCAAAATTCCACCAGACACCTAGTGTTCTCTCCTTTCTCTCTCTCTAAGTGATAAGTTCTTTGTTCTTTCACTCCACCCCGACAACCATCATTCTCAGGAGTTTCTCTTGAGAAAAGTTACTATTATTGTAGTTAAGTTCATCTTCTTGGAGGGAGTAGTTCTTACTTTGGTTCCATTATTACCAGAAGGAGAAGGTTTTACCAAGTGCTGCTCTAGGAGTTCTGGAAAATCTTGAAGGAAGAGTCCATTCAAGTGGGTCACGCCCCACCTATTCCAGTTATTCATAGACCCAAATCACACTACCATCCTACACCGAGAGTTGAATAAGGTCACAATTCAGAATAAATATTCGTTGCCTCGAATCGATGACTTATTTGACCAGTTAAGAGGAGCAATATACTTCTCAAAGATAGACTTGAGATCAGGGTATCACCAGTTGCGTATTAGCGAGCAGGATGTCCCTAAGACAGCTTTCCTGATGCTATATGGGTCGTATGAGTTCAGGGTTATGTTATTTGGTATAATTAATGCTCCATCCATTTTCATGGATCTCATGAACAGGTTGTTCATGGACTTTTTGGACCAGTTCATGATATTGTCGTACTGAGGGCGAGTATGCAGAGCATCTGCGTATGGTTCTACAGACATTAGGGGATCGAAAGCTATACGCCAAGTTCAAGATGTGTGGATTCTGGTTCCAAGAGGTACAATTTTTGGGTGATATTGTTTCTGACAAAGGTATTTTAGTGGACTCGAGTAAAGTGTCAGCGGTGAGGGAGTGGGGCCAGCCCATGAAACTGACCGAGGTCGGCAGTTTCTTGGGATTAGCAGTATATTATCACCGTTTTATTAATGCATTTTTGAATATTGTGGGTCCGTTGACTAATTTGACTCGCAAAGGGGCGCTGATTGTGTGGGTTGATTACTATCAGTTAGCTTTCGATGAGCTAAAGGACAAGTTAACTTCAACGCACGTGCTTGCACTGCTTAGGGGAGGAGTGGAGTACCTTGTATTTACTGATGCATCCTTAAAGGGACTTGGGGGTGTGCTAAAACAAGAGGACCGATCTATTGCTTATGCTTCTCACAAGATTAAGCCCCATGAGAAGAACTACCCCACTCATGACCTAGAGTTAGTAGCGATCGTATTTACCTTGAGGATTTGGAGGCACTACCTATTGGGTGAGCAGTTCAATTTATTCACAGACCATAAGTCACGAAAGTATCGAATGAGTACCCAAAAGTGTTTAAATAATACCCCAAATGGATGACTTTTAATTGTTAATTCTCGACAAAATGAGTCTTATGAGCGTGTTTTCTATTTTTTAGGCTTGCTTGCATTTGCGATTTTAAAAGCTTTATTTCGAGGAAAATTGTGGCAATATGTGGGATAAATACCCTGTACCTAAACCCGAACCTAACCCTGTGCCTTTTACCCTGTCCTGTAACCTTCACTTAAACTCATTCCCGAGCCTCGTGTGTTTAGTTTGCACCCTTTATTTTATTTTTTATTAATTTTTTTAGATTTTTATTTGAGCCATTTTTAATCTTTAGGATTTATTTTATATTTTGCTTAGAATTTTTTTCGGATTTATTTGTGTCGTCTATTTTTAATATTTCTTTTTATTTAGGTGTAAGTTTTATTTTTATTTAATCTTTATTTTTTATTTTTATTAGGATAGATTTATTTTTGTCTTTTATTAGGAATTTAATATTTTACTTTCATTAGATTTTGTATTTTCTTTAGTTTTATTTTATTAGGATTTTAATTTTTTTAGTTATGTTAATTTTTTTAATAAAATAGTGTTATTTTTAGTTAGGTACAATCTAAACACACACACACACACACACACACACACACACACACACACACACACATATTATCCTACACACCCTCACACCATAAAATATCGCTAACTTACACCTAACAATCATTCACCTTACACCTCCCACCATCTTCAACCCACACACCCACTTCTCTCTCTCCTCTCACGTCCATTACTAACAACAACCCATATTTCTCTCTCTTGCCCCATAACCACCACCATCACCCATTACCTCCACACCTCCTTACACCACAAACTGTAATACCCAAATCCAAACCCATATACCCCCTTACGTGTTTGACCCCATCTTCCACACCATCGAACCCCAAACCCGAATATCACTCAACTCAGAACCTACAATAGCCTGACCCGCGAACCAATGCTCGACCCAGTAGCAGATCCATCACAACCGTTCCCAACATCTACCTAGATACCCAGATCCGTCGGAGACCCATCTCCCATTCCATCCAGCAGCTCCGAAATAAAACCTGTAGACCACATAACCTGCGACTGCTACCCATGCCTGCCGACGAGCCAAAACTGAACCTCTCCTTCTAGACATGTTTGTGGGAACCACCCTTTAACAACCAATTGCCAAACTCGCTCATCTAAACATTTAAGTGCCGACCTCAAACGCGCTTTCCAATACTCATAGTTGGAACCATAAAAAATAGAAATTTTGAAAAAGGTATATTTTCAATATTTAAACAAAAAACGGATCTTAACACAATAATTTAGGGTTGCTCTGATACCACTTTAAAATGTGATTTCTTATATTATATGCTCTGATACCACTTGTTAGAATTATATGCCAATTTTTCAATTCAATTGTGGAGATGGTTCACAAATATTCCAAAATTCCAAACTCTTACACAAATATCCAAATTTTAAATTTCTTCAAAAATAAAATCAAATTAAACCAAAAAAATATTAGAATTTCAATTTCCACTTAAATAAAATTAATTCAATTAAAGTTCTTAAATTTGCCAAACAAAAAAAAATTTAGCCAAATTAATTAAAGTCAACTTGAATTAAATTAAATAAAACTACCCAAAGTAACTTAACACCAAATTTATACAAAGGTTGTGATTTACACCAATTTTATCTTTTTAAGCCTAAACATGCATCTACGTGATTTTGCAAGATAAAATAAACACACAACCACAAGACCACTATGTATGAGGAAAATCCATAACGGGAAAAACCTCGGCCGCCGGCTCAACCATAAGTCCACTAAGTATGGTTTTACAAGGACACGACAGAAAGATTTACTTCAACAACTTGAATCCCTCTCAAGCCTTGACGCTTCTTTGTTCCTCCACCTCTGCCTAGTCGACCATTCAGGAATCCACCTTCGTCTTGGAGTCCATCGATGGGGCAAATCAATCGTCAACACACGAAGTCTGCCTCCGTATGTACACCACGAATCAACACAACGGAATCCTCCACAGGAAACTATCTCCTTTTGGGGTAGAGAATGAAACTCGGTGCCAACATGATGATCTCAAAGCAAATATATATATTGGTACTTGGATCAAAATAGACTCTTGGGTGTTAAACTAGTTTTTGTGTGGGAATTAAAGCTTTTAAACTCACAAAAACAAAAAGGGACTTTTTGGTTAGAGATTTTGGCTCTCAAAAAGCTCTTGAAATTATGAAAAAGTCACCAAAAAACATGTATTTCCGTAATCTTAAAAGGTGCCTGAAAAGTAAGTGGGAAAATTTTAAAACTGACGAAATAGTTGCAAAAAATCGACGGTCGTTTGAATGACATTCAAATCTCGTTTGAACTATAATGCAAAGCTAATATTGTTCGAACGAAACTACGAACGATATTACAAACGAGAAGGCAGTGAAAAACTTCATTTGATATGTCGTTCGAATGACTTGGGCATCTCGTTCGAACAAGATTCAAATGTCGTTCGAATGACATTTCAGAAAACAATTTAAAAAAAAAAAATCATTTTAAAATCAATTTTTAAAGAAAAATGACACTCAAAATAAATTTTCAAGACTCTATATATATCATATGCATTCATACATTTAGAGACCATGGTCTTGAAAGGTTGATGACATTAAACATGACACGACAAACCGGCAATGCTTGTATCTCCACTAAAGGCTTGACCTTTACGTCTTCAACTCAAACGTCATAGGCTTGAAGGACACAGACTTCTATCCTACAACTGAAATAGTTTTATCCGACATTAATCCAACACTTACAAATTAAATCAACTGGAAATTTTTCCTGACACCGATCGACAACCCCCTTGTTTTGGAAAAATCTATCTTCCCTTTTGTGTCAAAATCAAAAACTCAAAAAAATAATCCTTATTTCAAAGAATCTCGAGTTATTTATTCCTATATTATCTATTTGTACTCATCCTTTCTCAAAATAAATCTCCTTTCGAGTTATTTAATAAAATATACCATCCTTTTTACGGTCTTAGCAACAAAGTAAAACATGCATATAGAATAAGTCATTTAAGCAAAGATAAATAAACAAAAATCCCATTCACTTCATATATATATATTGCTATCATTACATTTTTTGCAGGAAAAAGAAAAGAAAAACAGAAAAAGAAGAAAAATGGCGGGGCTCATCCCAAAACTCCCTAATCTCAATCTCTCTCTCTAAGACCCCCATCCCTATGATGAGCGTGCTTCCCCAGGCGGTGAGTTGTGGAACCACCACTCCCCAATATCGACCCCTCCTCTGAAGAAGAAGACAACACTAGACAAGAAGGAATTGGAACTGAGTCCTTTATGTAAGCAATCGTCGAGGCCACCCAGTCCTAGATGCCCCTGAGCCAAGTAGTCGACACCCGGGCATGCTGCAGACAAAGAACTAGAAACAGAAGGCAAACAAGTTAGTCCAAAGCAAAGTAAAATCCAGATAGAGATAAAGAAAGAGAAAAGATATACCTCTGGATAAAGGACGTCCTCTGTTAGCACTAACACCCTCGGATCCACCGCTTTAGGGCGGTGTGGCATACTTAGTGTCCCCCCTTTAGCCAATTGAAAATTATATGAAGGCGGGGTAAGCTGAATGAAATGAACCTCTACTGCTGTTAGATACGATGATGTGCCACCTGTGCTGTGGGCTGACCCCACTGGCCTACTCGTACCCCTACCCGAAGTCGTAGGAGGCGAAGGCATGTTCACCACATTGTAGATACAAGAATGGAATCAACCATCTCATTACAAAGTCAAAATAGTCGTAAGTCGCGATCGTATCCATATATGATGAGTGCTCGCTAACCATCGTCGCCGCTCTAACCTCCTATGACATCTCCTGCACTCGCCTCATGTACACCAGGGGCATCACCGGTGGGACCACCACCTCATCCTCCAAAATTTTTTGGACTACTCTCTCCCCCAAATACCAAGAATAGCCGAACTTGTGTGCCAGCAATCGACGCATCTGCACATGCATCCCAATCACCCCCGTGTACGGGACAACTGTCCCCCAGGGGTAAAAAAGTTACCTGTAATTACCAAACAAAATCAATATTTGCAAAACCAAAGAAAATGCCAAAATAAGGATTCAAGTGAAGAAAAATGAATAACCTGGTCACTCGTCAGGGTGTTCAAGGCCTGACCCATTGACAAAGAAGGAGACTGCTTCGACCGCCGTTTGACCTCCGCCACTGGTACATCCGGTAGAAGTCCCCCACCTCCTCATCCTACAAGCCTATCAATTGGGCATTAAGCCCGATCACCTCATAAAACCACATCTGTAGAAATACAATAATTAGCAGAAGAAGAAAACTAGAGGAAATGCAAGAAAATACATAAAGAGAAACGCGAGAATTACCTCTATAAGATACGTGGCCCCAGTGAAAATTTGCCTGCAGCACCGGATCAAAGCATCATGAGAAGAATAAAGGGCCGCCAAGGTCAGGCTCCCCCAATCATAAAGACGGATATTCTAAAATAGCCTAAAAAATGATAAAAAATATAGTGGACAATGTTGCCGCTCGACGCCACCAAGAAACCCCCCAACAGAAGAAGAACAAATAAACGGGCCATCTGCTATACCTACAGCCCGTCCGTCTCATCGATCCTACGACTCAAAATCATCTCCCACAGAGAAGAAATACGGATCGAATCCTCAGATACTATCCTCTCCATATCTCCCAATGCAACCTCAATCGCCTCAGGTACCACCCTCAGAGACCGATCCACCTCTATCTGAATACCCTCGCAGTCAATCCCCAAGATCTGCTGAACGTCGATGGGAGTCATCGTCAGCTCCTCAAATCCCAAATGAAGGGTGTGGATAGTGTCCATCTAGACCTCTCCCAGCATTCACAATATTGCTATAGCGTGGGGCATCTCATCTTATCCAAAGCAGATGCCAAGCGCCCAAAACCCGCATACGAAAGTACCCAGCGCACCATCGCAGAAATGTAACAAATAAAAACAATTCAAATATAATCCAAGTGTCCAAATAAAAATAGATACAAATAATGTCACGACATAGTGTCTGGTGTAGGTTCGAGGAGGAAGAAAGGCCACATGATATACGCATTGAGACACCCCTCAATATGCGTCACACCAGATTGTTCACACAACCACAATGCAGAGTTATCCTTTTTGGGTATCACATACATGACGAGCACCTTGGCCTTGATATTTTGAAGGTTATGTCCATGAATCGGAATACCCGTGACGGTATTCGGGTCCCTAAACCCCCTCGCTATCCACTGGCGATCATATATGTCGCGTAAAAACACGCTCCACCAATCGATTGTTGACATAGGCCGCTGGACGGGAGACAAGTAGGGAACTTGATCATCAAGTCTCGGTGATTTCGTGCGTATCGGTGATGAAGAAGCGATGTCCACATCCTCGTCCTCCTCAGTCTCCCCCTCCACCACATTCTCCTGCCCCTTGCCCTTGCCCTTGCCCCACCCTCAGCCCCTCCCCCCACCACCCCCACACACCCACACCCACCCACACCCACACACACTTGTACATGCACACACACACACATATGCACACACACACACACACATATACACACACACATATATAAAGGAAAGAGAAAGAGAGGAAAAAAAATGAAAATCGCTTAGAGAGAGAGAGCAGTCGCTTAGAGAGAGAAAAAAAGAGGGAAGTGAAAATAGCGGGAAAAAAGAAGAGGGAAGGATTTTTTACTGACTAAGTTGCAACGGACCTGTCACGGTCTTTGATCGTGATAACTTTATAAGCTTGTCATGATCAAAGACTGTGATAAGCCTTTGTCACGGACTTGTCACGGTCATTGACCGTGACAATAAACTCATGTTTTTTGTCACGTTCAATGACCGTGACAAGGGTGGCCGGCTGAAAGGTGACAATTTGGCCTTTTTGGTGTAGTGGTCCCCCTGGAGCGAAAGCTCGTAAAAGCTATGTCAGTTTACCAAAAATAAATAAAGAAACCTTTTATCAACTCAAGGAAACAAACAAAAAGAGGAAAAGAAGAAAAGAATGCAAAACGTCATTAACACTTAAGTAGCCACTAGGGTTCCTCACCCTAGACAATTGGTGATGTGAAGGCTCGTGCAACAGAAAATGATCATTAGCAACTAGATCGAACAACTCGAAGACATTTTCATTGTCGAAAGCCAAGGGCACCCTAGCTCTCCACTATAGGTTCACCCAATCGTCGACTCCCAACCACACTACGCGAGTCGCGCTAATAAAAAAATCCACCATTTTTAAGACTCGAAGAAGGAAAAAAACTTAGGAATTGATCTTAGCAAGAAAAGGCATAAGATCTGAATACTAGAAGACGTGAACAATGAGGAGAACTCACCCCTTTTTATAGGAGGCCAAGGGGCATGCCGATTGGTAGTATCCTGACACCCATCGATCGTCACTGCCTCTTCCCCTTCCCACGGTATTCCAAAAGGCCGTGCCATTGCCAAACGGCAACCCTTGCACCATGCTGGTAGACATGCCCTAAAAAGTTTGTATAGAAATCCTAGAAAATGCCAAAAATTCTCTGAAAAATTCCTAAAATTTCCAAATAAATATTGAAATAGTTCTTCACCAAGAATACCATTTTTTAAACCCTCAAATTCCCACGTTGGATTAAAATCACACTCCTATCCCCAATTTAAACGCTAGAACGGCACGTCTGCCTCCCTAGAGTCTACTACAATTCCCCAGCGAAATCCTAAAACTTAAGTCATCGACTGTATCCCCAACGAAACTTCCAAATCCAACTTCCTCAATGATGCTATAAGCTAATAGGATATCTCTTCGGCAATATCTCAGAGAAACACAATCCTCAGTGGGACCCAAAATCAAATGCTTCCCCGGCAGGATTACATAGTACCCCCCCAAATCCCAGTGGAATTTCTAGACTAACCCCGTCTCCTCTTAAAAAACATAATCCCCAGGAAAATGTCTTCCTCCAGTAGAATCTCAAAACAACACAATCGTCAACAAAACTTTAAGTACAAAAGACTTCCCAGAAGAGCAACCTCTACTTTAAGCTTGCAGAATTGTCCTCGACCAACATAATTGGTCGCCTCTACTTTAGGTTCGCATAATTAACCTCAACCAATGAAATTGGTTGCCTCTACTTTAGGTCCTCAGAATTGACCTTGACCTACAGAATTGGTTGCCTTTATTTTAGGTCCACAGAATTGACTTCGACCTGCAAAATTGGTCGCCTCTACTTTAGGTCCGCAGAATTAACCTCAACCCATGGAATTAGTCGCTCTTAGTTTAGGCCCACAGAATTATCCATGACCCACAAAATTGGTTGCCTCAACTTTAGGTCCACAAAATTGGCCTCGACCCACATAATTGGTCGCCTCTACTTTAGGTCCACATAATTGGGCTCGACCCATAGAATTGGTCGCCTCTACTTTAGGTTTGCAAAATTGACCTCGACCTGCGAATTGGTCGCCTCTACTTTAGGTCCGCAGAATCGACCTTGACCCACATAATTGATTGCCTCTACTTTAGGCCCTCAGAATTGACCTTAAGTTTAGGTCTGTAGAATTGACCACATAATTGACCAGATAATTGACCACATAATTGGTCGCCTTAAGTTTAGGTCCGTAGAATTGACCTCGACCGGCAGAATTGGTCGCCTTTAATTTAGGCCTGAAGACTTGGCCTCGATCGCAGAATTGACCTCAACCGCATGATTGATTGCCATAATATAAGGTCCTTAGAATTAACTTCGACCCGAAAAATTGATCGCCTCAACTTTAGGTCTGCAGAATTGACCTCGACCCGCATAATTGGTCTCTATAACATTAGATCCTCAGAATTGACATCGGCCCTAAGAATAGGTCATCTTGAGTATTACCCTAGGCCCTCAGAATTGACTTTGACCCTCGAAAATGGTCATCCTCATCCCTTTTGGTCCTGAGAATTGACCACTTTCCCAAAACATCATGTGGTGTCAATTCGATGGCTTTCACTTATTTTAAGCTCATCCATCGAGGGGCTCCATACAAAACATATTCTATGACCCTCTTAAGTCTCTCCTTAGGTCCCTAACACTCCCCCATTCACCATAAAACCGTATGTTATACTCCGAGTACCGATCTAGAGGCCACCAGACGCTCCCGAGCCCCCGTTTGACTCCGGTAAACTTAATCATGAGAGAAAAAGCTCAATAAATCATTGAAGGGCTCTGAATCCCCTTTCCAATGGTTTGTACCATGCAAGAATCGGTATAATAGTTTGAACAAACAAATCATTTTACTATAAAAAACCGATTCGGAGGCCACTGAATGCTCTTGGGCCCTGATTTAAGTCCAATTAACTTTATCGTCAGAGAAAAAGCTCAATAAATCATCAAAGGGCACTGAAACCGCTTTCCAATGGTCTGTCCCGTGCAAAAAACATCATAACTATTCAGATGAATAATTTATTTTCCTAAAAAATTGATCTGAAGGCCACGCTTAATTTGACCAAAGTCAACTATTCAACTCAAACAATGATGAATGAATCTTCGAAGGGCACTGAATATGATTTCCAATGGCCTTACCCATGCACGAATCATCCTTACGGTACAGACAAATGACCCATTTTAATCCGAAGGGTCACCAGGCATTTTCGGTCTTGTTTGACCAAAGTTAACTCCTAAACTGAATGAAGATCTTTGGAAAATTGAATTTCCTTGCATAACCTTTCCAATGTTCTACCCCATGCATGATTCAGACTTACGATTTGGACGAATGATCCATCGTCGTCCGATGATCTCATGTTCAAAGGATCGACAGGTGCTTTCGAGCCCCGTTTGACTTAAAGTTAACTATTAGACCGAGGAGAAGACCAAATTATGCTCAAAGGTCTCCAAATAACCTTTCCAACGGCATGCCCATGAGTGATTTGGACTTACGAATTGCATTTTACCACCGTTTTTCCAAAAACTCTGCATGAGAATACTAATTGGCATGTCCATTTCTCTGCCTATAGACAATGTGTCTAGGGTTACATGTCAATAGATAGAGCAAGGACAATGCCAATCGACAACCCCTTGACCCTATATAATGAGAGGATGATCTCATTTTGAGAGGCACTACAGTAAACATCAACTTTAGTGATCTCGATAACATTCTTCTTAAGTCAGGGAGGTTTCCTTTTTATAAACCTTTCCCCACCTTTAATTTCCATCACTTTCACATCCAATTTCGCAAAAATCCTTCTATATTCTTCAACCACTTTCAAGGAATCTCATCAACAATCAAGATCAATCTCTAAGTCTTCAAAAAAGCTCCAAACATTCTTCTCTCTCTTTAAATTCCTTTATTTTCGCATTAGTTACATAAATTCTTAATTTATCTTTTACTTTAGATCATACACATATTTATATTCAATCCTTTATTAGTAATATTACACATAACCTATTTTCTATATAAAAAAAACCAAAATAAGAACAAGAAGGTTACGCCTATAAATTCCAGCGGGATTTTCCACCACTTTTTCTCAAGACTAAAAAACACCTTTTTTTCCTAGACACGCCTATAATAAAATCCTGTCCGAATTTATCGGATAAATCCCACCCTCATGTCACATACGAACTATGTTGACTTTGATTCCTTTATAGGCTACATAGACGTCTCGGGCTAAAAACCGATACTTGAGTTCTATTTTCCTATTTTCCCATTTTCCATTTTTTCCTCGTTTTTATATTATTCATATATATCATATTTGTGTCTTATCTAACTTATATTATCGTTTCATTATAATGATCAATATCTCGATGAGCGTACACATCATATTTTTAATTATTTTTTTGGGAACATTCCTTTGGATGACCTCACTCCGTCTCTCCCGTGACGCGAGTCAAACAATTTCAATCTCCACTTATACATACACACACACACACACTTCACAGAGAAATTAAGGAAAATAGTAACATAAGGCCATGAGAGACTGAAAGGGTGGGATGGGTGCCTAACACCTTCCCACTCCGTATTTTATCCCTCGAACCTCTGATCTTATTGGTTTCACAAGAATCAGTTTGTCTTTGGTGCCTTTCTCTCGAGGTGGTAACATGTTCTTTTGCCCGTTTTGTGCAAAATAGGCTGGCGACTCTTTTCCTTTGTATCACCCCACATCGACGATGACTGAAGTGCTCCTATAAATCGGTGCGATGGATGTCCACATGTTACGTGAAGCCCTTCGTCCAAGACAAGATATAATTGTCTTTTATTCGAATGTCTAATTTTAAGAGATTCTAGAAAGCGGCCTTAGTCAAGACCAATGTCACTTCAAAATTTAAGCTATTTGGGGAGCATTATCTAGGCTCTCCACCAAGGGGGGAAAAGGAGAAAAGGACTCCAGAAATAGTCAAGCATAATCTATGGTGGATCAAGAGATGGTGGATGCCGATCAAGGTAAAGCCCCCAAACCCCAAAAGTAGGTGAAGGAAAAAGAGGTTCAAAGCTAGTTAGGATTAACTTAGCTTTAAAAAATCCTTGTATTCTTATATTTTCAAGTGTTTGTAAGGGCTTGACCCACTTTTTGATCTAATGAAAAATCTTCAATGTTTGAAATCATCCTTTTTATGCCTGATTGTTTTGTTCTCTTAATGTTTATAGCTTGAAAATAGGACTGTAGAGATCCCACCCTTTTCATGACATGCATATCGTACTTAATTGGGGTGCTAGTAGCTAGGTGTGCGGTGATTTTATCTCTATTCGGTGAGCTCTTCAAAAAATTAGAAGTGCTTTTGACGAACAATCTAGTTTGTCCGCTGGTTTGAAGAGTGAAGTTATAGATGTGAGTGATATTGCGGAGCTATTACAGAACAAAAATAATTCTCTAAGAGAGAAGCTTGGTAAAGTCGAAGAGAACTCAAAGAGAGATGGTGCGATCAAATTAGACCTTTTTTGTGACATAATGAAGTTGAAGTATCTCTTTAGAAAAGGTCCTTGTGTATTTTGGGCCTCTATTTATTATGATGGATGGGTAGATGGCCCTTTAGATAGATGAAGCTAGGCAAGTGTCTTATAAGCATGGTTAGCTGATTACCCTAGCTGTTATGAAAGTCCCCAAAGACTCCGAGCTTTGGTATTGGTACTAAGTTGAGTTCCCCGCTTACAGTTACCCTCCATTCGAAAGTGATGAAAGATGGATTCCTCTCGACGCTATTCCTCTTTAGTTGGTGAAAGATTAATTATCGACACGTGATAGTGACAATGAGTTTTGGCCAAACCCTGATGATAAACGAAGATTCTCAGTTGTCAAGATGATAACTCGTCAAAGATGAACGCTTTGTGCCAGGATTGTATATGTTCATTTTATAATTCTACTGGTACAAGCTTTTTGTAAAATGAACGTTCTATGAAATTTTCAGTTAACTCCATGTTTTTCATTTTTCCATTTTTTATGTCGAGAATGCTTTTGTTATTGGTATTAAATTTTAGATTGGATCATCACACAACCTTCGGCTTAGGAGGCCGTCCACCCATTCAAGATTTTTAGCCGAAAAAGTCGGGACGCTTAGTGCCTAGGGATCCCCTTTAAGTCTTTTCTTTTCCTAGAAAATTCTTGATGCTTTCATGTTTTTTATAACAAAAACATGTAACCTTGAGATTTTAATTAAGTTTAATCATACTAAGGCATTTATAAATAGATAGAATTAGCCTGCCATTTGGAATAATGATGTAACAATAATGAAGTTTATTACATTAATTGATCTTTAAAGTATTCCATGAAACACAACCAATAATGCTAAAATTTATGAAAAATAAACTTATTAGAAATAAACTTGCTAGAAATAAAATTTTCTAAGATTAGCCACGTTTCAAGACCTCAGGATCTCCCTACCCCAGGTTGTTTCCAAATGGTAGGCTCTTTGGAGATCGTTTATAATGATTTTGAACGATCCTTCCTAGCTAGAACCTAACTTTCCATCTAAATTAATTTTGGCACTTTCGAGCACTTTTTCGAGGACATAATATCCGACCTAAAACCTTATTGGGTTGACACCTTTGTTGTATTGATTGACCAACTATTTTTCGTAGTAATCTATTGACCAACTATTTTTCGTAGTAATCTAACTCGATTAAGTCTTATTCCCTTCGTTCACCCATTAGCTTGATCTCAGTTCTTATGATTTCTCTATTCAAGTATTGGTTGGTAACTGTGGTCTTCATAGTTGGCAAGTTTGCCTCCAGAAAGATGATGGCTTCCATTCTATAGGCTAAAGAGAAGGGCATTTCCGTAGTCTATTTTTTGGGCATAGTATGGTATGCCTAAAGGATATGGGAAAGTTCATCCACTCAAGAACCTTTTCCTTATCCAATGTCCTCTTCATACTGTCGAGCACTGTCTTATTGAAAGCCTCATCCTGTCAATTTCTTTGAGGGTAGACCACTGAGCTGAAGTGGTGCTTGATACTGTGATTATCACAAAAGTTTTGGAATGACCCACTTTTGAATTATGTTCAATTGTCTATGATAATTGTTCTTGGCATGCCAAAATGAGTCACGATGTTCCTCCAGATGGATCTGATCATATCAGTATCTCTGAGTTTCGCCAATGACTCCGCTTCAATCCACTTTGTGAAATAGTTTGTGTCATTCAAGCAATAATTGCGATTTCCTTGGTGTTATAGGTAGTGGTCTCATGATATCCAAACCTCGCTGAATGAATGGCAATGGGGTAGTTAATGACTTTAAGTTACTGGCCGGATGGTGAAGCATGGGTGAGAAATTTGGACACTTTTTACATCTTATGACATAAGATATTTCATCTTTATACATGTATGGCCACTAGTATCCTTACTTGATCGCTCTAAAAGCCAAAGATTTGTGATCGTTTGGCTTCTAAAGTTACTATCATAAAGCTTGTAAAGGACTTGGTCGACGTCATGTGGGTGCACGAATTGAAGGTAGGGACCTATGAAAAATATCCTATAGAGTTTGCCTTCAGGTGATGTGTATCCTGAACTGATGGGATTGTTTCTTATCAGCCAGTAGGACGTCTTCTTGCAAATAAGCTGCGATCGGATCCATCTAGCTATAAGATTTTTGAATGACTACTACTTATTCACCAACCTTTGGTTTTACAATACTGGGCTGAGAGAGGAACTCCACCTCGACGAATATTTTAAGATAAAAGTCTACTATTGACCCCAAAGTGTCTAAGGCAATGACAAGACTATTATTACCATGATGGAATTATTGAATGTGGACCCTTTCAAACTTAACAATTAAGTCTTAGACGACCTGCAGATATGATGACATTTGCTCATCTTTGGCATTGTAATCTCCTGACACTTAATTGGATACCGCCATTGAGTCGCAATAGATGTCAAGGTGGCTCATTCCCAAAGAGAAGTCTTTATGAAACCTTTTTAATCGAATTCGTTGTTAGATTCTTCAAAGACAAGTCTGATTCCCTGTTTGATCATAGTCTTTTCTAGAGAAATGAATACAACTCCCACTCCTTCCCTTTTTGAATTAGAGGCTCTGTCTACATATAAAGTCCACTTTTTATATTGGTTAAACTCTTGGGTGATTAACTGGTTGGTGAAGTCTTTTTCACTATGCCTTTCTTCCCCTGCTAACTCAACAATGAAGTTTGCTAGCGCTTGGCCTTTTATTGAGGTCCTTGGTTGATAGTGGATATCGAAACTTCTAGGTTCCACAGACCATTTGGACATTTAAATAGAACGGTTAGCTTTCTCGAGGTCTGCTTTAAGCTGGAAAGAGGTGATGACTATAACTAAGTGAGCTTCAAAGTAATGCTATAATTTTTCGCAAAGCAATGAACAAAGAGTAGGCCAATTTCTCAAGTGGAAAGTAACGTTTCTAGGCATTAGGGATTATCTTCCTAACCTAGTAAATAGGAGATTGGTGCCCCTCTTTCTTTCACATCAAGGCTGAGTTGGATGCATGATTGGATACCATGAGATATAAGTAAACTGGGTCCCCCGAATTTGGGATTAAAAGTAAAGGAGGTTGGCTTAGGTAGGACTTGATTCCGTCGAGTGCCATCGAGCATTCCTCGTTCTAGATTAGGCCTTTTTTCTTTTTTAACAGTTGAAAAATGGTATGCGCTTATCAAATGATTAAAAAATGAAGCGGTTGAGAGTTGCCAATATTCTCGTTAACCTTTGAATATCGCGAAGTGTCGTTAGCGACTGAGCATTATTGATTTCCATGATCAGGTCGGTGTTGGTCTCAATCCCCCTCTAGCTGACCATGTACCCGAGAAACATCCATATTAGACTCCGAAGGAGTACTTGGGTGCGTTGAACTTCATTTTATAGTATCGAATAATCTGAAAAAAATAAATTCTAAGTCCTGTAGGTGGTCAAATTTATGCTTACTTTTGACAAGAATGTTATCTATATAGACTTTCATGGTGTCTCCTAGTTGTTCCTTGAACATTTTGGTGACCAACCGCTAATACATAGCTCCCGAATTATTAAGACCAAATGGCTTGAATTTGTAATAGTATAGACCGAGAGTGGTGATGAATGAGGTTTTATCATAATTGGGGCCAATCAAAGGGATTTTATTGTACCTTGAGTACACATCCAGGAAACTCATTCGTTCGTGACTAGCTGTGGCATCAACTAATTGATAGATCTTTGGTAAAGGAAAGCTATCTTTGGGATAATCTTTATTGAGGTAGGTGAAGTCTATGCACACTCCCCACTTCCCATTACTGTTCTTTACTACTACTAGGTTCGATAGCCATCTACGGGATTTAACTTCTCTAATAGACTTAACATCTAGAAGTTTCCTTACCTGCTCCTCAATTGCATTTGCTTTTTTTTTTCTGGGGATATTCGACGAGCCATATGTGTGATTGAAGGGTACGTTGGGTCCACGTGAAGTCGATCACACATGACTTCGAGATTGGTTCCATGCATATCGTAAGGCTTTAATGCAAACACAACTTGATTTTCCTTCAATAGAGAAATCAACTCTTTCCTTTCCTAGTCGGTGAGTGAACTACCAATCAAAAATTTATTTTTTGGGTGTGAATCATCAAACACTACCTTTTATAATGGTTAAATGACCCTATCTGCTGGGCCACCCTTTTATCTTCTACACCAGCCTCCCATACTTTAGTCTCTATTTGGATGGTGTCTCTCCTTCCTTATTTATCTCAAAGGTGACATCTTTCTCCTTTTTCTTATTTTGTTTGAGCCGAATGGCACAGATAAAGCATTGTCCAGCAATGACCTAGTTTCCCATAATATCTATTATCCCACGATCTTTGATGCATTTGATATTCTAGTGGTAACTAGAGGGGATAACTTGCATAAGGTGTAGCCATCCTCTTTTGAGGATGGCGTTGTAAGGAGAATCAATGTCCACAACTAGGAACTCGACCAATTTTGATATGTTACCAATTCGGACAGGAAGGATTACCTTTGCTAGTGGCATAGTCATCTTTCCAGTGAAGATGACCAGTGTGATGATCGCTTCTTTTAAGGCCTCCATATTGATATTAAGTTCGTTGATCAACTCTAAATACATGACCTCAGATGAGCTTTCCTAAATCAACTAGTAATTTATCCACGTCCCAATTTTCAATCATGAGGGTGGTTACTTGTGCATCATGATGCCAAGTGTCAACTCTAATCAGGTCATCCTCCATAAAGACTATGTGATTATTATAATTTATGTCTTTCATGCGTCAATGCTTTCCCGCTGGACTCTTGGCAGGGTTCATCTAGAAGGCTTCTATGACCGCAGTGACTTTCTTTGATTCCATTAGAATATCATTGCCTTGGATATTCTTAGGACTTGAGACACCACGGAAGACAAAAAACTCATTTCCTAATTATTATCCATGTAGTCGCTCAAATTATCGGCTTGAGCCAATTATTCTAGATGGGACTTGAGGTCCTTATAGTTCTCCCAGTTGTTACCATTCTATTTATGGTACACGCATCCTAGTGTGTTATTTTTCTTCATTAGGTCTCCCTCATCTTCTGTGGACACTTGAGGATCTGCCGATCCTTGATTTTTCTCAATATCTTATAAATTAGATCCTTTAACACGATGTCGATTGCTTAAAAAGCCTTGATAGGATCTCCTTTGGCCCATTCTTTGATCCTTCGCTCCCCCTCTCATGGGGGCATTATCTTTATCACCACTCTTGTTCTCTTTTGAGTGCCCGTTGTCATTATGGGCACCGACGACCACATCTTCAACCTCTGCGTATTTTTCTATATGATACATGAGGTCATCATTGGTGTCCGCCTCCATTTTAGTGAGGGACTAGTGTAGCATAGAGCTATCGGGAAACCCTATCTTTAATGAGGCCATGATGACCTGTTCTGAGCAGTCCTCAACCTCGTCCTAAGTTTTCCATTATCGCCGAGCGTATTCTCACAAAGTCTCTTGGGCATTTTTCCTCATAGTGAGGAAATAATCCATTCTCTTCAGATGTGCACTACTGGTGGTGAACCAAGCAGTGAAGGCTTCAGGGAGCTTCTTGAAACTATTTATCGACCTATGTGATAATTTTTAAACAATTTTTGCAAAATATCTCCCAAGTTGGAGGGGAATATGTGGCACATAAGAGTACCTCTTCCTCATTTTCGCTAAGAGTGACTGGCATGGCAACTTTCTTACCATTTCTCTTTAGCCTAGTGGGACACTCAAATGCCTTTTGCCCCTTACCTTCTCACTTAAAACATCTCTCCTATTTATCTTTCTCTTTGTCATCGCTCTCATTGGCCTCTTTTTTTCTATCAAAACTCTTTTTAGTGGAAGAATTTTCTTTGGAAAATTGAGAAACTTTTTAATTTTTTTAACAAACATGGCCACATCATCAAAATCAAATTCGCCCTTAGACTCGAACTCACAAACTTTCACTTTCTTTTTCTTTTCTCTATTGGACACGTACTCACCTTTTCTAGATCGAGCTTTAAGTGATATCTCTCAATCCTTAGGCTTGACTATGTCAAGAAACATGCCAATTTCATATGCCTGGAGGTCTCCTACCAGTTCTTCTAACTTAAGATTGCTCAAATTTCCTAAGGAATTCAACACAGTCACTTTCGAGATAAAACGTTTAGGCAACAATATCAAAATATTTTAAACTACTCATGCATCAGGATTATGCTCACCAAGATTGAAACTAGTGTTGACAATATCAGACAAACGTGTATAAAATTTATTAAAACACTCAGATTCAAGCATGGTAATTGCTTCAAATTGAGTAGTTAAATTTTGTAATTTAAACTCTTTTACTGCATTCGTTCCTTCATGGGTAAGGTTTAAAACATCCCATGCTTCTTTTGACGTGGTGCACATCATGATACATCGAAACTCGTTAGGGATGATGGCTCCAAAAATTTCCCTTACCCCATGAGAATTATATGTGATTTATTTAAATTCATCCTCAGTCTAGTCTGTCACATGCTTAAGATCAGTGACATTATTAACAGTGATAGTGGGAGGAGTCCACCCTCTTTCACACACAACCCAAACATGCTCATCGATTGCTTTTAAGGCAGATTTTATGCGGGCTTTCCAATAGGCATAATTAGTCCCGTAAAAAATTGGCAACTAATTATATAAGTTTTCATTCGAAAAAATTGCAAAATTTTTCAAAATTAGATTTGAAACAAATCAATATCAATTTTTTTTGCTTAAAAAGGATCACTCGATAAATTAAAGAAACCCGCTCTGATACTAATTTGAGAATGCGGTGTGATATCAATTTATCATTGAATTCACAACTTTTCAAATACTAAACTTATTTAATTATATGCCAATTTTGATCCAAATTAATTAAACCCTAACACATGCATTTATGCCATCATAAACAATCATAAAATGCTGGAAACACAGATTTAAGGAAAAATCCCCAGAAAGGAAAAAACCTTTATTTCACTATGAATAGTAAATCGCAACTTACAAAGTACACAATTAAATCCTCAATGAATCTACTGCATGAAACTCACATAGGCCACAACCTAACAATCAACAATGAGCTTACACAAGATCCCACAAGAATCGCAACTCTGTCTCCAGCGAGGAACACCCTCGAGTCTTCCCAAGTTATCGCAATCGTCAGCCAGCACCTCCCTCAAGAGATTCCAAATCAGCAGTAGATATGTAGTCTCTATAAGTGAAACTTCAACAAAGTTATATCTTGGGATCACAAATGATTCACTAAAGTATTTTTGATGATTCGTGAATAAAAAAGCAAAGGTTTTTAAACCTAAAAGTGAAGGCTGAAAATTCTGCAGATTGAAGTTTCGTTTTTGTCAAAGTCTTAAATTAAAAGTACATACAAAGCAGGTATTTATAAAAACCTTGAGTCGGTGATTCATTTGAACGAAATATGCAGGTCGTTTTTATGACATATGCAGGTCGTTTGAACGACATATGCAGGTAGTTTGAACGACATCTTATGTAGTTAGATCCAGCAAGAAACGACCAATTGAAAACCAAAACGGTATGCCTTCGTTTGATGAAAGCTTCAAGCGACCCTTCGAACGACCTTTCGAAAGACATCTAGTGTAGTTAGATGCGTCATTTGAAGGAATTTTTCTAGTCGTTATAATGACATCCACTTGGCGTTGGAACGACTGAAGCGTCAGAAAATATTATTTTAAAACTCTACCTCCAGGTATTGAAAAATTAATTTTGCCTTAGAAAAGCTTGTTAAAAAACTATTTCGAAAATATCCCAACACTTAAATGAAACATTAATAAACTTTAAACAAATACTTATTAAAATTAATCTTGCAAAGGCTTGTTGTTAAAGAATGTTGATATTCGGATCCGTCTTGTCGAGCATATGAACTTGAACTTTCTTCGATGGGTGTAACGGTGTACGACATACTTAAATGTAAAATGGACTAGGTAAAATATGTCTTCATAAATCTCCCCCTATATCTATGCCGGTACGAACTAAAAAATCCGAATTATCAAACCAAATGTCCTACACAAATCTAATACCTTCCCATGAACCCAAAAGTGAAAAGGTACTAAAAATGTAAGTCTTCAAATTCTTCAAAATCTTCAACTTCTTCAAATCTCCAAAATTTATGTGTCATCATCAGGGTGTGCAAAATAATGGTCCTAAAAATTTGTACCTACACACATGAGATAAGGAACGAATACCTTCGTGACATATCGAGTTTGAAATGAGATAAACATTAATTAATGCAAACAAAATAAATTTAAAATCTCCCCCACATTGTAAAGTCTCACTCCCCCATAATTCATAATTAGTTCTCCCCCTTTTATTCGTCCGAAATAGATAAGGAAACGAATAAACACAATAGGCACGAAGTGACATGAAAATCATAGAAAAACATCACGAAATAAATCAATTATGATCACGTAAGGATAAACTCAAAAGCATTCACCAACTATTTTTGATTTTTCAAAATTTTCAACAAATCAAATTTACAAAAAATCACACACCATGAATTTACATTAAGATAACCAAATCGTGAAAAAGAAATGAATGGGTGCGAACATATTCAATAGGTAAATCAACTCAAACATACATAACATATGTTCATGATGAATATGGATATTCCGATTGAATGAACTCAAAATCATCCTTAAGTGTCAAAAACATGTTGAATTTAAATGACATTAACTCAATCTAATCAACACATCAAAGTCTATAATGATTTTCACACCCATAATGTCTAAAAGTAGTAATGTTTTTTCAAGACTTTGTCAGGACGTGCGAACCCGTTGATATAATTCCAACCAAACACCCTTCTAAATAATAAATCTTTTATTTTTCTATTGAAGTTATCTACAACTTAATGGCCCATTTTTGGTATATTTATATTTTTGTTGCCTTTATTGTTTTGGGCTCTTTTCAACCTCTTTGGAACTTGGCTACTTTTTATAATGCCACACTTTTTAGGTCTGATTTAAACGATGACTTAATTGCAAAGGATATGTGTTCCTTTCATAGCTCTTTCCCATCCACTCATCATTTTAAACAAAATCCTCACTGGCAATAGTTCTTATATGCACTACGTTCATTGTCAAGTTTTATTGCATTTGGTTCATTTTAAAGACAGGATTAAGATGGAAACACTTCGACCAACATGTGCAAGACAAGTACAATAATCAAACAAATGCATGCATGTGTGCGTTAAAGGAAATCATGATTCAAACATGTAGAAAGTAATCTTAGATCACATCTCAATGACTCCAAACATTGTAAAGCAAAATGAAATGATGATGCGTCTCAAATCACTATCAAATAGTCACATGGATATTAAATGATGTTGTGACTTGGTCATCCTAAATGTCCATTCATAAATGGTGTAAAATGAAATAAAAAAATCTTTTTTCCTAAAAATGTTGTGTGCAATATTGATTCAAATATATTCGCAATTTTCAATTCAAAGTTATTTAATTGGATGTCTAAATTTGCTAAAATCAAATACCAATTAAATTAGCCCCTAAACATGCATCTATGTGTCAATTCAAATCTCAGATTAAATCATGCGATGAATAAGCCGACAAAGACATATTTCAGAAAAAAATACCCGTAGGGCAAAAACCTTTTATTTCCACTATAATTTGTAAAGGAACGGTTTACAATCGAATTACAGCAAAAATACAATTGACTTACGAAATATTCGCAGCTGTCGGTTCGTAGTCGTTAGCTCAGGAACACCGCAACACTCCCTATGAAACGCAGTCGATCAACCCATACCTCCTACAAGTGGGACCTATGGTCAGCCCAGTACCTTTCCAAGGCACCTATTTTCAGTAGGAAAACTCCCAGTAAAAATATGCTTCATGTTCCACAAAACAATTCACATAAAATCAATTGGGATTGTGAATTATAAAAACAAAAGTTTAAACCCTTAAATATTGTGGAGAATAAACCAAAACGTATTCTGTGAAAACCAGTATTTCTCCACTAAAAAAATAGTAGTCTGACACCCTTATTTATACTAAAATCAAGGTGGTGACGTGTTGGTTAAAAACACTCTGTCGTTCGAATGACAAACGGCGTCGTTCGAGCGAGACCCCATCTCGTTTGAACAAGATGTGACGTCATTTGAACGACAGTCATTGATCCCCTTAAAAGACTTTTAAATATTTAAAAAACATGGAATCCTTAAAAACCAAAACTGTTTACGGGATCAGGAGATATATATCCAAAACTTTTATGATTAAAATTATTTCAAAAATCATTTAACCTTTAATGAAAATATCCCAACACTTTTAATGTGAAATGTAAATGAAACTTAAACATATTTTACCAAATTTATCCTTGATGGGCATGATTATAGAAGTCGACTTGAAATTCGAATCGTTGATTGTAGATGATAGCTTGCCAATTCTTGGAGACACTTGTAGCGGTATATGACATACTAACTGTGACGAACAATGTTCTTACAAATCTCCCCCTATGTCTATGCTGGTACAAAATAAAAATATCCGAATTATCAATCTCAAATGACCTATACAAATCTACCCTCTCAAAAACTTAAAATGGAAAGATAAAATGACAAGTCTTCAAACTTTTAAACGATGCTTCAACAATCAACTTTTCAAATCTCCAAGCTTTTCTAATCGGAGTGTGCAATCCAAAAATCTTCAATCGTACCTACACACACGAGACAAAGAAAAAACCTCGTGACGTATCGAGTTTGAAATAATATAAAGCATAAACATGTAAGCATAATCAAATCTCCCCCATACATAAAACACCACCATAATATTATAATACGTTCTCCCCCTTTTTATTTGTCCGAAATAGACAAGGAAAAGAATAAAGCAAGTAAATCCAATCGGGGTGTCACGATAAACCAAGCAAACAAACTATTTTTGATTTTTCATATTTTTCATACAAAAATGCAAAAAAGATGTTACAAAAATCACACACCATGAATGTATACTGAGACAACCAAATCGTGGAAATGGACTGAATGAGTGTGAACAAATTCGATAGAAAAATTAACTCAATCATATCATATGTGCAAGATGCATAAGTGTACTCATAACGAATGAACATCAAAATTAGTCCTTAGGTGTAGAATTGTTGAATTTAGATGACATTGTCTTAATCATATCAACAAATCAAAGTAGAAATGATTTCCACACCAATAACGTCCAAAACTATGTAATGCTTTTTTATGACTTTCAAGGACGTGTAAACTGTTAAAAATTCCACCCAAACTCCCTCATTAAAGGATAATGCTTTTTATTTATGAGGTGATGAAAACAAATTGGCTCATTTTTGGCATAATTTTCTTTTTATTGCCTTTTAATTTTTTTGTGCTCTTTTAAACGTCATTGGACACCGGATAATTTTTAATTCCTCCCGTTTTTAGGTCCATTTGAATGGTGGCTTAATAGTAAAGGATAAAAAAGTAACTTTCGTAGCCCTTCACCATTTTTTAAAAAAATACACACACACAAATCTCACAAACGGTTTATAACATGCACTACTTTTTGTCAAGTTTTATCGCACTTGGTTCACTGTATAGACAAAATTGAAGTAGAAATACTCAACCAACATGTGATAGATAAGCACAAAAGATAAAAAAATCCGTGCATGTGTGCAATAAAGGAAAAATAGAGTCAATCATGCAGGTAGCAATACTATATCATCTCAAAGACTCCAAACTTTGTAAAGCACATGAATGACACAACATATTGTCTCAAAACACTATCAAACAGTCACATGGATATGGCATGAAGTTGTGACTTGGTCATCCTAAGCGTGCATTCATATAAGGTGCGAATAAAATACAAAACTCTTTTTGGATTTTTCAAAAAAAAAAAAAATCCTTTTGTATTTTTTGAACACTGTTCAGAAACAACCTAGTAGTACCAATTAAATATAACCATAAGAAATAGGGAACTGTAAAAATATCCAAGGATGTTCGAACAAGATTCCATGTCATTTGAACGATAGATCACGCGATAAACCTCAATGACACGTAGTCATAAACTTTATAGCGACTCACTCCACAATAGCACACAGCTCTCGGTTGTAGAGATCTCCCCACAAAGAATAAAACATTAGCAAAGTATGATTCTGGGTTCCACAAAACAACTCACACAAAATCAATTGGGATTGTGAATGGTAAAACAAAAGTTTGAACCCTCAAATATGTTGGAGAATAAACCAAAACGTATTCTGTGAAAACCAGTATTTCTCCATACAAAAAATAGTAGCCTGACACACTTATTTGTACTAAAATCAAGGCGGTGACGTGTGGCTAAAAACACTCTGTCGTTAGAACGACAGACGTCATCATTCGAGCGAGACCCCATCTCGTTTGAACGAGATGGGACGTTGTTTGAACGACAGTCACTGATCCCCTTAAAAGACTTTTAAATATTTAAATAACTTGGAATCCTTAAAAACCAAAACTGTTTACGGGATTAGGAGATATATATCCAAAACTTTTATGATTAAAATTATTTCAAAAATCATTTAACCTTTTATAAAAATATCCAACACTTTTAATGTGAAATATAAATGAAACTTAAACACATTTTACCAAATTCATCCTTGTTGGGCATGATTGTTGAAGTCGACTTGAAATTCGGATCGTCGATTGTAGATGATAGCTTCCCAATTCTTCGACACACTTGTAGGGGTATATGACATACTAACTGTGACGAACAATGTCCTTACATTGCCTTTTTCTAAAAAAAATTATCAAAATAAAATCTTTTTGGCTTTCTCAATTTTTTCTCTAAAAAAAGAAAATCTTTTCGTATTTTTCCAAAATTTTTCAAAACAAAAATCTTTTTGTTTTTTCAAAAAATATATCAAAAATAGAAAAAAATAAATATAAAAGTGGTACACACTAGCAATAGGCATAAAATATCATCATGAAAATCATCCTATGCTAGCAAACAAGTCTAAACCTCAACCGTTAGGCGCAGAGGAGTTTTCCAAAGGTGGTGACATCCTATGAAAAGCATCCATCAAATCATGTGAAGTTTTAACCAAAAACTTAACTTGCTCTCGAAAATGTGCAAACTCTCCCATATAATCTCCAAGAGCAGCAACAGTATCATGTGTGGGTGCGTCTATGGGAACACATGGCAAAATCCTATGTGACACACTACCCAACTTACAGTAAAATTACCTAAGGTGTCCTCTCTTCTTACAATGGGTGTAAATATATGCGGTCCTAGGACCACCTATCCTAAAACATCTAGCATGCACTCTCCTATTGGGTAACAGATGCCTAAGTGAGTTGGGTTGAGAACCATATGGATCTGTCACAAACTCAAGAACTGACTTGGGTGCAATATGGGAAGTGGACGCACCGTTATGACCTATTTCTAATATCTTAACATTACCCAAAGAGGGAACGAGGAGCATCTTTCCTTCCATCTTATATGTATCCTCTATAGTGACCTTTACCTCCCGGGCTCATTCGATATCTCCCTAGTTTGACCACACGGGCTTCAAGTTCACTCTTTTTTTTATCTACGATAATCTCTTGAGTTGACTCGCCGATACCTCAAATTCCATCAAAACACCTCTTTCTCTCTCTAAAAATCTAACACCTTAAGACCGAACTCCTTATTTAACTTCTTAGTCTTTAAGGTCTTGACGTATAAATCTCTAAATGCTATTTGGAGTTCACTTTCACCATCACTTGCACATTCACCACCACTCTCACTAGAAACACTCAAATCATCATTGGGGATCTAATGTGCATAAGTATCCTCATCGTCATGGGGCAAACTAGATCTTCTCACATGACTTGACATAAAGGAAACAAACTTACCATGTGATGACTCATCCCCGAAATCATTCACCTATTACTCACTATCGCTAAGAGTGACTGGCATGAAAACTTTCCTACCCTTTCTCTTTAGCCTAGTGGGACACTCAAACGCCTTATGCCCCTTACCTTCACACTTAAAACATCTTTCCTCTTTCTTTTTCTCTTTCTCACCGCTCTCATTAGCCTCTTTTTTTTTTTTTTTCACAAAACTCTTTTTATTGAAAGAATTTTCTTTGGAAAATTGAGGAACTTTATAAATTTTTTAACAAGCATGGATACATCATCAAGATCAAATTCGTCCTCAGACTCGGACTCGCAAACTTTCACTGTCTTTTTCTTTTCTCTATTGGACACTTCCTCACCTTTTCTAGACCGGGCTTTAAGTGATATCCCTCAATCCTTAGGCTTGACTATGTCAAGAAACATGTCAATTTCATATGTCAAGAGGTCTCCTACCAGTTCTTCTAACTTAAGATTGCTCAAATTTCCTAAGGAATTTAACACAGTCACTTTCGGGATAAAACGCTTAGGCAACAATCTCAAAATATTTTTAACTACTTGTGCATCAGGAATATGCTCACCAAGATTGAAACTATTGTTGAAAATATCAGATAAACATGTATAAAATTCATTATAACACTCAGATTCAAGTATGATAATTATTTAAAATTGAGCAGTTAAATTTTATAATTTAAACTCTTTTACTGCATTCTTGCCTTTATGGGTAAGTTGTAAACATACCATGTTTCTTTTGACGTAGTGCACGTCATCATACGTCGGAACTCGTCAGGGATGACGGCTCCAGAAATTGCATTTAACCCATGAGAATTATATGTGATCCATTTAAATTCACCCTCAGTCCCTTTTGTTACAGATTTAAGATTAGTGACATTATTAGCGGTGACAGTGGAAGGAGTCCACCCCCTTTCACAAACAACCCAAACACGCTCATCGATTTCTTTTAAGGCATATTTCATGCGGGCTTTCCAACAGGCATAATTAGTCCCGTAAAAAAACTGGCAACCAATAATATAAGTTTTCATTCGAAAAAATTGGAATTTTTTTCAAAATCAGATTAAAAAAAAACAAAATCACAAAAATTAAAGCCGAAAAAGTATCACTTGATAAATTAAAGAAACCCTCTCTAATACCAATTTGAGAATGCGGTGTGATATCAATTATTAGTTGGATTCACAAATTTCTAAATATTAAACTTATTTAATTAGATTCCAATATTGATCCAAATTAATTAAACCCTAACACATGCATCTATGCCATCACAAACAATCACAAAATGCTGGAAGCACATGTTTCAGGAAAAATACCCCGAAAGGGCAAAACCTTTATTTCACTATGAATAGTAAATCGCAACTTACAAAGTACACAATGAAATCTGCAATGAATCTATCGCGGAAAACTCACATAGGTCGCAACCTCAAAATCAACAATGAACCTCCATAAGAGGCCACAAGAATCGCAACTCTGTTTCCAGCAACGAACAACATCAAGTATTCCTAAGTGGTTGCAATCGTCATCCAACACCTCTCTCAAGAGATATCAAATTAGCAGTAGAGATGTAGTCTCTGCAAGTGAAACTTCAACAAAGTTGTATCTTGAACTCACAAATGATTAAATAAAGTATTTGGGATGATTTGTGAATCAAAACACAAAGGTTTTGAAAACTAAAAGTGAAGAGTGAAAATTCTATAGATTGCAATTTTATTTTTATTAAAGTCTTAAATTAAAATTATTTACAAAGTAGGTATTTATAAAAACCTTGAGTCAGCGGGTCGTTCGAATGACATGTGCAGGTCGTTTGAACGACATTTTATGTCGTTCAATCCAGCAGGAAATGACCAATTGAAAACCAAAACAGTATGCCTTCATTAGATACAACCTTCATGTGACCCTTCAAACGACATCTAGTGTCTGTATATGCGTCGTTTTAATGACTTGTACCTGTAGTTGTAACGACAACCACTTGTCGTTTGAACGATTGAAGCATCAAAAAATATTATTTTAAAACTCCGCCTTTAGGTATTGAAAAATTAACTTTGCCTTCGAAAGAATTCTCAACTTGTTAAAAATTTGTTTCGAAAATATCCCGACGCTTCAATGAAACGTTAATGAACTTTAAACGCAAACTTAGCAAAATCAATATTGCAAATGCTTATTGTTGAAGAATGTTGATATTCGAATCCGTCTTTTTGAGCATATGAACTTGAACTTTCTTTGACGAGTGTAACGGTATACGACATACTTAAATGTAAAACGTACTATGTAAAATACGTCCTTACACACTGTGTGGGTGAGACATGGCGACTAGTTGGTGCTAACTGGTTTTGGGAAACGAAAAATCATTTCCCACAGATGACGCAAATTGTAGGTGCAAAAATCCCACAATAAATGATCCTAAATAATTAATACCAATCAAAGTAAAACCAGTCACACGACACGAGCATTTACGTGGATCGACAATGGCCTATGCCCATGGGGTGTTTCATCTTTCTTATTATTCTTCTCTTCTAATAACAAGAATTATATGCCCCATTTCCCAAGGATAAGGGTTACAAATATAGGTAAAGAAGAGATGGTGCCGTGAAGGGCTTTAGAAGTTATTGATTAAGTCTCCGTTTAATTAAACTCATCTTCCCCCGAGATCCACATAAGTGAAAATTTTATTTTCTACGATCCTTTCTCCACACATGTTGGGCCAATGTTTATTCGACCCGAGATATTTAGATTATTGGGATAATTTCCCTATAGTATCCATAGACTTAAACTAAATATCGACATCCTTATCTTGGAGTGCCTTATTGTAGGTGTCGGGATCCGGTTCATGTTCCCTCAGAACTTCACCAAAGTGCTTTCCTAAATATGCTAACCTATCAGGTTGACGCATGACTCTCCCACTATGACATGGATCCTCTTATGGTCCAGTATAAGTGACATGTGTATCTTGATCATAAATAATATTCCCACTACCATTAGGCAGTTTATTATCGGGATCAACCTGTATTTTTTCCTATACGGGTTATCATTAAGAATTTTCTTACTCTTGTTTTCTCATCTTTTGTATGATAATCTGGCTCTTGGGCTTGTGGTCAATCACATAATCTTCATCCAAGAGCCTAGAATTTATGCTAGCAAATACTTTCTGGTCCTTAGGGTCATAACATTGGCCACCCTTGGTTCCTTTGGGATATCCCATAAAGAGACATACATCCATTATTGATTCCAAATTATGTGTGTCCTTCCGTATAATGTGTGCTGGAACCTCTAGTGTAAGGAAAAAATTTCAATCGAGCCAATTTGTATGTAATTGGCTTAATTCCAAACAAAAACGTTTGAGTCATAGGATAGACTTTGTGTTCGTGATCCCGTAAGCCTATGAAGATCTTCGATGAAGACATTACGACAAAGATTCAAAGATTAGATACTCCGTGCTGAGTTTAGTGCTACATATATCTTCATGCTTACCGAGAATCACACATGTATGAATGAGTATTAATTATGAGTTATTGGAAATATTTTAAGGGTGTTAGTTTTTGACTTAAAAAGAATGTTTGGAACTTAATTTTATATTTTAAGGAAAATGGTTTTTTAGTTCAAACGAGACATAAACTCGTTAGAAGGAAAATATATTTTTTGTTCGAACAAAGTTACAACTAGTTCCAACGAATTTGGCTTTTCATTCAAAACAGGGTCCAAACGAACATCCAATGATGGCACACTGTTGCAATTCGTTGGAAGCTCGTCAGAAGCTCATTCAAACGAGATTGAATTTTCGTTCGAATGAACTTGGGTTTTTATTCAAATGAGATATTATTCTCATTCAAACAAGCTTGGTTTTTGTTCGAATGAATTTGTTGCCACAAAATTCGTGTTCTTTTTTTCAAGGCGTATTGGACTCAGAATTTTGGAGGACTTTTGGCAAAAAATGTTTCTGCACTTAGTTATGAAAGTTCCAAGCCTTAAGTTTCACCCTTAACATTTCAAGATCCAAGATTCCTTATTCATATTCTTTGAGATCTTGTTTGAGCACCAAAGTTTGATTCTTTCATCTTGAGAAAACCTGTATCGTGCGGTGGACTCCGTACGTGTTGATTGCATTGTTTGACAATCACTAAACCTCATCGGTGGATACCGAGACTCGCATGAACTCGTGCGCTTTGGAAACTTGCGTGGGTGGACTCCTGCGTTGCACTATGACAGAGTGGTTGAAGATAGAAGATCATCAAATTTTGTGGGGGATCGAGTCATTATGTAAGTCTATTGTCTAGGTTTAGTAAAACCATAGCATAATGAATTGTTGGCTAGGCAGTCTGAGGTTTTTCCCTTTGTGGTTTTTCTCTTACATCGATGTCTTATGGTTTGATTTCTTTATTTTATCTGCCTATCACCTTAGGCGCATTCTACAGGATAAAAAAATAAAATTTGGCATATTAGTTTTCCACAAGAAAGCTTTAAAATCGATGCTAAGTTTATTTGTGCTATTTTTGTTTAAAGCTTCAATCTTTAAAAATTGGAAGAACATAAAATTATTGAACATGTGTTGATTCGAACCATCCTTTCCTAAGAGTACACCGTAGGGGTTACACTCTCAAATTGGTATCAGAGCATTCCACTCTCACAAGTGGTATCAGAGCTAGAACATTAAGTTTTTGTGTTATTGATCACGTGTCTTTAGGTATGAATTATGGAGGTTTTGATGATTTTAGAACCCCTATGTTTGATGGGTCGAATTATGCTTACTGGAAAATGTGTATGAGGTCAGCACTCAAGGCTATAGGTGAGCGGGTGTGGTTAACTATTGTTAAGGGCTGGTCACCACCAGTCACGAGAGATGGAGAGGCAATTCACTTAAAGCCTATAGAGTCATGGACTAAGGCTGAGCATAAATTAGCACAATATACTTTTAAAGGATTAAATTCTATTTTATGTTCTATCACCCTGAAGGAATTTTGACTTATTATAATGTGTGAGATGTCAAAAGAGTCTTGGGATATACTCCAACTCACCCATGAAAGAACCAGTGTTATTAAGGCTTCCAAACTCCTAAACCTCACCATTTAGTTTGAAACGATTAAGATGTTAGAGAGTGAGACCTTTGATGAGTTTTATGCTAGATTGTCCGACATAGTTAACTCGTCGTTCAACTTGGGAGATAAGATACTCGACAACCGAGTGATAAAGAAAATCTTAAGGTCGTTTCTTAAAAGATTTAATCCAAAGGTGACTGTTTTAAATTCTTTTGGTACACTAAAATCGATGAAAGTTGAAGAGATTATAGGTGACCTACAGACTTATGAGCTTGACATGTTTACCTCCAAGAATGTGAGAAGAAAGAAAAAGACAGAGATTTGAATGTCCGAAAGGAGGAAACAAATATTTCAGATGATGAGTCTGACATCAAGTCCGAGGATATGGCCATGTTGGCAAAGAAGTTCAAGAAATTTCTCAAATTCCAAAAGAAATCGAAAGATGCAAAAATATTAAAAAAAAAATAAGAACACAAAGGCCGACCACGTTCCTAAGAATCGATGTGAGAATTTTAAGAGGGATGATTTAGAGATATCTTATAATTATGAGGGTTTTGGCTATAGGGTAGCTGAGTGCCCACTAAATTAAGGAAGGATGCCAAGAAATCGATAACATTTAATGTCAGCCTTAGTGATAGTGATCCAGAAGAGGGAAATGATTCCCCCAATGAGCTTAACTTTACTACATTCATGGCTAGTCGTGTGAGTGTTGATGAGAGATCTTCCCATGAAGATATTTCTTCGCATGACACTTCCAAGGCCATAGTTTACGAAATCGAAGTGTGTGTTGATCGAGAGAGTGGAGATGAAAGTGGGGATGAAGAATAGGTTATGAAGAGTGAGCTACAAGTTGCCTTCCGTAAGTTGTATGGAAAAACATTGAAGGTGAAGAAGGCTAACTCAAAGTTGGAAGCTAGGTTAAAAGAACGTTCCATAAGAATGATGATAGTTCTTTGATTGAGGATCGTAGGGCATGTGAGAGGATTCTTCAACAGAAGCTAGAGTACGTTGAGGATGAGAGAGATAGCATTCGTAGTTTAATAGAGACTATAAAGAAAGAGCTTCTAGAGTTTGAGGAGTTTGGGGGTTTACTCGAGTCTAGGATAGTTGATCTCGAGGAGAGTTTGAGAGATTTGAGTCGTGTCAAATTTGATTTGGATTATAGGTAAAAAACATTGGATAGAATGTTAGGTACCGTCCAAATCAAATATGACAAGTGTGGAATTGGCATCGATGATCATATTGTTCCCATTTCTTAAGCCAATACCATATGTTTGAGAGAGTCGACTAGGAGCGTTAGGAAATGTCAAGCTTTAGGTACCAATCCTCGTTGTGTTTAAACTTGCACTTATTTTGGTAGGAAGGGTCACCTTAGGCATTTTTACTATGACCTTAAGAACGGTTCTAGGAAGTCTAAGAATAAAGTCACCACGGTTCCCAAAGCCCCTAAGCATCATTTTACACCTACTTGGGTTAGAAAATCGGATGTAGAGGATTTATGTATTAGACTTGTTGATTCTCGTTTGCTTATACATGATACTTTCCATGTTATCTAATGGTTGATTGTGTTAGCATTATTTGCCATACTCTAGTTTTGCTTCATGATATATGTTTGCTAGTGTTATGACATGTTTATCTTTTATATTATATTTTTCTTTTATTGAGTCATCTTGGAAAAATACAAATAGATTTTATTTTGATAAATTTTTGAAAAATACAAAAAAGATTTTTTTTGTCTTTTGAGTTAGAGTTTGTTTTCAAAAATTGATATTTTTGGTTGAAAATTTTTAGAAAAACTCAGATTTTTTTTTTAGTTTTTGTGTATTTTAGTTTTGCACATTTGGTATGGCATATTTGTGTGTTTGAATCCAATTCACTCCGTACTTTCCACATGGCTAGGACATTTGGTTATGATTATAGATATTTAGATTGTTCTCAACCATGTTATTGTGGAGTTGTTTCAAATTTGACTTGCTTTACGGTTTAGACTTTATATATGCCTCCGTACACACATGCAGGAGCTTTTTGAACATGAACTTTTCATGTAGATTTGAGTTTGGTGAGATGTTCTCCCATCAATTTTGTCATCTATCTCATTTGCGGGAAAGCCACCGTTAGAAAGAGCCCAATAAAAAGGCAATAAAAATAGAAAAATTACCTTAAAGGGGCCAACTTAGTTTAATGTTTGATCATTTAAAAGAAATAACTTAAAAAGTGAGAGCGCGCAATGCGAACTTAATGGATTGATTTATATAATTAAATGTCCCAAACATAGAAATCCATTTTTTTACCAAATTTTAATCTTTGATTAAATTAGGTTTGCATATGATAATCGTTCCAATCACAACAAATAAACTATGCAATAAATCAAACACGACAAATAAGGAAAAATCTTTTTTCAGGGCAAAACCTATTTTTTAGCACTTTAAAAAGGTTTACAAGGCAACCTACTTACAAAACTTCTGAAGAATACTACTCAGATACAAAGCACCCCACATGCGGTGATCCACCCTCGGTATCCTTCGATTCAACCTTCTTCTGCTATGATAACTCGAGTCACAAGTTCAGTCGTAGAGAATCCTCTCCACAAGTGTATATAAGATATGAAACTTCAAGGGTTTCAAAAGGATTCACAATTATATTTTGGGATGATGATTTGTGAATAAAAAATGTTTAGAAAACAAAAGATTGAAAAACTTTAGTAAATATATTCTGATCATGTTTTTTTCAAAGTCCCCATGAAAAAGGTTTCAAAACATGTAATTATAAGTTTGACACGAGTTTTGAGGTGTTGAAGTTGTTCGAACGAGAATAGCATCTCGTTTGAACGAAAACCCAGTTCGTTCGAATGAGACTGTACTCTCATTTGATCAAGCTTTTTACGAGCTTTAAATGAATTCAAATAGAAGGCCCTCGTTGGATGCTCTTCGATATAATGATCAAACGACCCTTCTAACGAAATTGACATTTCGTTAGAACGAGGTCAATTAAAAAAAATTAACTTTAAAAATTTTGCCTCGATTTTTTTTATAAAAATACATCTCCTAAATATAAATGTAAATAAATTCAAACTCCTAAAAGATTTATACCTTCATAACGATGCTGACGTTTGGTTCATCGTTTTGGCATGTGCTGATTTGTAACGGGATACGCCAAATACTCTATAATGCAAATAAAATAAATAAATAGCCTAAGCTAAAATATTTGCCCTTACAAATCTCTCCCTTTGACTATTACGGTACAAAATTAATCGAAACCCAAATTAGAAAAATTACCCCTCTAGGACAAACATCATAATACCCTTTCCAAACCCTATAAATGGAACACTATAAGGAAAATGTTGTCTTTAATATCCACTTGTTCTTCCCTTGGTCACTTTGTGTTCATTTGGTGTAATATGATTTTTCTTAAGTACCTACACACATGAAGCAAAGAAAATATCGTGATGCATAGAGCTTGATATATAAAATAAAAATTCATAATGTTTTCCCCTATAAGTAAAACTCATCAAATATCCCCCCTTAATTTGTTCTCCCCCTTTTTTATCTGAAATAGACAAAGGAGTAGAATCTAAACTTGAAGTATAAAAATCTCATATAAGAAGTAAGACACCATCACAAAGATATAGAAATAACACATATGTAAGCTTTACCAACTATTTTTGAAAATTTTTAATTTTTTTTAAGTATAAAATTTTACAAAAAGAACACACCATGAATTAACACAAAAATACCCGAATCATGGAAGAGAAATGTAGGGGTGTGAACATATTCCATAAGTTAGCCAATGTAGACAAACATAACGCATGTGCAAGAAGGATTGAGATTCCACTAACGAAAGATCTCAAAGTCTATCTTAGGTGTAAAAGATTGTGAACTCATGTAAAATTGACTTAACTTAATCAACAAATCAAGACCTTTAGTGATATTCACACCAATGACGCCCCAAACTATGTAATGTTTTTCGAGATTTACATAGATTGTGCAAACCCATTGATCTTCAACTTAACTCCCTCAAAATGTCACATAACTCAGAATATTCTCAATTATTTTTGAAGAAATTAATGCCTATTTTTAGCGAAGCATCAATATTCAAACAAATTAGCCTGTTACTTCTGTTTTTATGTGACTCTAATCTTTTTAGGCTTTTTTTTTTATTGCAAAGGGCTTATTTTAATGCAAAGACTTTTGTCTTTCATGGCCCCCTTTCATTGCTTAATATATAACAAATTTTCTGGAAAAATTATTTAAATTTGAGCAATGGTTATTACATGCACAACTTTTTATCTCCTTTTTTAAATTTGGTTCATCTTAAAGAAAAATTGAGATGAAACCACTGTGATCGACATGTGACAGGTAAGCACAATACTCAAATAAGCTCGTGCTCGTATGCATTAAAGGAGATAAGGAGTCAAACATATATTAAGTTATCATCAAATCACAACTTAATTACTCCAGACATTATTAAGCACATATATGAAATGATGTCATGTCTCAAAACACTACAAAATCGTCACCTGAATATTGAATGAATGGGTGATTCGGACATCTTTAATGTTCATCCATATAATGTGTAGAAAAGATACAAAACTCTTTTTGTCTTTTTCAAATTTTTTTATTAAAATAAAATCATTTTGCCTTTTCCACTTTTTCTTAAAAACCGAAAATCTTTTTGTATTTTTCTAAATTTTCAGAAAAAGAAAAATCTTTTTGGATTTTTCTAAAAATATCAAATTGAAAAATATATAAATATAATGATAGTATAATCTAGCAGCATGTATATAAAATATGAACACAATGAGCATCCTATTCTAGAAATAAGTCTCAACATTAATCATTGGGCTCGGAGGACCTCTCAAAGGATATGGTATCCTAAGAAATTCCTTCATCAAATTTTGTGAAATCTTTACTAAATGCTCTACTTGCTCTCGAAAACTCTCAAAATCTCTCAAGTGATGTTCGGGAGCATACTGGGGAACATACCTATATGCGACTCTCCCTTGCTTAAAAAAATACTCTCTAAGGTGACTCTTTGTTTGCAATGGGTACAAAAATAAATAGACTTGGGTCCACCTCCCTCAAAATGTCTACGACGAGCTTTCTAAAAGGGTTAGGTCAAGGGCCATACCAAAAAAAACTCGAGAACCGGATCGGGTGAGGCATGGGAAGTGGATGCATCACCATAACCTATTCCTTGCCTCTCAATATTACCTAACGCGGGACCGAGGAACATCTTTCCAATCTTCTAAGATGTGTCCTCTAAAATGACTTTGAGCTCCCAGGCACATTCGAGATCTCTCTCGAGTTGGGATAAATGGGATTCAAGTTTCTTACGAGTCTGTAATGAATATTGAAGATCTCTCTTAAGACTAGCCACGGTGTTGGTCAAATCGGTCATTTACCTACCTATAACAATATACGACTCATATAAAAGAATCTTAAGCTTCTCGTGTATACTCATCGATGCCTCAAACTCTCTCAAAATTTTCACCTCCTTCTCTAAATATAACACCCTAAGAGACCAATATTTATTTAGCCTTTTCATTTTCAAGGTCTCGGTGTAAATATCACTAAATGCCTTTTGGAGTCCACCTTCTAACTCACTCAAATTTCCATCCTCATTTTCACTAACTTGAGAATGAATCAAAACATCATCGAGGCTTTCACATTTAAATGTGTCCTCATCGACGTGGGACAAATTAGAAGTGCTAACGTGACTAGCCATAAATGAAACGAATGGTTCATGTGGTGATTCTCTCCCTGAATCAACCCACTCGATGTTAATATCACTAAGATTGACTTTATTTGTAACTTTCTTGCCCTTTCTCTTAAGCCTAGTGGTACACTCATGTGCCTTGTGCTCTTTACCCTCACACTCATAATACCTTATCTCTTCTTCTTTCTCCCCCCCACTCGTGCCCTCATTTTTATTTTTATTTTTCTCAAAAAAAATTTATTGGGAAGAATTTTCTTTGGAAAATTTGATAAAATTTTTGAAATTTTTCGCAAAAAGGGCCAAACTATCAACATCAAAATTAACCTCAAATTCCGACTCAAAAACTTTCTCTTTCTTCTTTTTCTTAGTTTGAGTCTTTAAAGCAATCCCTATTTCCTTAGGTTTAATAATTTTAGAGAGCAAATCAATCTCATACGTTTTAAGATTTCCTACAAGTTCTTCCAACCTAAGAGTGTCTAGGATCCCTAACGAATTAAGTACGGTGATCGTAGGAATAAAGCAGGCAGGGAGAGACCTCAAATTTTTCTTTAAAAATCTTGACTCAAGAATCTTCTCACCCAAATTAAAACTAGAATTAACTATGTCCGATAAACGTTTATAAATCTCAACAAAAGACTCATACTCTATCATGGTAATGGTCTCAAATTAGGTGGTAAAATTTTGTAGCTTGGATGACTTTACAACGTTGGCTCCCTCGTGAGTGAGCTAGAGGGTATCCCAAGCTTCTTTATATTGGAGCAAAAGTCTAAGAGTCTATTGAAAACGCGTATAGATCGAATCATAAAAAAAATTACACATGGTGTATATACATAGGATATTGAAGATCTCATACTTTCACTGTTCCTTCTGGCTTGAACCGTAGAGATTTGATCTCGTACATGTTGCACCAATCCGTGTCGCAAATTTAACGATGTGTCGGCCACAAAAATGAAATGATTTTTTTTTTCAAAAATCATAACAGCCTCAAACAAGTAGAATTTTTTTTTGACCTCTGAAACCCGTAGAAAAAATTTTAGCCCCATCCGATCAACGGTTCTCAAGTTATGGCTCTAATAAGTAGATATCATGCCGTGTCGCGCATCTATCTCGACAGCTAAAATTTTGTAAAGATGTGTGAGGCAAGGGGATCAAACGACCTCTAAATGACTTGACATTTCTTGTTCCGCTTCCTCTATATGTCAGTAACCCATGATTCTGCTTTCAGAATTTTTGGACTTTTTGATTGCCCGTAACAGATTTTACAATATAAGAGCTTTGAAAGAGACCTCGAGATCTTCCATGCTATTCCTTTAAGCCAATACATGTCATTGGCGTGTGGGCACCAATGATCACGACCCCACTACTCCTTTTTAGGTGTTTTTCATGATCTATATTGATCCCTCACTTATTAGGAGACAAGGGGTTGCTTATATAGGCTGGCACCCCAGGAGAAATAGAAGACTAGCTTCCTACATAATTTGGGAATTCTAATTAAACCCTATAGTTAATTCCATAATTCTATAAATTATTATTCATTCCACTAAAGAATAATAATTTCACTCTAGTCTACTATCTCAAAATTATAATTTCGATCTCCACGTTATTAAATGCTTAATAATCTCCCCACATTAAGATTATAGATACCCATCGATTAAATTAAATGGCTAACAATTATATTTAATCGACCTGTTATAAATTTATTGAGACTGTTCGCTTAACTTATTTGATATGTCGGATAATTAAATCCACCGGTAGGGTTTGACATAATCAAAACTTATAAACTACCTCAAGAGGGTATCATCAATCTCTTTACTGAGACGTGGATTCCATTCGTAATCAACTTTCACCATACACTAATCGACATTACCCAATCTACCAAGCTTATTGATCCATAAATGAATCTCACCCAATAGGTCAAAGTAACGAACAATTGATGTACATGTCCATAAATTATGTTTGGATTAAGAACTTAAGCAGTTATAACAACCATGATATGTTCATTATCTTATATAGTCAGTATAAAGACAATTATCTCTAATTGGTCCCGTTCAATACACATAAAGTGTACTAGCACAATAAGTCAAAACTATACCGTTTCCTGTAATCAAGATAGACCTACTAAAATAGTGTGCTACAATCCTACTGATGATGTGTCCATCCCCATCTAAGATTATGAACCAGACTTATATTCTAAAGGACCGATGATCTGATCTTTCGTGTGTAAGATGAACTCTACACACCAAATCATCTACTGTGTAGAATAAAAGACGCATATGCATAAATATATAAAATAATATGATGCAAACATTACTTGTGAAGATTATCATTAAATAGACATACTAAAATTCACTAGTGAACCATAACTTTTAGTATACAACCCCAAAACTTTAGACATGGTGAACGTCATAATGAGGCGAAACTCGTTGGGGGTGATGGCTCCAGAAATAGACTTAAGCCATGAGAGTTAAAATTACTCCACTTAAAGTCACCCTCTGTCCATGAAGAGACAGGTTTAGGGCCAACGACATTAGCTGCAGTCATTGTGGGAGTAATACACCCTCTTTCACAAGCTAACCAAACACATTCATCAATGGGTTGTAAGGCAAACCTCATCCTAGCTTTCTAATACGCATAATTGGAAACATAAAAAATGAGCATTCGATTATACAAATAATCAATTAAAATTCGGCCTTTTTCAAGACCAACATTTAAAAAAAAATGATATCAAAGATTTTTTTTTACAGAAAATGATCACTCTGTATTTTTGTGTACCCAACTTTAATACCAATTTGAAAGAATTGGTATCAATAAAAAAAACTCTTTGAAAAGTCAGGATACCACGATAAATAACTACAACTTACTCTGATACCAACTTGAGAGCACGCAATGCAAACTTAATGGATTGATTTATATAATTAAATGTCCCAAAAACATAAATTCGATTTTTTTTACCAAATTTTAATATTTGATTAAATTTGGTTTTTATATGATAATCGTTCCAATTATAGAAAATAAACTATGCAAGCAATCAAACATGACAAATACGAAAAAATCCCTTTTCAGGAAAAAATATATATTTCAGCATTTAGAATGTTTTACAAGACAACCTACTTACAAAACTTCAAAAGAACACTACTCAGATCCAGAGCAGTCCACATGCAACGATCCACTCTCGATATCTACCGATTTATCCTTCAGCCTCCTTCATCCGTGATCACTCGGGTCACAAAGTCAGCCGTAAAGAATCCTCTCCACAAGTGTATATCAGATATGAAAGTTCTAGGGTTTCAAAAGGATTCAAAATTATATTTGGGGATGATGATTTTTGAATGGAAAGTGTTCGAAAAACCAAAGGGTGGAAACACATTGGTAAGATATTATGATCACTTTTTTCTAAAGTCCCCATGAAAAAGGTTTCAAAACAGGTATTTATAAGTCTGGCATGAATTTCGAGGTGATGATTTCGTTCGAACAAAAATAGAAGTCATTCGATCGAGGAGTTCGAACGAAAACCTAGTTCATTCGAATGAAAACCTAGTTCGTTCGAACGAGACTGCACTCTCATTTGAACAAGCTTCTAACGAGTTTTAAACGAATTCAAATAGAATGCCCTCGTTAGATGTTCATTCGATATAATGATAAAATGATCCTTTTAACGAAATTGATATTTCGTTCGAACGAGATGGTCATCTTATTTGAATGAGGTCTGATATGACCAAAGTGCACCCTCGTACTTTGAGCAACATCGTCGTCCTATCTTATGGTCGAGTCATCAGAAGAGCCCTACTAGTCAGCAATAAGGTCGTCCCTGATGAGGTCAGCCTCATGAGCACCAACCTCGACTGCGAAGCAGCCGAGATAAATAATAGCTTTATGGGTTTAACTTGAACAATCTCATACTCTGCTTAGGCCTATACCATAAATAAGCCCGGTTACCTAACCTCGTCTGGCCTGTTCGGCCTAGGTTGTAGTTGTGGTTGGAGGATCAATGGTCCTATCGAAGTCATCAACATCGTACCGAGCTAGGCCGAGGTTCCAGTGGATGATGTCACCAGTCTGAGCATATGCAAGTACAAAGAAACTTGCAATATGTGGACAAAACTGTTATAACTGGATTATTCCCTCATGTGAGGGAGTATTTGGTCATTATAATCTACGTGTGGCACAACCAGGTGTCCACAAGAGATTGGATAGATCGTCCTACATATTCCCATTGCATTCTTGGAGGGTAAACTACACCCCTAAGCACTATATATACCATTTATCTTCTTTCTTGAAGGGGATCGCATATTACAAACCCTAGTTGAAGCTCTGTTAAAATGTACAGTAGAGAGAGAGAGTGTATGAGTATTGTATCACAAGGCCATTAGTGCCCTTCTTTTATAGTGAAGATCACTCACCTGCACAGTAGATGTAGGCCTAGATAGGCTGAACCACTTAAATTGATATCTTTACCCTCTTCTCCTCTTCTCATTCTACATTCATATTGCTTATGTACTTACCTATTTGAGCTCTCTAACACCCTGATCTGGTGGTGCTATTTCTAGCGTCATCATTTTGTCACCGTCTGTGGGAATGAGAATCTTCATCTTTTTTTTATAGCTTGGCCTCACCGAAATATCTGGTGGTGAACTAGTCCTCCCCTTTGTGTGGAGTTGTTTCGTCGTTGAAAGAGGTCGTGCAAGGTCCAAAAGCTCTCAAGTCATCTAAATCACAGCTCAATTTTTAAGGAAACATATGGCACCTGAATTGCCACTATCTCCTCCATCAGCTGGGGTTGGAGGCCTTAGTTTCATCCATGCACCACCTCTATTTGAGATGGCTGAGGTGGCAGCAACCTTAAAATCCCTGGTGCCCAGCAAATAAGTGATGCAAGAGCAGTTCGCTGCCCTCAGCCAAAATATAATGAGGAAGCCACCAGGAATCTCACCAGAGATGATCACTCCGGTAGTTGCACAAGAACAACACCAGGAGGCTAGGGGACCACCCCAGGCACCATGTAAAGATCTGCCTCCTCCCCAGCGATGGAGGGACGTTGCTGACCCTAGGCGTTTATGCCTAGGGAGGCAAGGACACCCTTGACCTGGGGACCAGTATGATGATGTGGATGATGATGATGCTCTAGTAGAATGCTGGGAGCCATATAAGATTTCCAAAAATACTGTACAACCCCTCTAAGAGAGCCAAGGAAGGTGTAGTAGACAAAACCTCAAAGATCGCCTGAGAGGTTCAACATTTGACCGTTTGAGCAGAGGGTTGGCCTTTGAAAGGCTGGCCCAGTCAATAACCTAAGCGAGAGATTGTTGAGGTCAAGAAGCCTTGCAAGATCCAAAAGAGAAAGGGTCGACTGTCGACCCCATCACAGCCAACCCCATCATGGCCGAGATGGGTGTAATGGTGATGTTAATTGGTGGCGAAGGTTGATGCAGGAGAACCCTTGGTACAACCATTGGAAGTGGCAGAGTACAACATCGATCAGGACGACGTTGTGAAACCCTGGAATGATTCAATTCAAAGGCTTGAAGATAAGATTGGCGACATTCTGAAGAGTCGAGAACCTCTGCAGAGGGGTACTCAGAAGGTTCACCCTTCGTTGCAAAGATAATCAACTTCCCAACCCCGGCTAAATTCAAGCCACCTGTAGTGACTCCCAGGTATGATGAAAGCAATAATCCTGTCCATCACATTGAAATGAACCAATTAGTAGTCAATATCTACTCCATCTCATATGAGATGAGATATCGTGCTTTTTAAGCACTTTGACCGGGGTTGCATATGTTTGGGTTATTTCAGTTCCAAAGAATTGTATCGAGAGCTTCAAACAGTTAGCCGAGTGACTTATCCATAGCTTTTGCTTTGAGGTCAGACCTCAGAAAAAGATGACTCACCTACTTTATATAAAGAAGGGGAAGAATAAGAGTCTAAGACATTACATCGTGAGGTTCAACAAAGAGAAGTTAGGAGTGGAAGACTATGAGGAAAGCATAGCTATGACAACCCTCATATGAGGCCTCCAGTTGTGGAAGCTTGCTGAAGAGCCTCCTAAGTCAACGAACGAGTTGCTTGCAACAACTGGGAAAGTTATGAATGCTGAAGAGGTAATGGCTACTAAGTCTGAGGATGAGAAAGGATATGGCAGTGGAAGAAAGTTTCAGAAAAAGAATAAAGATGGCAGATGATAAGTTTACAGACTAAACTCTGTTGATTGTAAGCTGTGAGCACATCTTAAACGAGATAAAGAGTGATCGATCTTTAAAGTGGCCTGAAAAATTAAGAGCTCCTCCCCATAATAGGATCAAGAACTTATGGTGTGAATTCCAGCAGGACCATGACCACTTGACTGACAAATGCTTTGCTCTTAAGGACAAGATTGAGAAAATGTTAAAGGCTGGAAAATTGAGAAAGTATGTGGAAAAAGGAGCTTCCAAGGGTGGCCTAACCGACCCTAGAAAGAGGAGGAATGATAAATGACGAGAAGATGTCCTAGCCATATGAGACCATCCTTCAGATGAGGATAGTGGGGATCCAGATCTTCCACCAGAGGATGACAATGTCCCAGTGAAGAGGCTTAACAGGATCTCATTTGGGGTAAGAATGATTTATGGTGGCCTAGATGGAGGAGGCTGGGAAGTAGCCGACCGTAAAGCCCATATAGTTGAGGCGAAGACAATAACAAAGACGTAGTAAAATCATTAATCATCTATTTACAAAGGTCGAACTATTATAGCAAAACCAAAATCAAAATGGTAGAACGAACTCTTCTAGAATCATCAATTATCAAAAACCAAAAACTGTATGTCCCCAAAATCAAGAAACCAAAATGCCTAGAACAAAAAAATGTAGTTAAGACTTAAGAACAAAAAATTGAAAATCAGAATATTGTGGTTAAGAACAAAAAAAAATAAAAATCAGAATATACCTCCGTGGCTATCTGTTTTCTCTCCGTCGCCGGAACAGGCCTTGTAGAGTTGTACGTCAGAATCGGAACAACCACTGTGGAGGGGAGGGGAGCCGGATCTAATGTCTCTGGTGTTTATAGCACCAGACAGTTGGAGATGGACCAAAGAGTTGGAGATCAGTGGAGTTCCACCGTACCGTACCGGAGAGTTGGAGAACAAACATACCATGGGGTTAGAGATCCACCGTACCGTGGGGTTGGAGATCCACCGGACCAGAGATCAATTGGAGATCGATCGGAGAGATCGACCTTGTTGGTGGGAGATCAGTTGCAGATCGACCGTGGTCCGTGGGATTGGAGATCAATGGTGTTCGTTCATAGCCCCAAATTGTTTGTTGGAGAAAGAGAATGAGAGAAAAGTGAGGAGGAGGAGAGAGAGGCCGTGTATTTTTTATATGGTGCAAGTGTTGTGTGTCTTTAGTTAGGGTTTAGTTATATGATATATTTATATAAAATAAAATTAATATAATATATAATATTAAATTAAACGGTCCGGTCTGGTCCTAAGACCGAATTTACAACAGATAGTTTAGACCGGATCGAATATTTTGAGTCTCTTAATTTAGGACTGAATTAGGACCGATTTATAAAAAAGCCTATAAAAGTGGGTCCGGTCCGGTCCAATCGAGTCGGTATTTTTTTTGTCCACCCCTACTTGCACCATATAAAAAATACACGGCCGTTCTCTCCTCCTCCTCCTCCTCATTTTTCTCTCATTCTCTTTCTCCAACAAACAATTTGGGGCTATGAACGAACACCATTGATCTCCAACCCCACGGACCACGTTCGATCTGCAACTGATCTCCCACCCACAAGGTCGATCTCTCCGGTCGTTCTCCAACTGATCTCCGGTCCGGTGGATTTCCAACCCCATGGTACGGTGGATCTCCAACCCCACGGTACGTTCGATCTCCAACTCTCCGATACGGTACGGTGGATCTCCACTGATCTCCAACTATTTGGTCCATCTCCAACTGTCCGGTCACCATAAACACACGGTCTGGTACTATAAACACCAGATCCATGAGCCCAAAACAAATGGAGATGGACGGGACATTAGATCCGGCTCACTTCCCATCCACAGTGGATGTTTCGGTTCCGACGTATAATTCTACAGGGCCTATTCCGGAGACGGAGAGAAAACAGATAGCCACGGAGGTATATTCTGATTTTCAATTTTTTGTTCTTAAGTCTTAACTACATTTTTTTGTTCTATCCATTTTGGGTTCTTGATTTTGGGGACATACAGTTTTTGGTTTTTGATGATTGATGATTCTAGAAAAGGTCGGTCTACAATTTTGATTTTGGTTTTGCTATAATAGTTCGGCCTTTGTAAATAGATGATTGATGATTTTATAATTTTCTGTTTGTGGATTTAAATTGATGATTCTAAAATTTTATGTCTAAATTGATGATTGATGATTCTAAAATTTATGTTTTTTTTTCCATGTGTAGATGGATGGAGTGAAGATCCGGTGAATGCTACTTTACATGGTTCGCCGGCGTCGCCAAGAACTCATCCTGTGCAACATAAACGAAAAATGCATCTATGGGAGTTGTAATATGGTGGACATGTAATATTTTCTTAGGGTGGACATATAATATTTTCTTATGGTGCTTGCTTGGACATGTAATATTTTCTTATAGTGGACATGTTTTTCTTTTGAAGCTATTTTAATGTTTGCATATTATTGGGCAAAAAAATATTTTATTCTACCAAAATTACGCAAAACAGGACAACACATTTGAAGGAAAAAATAACACCTTATATGGTGCAAAACAACACTATTTCAATGGCAAAACAACACCTAAAAGGTGCAAAAACATCACCTAAAATGTTCAAAACAGCATCTAAAAGGTGCAAAAACAGCACCTAAAAAGTTCAAAACAACCTTTAAATAGTACAAACAACAAAAAAGTAACAGTTTTTTTTATTGAAAAATAAAGTAAATAAATGTAAAAAATGGATCGATTATTAACCGAACCGGACCGAAAATAGCATAGACCGATTAAATAGGCTAAACCGATTAAATCGGTCTGAATTCGGTCTTCTCAAATACAGGACCGAATAATTCTGTCCGACACCTAAAATGATCAAAAATCGGACCGGACCGCGCCCACCCCTAGGTGCAAGTGTTATGCGTCTTTAGTTAGGGTTTAGTTATATGATATATTTATATAAATAAAATTAATATATATTATATAATATTAAATTAAACGGTCCGGTTCGACCTAAGACCGAATTTACAACATATATTTTAGACCGGACCGAATATTTCGGATCTCTTAATTTATGACTGAATTAGGACCGATTTATAGAAAAGCCTATAAAAGTTGGTCCGATCCGATCCGATCCGATCCGATCCGGTCCGGTCCGGTCCAATCGGATCAATCGGGTCGGTCTTTTTTTTGTCCACCCCTAAATACATCATTGAGAACCACTTCAAGGAAAGATGACCAATTAAGAAATTTGTCTAACACCGCACTATAAACCATTGATATATGAGTAAAATGTGGAGAAATTTGGATCCAATATTCATTGAACCTTTTCTTGGTCTCTTTGCTCAACAGTTTATCTATTTGTTAGTTGTTTAAAAAAATTAGTCCAAAAGAATTAAATTCGAGTAATATTCATAAAACTTCACAGTTTTCTTTATTTCTCAATACATGTATTTTTCAATACAACTATTGTATCTCCAAACGGTTACACTAATGTGTTTTTTTTCTAACCTTCCAAAATCAAAAGGTTTCAACGGCCAAATTACCAAGTAATTTAACTAAGGGAACAGGACACTTTGTAACAATATCAAATTTGGACGGATTTGAAGCGTGTCCAAATAGAGACAAACTTAACATAGCAACCTCTCCTAGAGACAACCTTGATGAGAGAAACCCATGCCAATAATATGGATCTAAATTAAAAAAGGCATGAAAAAACCTCCTAGTCCCATTCAAATCAAGTCTCAACAAAGTTTCCATTCCAAAAGAATAATATTCCCTCAAACACCTCTTCTCCACGGGCCACAACCCATTCCATACTTTATCATAAAGTGCCTTCCCTCTAATCATCCGGGTCGAGCCAAGGCACTCGGCTATGGCATCGGCTAGAACCGGCGCTAAAGCCATCGTCCTAGCCACCATGTAACCGGTCGAGGGGTGGACTAAACCTGCACTGCCACCAAATCCCATCACAGGTTGTGGAATTCGCGGTAAAGGCCCCCCCATGGGAATTAAACATTTTTCTTCCTCAATTACATTCTTAATTTTTATACCCAAATGTCTTAGCCTTGCTACCATCCTCTTTTTCACCTCCATATACGATAAAACTGGCCTACTAACCAAAGAAGTCTCTTCTAAAAATATCAAATTCGATTCAAATGGCATGGCATATAAAAAAGTCGGATATCTTGAATTACTCTCGCGCAAATTTGGCTCGTTACCCAAATGAGAATCTCTCCAATCCATTAGAACCATTTTATCCAAATCAAATGGGTGTTGATCCACTTCAGCCAAAATCCCATGAGCAATTTGATACCCATGGTTTCTAACCTTGTCATACTCCACAAAACTACTTCCAAACCCACTCGCATCAACTATCAAACTCCCCTTCAATTTATTTCCATCATCACAAACAATTGTAGACTCAAATTCTTGATGCTCCACTTGCCAAACCTTGGCCTTATGGAAAACAACCCCATTGGAAACACAATTTTCTAACAACTTCAATTTTAGTAACTTCCTATTCACTCTACCATAGGCACGGTCTAAGTACTTTGTCTTGTTTGAATTTACATAGATAGATGCCATGGGCCATGTTTTGTCAAAACAATCTTCAAGACCCATGGTTTCAAATTCATCAACCCAAGCCCCATAATTATTTGGCCACATAGCAAGAGGTGATGTGTCAACACAACACACCCGGATACCATATTCCGATACTTTTTCGGCTAGTCGGAGTCCGGCGGGTCCGGACCCGATTATGATCACGTCAAAGCTAGATTTAGAGGTGGGGTCAAGCCATGGGAGATTGAAATTGAAGGATTCTGAGTTGGTTTTGGGCTTGAGGTCAAGAAAGTTGCCAAGTTTGTTACAATGGAGTTTGTGGTGAATTTGTTTTGGTGAGAGTTTGCGTTTGGAGGGAAAAAATGGAGAAAAGGGTCGATGGGAAATGGAGTGTAGATGGGAGGGAGGTGGGTTCGTGAGAGTTTCCATGAGAGAGAGAGAGAGAGAGAGAGAGGTGATTACATTTATACAAATGGAGTGAAGATACGGACACAAAGGAATCAAAATGCTATACTAACGAAATTATGCTGTATAACGAAATGACTTTTATAGTATATTGCCTACATGACGGTCATAGTTTTAACTTTTTGAGTGTTGTGGCCGGCCAAGTGGGGTGCCCACCAAGGACTACCACCGTCCCACACTACTCCACTTCTTGGAAAGATGGGCCAATTAAGAAATTTGTCTAACAACGCACTATAAACTATTAATATATGAGTAAAATGTGGACAAATTTGGATCCAATATTCACTACATAAATACAAATTGGTGGCAGTCAGTCTGATTCAACAACAATTGACTTGAAATAGAGACATCAAAGTTTTATAATTTCATAGAAAAATGAAATATAATAACAAAATCTAATAACAAAAAAGGGACAAAATCTCACAATTAAAAACTATGTCTGTATCAAATCTATCTTTTTATAAATGATAGAACTCAGATTCATACCAGTAGACAATCAAAATGGCCATTCCATATTAAATCAAACTACACAAAAAAGTTGTCTATTGAGAGATAAACTAAAAAAATGAAAATTAAAAAAAATTATTCTGGCAAGCCAAATTTCAAATCCTCCAACACAGTTTCCAAATTGATTTTTCTCTCTGCTTAGGCCATTCACAATGGGTCCTCTAAACCCATTGTAAATCCTTCAGTTTGGCAAATTTGTGTTGGCAGTGGGCGGAATAATCGTCAAATTTGGTAGAGGATCCGTTTAGTACCCCATAGTTGGAGAGGGGAGATAAGGGATTCGTTAGCACGTCAGAGACGGACAAATGCTGCCCGTGCCAAGCCAGGCGGACAACAGTTTCCCGCCCCAGCCCAGGCGGATAACATTTGGGCGCCTGATACCAACGGCTCTCCAACGGCTATTTATCCTTATTTACCTTTAAATATTTAACTTTATACCCCATATAATTTCACAAACAAAAACTTCCCAAAATTTCTATTCTTATTTACTCCAAAATATTAAAAAATATTAGTTCTCCCTCTCAAACATCGAGGTTTTTGTAACACCCCGTATTTTTGTGCATTTAATATTTAATTAATTCGAGAATTCAAAATTACTTGTGTGTCATAATTTTAATTGAATTAATTATGGCAATACATATTTAAATATTAATCGGGGACTGAATGGTTAATATTTAGGGAAATTTATTTACTAAGTGAATAGTAATAATTTAGTTACGTCATTTCGGGTATTAATGACGGGGTATGCACTTATCTTAGCCGGGAGTCGGTATAGACTAAATTAGGTGTGAGATAAGAATTTTTATAAATTAATCCGGATGTCAATTCTGAGTGTACGGTTGAGTCCGGATGGGCCGAGATAGTCGGAAAAGTGTACTCGGGGTAGTAAACGGGTCACAAAATATTTTTAGGCATAGCCGGACACACACGGGGATATTTAGGTCATTTGGGCTTGGCCCATTAGGCAAAAAACAGGATTTAGCCTAATTAAGCAATTATAAGAAATAAGGAAACGACTGAATTGAGTTGAGAAAAAGACTTAGTGGATTAGAAAACCGTAATAGCAGTTAAAGGCAAATTTGGAGATCAAAGGAGAGCCAAAACTAAGGAGTCATCTTCAACCTTGGGCATTCACAACTCCAAAATCAGACTCTACGAACCCTAAGACAAGTGGTTAACTTGCTGTAGCACTTAAATTGTATTTCAATTCATATTCATGTGATGTGAGTAATCAAAGAAATTCGTTTTGGGATTTAAAGGGTATAAACATGGGGGTTTGTAAACCACGAATCTGATTTCTAAATTTAGTAGAAATTCATGTATAATCTGAGATTTGTATATGTATATGGTAAGATCTGTAAACCCGGATGAATTAGAAATGAATTTGAGATAAGAAATTGATGTTTAAATGGGTTAAGGATTAAATTGAATTTTTCCCCAAATTCGTGAAAACAGTAGAGAAAGTAAATTAATTTATGATTTTGGACTTGATGGGGGTTCCTTATAAGGTTTTTGGTATTTATTGTCGATGGGAAGGCTTGATTTTTACTGTAGAAGAAGTTAGGATTTGGAGATATTCGTCCATGGCTGAAATAGACTACTCGGAGAAGACGATGACCTGTTTGATCGATCGATCGAGGGTCGGGGGTCGATCGATCGAAGGTCGGCAAATTCTGGCTGTTAGGCCAGTTTGTTTTTATATGGGAAAATTAAATAAAAATCTTTCCATGCCTTATGTAATAAGAAATAAATATGGAGTTACAAACTAATTAATTGTGAGGGAAATTAATTAGGACTTGGGAGAAATTCAGGTGTGGCACACTATGATTAAATTGTGAGAATAATATTTCAAAAATGGTTACAGATGGATTTAGTGGATAATTCCGGGGTTATTGGTTGAGCGATACCAAGATGTTAAATTTATTTAGGTGAAAGCTAAATAATTTAGAGTCGGGAATTTAGACTCGGGTGTTGTTTTTATTTCGGGCCACGAGAGTAAGTCCGAATATATTAGTTGGGGCGACACCAAAAGTAATTAATGTGCAAATTAATTAATAATTAGAGTTGGACCATAAACTCCTCATAATTTGAATAGGCTTGTGTCACGGACGTAGTACATGGTGTAGCCGGGATGTTTATATTTATATATAGCGGTGTGTGATAGTATATATATATATATGGTGTGTACATTAATATCAGTGGTTAGATATTATTATTATATACTCTAGTGCTGTATATGGGGAGGTTGCGCGCAGTGGATGAATCCCCTAGCTTGAGGAGTAAGGTGAGTATATTCCCAAGTCATAGCGTCCATTATATTGGTGAGGGGCATCTCACTTTCAGGGAAGGAATATGACCGCCTCCAATTGTATGTATTAACCAAGTTAGTGAGAAATTATTACTTGGGGTACTAGGTTATGTGAATATACCTAGTGGGATAGCACTTTAGAGAATTTATATCATGTGAGTCTTTACTCGGGTGGATGCTATTATTAAATGTATTTCAGTATGTTTGTGAATACTGTAATATAACTATAAGTATATAATTAGGTAATTAATTATATACGGGCTAATTAATACAAAGCATGAGTTGTATTATATGTATAACAAGTGTGGAAGTTATATGAATTTAAAAAGGAAAATGATTAATTAAGTCGATGTTGCTAATAACTTAAAAATCATAATCATGGCACACTCGGTTAGAGTAGGGTGGGTGCAAGGAGGTTTTATTAATTATCTAGTCGTGATATAAATAACTAGGTGAATTAATTAAGGCATTCGTAGTGCACATTAGAGGAGGGGTGAGGAAGTCCTCAAGAGAGTGCAGCACTAACTAAAATATGGAGAGCATGCATATTTATTTATTACTGCAAGTTAATCAATTGCTAAATTTTTTTCAAATGTTTTGGGTACTAACCCTTTCTATAAAAACTTTTAAAAACCTTTTAGGTGTCCAGCCACAGGGACGCCAGGCTTGACTCAATTTGAGGGATCCGTTGCTGCAGCATATGTGGATGTTGCGGGAGTTTGATAGATGCCTCATTCTTTCATTCCTAGTATAGAGACTTCTTATCAGTTATTCAAGCATGTTGCTCACAGATTATTTATTATTTGTCAGACATGTTGGATTTTATTTCTTGTCTTTACTTTTGTTGGATTTTTGCACTGATGGTTTATTTGGTCAGTTAATTAATTGTGAATGGTTGTTTGAGTTAACTGTGATTGTTATATTATTTTGTTTCCGCATGAGATTTTATTTAAATTAATGAAAGATAAAACCTGGCACCTGTCTATTTCTCACTTAGGTAGTTAGTAATTAAAAAGGCGACAGTGATGCTAAGAATGAACCAACTGAGAAACCTATTCTAACTTAATTTAGGACTGATTACCCAGGGTGAATTAGGCGGGGTGTCACAGATGGTATCAGAGCATCAGGTTCTAGTGTCCTTAGGATCTGTGCGGCTTACTACGTTTCAGTGTAGCATTCGGTTGTTATAGAGCCCTATTATTAGGACTGCTGATTCATTTTCTGCTTGTGAGATATCGTATTTCTGCTATTATTTTTTGTATAAATTGTGTACTTATACAATTCAATCTAGTTCAGATGCCACCGAAGAGACAGAGAGCGGAGAGGGTTGAGGCTTGGGATGAGGTCAGGGAGGCTCATCAGGAGCCACAGGTACCGCCACCCCCACCCCCACCCGAGTTGATTTCCACTACTCAGGTGGCAGTGATAGTGGCCCAGGAAGTCAAGATAGCGATGCGAGCTATGGCAGCTCATTTTCCATAGCCCCAGGCATCGCCTCTAGTGGCACTAGCAGTTCAGGCTTTAATAGGGCCACCATCTTGGCAGAGAGTTAGGGAGACCTTTCAGAAGGGTCACCCACCCGAGTTTTGAGGTAGTACCGATATAGTTGAGGCTTGTGACTGGAAGAAGAATATTCAGCGCCATCTGTGCATGCTGGAGTGTACCGATGTGCAGAAATAGATGTTTGCTACCTTTCTTCTGTCGGGGGAAGCCTTACAGTGGTGGGAGTCAGTTACCACCATTGAGGATCGGGATTTGATGACAATATCCGAATTCTGGGTGCAGTTCGATCGCAAATACTTCCCACCAGTGGTAGAGGCTGAGATGATGAAGAAGTCAAGTGAGTTGGTATAGGGTGACCGGTCAGTGGCAGGCTATGAGGAAGAGTTCACTCGTTTGGCGAACTTTGTGCCAAATGAGGTGAGCGATGAGGAGCGGAAGAAGTCGAGGTTCATGGATGGCTTTTCCTGGAGGATCAGGCATCATTTGATTGGGAATTCGGCGTTAGTAACTTATACAGATGTCGTTAATGCCACCCTCGTACATTTCCAGGATCATCGCTTCCATCCGAAGGGGAGTAAGAGAGTAGGTGAGCCGAGCTAGCAGGGCAAGGCGGTTACTGGTGGTGACACGAGTGGCACTCAACAGCAGGCTATCCGTCAGCAGGGGAATCAGGCTAAGAAATTTAGGCCTGGTGGGTTCCGACCGGGAGGACAGGGGTTCAGACCGGGGCAGCCGGGCCCGAATCAGCAGTAGCAGGTTCCTCAGGGCCGTCAGGGCCAAGGGAACAATGGGGGAGGCCAGCAGGGCCAACCACGTCAGGGCCAACAGGGCCAACGACAGGGAGACGGTTAGAAACATTATTTTGTTTGTGGCCATCCAAGACACTTCAAGAGGGAGTGCCCGCAGAGTGGTAGAGGTCATCATCAGGGTGCTCAATAGGGAAAACAGGGGCAGATGCCGCCAGTAGCACTAGCGCCACCCGCCCCACATAAGAAGGGGCAAATGCACTACGGGCGTGTGTATAACGTCCGGGATATTCCCAATCCTCCAGAACAGTAGGCACCGCCGACAGTTGAGGGTATGTTTCTCATCCATGGTCATGAGGGTAGTATACTTTTTGACACAGGAGCATCACATTCATTCATTAAATCTAATTTTGCTAAGCAAGCCGGGTTATTAGAGACCGCGGGTAGTCTTCGTATGTGTGTAGAGTCGTCAGTAGGCAGCGGGGCTTCGATTCACTCGATTTGTAGGGGAGTGGACATTTTAATTGGGAGTCTTGGTTTAGCAGCAGACCTTTTAGTGTTAGACATGGAGGGGTACGATGTCATCCTGGGTATGGATTGGTTGGCAGGATATCGGGCGACCATAGATTGTTAGGAGAGGACAATCTTGTTCTCCATTTCGGGACAGGAGATGTTCCTGATAGCGATGTCGCTACCCGAGGGAGGGTCGCGCACACACTGTATTACATTGAGGATAGGGCTGGAAATTTTTGACACGATAACCCGTTTATGGTAATAACCTGAACATGACCCGAACATGACACGATTAACTTGTGTATATTTAAAAGTACCCAAAACTTATACTTAAATTAAAATCAACGCGACCCGAAAATGACACGACTAACCCGAATTGCCACCCCTAATCGAGGAGGAAACCTCACAGGAGGTTGTGGTTCCGTTGGACTCAATCCCAGTAGTGAGGGACTTCGAGGATGTGTTCCTAGAGATACCAGGGTTACCACCCAATAGAGAAATCAAATTTTTTATCGACTTAGCACCGGGGACGAGGTCGATTGCTCGGGAACCTTATCATATGGCTCCTTCAGAGATATGTAAATTGAGGGAACAGATTCAGCAGATCCTGGGTCAGGGTTTCATTCGGCGAAGTACATCATCGTGGGGTGCACCGGTGTTGTTTGTAAAGAAGCGAGATGGTTCACTCCGCTTGTGCGTGGATTATAGGGAGCTGAACAAGGTGACGATACGGAATAAGTATTCGTTGCCTAGGATTGATGATTTATTTGATCAATTGAGAGGGGCATCTTACTTCTCTAAGGTCGACTTGAGGTCAGGGTATCATCAACTGCGGATTAGAGAGGAGGATGTTCCTAAGACCGCTTTCCTGTCACGGTATGGATCATATGAGTTTAGGGTGATGCCATTCGGGCTCACCAATGCACCAGCAGTGTTCATGGATCTCATGAATAGGGTTTTTAGGGAGTATCTCGACTAGTTTGTCATCGTGTTCATTGATGACATCCTGATCTACTCGCGCACCGAGGAGGAGCACGCAAAGCACTTGCGTATGGTTCTACAGACACTGAGGGATCATCAGCTCTATTCCAAATTTGGGAAGTGTGGATTTTGGCTGCGGGAGGTACAATTTCTTGTCCACGTGGTGTCAGACCGGGGTATCGCGGTAGATCCGAGTAAGGTGTCAACGGTGAGGGAGTGGGGACAGCCCACGACACCGACCGAGGTGCGCAGTTTTATGAGTTTGGCCAGTTATTACAGGCGGTTCATTAAAGGATTCTCAAAGATTAGGGGCCCTTTGACGAATCTGACTCGGAAAGGGGTACCTCTCACTTGGAGTGATCATTATCAATTAGCTTTCGACGAGTTAAAGGACAAGTTGACATCTGAACCCGTACTTTCTTTGCCGAAGGGAGGATTAGAATATCGGGTTTACACTGACGCATCCTTACAGGGACTTGGGGGTGTGCTTCAGCAGGAGGAAAGGGCTATAGCATATGCTTCTAGAAAGCTAAAGTCCCACGAGAGGAATTACCCCACTCACGACCTTGAGTTAGCAGCGGCTGTTTTTGCTTTGAGGATATGGAGAGATTATCTTCTAGGAGAGCAGTTCACATTATTCACGGATCGCAAGTCACTTCAGTATCTCTTCACACAGAAGGATCTGAATATGAGGTAGAAGCGGTGGCTAGAATTCGTGAAAGATTACCAGTTTGATATTCAGTATCATCCTGGTAAGGCTAATGTGGTAGCAGATGCATTGAGTCGGAGACAAGTGGTTAACTTGCTGTAGCACTTAAATTGTATTTCAATTCATATTCAAGTGATGTGAGTAATCAAAGAAATTCGTTTTGGGATTTAAAGAGTATAAACATAGGGTTTTGTAAACCACGAATCTGATTTCTAAATTGAGTAGAAATTCATGTATAATCTGAGATTTGTATATGTATCTGGTAAGATGTGTAAGCCCGGAAGAATTAGAAATGAATTTGAGATAAGGAATTGATGTTTAAATTGGTTAAAGATTAAATTGAATTTTTCCCCAAATTCGTGAAAACAGTAGAGAAAGTAAATTAATTTATGTTTTTGGACTTGATGGGGGTTCCTTATAAGGATTTTGGTATTTATTGTTGATGGGAAGGCTTGGTTTTTACTGTAGAAGAAGTTAGGGTTTGGATATATTCGTCCATGGATGAAACAGACTACTCGGAGAAGACGATGACCTGTTCGATCGATCGATCGAGGGTCGATCGATCGAAGATCGACAAATTCTGGCAATTCGGCTAGTTTGTTTATATATGGGAAAATTAAATAAAAATCCTTCCATGCCTTATGTAATAAGAAATAAATATGGAGTTACAAACTAATTAATTGCGAGGGAAATTAATTAGGACTTGGGAGAAATTCAGGTGTGGTACACTATGATTAAATTGTGAGAATAATATTTCAAAAATGGTTACAGATGGATTTAGTGGATAAGTCCGGGGTTATTGGTTGAGCGATACCAAGACGTTAAATTTATTTAGGTGAAAGCTAAATAATTTAGTGTCGGAAATTTAGACTCGGGTGTTGTTTTTATTTCGGGCCACGGGAGTAAATCTGAATATATTGGTTGGGGCGACACCAAAAGTAATTAATGTAAAAATTAATTAATAATTAGAGTTGGACCATAAACTCCTCATAATTTGAATAGGCTTGTGTCGCGGACTTAGTACACGGTGTAGCCGGGATGTTTATATTTATATATATGCGATGTGTGATAGTATATATATATGGTGTGTACATTAATATCAGTGGTTAGATATTATTATTATTATATACTCTAGTGTTATAGGGGGTGGTTGCGTGTAGTGGATGAATACCCTAGCTTAAGGAGTAGGGTGAGTATATTCCCAGGCCATAGCGTCCATTATATGGGTGAGGGGTATCTCAATTTCAGGGAAGGAATATGACCGCCTCCAATTGTATGTATTAACTAAGTTAGTGAGAAATTCTTACGTGGGGTACTAGGTTATGTGAATATACCTAGTGGGATAGCACTTTAGAGAATTTATATCATGTGAGTCTTTACTCAGGTGGATGCTATTATTAAATGTATTTCAGTATGTTTGTGAATGCTGTAATATGACTATAAATATATAATTAGGTAATTAATTATATACGGGATAATTAATACAAAGCATGAGTTGTATTATATGTATAACAAGTGTGGAAGTTATATGAATTTAAAAAGGAAAATGATTAATTAAGTCGATGTTGCTAATATCTTAAAAATCATAATCATGGCACACTCGGTTAGAGTAGGGTGGGTGCAAGGAATTTTTATTAATTATCTAGTCGTGAGATAAATAACTAGGTGAATTAATTAAGGCATTCGTAGTGCACATTAGAGGAGGGGTGAGGAAGTCCTCAAGAGAGTGTGGCACTAACTAAAATATGGAGAGAATGCATATATATTTATCACTGCAAGTTAATCAATTGCTAAACGTTTTTCAAATGTTTTGGGTACTAACCCTTTCTATAAAAACCTTTTAGGTGTCCAGCCACAGGGACGCCAGGCTTGACTCAATTTGAGGGATCCGTTGCTGCAACATATGTGGATGTTGCGGGAGTTTGATAGACGCCTCATTCTTTCATTCCTAGTATAGAGACTTCTTATCAGTTATTCAAGCATGTTGCTCACAGATTATTTATTATTTGTCAGACCTGTTGGTTTTTATTTCTTGTCTTTACTTTTGTTGGATTTTTTGCACCGATGGTTTATTCGGTCAGTTAATTAATTGTGAATGGTTGTTTGAGTTAACTGTGATTGTTATATTATTTTGTTTCCGAATGAGATTTTCATTTAAATTAATGAAAGATAAAACTTGGCACCAGTCTATTTCTTACTTAGGTGGTTAGTAATTAAAAAGGCGACAGTGATGCTAAGAATGAACCAACTGAGAAACCTATTCTAACTTAATTTAGGACTGATCACCTTGGGTTAATTAGGCGGGGTGTCACACTTTCCCAATTTGAGCTCATTTGATGAAGTTGTATTATGTCATGCATATTGTAAATATTCCATCGAAGGAAAAACCGGCACTAACCAACGTGGCGGAACGATGTGGGAGAAGATTGAAACGGAATTCAATAATACTGAAGGTGTGCTATATCACCGATCGATAAAAGTCTTGCAAGGAAAGTGGATGACCATTAATCGATATTGTATGTTGTATTCTGCAAAAATGACCCTTGCGTTTGGCGCGACCTGTGGTAGCGGTACATCACGGGCTGAGTGGGTACGTCCAGAATATAATTTTATACATATTTTAATTTGAAATTTAGTCTTGTCATCCTTTATATTATGAACTAATTATTTTCCATGATTTTATTTTTGACAGATTAAGCGTGGAGTCGACGATTTCAGAAATAAAACCGGAAGAAATTTTGCATATGATCACTGTTTTGACATTTTAAAGGATGTGCAAAAGTATAATTTCGCAAACACTTCTACTTAATTCATGGAGGAAGATTTAGGCACATCAACAGGGGGTGAGGACGTTGAGTTGGGTGAGAACATTGAAGCCATGCACACCCCACTGGAAGCCCAATCGGGCGTAAGGCCAAAAAACAAAATCCAAACGCAAGGTAGTTTCTAGAAGTTTACAAGCTCACACCGTGCAGATAGAGAATTTAGAGTGTTTTACTGATTCGTACAAGGAATTTTTTGTATCAGCACAATGCACTCAAGAGGAGCTCAATTCAAAGTTGGACGAGCTGATTATTTTACGAAAACAGGAGATCGAGAATTCTATAATTTTCATGGATACCTCGCGCTTATCTCCAGTTCAATTGCAACTTCATGAATTGCAAACAAACGAGATACTGCAGCGTAGGCTGGCCCAATCTAGAGAAAACCCACCATCGGGGGGAAACTAAATGTTTATTTTTATCTGAATTTTCTTATTATAATTTTCTTTTTTTATTTTATTTTCCTATTATTGTGATAATTGTTTTCGACACTGAGTAGCATTTATTACTAAATTAACGAACCATATCGAAATATCTATCATTGCATTCAATTTAAATACACAAGAATTAAAGAACGATAAATTACAATTATTTCGAGTTTTACTCATCCACTACAGACTCTGCATGTAGATTCCATATATGTCCCATAAGGTCATCCCTAAGATAATTGTGTTTTTCCTTATTGTACAACATTGCCTCACGCACTCGGTACTCATACGCATTCCCCAGAGTGTCTTGGCTAATTGCCGGCATTTGAGTAGGATCAAACTCAATATGCCAATTAGGATCCCGGCGTTCGTCCTCTAGTATCATGTTATGTAATATTATACATGATTTCATAATAACTTTCAAGTCATTGTGTTTCCACAATATAGCCGGGTTTTTTACAAAATGGAATTTTTGTTGCAATATTCCAAATGCTCGCTTAACATCGTTGAGTGCTGCCTCTTGATATCTGGTGAAGACACTTTGCTTTCTAGTTGCTGGTCTTTTGAAACTCTTAACAATTGTAGCGTATGGTGGGTATATACCATATGCCAGGTAATAAACCATGTTGTAAGAGTTCCCATTTATTTCGTACTCTATAGGAGTCGTGTTGCCCTCAAGTAGCTCATTAAACACCGTAGATTTGGCCAAGACATTCAAGTCATTACACGAACCCGGTAGCCCAAAGAAAGAATGAAAAATCCATGTATTATATGAAGCTACAGCCTCTAGGATTATAGTTGCACCTCCTACATGGCCACTATATTATCCTTTCCACACGTGAGGACAATTGTGCCATTCTCTTTGCATATAGTCAATGCTTCCTATCATTCTGGGAAATCCCCGTCTTGCATTCCCAGCTTGAATTCTTGAAACATCTTCAGCAGTAGGGGAATGACAATATTCATTTTTAAAGCTCCGCACTACAGCATATGCAAATCTCTTCACACAGTCTATGGCAGTTGTTTCCCCAATGACTATATATTCATTGGTCATGTCAGCAGGACACCCATATGCTAACATGCGCATTGCAGCGACACATTTTTGTAGACATGATAGGGCCTTTCTTCCTAGGGCATCACTTTTTTGAACAAAATAATCGTCTTTTTGTTCTACTGCTTCCATTACTCATGTAAATAGTGGGCGTCACATTCTGAATCGACGTCGGAATTGTTCGGGACTAAAAATCGCATTTTCATCGAAGTAGTCAACCATTATACGGTTATGGCCATCTTCCCTATCCCGGTGTATAACCCCTCGTTCATTTATTTCTCCTGGATTGATTATATTTTGTGATATGGAAATATTTCTTTGGAATTGATTGTGCACTGCTCCTGCCATTGAATGTGCCCGGATACGTTGGTTGGAAGATGAAACTGCTGCAATAAATAATTCCTCCATTGGATCTTTCGACATTATACTGAAATTTTAAGTCAAAATTGGTTTGACATACAAGATGGAATTGGATATAAGTTGGTTTCGTAAACGATATTACTTGGAAGATTTATAGTTTCCTCACTTTGAAATTTATGAAATGACGTATATCAGAAGTGGAAGTGTTTCCCGCCTGAAGTGCTAATTATCTGAAGTTATAAGGAATGACATATGTCAGAAGTGGAATTGTTTCCCGCCCAGCATAAAATGAAAAGATGGGAAAGACGTATGTTAAAAATGGAAGTGTTTCCCGCCTGAAGTGCCAATTATCTGAAGTTATAAGATAATATATGTAACAAGTGGAATTGTTTCCCGCCCAGCATAAAATGACAAGATTGGAAAGACACTTGTCAGAAGTGGAAGTGTTTCCCGCCTGAAGTGCCAATTATATGAAGTTATAAGAAATGACATATATCAGAAGTGGAATTGTTTCCCGCCCAGCATGAAATGACAAGATTGGAAAGACACTTGTCAGAAGTGGAAGTTTATCCCACCTGAAGTGCCAATTATCTGAAGTTATATGAAATGACATATGTTAGAAGTGGAATTGTTTCCCGCCCACAATGGGTTGGTTTGTGAAATATAAATAACCGTCTTCAATAAAAATTGAGTCATCACAAAATAATTTATGCAATATCAATTACTATCCAGGAAATGAATAGCCCGCAATGGTCAACTGCCGAGGACTACTACTTGCTCAGTGAAATTACTAAGAGGTACTATTAAAAACGTACTGGTGATGTTATCCCAGGAGGAATACAGACAATTGTTGGTCGATGGCAGAATATCTTGGGAATCTATTACCGTCGTAGTCTTGTATACGATTTTGAATTACGGTGGGTGTGGATAAAGTCTACTTTAGACCTCTACTAGATGGCGCTAACAAATGGAGGATGTGGGTGGAATCCCTTAACCTTCACACTGATAGTGCAAAATGAGGAACAGTGGGAACGGTTGTGTGAGCAAGTCCCAGGGTTAAGGAGTATCCGTGAAGAGCATTCTTATCTGTTTAGTGAATTTAGTAGCGCGTTGTACATTCGTCAGAATATTTGTATTATCAACGTAGTTCCTGGTTTTAATCCGTATCGTGAAGAGCCTTCTATTATGTATTGAAGTATTTTATTATTTTATGTAAACTGAAATAAAAGTTGATGTTTTTCTCTATACTTAACATTATCAATTAAATTAATAACTCACATTATGAAATTGTAAGTGAGAATTAAAAAAAGGTAATCAATTAATACTTAACATTATCAATTAAAAAAAGAACGACTACATAAACATTAGAAACTCGCGTATGAGAATTAAATATTGTAAATTATCCAACGAAACGAATCAAAGAGGTAAGATGCTTCGTTACGTATCGCCCGATATCCTCGATAATTGTTGCACACAGTTTCCCATGCGCATTCATGGTAGATTACCGATTTGTAATTCTCTTCATCCCATCCAAAACCACAGATATTTATAGCTTTGGCATACAATTCGAACTTCAATTTGTGCGTGAACCAGCGTGCATGGATCTCGTTAGCCATACACCCTCTGTTAGCATTAGGAGGTGTCCTCCATCTTGGCTCGATGCCTATGAAAATGTTAGGCGACACTCTATAGTCAGGACTAAAAGGTAAGTCGGAATTGGTTATGGAGTTAAGCACTTGGAAGTCTTCATTTATGAGCCATGGTTGTGAATCCATTTATGAAGAAAATGGTAATGTGAGTTCTCTTCTGCGTATGATTTATAATATTGAAGTGTTTAAATAATTGATGTGACTGATGGTAGACAGTTGAATGTTTCCTGTCTGCATGTACCTGACTTGATGTGAGTCAGAAGTGGAATTGTTACCCTCCCACACTGTTATATATAATGACAATGCCAACATGTTGTACATCATAAAATAAATATGGGAAGCTTTAGTTTATTTATTAGAAGAGTAATAAATTTTTAGAAGAGTAATAAATATGGTATATGAACATATTTGCTTTGTAAGTTTATGACACTTTGCAATTTCATAATTAGAACAAATTAATAACAAATAATAAACACAATAAATCATTGTAATACAAAATAATAAATCATTCCCCCGATGTTCGATCATGATATGATGGGAAAAAGCTAGCCATAAAGTCAGCGTCGTTGTAATGGGGTTGCGGCTGAACATATGAGGATGATGGGAAATTTTGTGGAATGTAATCATCGTCGAGGTTTTGTGTAGGATAGTAAGGTTGAGCACTATCGGATCCCATACAAGGTTGAGATGAGCCGGATCCCGTGAACTGTTGAGATGAGCTGCCAACATTACGATAATTGTTTAATTCCTCCCGAAGGGCCCTTTCTCTTTCGTAATGTATCCTTTCTCGCTCAAAGTACTGTTCTGAAAAGCATCATAAATAAATGCGTTAAAATTAAGAAGATATTTAATTGAACACATTATTTCAATTAAATCCTAAAAACATGCATTTAGATGATTTATCAAATAAATATATATAACATGTGACACAACATATCAGAAAAAATCCCCGCAGGGCAAAACCATATTATTTTCACTATAATTTGTAAAGAACGGTTACACGAATTATAATAAAAATAAGTGTGACATACAAAATACTCGCAGGTATCGGTTTCGATGTCGTAAACTGGAATCTCCTGCAAGAATTCCAGATGGGCAACAATGAAGAAGATACCGGCTTCTCCACAAAATACTCCTTAATGAGTAGAATAAATCATTTGAAGGTTTATGTTGTGCAAATGTAAATGGGAATTAGATTTCTTTTTATAAGTAAACTTAAAAACATAAAAGCATATTTTAGGAAAACATGGAAATGTTTTGAGACGGATTTTACTCAACATGCTGCAAAAGCATTTTGACCAGCAAGAAGTGGTGACAGCATTTGTCACAGAAATTGAGGTTCGGCGTCGTCGTTCGAACGACATTGGATGTCGCTTGAACGAGATGTCTATGTCGTTCGAACGACAGTGACATCTCGTTCGAACGAGCACGCCTTCCAAAAATTTCCGAATCAGTTTAGAAAATTTTTTGCATTTGATAAAAAATAATTTCATACTTTAAAAAATATTTTCTAAAAAATTCCCAAATATATATGCAACTATAAACAACTCTAATTAATCATTTTACGGATAATATGACGTGGAGTTTGTGGGAAACGGTTGAGCAGAACGTAGGATGTGTAATACCCCGTATTTTTATGATATTTATTTATGGGATTAATTGAATTAAATGTGTATTAATTGGGAATTAATCCGGATAAAAATACTAGCGAGATGCGAGTTGGTATTTGATTTTAATGAGTATATATGGCTATATATGAATATTGAAATTATGAAATTTGTCGTGAGATTGAAATACGGCAATTTGGAAATTTTGTTGAGACGCGTGTGACAGTCGCGTCAGGAATATTATTAATTAATTAAAAGTGAATTTTAATTCTATTAACCATATGGTCGTTTTGAGTGCGCCAACGCGTCCGGAAGGGTCGAAATAGTCAGAAAACACTAGCCGGGGGTTTAGTTTGGGTCCCGAGGCATGTTTAGGTCATGCCGGGTAACGTATAAGGGTAGTTTGGTAATTTTGGATTTTTGGGAATTAAAACCCACGAAAATTAGAAATTTATATCTGATTTGGACTTTACCCACTAAACCCACTAACAATCCTAAATGACTTAATGGGCTACGGGAGTTATTGGAATTAGTTCCAAAAGTTTCCTAAGGCAAACCCTAGCCTCCATTGTCACCTTGGAGAAAAAGACTTGTAGAGAGAGAGAGAGGAGAATTCTGCAGAGAGAGAGAGAACAATTCATCAATTCGACACCAAAATCAGAGAAATACATAAGGCAAGTGGTTTAATTTACATTATTTTGCAGTGAATGTTTCTTCCATGCTTAGACAATTCTCAAATTTCATTTATTTGGGAGATTGATGAAAACCCATAAAATTGGAGTTATAAATTTAATTTTGGATATAGGTTTGCATGTAGAAGTGTTATTGGATGATTGAACTAAAATAATTACTACTTTTTGTGTTTCAAAAACGGATTTTATTAGACTGATTGATGATCTAAAATTTCTAGGGTTCATGTTCTTGAGATTGGGGAAAAATGTAGAGTTTTGATATTTGGAGGATGTTTAGGATGAATTAACCCCACAAAACACGTTAGTATATGACCTCAGTGTGTTTAGGAATGATTAGAAACCTTGAACAATTGTTGGATTGATGTCTAGATGAGATTAGAGGTGATGAAAAGATGGAAAAATGAGAATAGGAAAATCTGGGCTCGAAACTGGCCTCTCGTTAGAAGACCTGTCCAGGTTGTTCAAACGAGCTCGTACGAACGAGTTTCTAACGAGTTGACAGTTTGCCTTCTAACGAGAGGGATGTTCGTTCGATGCCTTTCGTTCGAACGAGATCTCGTTAGATGCCCAGTTCATTCGAACGAACTCTCGTTCGAACAGCCTCGTTCGAACGAGACTTCTAACGAGAGGACAGTTTAGGCTTTTTGGCCTGTTTTGATTTCGCGTGTCCCGTAACCTTGTTTAATTGTAGAGGTAACATTCCCTTGTTGATAAATTGTTATAGTTGGGATATTTGGGATATATTGAGGAGTAAAACATAGAAGTGTGATTTGAATTGAATGGAAATTGTGGAATAGGACGTGAGTGATTATTACGATGCGAAAATTATTGACGGCTTAAATAATTGAATTTATCGGGAACTTATGAACTGTGCAACATTATAAGTCGGTACTAGAATGAGAAGTGTACCACAACTAAATTACGGTGATTACTAAGATGTGTGTATACTTAGTATATGTATATGATTTTATGTGTATGACATACCTACCATACTTGCTATCACGGGAGGTTTACGTTCGCTTAGGGCCCTCTAATCCTTGTGTTGCCCGGATTTAGATTGGTACCTCGAGAACATAGGTCAGAGAAGGACTTATTGGGATGTTAATAAGTCTGCTGATCGTGGGAACGTAGGTATGTGCGTGACCCATGTGATGTGACTGTGTTCGCCTCCATTGTTTGTGATTTGATATTATCTGAGAACGATTCCTGAGAGATTCGGAATGCGTGATCCTTATGTACGTGATGTACCGGGATGGATAGCGAAGTATGTGTGCACCGCAGCTTAGTCTCGGGTGCTTGTATTGTATATTTATGGCGTGACTAATATGCACTTAAGTTAATGAGAACTTTCATGTTGGTATTGTGAGTATAAATACGGAAACGCTTTGAGTAACTATAAAGGGGTAACCTGTAATTAATTGTATTGCTAATAATCGAGAATCCGAGTATAAGTAAAGATTTCCATTTAGTTGATAATGATAGAATGCATAATGAGAATCGAGTAGTAAGGGGTAGAACTTATTACGGTTTGGTTAGATTTATATGTTACTTAGATGGGTACGGTACGTTAGGAGTGCACAAATTAGTCGAGAGGTGAGTATTTCATGTGAGTGCACGTCCTATAATGTATTTTGCATTCGTTGTTTTAATGTTATTAAAGCACTTGCTATTTTAAAATACTCTCCACTTTCGGGCTCTGACCCGTTTGCTTTCAAATCTACTTTTTGTAAAAACCATTTTAGGTGCCCAGCCACAAGGACACCATGCATAGGATTTTCATTCAGGTGATGAGCTGTAGCTGTTTGTGGAAGTTACAGGACTTTGCTAGTAGACGCTTCATCTATCTTGACTCTATATTCATCTTTCATCAGTTGTAGGGCATGCCGCCCATTTCTATTAGAAACATTTCCTATTTCAGATTTTCAGACTTTTGGCATGTAATTAATTCAGGATATTTTGTTTTATTTAGTTCAGTTGTGGGATTGTTGTGAGGATTTTTTCCTCCGGACTTATTATTATGTTGTTGGTTATTCTATTGTTTCGTTATGGTGAATGTTGTTATTCTATCATTATCCTCTTATTGCATGTTAATCAGAGTTAACTTAAAATTTGGCAACTCACTTTTTAAATACTAGGTGGTTAGTAATCATTAAAAATGTTTTCGACAGTGATGCTATTAACTGGACCAACTTGGCATTTTGTATTAATTTAATAAAGGAGTATCTACCCGGTATTTAATTAGTCGGGGTGTCACAGGATGTAGCTTGATGCATGAGTGAAGATGATGGATGCATGGATTCGAATAAAGGCCGTCGATGATGATCGTGATGATGTGCCAAATGTAATTAGAGATACAAATTGTGATCTAGGGAAAACAAAAAATTTCTAGATACTACCTGGACATTTATAAAATTATGTCCTAACAAATCTCCCCCTATGTCTATGCCGGTACATACATAAAAATTCGAATTATGCAATCTCCCCAAAACAAATGACATATGAAACAATATCCCCATTAAACCCTCGAACTGAGAATATTAAATGACATGTCTTCAATCAAACTTCAACATCTTCAAATCTTCAACATTCCAAAAACTCCCAAAGCTTTTCTCATCAGGGTGTGCAATCCAAAAGATATCAACTTTGTACCTACACACATGAGAAAAAGCAAATACCCGTGACACACAACAGATTGAAATATAATGATATGCAACAAATCAAAGATCAATTAAGCTTAAGCAAATCATAGATAAATCAACAAGATTTTCTCCCCCATAATTCATTCTCCCCCTTTTTATGATGTCCCTAAATAGACATATATGAGAAGCATAAACATGGAAAATGTCACAAAAAAAATCTTCTATTTTTTGAATTTTTCAAAATTTTTAAAAAATTTTACCCAAAATATACAACAAAGAATATGGTAAATGTCACAAAAAAAATATTCTATATTTGAATGTTTTCAGAAAAAAAATACACAAAAATAAGATACAAAAAAAATCACACCATGGATATAAACTTAAATAACCAAGTAATGGAAATGGAATGTATGGGTGTGAACACATTCGATAGGAAAAAAAACTCAATCAATCATATGTGCACGATGCATACGTGTACTCCTAACGAATGAACATCAAAAGTATCCTTAGGTGTAAGAATTGTTGGATTTAGGTGACATCGTCTTAATCAAAACAACAAATCAAAGTCAAAGTGATTTCCACTCCAATAACGTCCAAAACTATTTAGCGTTTTTTCAAGATTTTCAAGGACGTGCAAACCCGTTTAAATTTTCCAACCAAACTTCCTCAGATATATTTTCTTTTAGAGGTGTTAAACTAAATTCTCAAGTTTTGGAGAATTGATGGTGAAACCTAATGGCCCATATTTTGCCATGTATTGCTTTTTATTGCCTTTAAATTTATTGGGCTCTTATAACCTCTTTGGACCCTAGATAATAAAATTCCTCAATTTTTTAGGACCTTTTTAACGGTGGCTTTTATGCAAAGGATAGATAATTACCTTTCGTAGCCCCTCCCCGTTTAAAAAAAAAGACACACAATCTCACAAAACGGTTATTACAGGCACACCTTTCTTATCAAGTTTTATCACACTTGGTTCGTTTTAAGGACAAGATTGAACTGAAAACACTCAACCAACATGTGATAAGACAAGTACAATAATCAATTAAATCCGTGCATGTGTGCAATAAAGGAAATCATGAGTCAAACATGTAGGAAGTAACACTTAATTACATCTTAATGACTCCAAACATTATAAAGCACAAAGATGACAAGATATATTGTCTTGAAACACTATCAAATAGTCACATGAATAATATGAAATGATGTCTGTGACTTGGTCATCCTAATTGTTTATCCATAAACGGTGCAAATAAAATACAAATTTTTTTTTGGATTTTTCAAAAATTTTATCAAAATATTTTTTTTGTATTTTTTTAAAAAAGAATCTTAAAAGAAAAAATTTATACAAAAGGAACATGTCATAACACTAGCAACTATACATATCATGAATCAAACACTAGCTTATGACAAACATGCGAACACAATCATCTATATGATATGGAAAGAGAAGAATCATGTGCGAGTAAGTGAGAATCAACTTGTCTAAAATCTAGCGTATCCAAAAATGATTTCCTAACCCAAATGGATGTAACACGTCGACACGGAATTTTGGGAACCAACAAAACACTAGACTTAAACTTCCTATGACATTTTCCAAGATCAAAACAAAATCTCCTAACGTGACCTTTCCTACCATAATGTGAACATGTATAAACGGAAGGAATGTTACCTAATGTGTGATCTTTTCTAACGTCATTGGGATTAATTGAACCTCTAAAATAAATAATGGTCTTGGAATTAGCACTAGAAGCATGTGAACAAAATGAGCCATTACCATCACTATCAAACCTACTTGAATCGTTTAAATCAGTTTTTAACTTTAAAATATTTGATTCAAGCAAAGAATTAGACTCTTCCAAAGACATGGATTTCTTTTTCAAATTTTCAATTAAACTAAACAGTTTATTGCGCTCCCCCTCAATTAAAACAAACTTATCCTTAAGAGTATTTTCACGTGCCGTAAAATCATCGATTAATATTTTATCCTCGACTGTACAAACGGGAACCCGGGAGTTTTTTAAGTCCTCCACTTCCTTTTCTAAAAATAGAACTTTATCAACATTCTCCTTCTTGGACAATTTTAAATCATTAAAGTCACGGTCCAAGGAACCAAATTTTTCACGATAAAAATCTCTTTGATTTTAAACGGTTTGCAAAAGATCCATTGCAGATTTAAAACGAAAATTTTCTTTTTCCAAAACTTTAATTCTTTTGCAAAGTTTCAAATTGAAAAGTTTTAATTTTTCATCACCGTCGTGAACATATTAAAAAATAGGCTCCTCATAAGATGGGCGGTCTATTGAAAAAATTGCGAATAAATACAAAACTGATTTTAAAAAAAAAATCAATATCACACAATTTTGCGAAAAATAGGAATACACGATAAATTAGTGCAACCCGCTCGGATACCAATTTGAAAACGTGAGTAGACAAATTGTATCAGAAAGTAAATCCTCGAAAAATCAGGATCACCTGATAAATTAGCCAACCCGCTCTGATACCAATTTGAAAAGTGTCGTAAATAAATGCGTTAAAATTAAGAAGATATTTAATTGAACACAGTATTTCAATTAAATCCTAAAAACATGCATCTAGATGATTTATCAAATAAATATATATAGCATGTGACACAACATATCCGGAAAAATCCCCGGAGGGCAAAACCATATTATTTTCACTATAATTTGTAAAGAACGGTTACACGGATTATAATGAAAATAAGTGTGATATACGAAATACCCGCAGGTGTCGGTTCCGATGTCGTCGACTGGAATCTCCTACAAGAATTCCAGATGGGCAGCAATGAAGAAGATACCGTCTTCTCCACAAAATACTTCTTAATGAGTAGAATAAATCATTTGAAGGTTTATGTTGTGAAAATATAAATGGCAATCAGTTATTCTTTTATAAGTAAACTTAAAAACATCTTTTAGGAAAACATGGAAATATTTTGAGCCGGATTTTGCTCAACATGCTGCAAAAACATTTTGACCAGCAAGAAGTGGTGACAACATTTGGCACAGAAATCGAGGTTCGGCGGCGTCGTTCGAACGACATTGGATGACGCTCGAACGAGATGTCTATGTCATTCGAACGATAGTGACATCTCGTTTGAACGAGCACGCCTTCCAAAAAAGTCCTAATTAGTTTAGAAAAAAATCTGCATTTGATAAAAAATAATTTCAGACTTTAAAAAATATTTTCTAAAAAATTTCCAAATATATATGCAAATATAAGCAACTCCAATTAATCATTTTACGGATAATATGACGTGGAGTTTGTGGGAAACGGTTGAGTAGAATGTAGCATATAGCTTGATGCATGGGTGAAGATGATGGATGTATGGATTCGGATAAAGGCCATCGAGGATGATTGTGATGACGTGCCGAATGTAACGGTATCAGACATACAAACTGCGATCTAGGGAAAACAAAAAATTTCTATATACTACCTGGACATTTATAAAATTATGTCCTTACATGTTCCCAAATAGTTTTCATACAATCTTCCCATTCTATGAACATGGTTCTCCAATCCTCCTTCGTATATAAATTGGTCGGCGGTGCACAACTACGTGTAGTGGGCCTTGCCATATCAACTACCATTGAACGACCTTTCGAATCCACCACATTTATTTCCTACCTTGCTGGAATTAAACGTTCGGATGATTGTGTGTTATGTTGAATATCGTACTGAATATTCCCCGGTGTTGATGGAGGTGTAAATGGAATTCTTAAGTCCTAAGGATCCGTTCTCGCAAATCCCATACCATCGTGGTTAGCCCAATGGAAATAAGCTGGCAACACCAGACCTTGCGATGCTACGCTCCAATATAAATCCCATTCTGCTTGATTAGTAATGACTAAATCATCCCCCACAAACTCCCATTCGTTATTTTGATAAAAAAAGTGATGGCGTTCCAAATGGGACATTGGGTGTGGTGGATCGTGATGCTACCCGTCAACTGTCTATAACATCTGTCGCCTAAATACCACGTCCCCCCAAGCTCTAGATCCAATAGAATGTAGCGTCGCATACTTAATTGTCTTGCAACATTTACCACTCCAATATTATTTTGCAGTAACATAATAAATGGTTTCCATGTAATAGAATTCGGCGACCGACCCTCTAATTTTTCTTGCATTGAACTGGCTTTAAACGTCATTTTCCCTGCAATTACTTCCCGATGATCGATCGTCCAGTGCAACATTCGAGGCCAAACATTGGGTGTATTAACAATTCGGAGAGGAGCAGTTGTGTGCAAGTATTCGTAGGCCCAATACTGAAACTTAAATAAGTTTATTATTAAACATTTTTATTAAAATGATATAGCAAATAATGAATAAAATATCCCATTACCTCCAAAACTTGAAAGAAATAGTTCATTTGCTTGACTTCCCGCCGATTAACAACATCCAAGGCATAATATATCCTCGCCATTATTGTTGAACCCAAGTCTAATCCCGCCATATTTTCAAAATTTTCCAGGTATGTAGCCCAATCAACTAAAATGGTGTTTTTCGCGTTTGTGAAGAAAATAAACCCACATACGAAAATAATAAAAACTCGGGCTACTTGGAAAGCGGTAGCTGGGGGATTAGCCCTATTATCCGCCAAATGAAGTAAATACTCTTTCAAAGAAGATAAATCAATTCTTCTATTTTGTATATGAAATTTTTTTAGACCGGAATAATATGTCTTGAGAGTATGTTGTGTCGTTCGATTTGTGTGGTTGGGAAAGGGAGGAAGTTGGTTTCCCACACCGACTGTAATACCTGCAAAATATAATTATAATTAATATTTTAAATATAATAATAAATACAACAATATAATGAATATAGTTATAATATAAATTAAGACAATATAATAAAAGGAGAAAATATAAATGAAGTAAATAATTCATACCGGTTAAATGAACAAAATCATATGGGGTAATTCCGATCTCAACGAACGACAAATGAAAGGAGTGAGCTTCTTCCGACCAACGCGATGTTAACGCCTCAACTATTTTGTTGTCCGAGTTTGGAAATCCTTTCGAAAATATATTTGAGAACCCAAACATATTTATATATGCTGTCACGTTTTCGTCCGCTAAAAGTTCGAAATAAACCTCCCAAGCTGAGTGGACACTATCACGCATCGTAATAAATTCATCGTCGGGAGAAGCGGTTTGTTTGACAATAGAATCAATAACATTCGACGTGCCTACTTCGTGTAAACGATGATGGCCTTGATAGACCTCATCTTGCTGGGAAGCTTGAGGTTGATTAACGTCACGAATTAGTTCCGCTTTTTTACGAGCAAAATAACGATTCAATCGAATATTTACCTCCATATTTTTTAAATAGAGGTCTAAAAATACAGAATAAAATAAAACAATTATTTTTAATTTATAATTATGAAATTATAAATTAAAAATTAATGAAAGAAGAGTGGTGAAGAATTTGAAGAAAATTTTGAGGAATAATGAATAAGAAATGGGGTATTTATAGTTAAATGAGAGGGTTTAAACTATAAATGTAAAAACTATGTTAATACAATGGCTTAAATTCCAATGGTAATAAACGGCTAGTGGTGACGTCATTCAGACGGACAAACGAAAACCGCCCCACTCAGACGGACAAAAGATGTCCGTCGCATCCCCCCTCTGGTGACTTCCCATTGCGAAAACAAACCTTTGTCTCCTTCCATAAACCCATAGGTTTATGGGAGTCCATTGTGGATGGCCTTAGAACTAACTGGACGAAGCCTGGAAAAATTATTTATTACTTAAATATATAATTATGTGATATAGACAAAGATATGTGCTTAAAACATAAAATTCACATTAAACATTTTTGTGTCCATTGATTATTATTCTCAAGTCTAAGAAGAGTGAAGTAGAAGATTACATTTGAAAGAAAAATAAATACGAACAAAAATAGAAATTTGATTTATGAAAAAAATTTATATTTTTCTCACTTGCCACCCTACATTTTATGACAATATTTGTGTTTACACTCCACTTTTTTATTTCTTTGTGTTTGCACCCCTATCATTAGCAAAATTCGTTAGTTGTTGTGAAAATTTTCAGAAAAGACAATCTTGCCCCCATTTTAATCCAAAACAATACAAAAGGTTTTAAAAAATGAAAATGACATTATAATCAATAAAGAATATTTTAAAATTAGAAAATTATAGAAAATAGTTAAAAATTTGAAAATTAGAGAAAATATTTTTGAAATCGAAAAATCATGAAAATAAATATAAATAAAAAAACTTATAAAAAGGTAAAACTTATAAAAAAATAGTGTTATTAAAAAACTTTCTTTTCGAATAGTATAAAGCCAGTGTGTTTCTTCAAGGATTTTAGTTATTAGAGTCATATCTCCTTTCTTAGTAGGGAAAAAGTTTTTCTCACATTTGTATTTATGTTGTTGAAGTAGAGGTATGCCTACTGGTTCTTTATTGAGAGTTAAACTGATTGTTCCCTCATCAATATTCATAGGTAAATATTCTGAAATAAAATTATTACCTAAAATAAATCTCCACGCATTTCAGGAAAGCATAAGATTTTTGGGATAATGAATTTCTTTTCATTAAACCAGATAGCTACTTTTTTGACTTTTAAATCAATAAAATTTTGCGTTCCATTGATGCCAACTAAAACAATAGGATTTTTCATCTTTATTCATTCTTCTAGTGGTAAAGTATTAAGTCTACAAGAATAAATTGCTGGTCCTGTATCAACTAATGTGCAAAGACTATATGGTTTATAGCCTACAGAATTAAAATATCCTTATACATAAGTGTATATTTTCTTTCCATGGCTTGGAGAAAAGATAATTTCTTCTTTTCCTAGTTGGAAATGATAAATTTGACTAGATTTTATATTATCTTCTTTTAGATAATTTATGTCAGGTAATATTGGTACATGTAAGTTTTTCATAGCAATAGGTTGTTTACTATTACTAAATTCTCCTTTTAAAAGTTTTTTTCCTTTTAATTTTTTCCAATCATTATCAAGAAAATTCTTTTGCCAATCTGAATGTTTATTTTTAAAATAAACAGTATTTCCTAATGCTTTACCAAAAGTTTCTCATACCAATTTGTTCTTGTAGACGTAATGCTTTACCACCAAAAAAATAGATAAAGATGAAAAATCCTATTACTGTAACTGGCATCAATGGAACACAAAATTTCATTGATTTAAAAGCTAAAAAAGTAGCTATCTGCTTTAATGAAAATAATTTCATTATCCTAAAAATCCTACACTTTCCTGAAATGTATGGAGATTTTATTTTAGGTAATAATTTTATTTCATAATATTTATCTATGAATATTGATGAGGGAACAATCAATTTAACTCTTAATAAAGAACCAGTATAAATACCTCTACTTCAATAACATAAATAAAAATGTGAAATTTTTTTTCCCCTACTAAGAAAGGAGATATGACTCCAATAATTAAAAACTTTGAAGAAACACAGTGGCTTTATGCTATTCTAAAAGAAAAGTCCAAGGTATTGTAATCTGAAATTAAGAGATCGCAATATCATCATAAGAGTCAAACCCATGATTTATACTAGAAAAGACATGGACGAATTTGATAGTTAAATCAAAGAATTATTGGAAACAAATCTTACTGAAGAAACAATAAGTCCGCATTGTAGCCCTGCCTTCATAGTAAGAAAACATAGTGAGGTCACAAGAGGAAAAGCTAGGATGGTCATTAATTATAAAAGGTTAAATGAACAATTAGAATTTTATGGTTACTTTATCCCAAGAAAAGACGTACTAATCAACCAAACTAAAGGTAAAAAGATCTTAAGTAAATTTGATTGTAAATCTGGATTTTGTTAGTTAAAATTAACCGAGGAATCAAAACCATTGACAACCATTAGTAGCCCTAGAGGACATTATCAATGGAATAGTATACCTTTTGGGTTAAACACAGCTCCACAGGTATTCCAGAGATGGGTGGATAATATCTTTAAAAATCTTAAAGATTTCTGTGTTGTTTACATAGATGATATTCTTGTTTTTTCAAGTACAATAGAAGAACATCGACATTATCTAAAAATACTTTGTGAAAAATTCCCAAAACAGGGAATTATTTTATCTCCAAAGAAAATTAAAATCGAAAAAACAGAAATTATTTTTCTCGGAATAATCTTAAACCAAGATGGATTAAAATTACAAGACCACATAATCTAAAAAATACAATATTTTAATGAAGAAATTTTGGATAAAAAATAATTGCAAAATTTCTTGGAAATCCTCAATTATAGAAGAAATTTCATACAAGGATTATAGCAAAAGGAATTACCACTTATGGAAAAACTCAAGAAGAATGATGTTTTTACATGAAATAAAAATGATACTCTTGTAGTAAAAATAATCAAACAAGATATACTTAATCATTGCCCAAAAGTTTATTTTCCTAAATGAGGAGATAAATTAATTTTTGAAACAAATTTTTCAGATAATTACTGAGGATGTGTCCTCAAAGGAATTTCAGCACAATATTGGGAAGAAACCACTTCCACTATATTTGGTATCCGTGGTAAGAAAAACCCTACACTAAAAAATATCCAAAAATATGAATTAATATGCGGTTATAATTCAGATAAATTTAAGCCTAATAAACTTAATTACATTATTTTTGAAAAGGAATTATTAGCAATAAAACTTACTATTAAAAAAATTTCATATTTTCCAAGCACTAGAAGTTTTTATTGTTAGACAGACAATAAAGCCGTTAGGGACTTCCTAATAAATAAAAGAAATATTTTAGAAGGAAGAAGATTAAAATTGTATATTCAAATTTTTATTTATGCCTGTGAAGTTGAACACTTAAAATGTACAAATAATTTTCTTGCAGATTACCTTAGCAGAAATTGTGAGAAAAATCACTAAACAAGTGGAATATTTGTGAAAACCCACTAAACAAGTGGAATATTTTTTCTTTCAGGATGGGAGATAAAGAACCTCGAGAAGTACAAGGCGAATGGGTAACTATTGCTAAAAAGGCAAAGACCACCCACGTATCATCTTCAAATGCACAATCTAAATCAAAATTTGTGTACGTTGTATTTAGTGGATGCTAACCAGGCATTTACCACAATTGGTACCAATGTCATAACCACATAAATGGTTATCTAGGTCCTAGTCCCAAAACATATAACAATATCCAAGAAGCTATAGAAACATGGGAGAATTGGATGAAACAGTTGGCACCCCCCAATTTAGTTTACCAATTTTCAAGACTTAAGAAAAAAGAAAGCATTCTTAACACTGAAGTATCCGACTTCTACAACCCAGAAATCCCCTATGGGTTATATGAACCCTTGAATGAAGCTTGGAAATCTCATCTTACAGAAAAATAAAAATATTTCAGAAAAAACCTAAGCGCCCTTGCTGAAAAAATTACTGAAAAAGTAGCAGTTCTAGATCAATTAAAATCTCCCAATCTTCAAGTTTAAAAACAATTAAACTATGAAAATGTGGATTTTTCTCTTGAAAAAATTAATATTTTTCTAGCAGTAGCAGAGCTGTTGGAAAATGACTTTTCTGATAAAATTTTCAATACAATTCGAAGAATTTGTTTATTTGTAAAAGCAAAACAACTTCTTCCAAGACCATTATTTCAAATTGAAAATTTTCAAAATGTCGAAGACCGGGATCAAAAGATAAAAAATAATTTAATCCATTTTGCCGATTCTCTCAATCTATATGAAGATGTGCCAAAACTGCACTTCTTCACGGAAGACAATTGGGATATTGAACCAATTGAATGGGGATTAGTAAACAAACTAATATTTCCAACTATTTTACCAAATTTTTTGGGGAATTTACCAATGACGATCAAAACCATGATCAATGATATATTATCTAGAGGGAATTATAAATATACCCAATATTTGTCTTTCCATATCACCAGTTCTATAGGATGGAGGGTTTGAGAAAGATTTTACCAACCATACCAAATCTGGCACCTCAGAAATACTGAGAATTATGAATGGGATGAGATCAACCAAAACAATTATGATGATCAACCCCTAGAACGTATGTGTACATAATTATATTGGTAAAAAAACCTGATCAATATTTCCAACATGGCAACATATGTATACCGGGAAAATGAAATCTGTAAGGACAAAAGTCTCCGATTGAGTCTTAATGTAGTGTTGGCTAAATTTCGAACAAAAATATTTGTCTCATAGGATAGGGTTCAAGTGTATCCATCCAAGCCTATGACGTGTTAGTTGAAGACATAGTGTCACGACCCTGTCCCAAAATATTAGTAGGGAACGAGTGTCTTGACATACCATCAAGGCAACAAATATTCCGACTTAAATTGTTACCTTAAATAAATGCAATGGAAATACATATAGATGGTCATGAATCGTAAACTACTGAAAATGAAGGAATTACGTCATCAGAGCTTTCTAAAAGGAAACTTCATTTATATTACAAGTAACAACGAGTTACAACTTAAGACAAAATTTAAAACTTATTAGAAGAGAGCCAAACATGCTCTTTTTGGATATAACAAACTTTTTACTTAAAATAACAAAAAGATCTCTAAAAGCTGAATCTTTAACACAATCCTTTTTCGTTCCCTCCACGAACCTACTTATTTCCTGAAAAATGGTTATTTATACAACATCAGCTAAAAGCCGAGTGAGAATTAATCTCCACACATTCCATGGTTTTTTAGAAAATTAATACCTATTCAATTTTCAACAGAAGGCATATACATATATGGACATGAATTTGCAGTAAAATATATAAAGCAAACTGATAGTATATATTTTTTGAATAAACAGTTCAGAACATAACAGATAAAATAATTTGAGGAGTATATCAGTTATTAAATTTTCTTTTAATGGCCATGTACGCTCTAATACCCAGATAAACAGATAGTGTCACCAGATGTTTCCACTTGGTAACAACATAGACAGAAAACCATGATATCTGAAACAACGCCTTATTTAGGGTACACCCGCGATAAACTAGCTGGGACGGTGCCACCCAAGTATTTTCACCCGGTAGTCAAGGCCAACATAGTAAGAGAGTTTCCATAGGTCGAATCAATAATTTCAGAATTCAAATCAGATGTATGTATCGAAAGATATACACATATAACAAATGAATTATCGGTATCAGATGTATTTTGAAGATAAAACATTTCACAAAATATATATAGTTTGCATAATATCATATGATCAAAATATGCGAGGAATGTCACAGAGTACTCACCTAGAATAGAAATTCGAAGTTACAGATACAGAGTCTTGGATCGCTTGTTAATCTTAAGACGAAACTTCTTATTAAACTTCCTCACACTTTCTTTTTGATATTTGGAATGAATTTCGTGTAAGAACTGATCCTAAGTCTTCTATTTATAGTTTCTCAAAGTTATTTGGGTGATGACACGTGCCCCGATGACTAAGCGTTCATTTTGGCGAGTTAGCGTGCCGCGTGCCGCGTAACGGGACTATCTTGCAGTCTTAATTCACCAGACTGCGACACATGTTTTAACGTTTTCTAAATGCATGACATGTGTTTTATCTCTTCGTATAAAGGTGACATGTGTGCGGTGGAGGTGTCAAAACTAAGCAGAGGTGTAAAGTTATTAAGGGTATAAGGGTCATTTTACACATAAAAGGGTATTTTAGTAATTTCACACGATATATTTTCAATATTTTGTAGAGGTCCATGAAAATATTTTAGTTCTAAAATAGTCCTTTTTATATTTTAATTTTCATCCCTAAAACTTTCTTAATTAAAACCAAGTCCTTAGAGTTTCATAAAATTATAATTTTTACCCCAAAACCTTATGATTTCGCTTAAGATAGGTTATAAGACTTTGATTTAATCCAACTTAGAGTTGATTCTTCATTTAAAGACATGTCTTGTTATATAAAGAACTCAGAGTACTACAAGTCCCTAAAGCTTCGTAAAATTATATTTTCTATCCCGAAACTTATCATTTAGATTAAGACGGGTCATAAAACATTAATTTGACTCATTTTATAGTTAATTCTTCAAATTTAAAATTTTCTTTTATTATACTAAGAATCCAGAATATCACATATGTAATAATACAACATTATTATATAGTAAGTGAGAAAAATTGAAAGAAGAAAATTATATATTGGCATAAGAAAATGGGGTCATTACACGTAGGGGCCAAGATTATAAAGCTTCATCATATGTCGGGTTTATTGTGCCTCGTTTCTACGTCAACAACATTGGTTCCAATACTCCTAAGGTATGAATGTATTTTATATATATATAGGTGCTTGGAAATTTATTGGGTGTATTTTATAATTTTTTTATAAATAATGTTAACGACTTTGTTTTACTCAGAAAATATTTTTTAAGAACTTTTCATAAAAGTTTTGGGCTTACAAAGAATTTTTCTATTTTCTGACAAGTCGTTCGAACGAACTGGAATCTCGTTCGAATGAGATTTCCAGGTTGTTCGAATGAGACTTCTAATGAGATTTCCTTTTTCTCACGAGAACATCGTTAGTAAAGTTGTTCGAACGAGAATGTCGTTCGAACGAAAATGTCATTCGAACGACTTTGTCGGGAATTGTTTTTGGGCAGTTTTTATCAGTTTTCTCCATGTTCCCACTACTTTTTGATAGAATTAAGTTGTGCGGGAACCAATCTTTTCAAAGTAACTTTTTCACATTCTAAGAGTGAGTTAGAAAGAAAAAACTTTGAAGAAAAAGTTCCATATTTTGTGTTTGATTTTTATGGATTAAATTTACTAAAAACACATACACATCTATTTGTTTAGTTTATCCAAGTCACTACATATATATATCTTGCTCGGATTTTTTTTGGCACCAGATTCTACTATACCAATCGAAGAGTTGTTTGGGTTTATTTCTACACCCCATAAAGAAGAAGCCTTGTTTGTTTCTACGGCGTTCCCACTCGGAGAAAGGTTTCGAGTGTGGGTTGACGGTTGTTCCAAAGGCCTCATTGGTGGATTCCAAGGTTCCGATGGACTCCAGAATTATCGACTAGGAGGAGGTAGTTGCAAGAAGACGCGTCAAGGTCTTGGACGGAGTCAAGTCAAGTTTTGTAAGCCATCTGTCTTGTAAACATAAAACCATACTTAGTGGACTTAAGGCTAGGGCCGTCCGAGGTTTTTTCCAGTTGTGGAATTTTGCTCATACATCGCGGTGTAGTGGTTTATTTATTTTATCTTTTATAAAATCACATTCGATGCATGCTTAGGTAAAAAGATAAAATTGGTATATTTAATTTGGTGCTAATTTAATTTGGGTTATGTTTAATTAATTTAGTTAAAGTCATTATTTTTATTGGATAAAATTTGGTTTGGCCTATTTTGCAAATTGAATTTATTATTTGTTAGGCAAATTTCTAGGACTTGGGTTAAATTAAGTTGTTTAAGTGAAAATCAATTTGTTGATTAATTTGTTGTCACTTTAAGTTTAGTTTATTTTAATTTGAAAGAAATTAAAATTTGAAACTAGAATTTGTATTTTGTATTGTGTTGAACCATCCTTATTCCGCATTTAAAGGAAATTATTTTTTAAAAGTGAAAGTTTTTAAAATTGGGGGTCCTATAGTTTTCAAAATCAAATTCATGGTGACTGATGGTAGACGATTATTTGTCACATACCTTTCCATAAATTACGCTACTACCCTTAAACAAAGGAAAGAAGTAAAATAATTTTTAGAAAATCTTAAGGACAAGAATAAACTTGATGATACTTATGAGATTTTAAGCAATGCTGAGGAATATGAGTTAGAATAACTACATCTTCATAATCAAAGTCCAGTGGATAGCATGTCCTTTGACTCCATCGGTGAAGCCAACATCTCTAATGCCATGGAAGGATAATCAAGACCATTGAACGACTGCAAAACTACTTAGCATACGATATGTGGTCCTTGGAGAAACACGTCAAAACACACGAATTTTTAAATAGTGATTACTATTTGAAAAATCAAATAGTTTTTAATATTCACTATTTAAAAAAGTAAATAGCGTTGTTGAATTTTGAACATCCGTCGTTTTTCGCTTTTGCTTATCCATTATTCATCTGCATTGTATATAATTTGGTGTCCGAGTTGTATAAAAGGAGAAGTACTCTCCATTTAAAAAATATATCTAGTTCTTTCTCTTTCTCTTTGCTTTAAATTCCTTACCTCCTCTGTAAAATACTCTCACTTTTTAATATTAAGCCTTTCCTTTCCGTACTTTGTAATTGGTATCAGAGCCTTGTTATTAAGGTATGTATTAAATATTATGTTTGAATTAAGCTTTGTTATAAGAATCAATATTTGTGTTAACTATTATGTTTATACTGTTTGTTTGCGTATTTCTTTATTAATTAGACTATGATACATTTGTAATATAGCAGAAATATTTTAATTTTTCACTAGGTTTCTCACAAAACCCATATACCTATTATTGTTTCAAAGTCCATATTTCCGTTTGCCGACTATAGCTATAGTTAGCTAAAGGATTTAAGGAATTTAGTTTTAGGAACCTGAAATAATATAATAGGAGGTCTTAGGTACCAGTGAGGACTAAAATGGAAAAATAAGATATTGGTGATTTGTTACAATGTTTAGCTCCATGGTTAAATAAGGAAGAATCTATGTATAATCATTGCTTGCATATTGATAAAAAAATCTGAAAATAATATTAGTAAAATAAGTACTACTTTAAATGGTTTAGCTAATATAGTTTTTGAATGGGTAAAACGAACTGAAAAATATCATATCGTAAATCAAAACTATATAGAAAGAAAATTAGATAGTATAGAAGTCAACTTAAATAAGGTTGATTAGAATCTCAGTAAACTTGAAACAGTTTCAAACCTAGACTTAAAAGAGGAAGCTAAATAAAAAGTTGAAAATCTATTAACAAAAATAGATGTTCAAAATAATCCAGAACAAACTGGAATGAATTATCCTGGAGATAATAAAATTCCTAGATTGTACTATGGCACAGAAGAAATTGAAGCCCTTTAAACAGAAAAATTTAACTATACTGAATACATAAATATTCGTGAAATATTAGACTATTGGAGACATCTATATAAAGATCCAATGTTAAATATTTCAGAACGTAATAAAATTATTGAATAAATACAAAACACGTATCTGGAACATGAAAAGTTATTACAACACTATCAGTATGAATTAAACCAATTTTCATCTGATGAAGAAGAAAATCCTCCTCATGTAGTAAACACTAGTGATGGAAAAAGAAAAGATGAAGAACCACTTCAGGAATTTCAAAACTGGGAAGCTTGGGAACAGTTTATGAAAAATCCTGCACAAGAAAAAGAAGACTTTGTTAAAACCAGCAATACTTCTACAACATCTACTAGTAAAATTAAGGAAGAAGAAATAAATCCTTTTTCTTAAGAAGAGATCATTTTAAAAAACATAATATCTCTCAACATGGTATTTATCTTGATTTAAGCCATGTACCCTTTAAAGACCAGGAACATACTATAGACGAATGGGTACAATCCATGTCTATATTAATTACTAATTATAAAAGTATATGGTCTAAAGAAAAATTCTTAGACTACCTCCAAGGTGATGTACTACAATGGCTACAACAATGGGAAAAATCAGAAGAGGGAACTCAGCAAAAATCTAAACTCCTACAAAATTTCAAAACTTTTGATGAAATTCTAAAAGGTTTTGTTGATATAATTAAAGAAAATATGATTGGATATACTGGAGAACCCAAAATCCAAGAAGATGCATGTTACATATTATCTAAACTAGAATTATGTAATATTTGTCAATTTGAAGAATTTCTTGAAATATATAAAAAATATTATTTCAAACTTAATCCTCCAAAAAATATTTACTCGCTGGATCAAGTTTTCCACAAATTCCCAAATCCATGGGTTGAAATATCTTTAAAAACGTATCCTGATTGGTTAAAATAAATCAATAAGGAAGATAATATTGGATTTTGTATTAATTGGGTATTAAGACAAATATCCGATAAGTGTATTGAAATAAAAGCAAAAAAGAAAGTCAAAAATCAAATCACCTGGTCACAAGTTGGATATAAATGTTGTGATAAAAATTTAAAAGAAAATTGGAAGATAGGATGTAATCCACCCCCTAGACTTTTCAAAAATTCTCGAAAATGAAAATTTAAGTCGAAACCTTGAAAAAAGAAATCATCTTTTTCGAAAAATAAGAAATATATTAGAAAGAAGAAATTTTCTAATAAAAATACAAAAAATATAAAAAAGAAATGTTAATGTTATATATGTAATGAAGAAGGTCACTATGCACCCGAATGCCCTAAAAAAGGTAAAATTGCAAAAAGAATGATCAAATTTCTTGAAAAATAAGAATTTGAAGTTTACTTTGATGAAGACATTTATGATAATTCCAATAATGAAAAAAATGTTATATGAATTAGAATCTGATTCGGAATCATCTGATGATGAATTTGTATTTATATATAATACTGCAGAATACGAGAAAGTAACGAAAATGAGTTACAAACAATAACTCTTTGTGAAATTGGTGGTGAAGAAATAACTTTTACCAAAGAACAGTTACAAGAAATTGATAACCAACGACAACTTATAAAAAGGAAGATGCCTATAAATTATCAAAATTCAAATTATTCTCAACAAGAATATTTGAACAATTTAATGGCAATACCACTGCTGGGTCAACCGATGATGAAACGACATATATAAAAATATTTGATTTAAATAAAATCAAAAGATGGAAGAAAAAACATCCGAATATAAAAATATATCCATATTGAATTTATTCAAATATGTATCACTAATTTATTTAGACAAGGTATGGATACACCTGTAGCGATACTGGTCTTAGACACAAGATTCAGTAATCCTATGAATGCTATAATTGGAGGAGTCCAATCTAATTTAGTAAATGGAGTTAGTTAGTTTAATATAGAACCAAATTTCTTTACATCTATTGATGATCCAAATATTGAAGATTTAGTTATTATAAAAATCCAAACCAAAGGAATAGGTATGAAGGATACGTCTAGGAAAATGTCAATACATTGGAAAATTATTCATGAATTGACAACTTTACCACAAACTAATACACAAAATGTGGATAGAAATATTATAGAATTATTTGAACCTTGATCATTTGATTCGGCAATACATCCAAGATTAATCAATTGGAGAGATTTATAAATACCAAAACAATGGATACTACCTGAAATAACAGAACCACCCCCCTGAAAAACAACGAAATAGCGTTGAACTACAAGTGTTAGGAAATAATGTTTATTTTAAAAATAAACATTCAGACTGACAAAAGAATTTTCCAGATAATGATTGGGAAAAATTAATAGGAAAAAACCTTTTAAAAGGAGAATCCAGTAATAGTAAACAACCTATTGCTATGAAAAACATACAGGTACCAATATTATCTGGCACAAATGATCTAAAATACAATAATAAAAAATGTAGTCAAATTTATCATTTCCAACAAGGAAAAGAAGAAATTATCTTTTCTCCAAGCCATGGAAAGAAAAGATACACTTATGTATTAGGATATTTTAATTTTGATCAGAAAACAAACCATATAGTCTTTTCACATTAATAGATACAAGAGCAACAATTTGTTCTTGTAGACCTAATGCGTTGCCACCAGAAAAATGGATAAAGATGAAAAATTCTATTATTGTAACTGGCATCAATGGAACACAAAATTTAATTGATTTAAAAGCCAAAAAAGTAGCTATCTGGTTTAATGAAAAGAATTCATTATCCCCAAAATTCAATGCTTTCCTGAAATGCATAGAGATTTTATTTTAGGTAATAATTTTATTTCAAAATATTTACCTACGAATATTAATGAGGCAACAATCAGTTTAAATCTCAATAATACTTCTACTTCAACAACATAAATACAAATGTGAAAAAAACTTTTTCCCCACTAAGAAAGGAGATATGACTCCAATAATTAAAACCCTTGAAGAAACACACTTGCTTTATACTATTCAAAAAGAAAATTTTAGTGAAATCCACTAAAATTATGGGATAAAAGTTCAAAGTATTGTAGTTTCAAATTAAGAGATCCCAATATCATTATAAGAGTCAAACCCATGATTTATACTAGAAAAGACATGGAAGAATTTGATAATCAAATAAAAGAATTATTGGAAACAAATCTTATTGAATAATCAATAAGTCCGCATTCTAGCCCTGCCTTCATGGTAAGAAAACATAGTGACGTCACAAGAGGAAAAGGTAGGATGTTCATAAATTATAAAAGATTAAATGAACAATTAGAATTTGATGGTTACTTTATCCCAAGAAAGGATGTATTAATCAACCAAACTAAAGGTAAAAAGATCTTTAGTAAATTTGTTTGTAAATATGGATTTTGGTAGTTAAAATTAACCGAGGAATTAAAACCATTGACAACCATTAGTACCCCTCGAGGACATTATCAATGGAATGTTATGCCTTTTAAGCTAAAGACAACTCCATAGGTATTTCAGAGATGGATGGATAGTATATTTAAAAATCTTAAAGATTTATGTGTTGTTTACACAGATGATATTCTTGTTTTTTCAAATACAATAAAAGAACATCGACATCATCTAAAAATACTTTGAGAAAAATTCCAAAAACATGGAATTATTTTATCTGCAAAGAAAATTGAAATCGAATGGAATTACCAGTTCTTGAAATTTCATACCACTTATGGAAGAAATTTCATATAAGGATTATCACAAAAGGAATTACCACTTTTTGAAATTTCATACATGGAATAAAATTGATACTCTTGTAGTAAAAATAATAAAACAAGACATATTTAATCACTTCCCAAAAGTTTATTGTCCTAAATCAGGAGATAAATTAATTCTAGAAACAAATGCTTCAGATAATTGCTGAGGATGTGTCTTCGAAGCAATTCCAGCACAATTTTGGGAAGAAACCACTTCCACTATATTTGGTATCCATGGTAAGAAAAACCCTACACCAAAAAATATTAGGGACTGATGGTAGGGACTTCCTTATAAATAAAAGTGTTATTGTTAAAACAGACAATAAAGCAATTAGGGACTTCCTTATAAATAAAAGAAATATTTTAAAAGGAAGAAGATTAAAATAGTATAATCAAATTGTTATTTATACCTTTGAAGTTGAACACTTAAAAGGTACTGTTGACGCAAAAAATTATCCATCTACGAGGACCAATCAGAAAAGGACACATGGCATCCTACGTGGCAATATTCGGCACCCGAGGAGAGTTGATCGACACCCGAGGAGAGTTGTTCGGTACCCGAGGAGAGTTAGTCGACACCCGAGGAGAGTTGGTCGGCACCCGAGGAGAGATAGTCGGCACCCGAGGAGAGTTGGTCGGCATACCAACCAGGAAGATCAAAGGATAACTATGAATTTAATGTGCATTAAATGCATATGACAACGCATTTAATGAGCCTTAATGTATATTTCTACTGTATTAATAGATGACAACCCATAGCATACCAAGCAATTCAAGGAAGATCAACCATCATAGAAGGCCAACAATTAGATTAATTGAATGTAGACATAAATGTCTACATACAATGAATCTTTTTATCTCCCATCACTATAAATACATGTATTCCCTTAGCCAAAAGAGGAGACAACTAAGAAACACCATACACAAGATACACATCCTTTCTCTCTCTACACCATATTGTGTTATTGTAAACCCCTGGGAATAAAATAATAGTGGACGTAGGCTTTATTCATAGCCGAATAACTTTAAAAACCTTTGTCTCTTATATATTTGATGTGAATGTTTATCTTCATATTCAATCTCATCCTCATCATTTATCTGCGTACTAATAATTTTCTTGCAGATTACCTTATCAGAAATTGTGAGGAAAACCACCAAACAAGTGGAATATTTGCGAAAACCCAATAAACAATTGGAATGTTTTTTCTTTCAGGATAGGAGATAAAGAACCTCAAGAAATACAAGGGGAATGGGTAACTATTGCTAAAAAGGCAAAAACCACCCAAGCATCATCTTCAAATGCATAATCTAAACCAATATTTGTGTACGTTGTATTTAATGGAAGCCAACCATACATTTACCACAATTGGTACTAATATCATAACCAAATAAATGGTTATCCAGGTGCATGTCACAAAAATTATTACAACATCCAAGAAGCTATAACAGCATGGGAGAATTGGATGAAACAGTTGACATCCCTCAATTTAGTTTACCAATTTTTAAAACTTCAGACAAAAGAAGGCATTATTAACACTGAAGTATCTGACTTCTACAACCCAGAAATCCTCTATGAGTTTTATGAACCCTTGAATGAAGCTTGAAAATCTCATCTTATAGAAAAAAGAGAAGATTTCAGAAAAAACCTAAGCACCCTTGCTGAAAAAAGAGCAGTTCTAGATCAAGTAAAATCTCCCAGTCTTCAAGTTTTAAAATAATTAAACTATGAAAATGAGGATTTTTCTCTTGAAAAAATTAAATTTTTTTCTAGCAGTAGAGAAACGGTTGGAAAATGACTGTTCTGATAAAATTTTCAATACAATTCGAAGAATTTGTTTATTTGAAAAGCAAAACAATTTCTTCAAAGACCATTATTTCAAATTAAAATTTTTCATAAAATGGAAGACCAGGATCAAAAGATAAAAAATCTTTTAATCCATTTTGCGATTATCTCAATCTATATGATGATGTGCCAAAACTGCACTTCTTCATGAAAAACAATTGGGATATTAAACCAATTGAATGGGGATTAGTAAACTGTAATACCCCGTATTTTTGTGATATTTATTTATGGGATTAATTAAATTATATGCGTATTAATTGGAAATTAATCCGGATTAAAATACTAGCGAGATGCGAGTTGGCATTTGATTATAATGTGCATATATGATTATATATGAATATTGAATTATGAAATTTGTCGTGAGATTGAAATACGACAATTTGGAAATTTTGTTGAGACGCGTGTGACAGTCGCGTCCGGAATATATTTATTTTAATTAAAAAGTGAATTTTATTTATATTAACCGTATGATCATTTTGAGTGCGCCAACGCGTCCGGAAGGGTCGAAATAGTCAGAAAACACTAGCCGGGGGTTTAGTTTGGGTCCCAGGGCATTTTTAGGCCATACCGGCAACGTATAAGGGTAGTTTGGTAATTCTGGATTTTTGGGAATTAAAACCTACGAAAATTGGGAATTAATATCTGATTTGGCAATAACCCACTAAGCCCACTAATAACCAAATAGACTACGGAGGTTATTGAAATTGTTCCAAAGAGTTCCTAAAGCACAAACCCTAGCCACCATTGACTTTGGGGAAGAAAAGCTTGTTGAGAGAGATAGAGGAATTCTGCAGAGAGAGAAAGAGAATACTCCATCAATCCGTCATCAAAATCAGAGATTCAAATAAGGCAAGTGGTTTAATTTCGTTTTTATAGAGAATGCTTCTTCCATGCGTAGGAAATTGAAATAATTTGTATTGTTCTTTGGAGTAAATGAAAAACCCATTTTAATTGGAAGTAGAAATTGTATTTGTGATGAGGAATCGCATGTAGATTGGTACTTAGATGATTATTCTGATGATATTATAATTTGGATGAAACAAAAAACGGATTTAATTAGACCCATTGATGATTTGTAAGTTTTAGGGTTCATGTTCATGTGATTTGGGATAAATGTTGGAGATTTGAGAATTTGATGTAGTTTAGGGTGATTTAAACCCATATAAATGTTGTAATACGGTTGAAACATGTTTAGGAAGGATTAGATACCTTGAAACATTGTTGGAATGACATTTAGGTGAGATTAGAGGTGAAGAGAAATTGGAAAAACGAGTTAAGGAATTTATGGGCTCGAATCTGGCCACTCGTTAGAAGACCTACCCAGGTCGTTCGAACGAGCTTCTAACGAGTTGACAGTTTGGGTTCTAACGAGAGGGATGTTCGTTCGAAGACTTTCGTTCGAACGAGATCTCGTTAGAAGGCCCAGTTCGTTTGAACGAACTCTCGTTCGAACAACCTCGTTCGAACGAGACTTCTAACGAGTTGACAGTTGTTTTGATCCCGAGTGTCCCGTAACCTTGTGTATATGTAGAGATAACTTTCCCTTGATGATTAATTGATATATTTGGGATGTTTGGGATATAATGAGGAGTCAAACCTAGGAGTGTAGTTTGAACCTATGGGAAAATGTGATGTAGGACGTGAGTGTCGATTACGATGCGAGAACTATTGACGGCCTAATTTATTATATTAACCGAGAATATATAAATTGTGTAGTATTATATGTCGGTACGAGAATGAGAAGTGTACCACCAATATATTATGGTGATTACTAAGATGCGTGAATACTTAGTATATGTATTGATTTTATGTGTATGACATACCTACCATACTTGCTATCACGGGAGGTTCGCGTTCGCTTAGGGCCCTCTAATCCTTGTGTTGCCCGGATTTAGACTGGTTACCTCGATGAACATAGGTCAGAGAAGGATTTATTGGGATGTTAATAAGTCTGCTGATCGTGGGAGCGCAGGTATGTGCGTGACCCATGTGATGTGACTGTGTTCGCCTCCATTATTTGTGATGTTGTTATCTGAACGATTCCTGAGAGATTCGGAATGCGTGATCCTTATGTACGTGATGTACCGGGATGGATAGCAGAGTATGTGTGCACCGCAGCTAGTTCTCGTGATGCTTGTATTGTATATTTATGACGTGAACAATATACATTTAATTAATGGGAACTTTCATGTTAATATTGTGAATATAATTATGGTATTGTTTTGAGAAAACATAACGGTGTAACACCCCACGACTTTGGAGACTGAGAAATTAAATTTTTGGGAAGATAAAATTTAATTAAATTGGAGAATTTTAGAATTTGGGAAATGAGGTCCAAAAATAGAAAATATTTTAAAGTATTCCGGATGATGATTTTGAGGTTACCATCGATCCCGGAAGGGTCGAGATAGTCAAAATGACTGTCATTGGGTTTTATTTCGGCTCCGGAATATTTTTAAGTCAGTTTGACTCTAATTGGTCTAAACGAGTCATTTAAAGTGTGTATTAACATTTAAAACTGGGTTTGTTGTTTTAAAGGATTGGAGGCTTACGGATGAAGCCTTCTCAAATAGAGAAAGAGAGAAAGAAAAAGGAAGAAAGAAAGAAGAAGGAAAAGAAGAGAGAGAGGAAGAAAAAGCTTGGGATTTCCGGCCCAACCGCGACATCGAGGATGATCGAACCTCTACAAATCTGAGGCAAGTGTTTAATCTTGCTAAATAGCTATTTGTGTATTTCATTTCATAATTTGTGGGGTAAAGAAATGGATTTTTGGGTATAAATACCAAAACCTAGATTTTTAGGTTTAATCTTGAAATCAATGTTAAATAGGTATTTAATGGATTAGAAGTGGTTGGGATCAACTTTGGGTTGACTTATGGGGTTAAAATCATAAATTGATGAAGGTTTAATTGTTAGAAATGAAAATTTAGGGTTTAGAATTCGTGGGTTTTGATGAAGAAGAAGAACCCTTCAAAAATTTGCAGGTCCGAATCGATTCGCCCCCTTAAGCGAATCGATTCGGTTTAGTGAAATTGGCAGGTCTGCATTGACCGAATCGATTCGGACCCAAGCCGAATCGATTCGGCCTATTGCAGAAGCCCAGGTCTTTGGACCCGAATCGATTCTCTTTGGGGGCCGAATCGATTCGGAATAGGGCCGAATCGATTCGGAAACAGGGCATTTTGAGGTATCTTCTCCATAGTGATTTCAAACCCTTTTTGGTTGGGTTTATTGATTTGGGGGCTTTCTCTTAGGATGTAAAAGATATATTCTTCGAGTCATATAAGGAGTTTCTCACATATTGGGATTTGGGGACTCCTTAGGGTAACTTGGGAGAAATGTACCCATGTACGTATTGGAGTTACATATGGATATCGGGGAAACCTCTTTGAGGTTGGAATTACCAATTATAGATAAAGGTATATATATGTTTGAGGTTGAGAACTCTTAGAGAGTGAGGGGTATCCTATCCTTAGAAATATGTAGACTAAGGAACAAATGATAACCGATAGGAGTAAGGGTCCATATAATAAATTGAACCATAGGTAAAAATGGGAAACAACTTGGGGGTGTACTATCGACTAGGATAAGCGGTAGCGTAAATTCTAGTTAGGATAGTTTATACGCAATTATGGGGATATGGCCGTTGAGATTTCCAATACTTGAAATGAGGTTCGAATAAATTGAGGTTTTAGATTATTAAGTCATGTTTATGCCTATGGTTAGATAGTACTAAAGATAATTATGTACTTTCACATTTAGAGGTGAAAGGTGTAGTGATGGATTCCTACACAAATTCTTGGGTGATAACCCTAATGTTGAATGTATATGTATAGATATATACATATGGTTGTGGGAGACTACTCATCATAGGAAGATGATTGAATATGTTTCAAGTGAGGGATTGTATTCACATATCGAGGTAAATTTAATGGAAATTGTGGTGACGGCTTGTGTATTGAGTATTACGTATACTTATAACCGAGTTTATATATATCTTGTACATATGAACGATACTTAGTTTATATATATAGATATAAGGATATGTGAATATGTGTTGATATATATATATATATCTGTATGTATATAGATATATGGATATCTTCATGTTGTGGACATACTTGGTATGGATATTTAAACCGTATACGATGGTTTATTATTTGATCATATGATTGGATCATATGGATTATATATATTATGCATGTAAATGATATATATACTTAATTGGTTAAGCATACCCCGCTCATGCTATCATTGGGAAGTTGCGCGCGTAGTGGGTGAGCATCCTGGCTAGAAAAGCAGGGTGTGGATATTCCCCAGGTCATAGTCGTCCCGTGTGTTACCATATGATATATATATTTATTTTGGGATGAGACGTGATGGGTATGTTTCGTCTCATTGCCGGTTTGGAGCTATGACCGCTTCCCGGGACGTCGTGTGCGTGAGTTTACCACGAGATGGGTGTCGTTTAGTCCCACCATGGTGGCCCCAGTTTTGCTACGTGAGCCGGGCACTGGGAAAATGATAGCATTGATGCAGTTTATCGGCTATATATATAGCCGGGTATATTATGTGCATGGCCTTGTACATCATATGTAGTATGTACACTTGGCTATTGGATTGATGATGATATATATACGGTTAGAAATAAATACCTATATATATATATATTTATATATTTATCCTATAGACGAAAGGATATGGACTTTTATGAAGTACATCTTAGATGATTATGGAGTACTAGATTGATGGGGGTTGATGTATCGCACATAAGGTATTATTCGGTTACATCATCCCAAGGATATTATTGGAGGTTCTTTTATTTTATTTTATTTGTTTTCTTTTTTCTTTTCTTCTTTCTTTCTTTAGTAGTTATAGTTAGTAGTAATGGTAGTATTAACTTGTATGTTGAGGATTATGGATCTCTAGGATCGACATTGCCCAGGAGTAGTGTAACGAGGTGGTTCCTTGTTTGGATTTCGCTTTGCGAGACACCTCACGCACGAAACGCAGTGCCATGTCGAGATTTGAGAAAAGTAATTCCATAGGTGGCATCTCGGATCTCTGGTCTTGACCTTGTCAGGAGTAGTGTAACGGGGCGGTTCCTTGTTTGGATTTCGCTTTACGAGACTCCCCACGCACGAAACGTAGTACAATTTTGAGATTAGAGAGAAGTCTTGCCAATATTCCATGTGCATGTTATCATGTATATAAATTCTTACGTTTTTAGCCTATATATATATATATGTATAGGGGAAATGTTTTAGGAATTATGATGATTATAATTCATAAGATTATTAATCGGAATTCATTAAGCCTATTATGGCATAATTGTTTGTATTCATAATCTAGTAAGATTAGAAACAGGGTGGATTCTTGGGCTATGTTAGGAAGGCAAATTCTCGTGGGGATAAGCTAGGCCTATAATAAGTTAGGTTGTCCTAATAATGTGGGGGTAATTTAACTAAAACTTGAGGACGCGAATAGGTGCGCGCCTTTAGATGAGAGGTGAGTTGGGGTTTCGCGAGAGTGCGGTCTCACTTTAATTATGAAATAAAGTGCACCGATATTTATTATGCACGGTTAACACACTTGCTAAATATTTTACACATTCGGGGCTCTGACCCGTTTACTTTCCTCTCCTCCTTGTATATATATATGTTACCACAGGTATCCTACCGCATGGATGCCGGATGACCTCCTATCCTGAGTCTTGGGAGCCGTGACAGGTGCGGACTGTTGCGGGATGTTTCGTGTATCCGCTTCCTACTTCTTTAAAATTCTAGGTAGGATTCATGTTGTATATCGGGTTTGTACCCAAGGGATATTTACACACATGTTTATATTTATTCCATTCAATTATTGTATTGGCTGTGATCCGACAGCTTATTCGGGTCTACTTTTTGTAGTACATTCGGTTGTATTTAATTGGTTCATTTTATTTCTAGCATTTTATTTATTATAGTTCTTTCCTGCATCTCTCCTATTCATTAGTAGTTTTATAGTGTTGGGTTGTTGTATGTTGCAAGTTTTAATTTATTATAACATCTCGCTTATATGATTTCGGGTAGTTAGTCCAATATTATATAGTACCGTTAGTTGATGTTGAGACTCGACCATCTGGAATTCCTGATTTAATATAGTATAGGGCTGGCCACCCGTTATTATTTTAGGCGGGTTGTTACAGATGGTATCAGAGCATCAGGTTCTAGAGTCCTTAGGATCTGTGCGAGTTTTGCGCATTCTTCCGTTAACGTTCTTGACATAAAGCCCTACAAATAGGACTGTTGTGTTCGCTGCGTTGCTTTCTTCTGTGAAGTGTATTCACTTGATTGACGTTCTGATAACAATTGCTCTTGTTTCATTTCAGACGTCGCCTAGATTTTGTCGTCTAGGAAAGGATAGGTTTAGAAGTACAATACCCATAGCATATTTTGGGTACGCTTTGATCGGGGGTAGTTGTTTTCCCCGATTTTGGAGGAGTTATTGAGGAGATTTCTAGCAATGGTTCGAGGTGATTTGTCGGCAGTTGAGTAAGAAAGGAAAATTTACTCGAATGACAAACCTTGAACTTGATAAAGTAAGTCTGAGGAGAGGTTATTGTAGTCTTTGGGAGGTTTGGATTTAGAAACCCGTCAACCTTCGCTAGGAAGGATTTTGAGGAAGATGTTTCTCTTATGGAGAAATAGGTTTAGGAGTAATGATTGTCCTGGAAGAAGTAGAGGGTCTTGAATTGAGATCCTTGGATGAGGTGAAACCATTAGATTATGGAAGTATAAGGTAGAATACCTTTCTTTGGGTTTAAGTCATACTTTGTGCGATACCGGGAACGTCGAGAGTTATAACATTGAATTCCGGAGGTGAGGAATGTTAAGGTTCGCTGAATAGTGACTATAAGACTATTGTCTTATGGGTAGGTAGGGCATGTGATTATAGTGCGCCTAAGAGGGGAGACTTATATTGTGGAAAGACGTTAATGCATGTAAAGAAGTTTTAGAGTTGTGAGATTTAAAGTTTAGTAGGGGTATGTTGAGCGGATAATTTAGCTCATAGTTGTGCTAGTTTTGAGAACTAGATATTGGCTAGAGTATTGTATTTGTTGAGGCCTTGTGTCTTAAACATAAGGTGTTTGTTTGGCGTGTCGAAAGACGCGGAATATATTTATATTGTATTATTGTATAGGCCCTCGGGCAATATCTAAAATATGAAAAAAATCTTTTATAAAACCTTAACCCTGGTTCAACTAATCTCAATCCCCGACGTAGCTACACAGTAGTGTATTGGGAGGGTTCCTTGTTTGGATTTCGCTTGCGAGACCTCCCCCGCACGAAGGTAGCCAGCGTCAGGAATTGAGGAGAGTTCAACCATTGGGAATTTTAAACTTTTATATAATTAGTATATTGTTATAAATTATATTACCGAGGGTTATCTTACAATTTGAGGCTAATGGAGTCTGATTAGGATTTTTCGAGTGGAAACTCGGATACGGGGTGTATGGGCACCCCGGGGTAGTTATTTGTTTTAAAATCCATATGGTTCGACATGAGAACTAGGGAGGATCGGTATAGTGATCCTAAGAGTTGATGTTAGGACTAGATGATATTGAGGTCCTAGGCATATCTTAAATTTCGCGGACGAAATTCTTGTAAGGGGGGAAGATTGTAACACCCCACGACTTTGGAGACTGAGAAATTAAATTTTTGGGAAGATAAAATTTAATTAAATTGGAGAATTTTAGAATTTGGGAAATGAGGTCCAAAAATAGAAAATATTTTAAAGTATTCCGGATGATGATTTTGAGGTTACCATCGATCCCGGAAGGGTCGAGATAGTCAAAATGACTGTCATTGGGTTTTATTTCGGCTCCGGAATATTTTTAAGTCAGTTTGACTCTAATTGGTCTAAACGAGTCATTTAAAGTGTGTATTAACATTTAAAACTGGGTTTGTTGTTTTAAAGGATTGGAGGCTTACGGATGAAGCCTTCTCAAATAGAGAAAGAGAGAAAGAAAAAGGAAGAAAGAAAGAAGAAGGAAAAGAAGAGAGAGAGGAAGAAAAAGCTTGGGATTTCCGGCCCAACCGCGACATCGAGGATGATCGAACCTCTACAAATCTGAGGCAAGTGTTTAATCTTGCTAAATAGCTATTTGTGTATTTCATTTCATAATTTGTGGGGTAAAGAAATGGATTTTTGGGTATAAATACCAAAACCTAGATTTTTAGGTTTAATCTTGAAATCAATGTTAAATAGGGATTTAATGGATTAGAAGTGGTTGGGATCAACTTTGGGTTGACTTATGGGGTTAAAATCATAAATTTATGAATGTTTAATTGTTAGAAATGAAAATTTAGGGTTTAGAATTCGTGGGTTTTGATGAAGAAGAAGAACCCTTCAAAAATTTGCAGGTCCGAATCGATTCGCCCCCTTAAGCGAATCGATTCGGTTTAGTGAAATTGGCAGGTCTGCATTGACCGAATCGATTCGGACCCAAGCCGAATCGATTCGGCCTATTGCAGAAGCCCAGGTCTTTGGACCCGAATCGATTCGCTTTGGGGGCCGAAACGATTCGCTGGGCCGAATCGATTCGGAATAGGGCCGAATCGATTCGGAAACAGGGCATTTTGAGGTATCTTCTCCATAGTGATTTCAAACCCTTTTTGGTTGGGTTTATTGATTTGGGGGCTTTCTCTTAGGATGTAAAAGATATATTCTTCGAGTCATATAAGGAGTTTCTCACATATTGGGATTTGGGGACTCCTTAGGGTAACTTGGGAGAAATGTACCCATGTACGTATTGGAGTTACATATGGATATCGGGGAAACCTCTTTGAGGTTGGAATTACCAATTATAGATAAAGGTATATATATGTTTGAGGTTGAGAACTCTTAGAGAGTGAGGGGTATCCTATCCTTAGAAATATTTAGACTAAGGAACAAATGATAACCGATAGGAGTAAGGGTCCATATAATAAATTGAACCATAGGTAAAAATGGGAAACAACCTGGGGGGTGTACTATCGACTAGGATAAGCGGTAGCGTAAATTCTAGTTAGGATAGTTTATACGCAATTATGGGGATATGGCCGTTGAGATTTCCAATACTTGAAATGAGGTTCGAATAAATTGAGGTTTTAGACTATTAAGTCATGTTTATGCCTATGGTTAGATAGTACTAAAGATAATTATGTACTTTCACATTTAGAGGTGAAAGGTGTAGTGATGGATTCCTACACAAATTCTTGGGTGATAACCCTAATTGTGAATGTATATGTATAGATATATACATATGGCTTTGGGAGACTACTCATCATAGGAAGATGATTGAATATGTTTCAAGTGAGGGATTGTATTCACATATCGAGGTAAATTTAATGGAAATTGTGGTGACGGCTTGTGTATTGAGTATTACGTATACTTATAACCGAGTTTATATATATCTTGTACATATGAACGATACTTAGTTTATATATATAGATATAAGGATATGTGAATATGTGTTGATATATATATATATATATATATGTATGTATATAGATATATGGATATCTTCATGTTGTGGACATACATGGTATGGATATTTAAACCGTATACGATGGTTTATTATTTGATCATATGATTGGATCATATGGATTATATATATTATGCATGTAAATGATATATATACTTAATTGGTTAAGCATACCCCGCTCATGCTATCATTGGGAAGTTGCGCGCGTAGTGGGTGAGCATCCTGGCTAGAAAAGCAGGGTGTGGATATTCCCCAGGTCATAGTAGTCCCGTGTGTTACCATATGATATATATATTTATTTTGGGATGAGACGTGATGGGTATGTTTCGTCTCATTGCCGGTTTGGAGCTATGACCGCTTCCCGGGACGTCGTGTGCGTGAGTTTACCACGAGATGGGTGTCGTTTAGTCCCACCATGGTGGCCCCAGCTTTGCTACGTGAGCCGGGCACTGGGAAGATGATAGCATTGATGCAGTTTATCGGTAATATATATAGCCGGGTATATTATGTGCATGGCTTTGTACATCATATGTAGTATGTACACTTGGCTATTGGATTGATGATGATATATATACGGTTAGAAATAAATACCTATATATATATATTTATATATATATCCTATAGACGAAAGGATATGGACTTTGATGAAGTACATCTTAGATGATTATGGTGTACTAGATTGATGGGGGTTGATGTATCGCACATAAGGTATTATTCGGTTACATCATCCCAAGGATATTATTGGAGGTTCTTTTATTTTATTTTATTTGTTTTCTTTTTTCTTTTCTTCTTTCTTTCTTTAGTAGTTATAGTTAGTAGTAATGGTAGTATTAACTTGTATGTTGAGGATTATGGATCTCTAGGATCGACATTGCCCAGGAGTAGTGTAACGAGGTGGTTCCTTGTTTGGATTTCTCTTTGCGAGACACCTCACGCACGAAACGCAGTGCCATGTCGAGATTTGAGAGAAGTAATTCCATAGGTGGCATCTCGGATCTATGGTCTTGACCTTGTCAGGAGTAGTGTAACGGGGCGGTTCCTTGTTTGGATTTCGCTTTGCGAGACTCCCCACGCACGAAACGTAGTACAATTTTGAGATTAGAGAGAAGTCTTGCCAATATTCCATGTGCATGTTATCAAGTATATAAATTCTTACGTTTTTAGCCTATATAGGTATATATATATATATATATATATATATATATATATATATATATATGGGGGAAATGTTTTAGGAATTATGATGATTATAATTCATAAGATTATTAATCGGAATTCATTAAGCCTATTATGGCATAATTGTTTGTATTCATAATCTAGTAAGATTAGAAACAGGGTGGATTCTTGGGCGATGTTAGGAAGGCAAATTCTCGTGGGGATAAGCTAGGCCTATAATAAGTTAGGTTGTCCTAATAATGTGGGGGTAATTTAACTAAAACTTGAGGACGCGAATAGGTGCACGCCTTTAGATGAGAGGTGAGTTGGGGTTTCGCGAGAGTGCGGTCTCACTTTAATTATGAAATAAAGTGCACCGATATTTATTATGCACGGTTAACACACTTGCTAAATATTTTACACATTCGGGGCTCTGACCCGTTTACTTTCCTCTCCTCCTTGTATATATATATGTTACCACAGGTATCCTACCGCATGGATGCCGGATGACCTCCTATCTTGAGTCTTGGGAGCCGTGACAGGTGCGGACTGTTGCGGGATGTTTCGTGTAGCCGCTTCCTACTTCTTTAAAATTCTAGGTAGGATTCATGTTGTATATCGGGTTTGTACCCAAGGGATATTTACATACATGTTTATATTTATTCCATTCAGTTATTGTATTGGCTGTGATCCGACAGCTTATTTGGGTCTACTTTTTGTAGTACATTCGGTTGTATTTAATTGGTTCATTTTATTTCTAGCATTTTATTTATTATAGTTCTTTCCTGCATCTCTCCTATTCATTAGTAGTTTTATAGTGTTGGGTTGTTGTATGTTGCAAGTTTTAATTTATTATAACATCTCGCTTATATGATTTCGGGTAGTTAGTCCTATATTATATAGTACCGTTAGTTGATGTTGAGACTGGACCATCTGGAATTCCTAATTTAATATAGTATAGGGCTGACCACCCGTTATTATTTTAGGCGGGTTGTTACAAACGGGTTACTTGATAATGAATTGTATTACTAATTGAGAATTTGAGTTTAAGTAAAGCCCTCTATTTAATTGATAACGCTAGAATGCCTTGTGGGGATCGAGTAGTAAGGGGTAGAACTTATTACGTTTTGGTTAGATGTATATGTCATTTAGATGGGTATGGTACGTTAGGAGTGCACATGTAGTCGAGAGGTGAGAATTTCATGTGAGTGCACGTCCTAACATGTATTTTGCATTTAATGTTTTAATGTTATTAAAACACTTGCTGTTTTTAAAATGATTTCCACTTTCGGGCTCTGACCCATTTGCTTTCAAATCTAATTTTGTAAAAACCATTTTAGGTGCCCAGCCACAAGGACACCATGCTTAGGATCCTCATTCAGATGACGAGCTGTAGCTGTTTGTGGAAGTTACAGGACTTTGCTTGTAGACGCTTCATGTATCTTGACTCCATATTCATAAATTATTAGTTATAGGGCATGTCGCCCATTCCTTTTTAGAGACATTTCATTTATTTCAGTTATTCAGACTTTGGGCATGTAATTAATTCAGGATTCAGACTTATGTTATTATTTCATTTGTGGGATTGTTGTGAGGAGTTTTCCTCCGGATTTATATTTATCTGTTGGTTATTTCATTATTTCATTTTGGTGAATGGATTATGTTATTCTTCCATTATTCTCTTATTGCATGTTAATTAGACTTAAATTAAAATTTGGCAACTTACTTTTTAAATACTAGGTGGTTAGTAATTATTAAAATGTTTTCGACAGTGATGCTATTAACTTAACCAACTTGGCATTTTGTATTGATTTAATAAAGGAGTAGCTACCCGGTATTTAATTAGTCGGGGTGTCACAGGTGGTTTCAGAGCATCAGGTTCTAGTGTCCTTTAGGATCTGTACGTCTTATTATGTTTTCGCTGAGCTTTCTTTGATGTAGAGCCCTATATTTTAGGACTGTTGTATTCTTTTGTATATGCTACGTTCTTAAGCTATTTTAAGTTTATAACTGCGAACTTATAGACTTTATTCTTATTTTATAATGCCTCCACGACGCGCACAAAGGATTCCCAGGGATGCAACGCCAGAACCACAGCCCGCACCAGTTCAGGGCATGATGAATGCCGCCGAGGTTGCAGCCATTGTGGCCCAGGCGGTAAATGCCGCACTAGCCGTAGTTCAGCAGGCACCAGCTCAGGCGCCAGTAGCCGTGCCGGTTCAGGCACATGCATTCCCGTCTGCTTGGGAACGTGTTCGTGATGCTTTCCAGAAAGCACACCCACCGGAGTTCGCAGGTAGCTCCGATGTCGTAGTTTCGAGTCAGTGGAGGAAGGATATTCAGCGGCACTTGAGGATGTATGAGTGCACTGAGGTTTAGAAGCACATACTAGCTACCTTTAAGCTAGTGGGATCTGCACTGTAGTGGTAGGAGTCTATTACCACCGTGGAGGAGAGGGACACTCTCACTATTCAGGAGTTCTGGGTGCGGTTCGACCGCAAGTACTTTCCGTCAGCTGTTCATACGGAAATGAGGAGGAAGTTGATGAGCCTTCGATAGGAAGGTAAGACTGTGGCCGAGTATGAGGCCGAATTCACTAATCTTCTGAACATTGTTCCGGATGAGATACCGACAGAGGAGAAGAAGATACAGAAATTTACTGATGGGTTGACATGGAGGATTCGTCAGCACTTGTTAGGGAACCTATCGTTAGCCACTTATTCTGATGTGGTTAATGCTGCATTGCTCCATTGCCAGGATCACCGTTTTCACATGGCTGAGGGCAAGCGATCGGGAGAGTCCAGCCATTAGGGAAGGACTGGAGGACATAGTGCCAGTGGGGCACAATCTGTTCAGGGGCAGAGACAGGGCGACCAGGGTTCCCAGCAGGGGGATCATAAGAGGTTCAGGTCCGGAAATTTTAGGCACGGACAGGGAGGTTTCCGGCAGGGCCATCAGGGTCCGAACGGCCATCAGAACCAGCAGGGTCAGAATGGTCAACAACAGTTTCAGCTGGGCCAGCAGGGCCAGTGGAGGAACGGTAATGGCCACCAGGGCCGGGGGCAGCAGGGACAGAGAGAGGGGAAATTTCCGGGGAAGTGTTTCGTTTGTGGCAAGACTGGCCATAAACGCCAGGACTGTCCTGATAGGGGCAGGGCCCTGCAGCAGCAGCAGGGTGCTCGACATGAGCCACAGAGGCCAATTTTTCCACCTGCTCTCCCAGCTCCAGCCCAGGTGCCAGCACTTCCATCCATTCCAGCAGTTCCTGTGCAGCAGGGGCAGTTACAGTATGGACGTGTCTATAACGTCCACCAGGCAGCAGCTCCACAGGCACCACCCGCGATTGAGGGTATGTTTCCTATCCATGGTACTATGGGTCGGGTTTTGTTTGATACGGGGGCAACGCACTATTTTATAACCACACATTTTGCGAAAGCCTTAGGGTTGTTAGCCACAGCAGAGAGCACAGTGACGTGTGTAGACTCACCATTGGGGAGTGGGTCGCTTATTTTCTTTATATGCCGGGGAGTGGGGGTAGAGATTGGTAGTCTGGTATTACCTTCAGATATGTTGGTATTAGACATGCATGTGCACGATGTGATTATCGGTATGGATTGGCTCACTGAATATAGAGCCATGATTGATTGCTTCGGTGGGAGCATTGTTTTTGCCATTCCGAGGCAAGAAATGTTTGTAGTGGAGATGCCTCGCCCAGAGGGAGGTTCGACCACTCATTTGTACTACTTAGAGGAGGATACCTCTAAGGAGGTTGCGATTCCTTTAGATTCGATCCCAGTTGTCAGGGAGTACTCAGATGTGTTTCAGGAGATACCAGGCCTACCCCCTAGTCGAGAGATAGACTTTGTCATAGACTTATTGCCAGATACGAGACCTATAGCACGCGCACCGTACCGTATGGCTCCAGCTGAGATGAGGGAGTTACGGGATCAGATTGAGCAGTTGTTAGGTCAGGGGTTTATTCGGAGGAGTACTTCGCCGTGGGGTGCCCCTGTGTTATTCGTGAAGAAGAGAGATGGTTCACTGAGATTGTGTGTGGATTACCGAGAGTTGAATAAGGTCACGATACGGAATAAGTATCCGTTTCCTCGAATCGATGACTTATTCGACCAGTTGAGAGGAGCTTCTTTCTTCACGAAGATTGATTTACGATCGGGATACCATCAGTTGCGTATCAGGGAAGAGGATGTCTCGAAGACTGCGTTCTTATCGAGATATGGATCTTACGAGTTTCGGGTTATGCCTTTTTGTTTGACCAACGCTCCAGCAGTGTTTATGGACTTGATGAATAGGGTGTTCAGGGATTTCCTAGATCAGTTTGTCATTGTCTTCATCGATGATATACAGGTTTACTCCCAGACAGAGGGGGAGCACGCCGAGCATTTGAGGCAAGTTTTGCAGACGCTACGTCAGAACGAGCTGTATGCAAAATATGAGAAATGCGGGTTTTGGCTGAAGGAGGTCCAGTTTTTGGGACATATTATTTCCGACCAGGGGATATCTGTTGATCCGGGGAAAGTATCCGTGGTGAGGGAGTGGGGACAACCCACGACGCCGACAGAGATCCGTAGTTTCTTGGGTCTAGCAGGATACTACAGGAGGTTCATTCGGGGATTTTCGAAGATAGCAGGTCCTTTGACACATCTGACTCGTAAAGGTGTGCCGTTCATTTGGAGTGATGCCTGTCAGTTGGCATTCGATGAGTTGAAGGATAAGTTGACCTCAACACCTGTGTTAGCATTGCCGAGACCGGGAGTTGAGTATCTAGTCTACACCGATGCGTCCTTACAAGGACTTGTAAGTGTATTACAGCAGGAGAGTCAGGCCATAGCTTATGCTTCCCGTAAGCTAAAGCCTCATGAGAAGAATTACCCCACTCATGATTTGGAATTGGCGGCAGCTGTATTTGCCCTTCGGATTTGGAGACATTATCTTTTGGGGGAAAAGTTTCGATTGTTCATAGACCACAAGTCCCTACAGTACCTATTCACGCAAAAGGAGTTGAATATGCGGCAGCGAAGGTGGCCTGAGTTTGTGAAGGACTATCAGTTTGATATCATGTATCACCTGGGGAAGGCTAACGTGGTAGCAGACGAGTTGAGCCGTAGGCCCGTAGATGAGGTGGCAGGGGTGTGGAACGCTAAGTGGAAAGAATTGGGACACCAGGATGCAGTGGCCCGATCATTCATGTCGTTAATGACTGTTACACCGCAGATTGTCACGAGAGTGGTAAAGGCACAAGCAGATGACTCGTTCTATCAGGAGCTGATAGTTCGATTACTAGCAGAGGGAGCCGAATCCTATACCGTTAGCTCAGACGGGGGATTACGCTTCAATGGGAGATTGGTAGTTCCGGAAGGGGAGGAATTGCGGCACGAGGTGATGGCAGAGTCGCATGGCTCACGGTTCGCGGTACATCCCGGTGGGGACAAAATGTACCAAGACATGAGACGTCAGTATTGGTGGAGCGGATGAAGAGAGATATTGCCGAGTTTGTTTCTAAATGCGCCACTTGTCAGCTAGTAAAAGTGGATCATCAGAGACCGGCAGGACTGCTACAACCGTTGGAGGTCCCGATGTGGATGTGGGAGAGCGTATCCATGGATTTTATCACGGGGTTGCCTACGTCTCAGAGAGGTCACGACTCCATATGGGTAATTATGGACCGGTTGACCAAAGTTGCTCATTTTCTACCCGTAAGGACAGACTACACTACGGGACAGTATGCCCATCTCTTTATTTCAGAGATAGTGAGACTTCACGGTGTACCTTTAAATATCGTGTCTGACCGAGACAAGATTTTTGTTTCGCGGTTTTGGGAGAGTTTTCAGGAGGCCATGGGCACGAAATTACGGTTGAGTACGGTGTACCACCCGCAGACCGACGGGCAAACTGAGCGTACAAACCAGATGTTGGAAGACATGCTACGTATGAGTATCATTGATTTCGGGGGTGGATGGGAGCAGTATCTTCCACTGGTGGAGTTTGCTTACAACAACTCCTACAAGTTCACTATTGGAATGGCTCCATTTGAGGCGTTGTATGGTAGACCTTGTCGTTCCCCAGCATGTTGGTTGGAGGTGGGGGACAACAAACTGCTTGGGCCGGAAGTGATTCAGGATACTTCGGCGAGGATAGAATTGATACGGAGTCGCATTCGAGTAGCTCAGGATCGGCAGAAGAGCTATGCTGATGCGAAGAGGTTCTTCAGGGAGTTCCAAGTGGGGGACCAGGTTTTGCTCAGAGTATCTCCTATGAAGGGGATTATGCGATTCGGGAAGAAGGGGAAGTTGGCGCCGAGATATGTGGGTCCATTTCCTATTATTGAGCGGATTGGACCGGTTGCGTATAGGCTTGGATTACCGGAGCATCTACATCGGATTCACGATGTGTTTCATATTTCCTCGCTAAGGAAATATCTTAGAGACGATTTGGCTCATTCTCATATTGCTTTGGAGGACATAGATCTCCAGCCGGATAGCTCCTACGAGGAGGGGCCGATTACTATTTTGGACCGAAGTGAGCAGAAACTACGGTCAAAGATAGTTCCGTTAGTGCGTGTTCAGTGGTGACATCATAATGTCGAGGAGTCCACATGGGAGCGCGAGGATGAGATGCACGAACGTTATCCAGAGTTGTTCTTACCAGGTACTTTCTAGTTCCGAATTTCGGGATGAAATTCAGTTATTAGGGGGGAAGTATGTAATACCCCGTATTTTTGTGATATTTATTAATGGGATTAATTAAATTATATGCGTATTAATTGGAAATTAATCCGGATTAAAATACTAGCGAGATGCGAGTTTGAATTTGATTATAATGTGCATATATGATTATATATGAATATTGAATTATGAAATTTGTCGTGAGATTGAAATACGGCAATTTGGAAATTTTGTTGAGACGCGTGTGACAGTCGCGTCCGGAATATATTTATTTTAATTAAAAAGTGAATTTTATTTCTATTAACCGTATGGTCATTTTGAGTGCGCCAACGCGTCCGGAAGGGTCGAAATAGTCAGAAAACACTAGCTGGGGGTTTAGTTTGGATCCCGGGACATTTTTAGGCCATACCGGCAACGTATAAGGGTAGTTTGGTAATTCTGGATTTTTGGGAATTAAAACCTATGAAAATTGGGAATTAATATCTGATTTGGCAATAACCCACTAAGCCCACTAATAACCAAATAGACTACGGAGGTTATTGAAATTGTTCCAAAGAGTTCCTAAAGCACAAACCCTAGCCACCATTGACTTTGGAGAAGAAAAGCTTATTGAGAGAGATAGAGGAATTCTGCAGAGAGAGAAAGAGAATACTCCATCAATCCGTCATCAAAATCAGAGATTCAAATAAGGCAAGTGGTTTAATTTCATTTTTATAGAGAATGCTTCTTCCATGCGTAGGAAATTGAAATAATTTGTATTGTTCTTTGGAGTTAATGAAAAACCCATTTTAATTGGAAGTAGAAATTGTATTTGTGATGAGGAATCGCATGTAGATTGGTACTTAGATGATTATTCTGATGATATTATAATTTGGATGAAACAAAAAACGGATTTAATTAGACCCATTGATGATTTGTAAGTTTTAGGGTTCATGTTCATGTGATTTGGGATAAATGTTGGAGATTTGAGAATTTGATGTAGTTTAGGGTGATTTAAACCCATATAAATGTTGTAATACGGTTGAAACATGTTTAGGAAGGATTAGATACCTTGAAACATTGTTGGAATGACATTTAGGTGAGATTAGAGGTGAAGAGAAATTGGAAAAACGAGTTAAGGAATTTTTGGACTCGAATCTGGCCACTCGTTAGAAGACCTACCCAGGTCGTTCGAACGAGCTCGTTCGAACGAGCTTCTAACGAGTTGATAGTTTGGGTTCTAACGAGAGGGATGTTCGTTTGAAGACTTTCGTTCGAACGAGATCTCGTTAGAAGGCCCAGTTTGTTTGAACGAACTCTCGTTCGAACAGCCTCGTTCGAACGAGACTTCTAACGAGTTGACAGTTTAGGCTTTTTAGCCTGTTTTGATCCCGAGTGTCCCGTAACCTTGTGTATATGTGGAGATAAATTTCCCTTGATGATTAATTGATATATTTGGTATGTTTGGGATATAATGAGGAGTCAAACCTAGGAGTGTAGTTTGAACCTAAGGGAAAATGTGATGTAGGACGTGAGTGTCGATTACGATGCAAGAACTATTGACGGCCTAATTTATTATATTAACCGAGAACTTATAAATTGTGTAGTATTATATGACGGTACAAGAATGAGAAGTGTACCACCAATATATTATGGTGATTACTAAGATGCGTGAATACTTAGTATATGTATTGATTTTATGTGTATGACATACCTACCATACTTGCTATCACGGGAGGTTCGCGTTCGCTTAGGGACCTCTAATCCTTGTGTTGCCCGGATTTAGACTGGTTACCTCGATGAACATAGGTCAGAGAAGGATTTATTGGGATGTTAATAAGTATGCTGATCGTGGGAGCGCAGGTATGTGCGTGACCCATGTGATGTGACTGTGTTCGCCTCCATTATTTGTGATGTTGTTATCTGAACGATTCTAGAGAGATTCGGAATGCGTGATCCTTATATACGTGATGTACCGGGATGGATAGCAGAGTATGTGTGCACCGCAGCTAGTTCTCGGGGTGCTTGTATTGTATATTTATGACGTGAACAATATACATTTAATTAATGGGAACTTTCATGTTAATATTGTGAATATAATTATGGTATTGTTTTGAGAAAACATAACGGGTTACTTGATAATGAATTGTATTACTAATTGAGAATTTGAGTTTAAGTAAAGCCCTCTATTTAATTGATAACGCTAGAATGCCTTGTGGGTATCGAGTAGTAAGGGGTAGAACTTATTACGTTTTGGTTAGATGTATATGTCATTTAGATGGGTACGGTACGTTAGGAGTGCACATGTAGTCGAGAGGTGAGAATTTCATGTGAGTGCACGTCCTAACATGTATTTTGCATTTAATGTTTTAATGTTATTAAAACACTTGCTGTTTTTAAAATGATTTCCACTTTCGGGCTCTAACCCATTTGCTTTCAAATCTAATTTTGTAAAAACCATTTTAGGTGCCCAGCCACAAGGACACCATGCTTAGGATCCTCATTCAGATGACGAGCTATAGCTGTTTGTGGAAGTTACAGGACTTTGCTTGTAGACGCTTCATGTATCTTGACTCCATATTCAGAATTTATCAGTTGTAGGGCATGTCGCCCATTCCTTTTTAGAGACATTTCATTTATTTCAGTTATTCAGACTTTGGGCATGTAATTAATTCAGGATTCAGACTTATGTTATTATTTCATTCGTGGGATTGTTGTGAGGAGTTTTCCTCTGGATTTATATTTATCTGTTGGTTATTTCATTATTTCATTTTGGTGAATGGATTATGTTATTCTTCCATTATTCTCTTATTGCATGTTAATTATACTTAAATTAAAATTTGGCAACTTACTTTTTAAATACTAGGTGGTTAGTAATTATTAAAATGTTTTCGACAGTGATGCTATTAACTGAACCAACTTGGCATTTTGTATTGATTTAATAAAGGAGTAGCTATCCGGTATTTAATTAGTCAGGGTGTCACATAAACAAACTAATCTTTTCAACTATTTTACCAGAAAATTTTGGGAATTTACCAATGATGATCAAAATCATGATCAATTATATATTATCCAGAGGGAATTACAAATATACCCAATATTTGTCTTTCCATATCACCAGTTCTATAGGATGGAGGGTTCGAGAAAGATTTTACCAACCATAATAGTTTTGGCACCTCAAAAAAATTGGGAATTATGAATGGGATGAGATTTACCAAAACAATTGTGATGATCAACCCCTAGAACATATGTGTACATAATTATAATGGTCAAAAAGCCTGATCAATATTTCCAACATGGCAACATATTTTTACCGAGAAAATGAAATCAAATTCATGGTGACTGATGGTAGATGATTATTTGTCACAAAACATCCCATAAACTATTCTACTACCCTTAAAGAGAGGTTAGAAGTAAAAGAATTTTTTTTAAATCTTAAGGACAAGAATATACTTGATAATCCTTATGATCTTCTAAGCAATGCCGAGGAATATGAGTTAGCACAAATCCATCCTCATAATCAAAGTTCAATGGATAGCATGTCCTTTGACTCCATGGGTGAATCCAATATCGCTAATGCCATGGAAGGATAATCAAGACCACTGAGCGATTGCAAAATTACTTAGCAGACGATATGTGGTCCTCGGAGAAACATGTCAAAACAGACGAATTTTTAAATAGTGATTACAATTTGAAAAAGAAAATAATGTTTACTATTCACTATTTGAAAAAGTAAATAGTGTTATTGAATTTTGAAATGTTGAATGTTGAACATCCATCGTTTTTCGTGTTTGCTTATCCATTATTCATCTGCATTGTATAGAATTTGGTGTTCGGGCTGTATAAAAGGAAAATTCCTCTCCATTTGTAATATATCTAGTTCTCTCTCTTTCTCTTAGCTTTAAATTCCTTACGTCCTCTGTAAATTACTCTCACTTTATAATATTAAGCCTTTCCTTTCCGCACTATGTAATTTTTCAAAAATAGTATAAAAAATATTTAAAATTATAGCCAAACATTTTAAATAAAAAAATATTATAAGCGGATAGATAGGTTAGGTTCCCCATAATAGACCACTCTATGTTACAACTAGTGTGAATGGTTGCATATTTAATTGTGTTTTGCTGGATGGGGCAACTTCCATCAATATCATGCCCATTGGGTTCTTTTATGCTTGCGGTTTGTCAGAGACAATGATTGTATATAATTCTTTTTCTATCTCAAGGTATGACAATCAATCCTCCAAGTCCATCGAATATGTTAATTTGGGGATCACAATGGGGAACATTACTTCCCACATTAAGTTCCACATAATGGAGTACGAACCATCATACCAGCTATTGGTAGGAAGGCTATCGATGCATAACCATGGGTTGGTGCATTTTATGTATTATAAATGCACTAAGGAAAATGTCAAAGGAAGCTCACTTGGTAGATGTTGCCTTCGAAGAAGCTACCATACTTATAAGGTATACTTGCGTCACTAGAGTTCAGAGCACTCGCGAGAGGGTACGTGCACCCGCCCCACTAGTGGCGGCCAACGAGGAGGAAGAGATTGTTCAGGAGGCAGTAAGAACCCCTAGTTTTTCTACATAGTTACGTGATTGGATGACTCCCCGCATCGATCCAATTGAGCATTAAGTCTAGGAACAAATTCTACTCAGAAGGTTCTCTACGGGAGAGTTAGAGGAAAATAGTCTCAAAAGATCACACCGGGAAGGAAACCCTCTCCAATGAAAAAGAGTGGTTTTACCTGTTGGTAGGATGATTTATAAGCTCTGAAGGCATGAGCGGGCAGATGAAAGCATGGGTGATGAGGTTGACCCAATATATGAATGTTTTCTGGTAGATAACAAAGGGAAATGTCTAATGATTGACAATTTTAATATCCTGGAGTTTGTACAAGAAGTGAAAGAAGATCCCAAATGTATGAAAGAAAGGCCACGACCACAAGTGAAAACCAAAAAATATAGATTTTCCAGAGGAAGGTGATGGTTCTAGGCCAATTTTCATTTCGAAGGATCTCGATGTTGCCTTAAAAAAGGTTTGGTTAAACTGTTTCTAGAGTTCAAAAAAAGTTTTCTCTTCTAAGTACACTGAGCTTCCAGGGGTTGACAAGGGGATGAGCTGCCAGAGGTTGAATATGTTACCCCCAGCTATCCCAGTGAAACAAGATACTCGAACGTACAAAGCTGAGATGGATCTAAAGATAAAGAAAAAGTACATAGGTTGCTCACAATAGGTTTTAGTATTCCTATCCAGCACCATATTTGGCTATCCAGCATTGTGCCCGTAGGGAATAATGATAAAAGATAAATCAAGATCTGTGTAGATTTCAAAAACTTAAATCATGCGTACCCAAAAGATAAGTTCCCATTGCCCTCAATTGATAGCTTCATAGACTCAACGATGGGATATGAAATGTATAACTTTATATATGGTTATTTTGAGTACAACCAGATCAAGATGAATCTGACATATGTCAAAAAGTTTATCTTTCAAACCCCCTTAGGTAATTTCATGTATATTGTCATACTTTTTGGGTTAAAAAATGCAGGGATACTTAACAAAGGACTATGGCTATATTCCATGATCTCTTCCATAAGATTGTTGAGTTTTATTTTGATGACTTGGTGATAAAGTCGAAGAAGGAAGCTGCCCACCTGGAAGACTTGAAGAAGTTGTTCGTGCGGTGTTGAAAGTACAAGTTGACGATGAACCCTATTAAGTGTGCCATTGAGGTAACAAGTGGTAAGTTCCTAGGCTTCATGGTGGATTGACAAGGCGTTCAGATGGACCTTGACAAGAAAAAGTCCATCCTCTATATGCCAAGGCCTAAATCTACGAATGAGTTAAAAACCTTCTTGGAGAAAGTCTCCTACATGACGAGGTTTGTGTTTGGTCTTGCTGAGGTTACTCACCCGCTGATGGAGCTACTGTGAAAAGAGACGATTTGTTTTGGAGCAACCACATGAGGAGGCCCTTGAATAGTTGAAGAAGATATTAACATATCCCTAAATGATGATCCCTTTAAAGGCAGGTATTCCTTTACAACTTTATGTCATATCTACTGAAAGATCAATTGGAGATTTGTTAGCTCAAGAGATAGTTGGTGTATAGAAGTCCATTTATTACTTAAGTTGAATCATACATGCGCCTGAGGCCAGATATATTAGGATTGAGGGACATTATTTAGCTCTTGTATTCGTTTCGTAAAAACTTAAGCATTATAGTTGTCTTTTATGGTTCACATTGTAAATATATGTGATCCCATAAAGATTTTGATCGTTAGAACTGTGCTAATAGGCAGGAAATCCAGATAGTTCCTAATACTTTTACAGTACAATCTTAAGTGCGTTCTTAAATATGTGGTCCCTATATCTATCAAAAGCCAAGCTTATGCAGATTCGTTGGCCATATTCCTATCCGGGACCTTCGAGCCAACAACTGAAGAACTTACAGGCGATGATCTTCAAGATAACTACAAGGAAGCCAATTTGAAAGAATGGAGTATGAAGTTTGATGGTTCCGCAATCGCAGACAAAGGAGGAGCAGGTGTGATCCTAAGCAAAGGGGGAGAAGAAGTCAGACTATCCTTTAAGTTGGAATTTTACTACTCAAATAATGAGGCTGAATATGAGGCTCTGGTGTTGGGGTTATTAGAAGCTCAGCGAAGGGGCATCAATATGATAATAATAAAGGGAGATTCCAACTTAGTGGTAAAGCAGGTAAACGACAAGTATGATCTAAAGCATATGAGTTTGGCACTATACTAAACAATTATACAAAGGTTTCTTGATCGATTTCATGAAGTAAAAATAAAGAGACACCCAGACCAATGAATAGACACGATGATGCCGATATTGCAATTTCCCAGAAGATTGCCTTTGAAAGAGATTCGATAGTGATTCAAATTATTAAAAGGACATTTCACTCAACTGTAATCGAAATGCTGCCCACTCATGATAATAATGACTAGAGAGGCAAGATAAGGAAGCACTTACAAATGGGGGAAGGACCACTAAGTTTTCTTAATCTTGCACAATACTTTGCCATTACACGCAATTTATATTACAAAAATAAAGGGGATCAACTGTCTAGATGTGTAGATCTTGAGGAAGATGAGAAAAGGTTGAAAGAGATGCATGAAGACAACTGTAAGACCACATAAATTCGTTTGTACCGAAGAATCCAAAGAGTAGGCTACTTTTAGCCTCTGATGAGGCTAGATGTTGTGATGATACAAAAAGATTGTGGGAAGTGCCAATTGTATTACCAAGCTGCTGAATGAAACTTAATCGAGCAAACATCTCATTGGAGGCTGCCATATGTTGAGATGTTAGTAAATGGGGTTATGCCGACAGATTAAGATATGCTACAAGGCTAAAGCGAAGAATATCCAGATACTATGTTCATGAGGGGAAACTTTATCGAAGATGTTATCATGATAGACATCTGAGGTGCATCAGGTTAGAAGACGAAGATGAAGTATTAAAGCAGTCCCATGAGACAAGTCACATGGGAGGAGAAAAAATCTATGATCAACTATGACATTGGGGTATTTTTGGCCTAGTATGGAGAAATACTCTATAGAGTTTGCTAAAAAATATAAGGCATGCCAACTCCATGGATTAATGATTTATGCTCCTTTGGTGGACCTGCATTCTCTCTTTACCCCTTTCCCATTCCACGCGTGGGTGTTTGATCTAGTAAGGGTAATAAATCCCTCCTCAAGGGTAAGATCTGGATACTTGTGGCTACCGAACATTTTACTAAATGGGACGAAGCTATACTATTGAAGAAAGCCACAATTGGGATGGTTGCTCGATTTATGAAGGAGTACATCATTTACCGATTTTGGCATCCCAAAAGTATTCCTATCATATAATAACACACCATTTGTGAATAGTGATGTAAGGTTTCTCACAGAAAAATACTCAATTATTCATCACAGATTGATTGTGGCATACCAAAAGTGCAATGGGCAAGTAGAAGCTACTAACAAAACTTTGTTTAATATCCTAAAAATGATTCTTGAAGATTTTCCAGGGACTTGGGATGATAAAATATCGAAGGTTTTATGGGCTTACAGAATAACTAAGAAGAAACCTATTTTCCTTATTTTTTTGCGTTGAAGCGATTCTTCTAGTTGAGTTAGAGGTACCTTTTGTTCGGAATAATTTGTGAAGACCAATGCTTCCCCATAACAGGCATGTATAAGTCGAAGCACTTGAGTAATACCGAGATAATACGAAGACACACTTCAAGATGTATATTAAATAGTTGTTCAGATCCTAGACCAACTAGTAAAACTAAGAAAGTTTCAAGAAGGAGACTTAGTTTTGAAGGCTTGTACGAGGAACATTCGGGATCTCTCACTTCTTAAGTTTAAGTCAAATTGGGAAGGACCATACATTATTCGAGGAGCACACAACTGAGGTTAATGTGAGATCTTGAAAGATGAAGATGATGTTACTTTGAAGTTGAATAATAAGTGGATCAAAATTTATCATGTCTAGCAAAACTTGTCAGTTTATCTTTAGTTTACTTTACTTAGTTCATCTTTCTTATACTCTTTTTTGGGCATATATTACAAAGTTGCATGGGTGAATGTTCTCATAACTTATAAAAGTGGTTCAATTATGATATAATACAAAGATATTGTTGGATGAAATAGCCAAAGCTCTTTCGATTTCCATGCACAAAGGTAATAACACATATGACAGTCTGTAAACTGTTTCCATTCAATTCAAGATGGCAAAAGAACGAGTTACACGAAAAACTGAGTAATGAAAGTTGTAGTCTTGCATGAGATCAATAAAAAATGATAAGAGTTTAATAATCACTCGAGTCATCAATAATAAACCACAAGTTTGAGGAGTTAAGTAGCCAATAGAGATACTGGGGTAGGACGATCTCCAAATAGTTATGTTCACTAGACAAATCAACCATGTCCTTCTCATGTTGCTCTCTTCTCTATTAAAGACCATCCAACTCTGCGTCTTCTTTGGTAAAAGATTCTTAAGATAGTAGCACTTTTATTTATTTCTTGATAACTTCTGTACCCACACTTACGATCTCCTCAATAATGGCCGCTTGCGAGCAGTTTGAAGTCTGTAGGCATGCATAAAACATAGGAAAATCTACATTCTTAAAAGCCCGCAGAAATTCAACCCGCCAAGACAAAGAGAATCCGTCACTCACGACCAGGTTAATTTTACCCTTTAGCTCTTTAATCATTGAAATTCTAAGAGATTGAAACGAAGTGTAAGAAACTCACTCAGAAGAGTAGCTAGCCCAATGAGTCTACATGCCATCATCACAGGTACGACTGCATGTAGTGAGTAGTAAAGGTTAAGGGGAAACAATCCAACAGTCTATTAAGAAACTCTCTGTGAAGGATAATGAGAATATGAGGAAAATTAAGGAGTATTTTCCTTACAATGATAGTAAGAACTACCTCAAAAGGATGCACACTGAAGGGACTGTCACATATCGATGGACGTTTTATGGTCGACACACTATCACTTTCTTGAAGCGAGGCACGACTTTTCGAGATACTTCCCTAATTAGTTGTTCGAATTCCACCTAAAAGAATCCAGGCATACACAAGTAAAAGTTATGGGCCTGATGGATTTTTAAATTGACCCATTTTAAGGGAGATTAAAGTCCTATGTTACGAGGCATAACCCTTTTTAGGGGAGATTAAAGTCCTATATTACTAGACATGATGATTTTAAGGGAGATTAAAGACCTATATTACTAGACATGACCATTTTTAAGGAAGATTAAAGTCCTATGTTACTAGGCATGACCCTTTTAAGGGAGATTAAAGTCCTACATTACTAGGAATGAACCTTTTTAAGGGAGATTAAAGTCCTACATTATTAGGCACAACACTATTTTATAGTAGATTAAAGTCCTACATCACTAGGCATGACCCTATTTTATGGAAGATTAAAGTCCTATATCGCTAGGCAGGTTTAACAAAGTCTACCGAAAATATTTATTCCAACTAGATGGAAGTCATTCACTTTAAAAAAATATATAATACATAAAACGAGGCAGTAAACAATAATAGAAGTTATACCACTTATTGAACAATAGGAGGAACCACCTCCTATACCAACTCATTTAGTTTCTCAATAACTTACTCTCGAGCAACTTCCATATGCCTTTTTCCTCCAATTAGAGAAACATGAGCATTTTTTGCATGTGTACCTTCCGAAGGTGCCTCCTTATCCACAATAGCACTCGAAGCATATCATTATGGGGAAACTTCCAAGGGCACACCACCCTCAACAGCAGTGTCTTCAAGTTCCTACCGTCCAAGGATACAAGGACGAAATAGTTAACTAGGACTTACTCATGTACTATAAAAGGAGTGGGTACAAGCATAATGTCCCAACATGGATTCTCAGGAAGAGTCTGAGGAGAAAGTACTGCAATGACAAAGAAAGCAAACATAGAATCAGTTACCAAAATAAATAAATAATTAGAGTATGAAATTACAAAGTGTCCAAAACTAAAACATCTTTACCATTGAAGTTGGCCCATCAGTGGGGGGGGGGGGGGGGGGGGGGTCCCTGATCTCTACACCAACGATGTCTTCTTGGTCCTCCTCCTAGAAAGTAGCCTTAAGACGTAAGAAATAAGAGTCAGGAGAATAACCACTACTTGACCCATTATCATAAATGTATGCATCTGCCCTAAGGAGGAATTTACAGTTATTTGTCACTCTAGGGGAAGCTACACACATCATTGGGATATCTAGAGAAGAAAAAAGGTATTCGATCATGGCTTGCTCAATATCAGGTCCTAATAAAGGTCCATCTTCACTAACAATGGTACCTTCTATGGAACCAAGATAAGCATCAATCTGTGGACAGTAAGTAAGGAGTTAGCAAATAAAAAAAGAGAAAATTACATAAGTTACAGGTAGGGAAAAACATATACACCTCCCGATCAGTGAAAAAAATCCTCTAATATGGTATAATCCTGGAGATGGGATGAAGGTTTCTCTATAGAATACATCTCGCGGATCTTGTCCTTCCGATGTAGTAAAGGAGAACATTCGGGAGTTTCCTCATCCTCTCTTTCTTCTTCAGCTGCCACCTCCTCTTCCTTATTGTCCTCCCCCTATTACACATTTTCTTCTTATTCTTCCCCAACCTATTATTATTTAAATACTACTTTCACAGGGCTAGATACCCTAGTTGTTGATCTACTACATTTCATGTCGCTTCCTCCAACAGGGGGAGTAAATAAATTCCCCCTCGCAGATAACTGTGCCTCTATAGTGGATGCATCTTGGCCAGTATATTGATCCCATTACTTATTTAAGTCCTCAAGTAACTTGTAAACTTTCTCATACATAACAGGAGCAAAGGTCTTGGAGGAAGGAGGTACCTCCACGGTAGCAGGTGCAACAACTTTGTTAGTGGGAAGCTTTCGTTTAGCCCTCATAACTTCCCCAGTGGAGGCACCTCAGGGAGTATCCTCCTCAACCACAATCCTTGAAGTGCTAAGGGCACCAGAAACCTCCTCGTCTAAGTGCAGTGCTTGATCACCCCTATTCTTCTTTGCTACTGCATCTTCTATGGTAGCCAATGTGGTAGCTCACCGGGAAAAATGTAATTGGTGGTGCTTAATGGGAACCAGGAACTAGTAATGGGACATGTCCTTAGACCTAATGCTGTTTAATAATATCACTTAATGGATGTATAACAAGATTTACTAAAAATGTTCCTTTGAAATCTTTCCAGTTGATTGGACTAAAAAATATAGAGGTAAATCTCAGAGCTACCTCCCCGAGTAGCCTTACTGGGGATCATAGGTTACCAAGGTAGTTCAAAGACAGATTGACAATAGTCAAAGTGAGAAAATTCCCACATGCAAAAAAGAAATTTGATGGATTTTATGGGGAATGTGACTCACCATAAGAACACCTTGTTCATAATCGAACTGCATGGGTACTCAGTTAGGCGAATAAATTAAATAGCGAGAAGACTATTCAGTATAAGAGGGAAGATAAGAAGGTGTGATAATAAGAGGAAAACTTCTTCTTAAGGGAAAGTTCCTCACATAATCTTCATCGACTGGAGTAACCGTCCTAGCTTCTTCTCTAAAGAAATATTTTGTAAAATGTTGATCAATACCCACATAAGAGAAAAAATTGAATTTTTTGGCATTGTCGATGAAGGATTGAAATGGTTTCGTGGATTTCTTATGACTCCAAGATAAAATGATGGATACCTTGATGGGATGATCCATATGGAGAGTGAACACAGGCACATAATTTGGGAAATGGGAATAGATGAAGGTAGTAAGAAGGATGTGATTCGCATAGTTGGAGACATCAAAACGACCAACGCTGCGTGCTGAGTTGGCCAGAATACGGTCGCGCCATGTGTATAAAGAGCCTAAGTTTATGGCATGTAAGGGAATTTTCATCCCAAAGTCCATTCGAATAGCTATGTTGATAAGGTCCCTCCTTGGACAGTCAAGAGGTTTTCAAGGGATACAAATGTTAGAAAGGACTACCCAGATGTAGAGTGCCAATTCATTGCCCTACCCATAACCATGGCCTGTGGGAGGTGTCTCAGTCACCTACTTCTCTTTATGATTTTTCTTCACAGCCTCATTATCCTCTTTGTAAAAGAGTTAACAATGACTTCAGAAAAGGTTCACTCGTTGTAGCAAATCATACACTTCTTAATAACAGCCTCCAACTCCGCCTGAGCGGTTGACTCAGCACCAGATGTACCTTCATTAAAGATGGTTTCAAATATATGAACCTCCAATCCTAGAAGCTCACACACATCCTCTAAAGTAATAGTAAACTCTCCTCAGCCAGCCATAAAAGTGTGAGTCTGGTGGCTTCACCTAAAAACCAAATTGCATAGTGTGTTGTTATTTTTGGCCAGAATGATGTCGCCAAAATAGTATTGGATGATAGACCTACCATAGCAAGCTTGGAGGCATATTTACCATGGATGTATTTTGTCCAGGCTTCCAATCCCTTGCAATAGCCTCCAGTGGATTCAAACTCAACATTTGAGTAGAGGAAATTCCCCCTCAAGCCTAAAGCGGGTGATAGTACCAATAGGTATGTAGGCGAAATCTTCAACCATATCTCTTTCATCCACTAGCATATTACCTCCTCCTTGGAAGTAATGGTGGTGGGAAATTGATCAACAATGGACCAGAAGTGGTCAAACTCACCAAAGTATGGATCACAATGATAATGGGCCCATTAATTTCCGTGGGCATAAGTACCCGGGGAAACATTCCTAGTAGAAAGAGTATTTCAATGATAAGAGCCATAGATATACAACAAAAAATATGAAAAAGGTAAGGTTAAAGTGTTTGAAAAAAATAGAAGAATGATCCTTTCTCTTTATCTCTTTAAAAGAAAAGTTCCAGAAAAAACTTAAAGATAAAAAAACCCTATGGATACGTGTTGCCTTTTATAAAGGGAAGTAGTTGTGGATAGGAAATGGTGGCATCAATAGTGCACGCAGGAGTTGCTACCCATATCCAAAGGATGTCATAAGTATATTTGAGGTGGCGACGTGTGAAGTCCCTAGCATGGCTTACATTGATTAGGCATAAATTCTTCTGAATTTATCCCCTTAATTTAGGGACTTTTATCATCTCAAATAATGTAAAACATAGTGATTTATCTCATTTATGTTACATTGACCTTTCTACATAGTATCTAGAGTTTTGTGCCCTTTTCATGATATTTACAGGTATTTATTACTAAGTAAAGAAAGGAAAAAGCCAAAGCAGAAGGTTAAATCAAGGGAGAAAAGTCAAAAGGGCAAAAGCGTAAATTCCATCGGGAATCTGGATGAGAACTCAAAATGAAAATTAAAGACTTCCATTCTACAAGAACGTAGGAAGAAACAGCATCAAGATCCGTGTTCTGGAGAAGAAGTTACAAAGTTTCAAAGATGAGAGAAATTAAGAAATGCTATGGAAGAAAAAGTAGGGCGATCCGAAACTTTTATTAAAAAGGATCCGGACCGCATAGAAAACAAGTTCTGAAGGAATTTTAAAGGCGATCCGGACCTTTTATTCAAAAAAGATCCGGACCGCATGGAAATAGATCCCTGAATGAAAAATAGGGGGGATCCGGACCGTCCTTGCACAGATCGCTGATTCAAATAAGAGGGCGATCCGGACCGCCCAACCCGAGGATCCGTACCGCATTGGATTTTCTCATAATTTATTTTATTTTCTTAGAGTTTTAAGTGGGTCAATCGCTCGTAAAATTTTGGAGCTTTTTATTCTACGTTGTTACACATTATTAAGGGTTCGATAATTAGGTTCCTAAGGAGGAGTAGAAGGGTTCTGGTAGCCAAAAACGCTAGCTTTGAACACGAGTGAAGATTGAAGTTTTATTTTTCTGATTTTCTTCAATACAAGTAATATTTGTCTTTTAATCATTCAATTTTACTTTTAATCGTTAGTTTGTCTGGATTCAACACGCTCTTATTCCCTATTCTCCATATAGCATGATGTTTTTCTTTTCAAAAACTGTGTTTTTATTTAGTTTAGCTATGTCCGGATAAGTTCGTAAGGTTTGGGGTGCATGAACCCCACCCTATGTAATTCATCATAATGGAAATAAAATTTTGAATTAAAACCTTAAAATAATCATGTTCTAGAACTATTGCAACTATTGTAGGGCTTTTGATCTCAGTTGCCCTAGGTAACCGGGATTCTTAAGAGTACGACTCGCGTATTAGTTAGAGTAACACCACTTTATTCTTGCCTTTGATTTCGTATGATGCGGGCTTCATTCTTTCATATACGTAATGAGTAGGATTAATAAAGACCGGGTTCAGTTAAACTTTTAATTCCGAAATCTAGTATCCTACGAGGTGAATTACTAGGGTGTGGGGGGTTGTATCCTGACCTATTATTTCCATTCATAGTTAATTCCATCATATAATTATCATTTGTTATTAGGTTAGATAGACTAGTTGCATCAATAGCATTTAATTTAGTTGTGTTAATTTAAATCTGCATTTAGTTTATCGGCACACTCCCATTTAAAGCATCTTTTTGTTTGTTTTTAGAGTCATGTTAGGATTCTCTATCTCTCCAACATCGTCATGTCACTGTGTCCTATTTCCCTGAGGATTTGACCCCATCTTACCGGGTTTACTACTTATGTGACAGGCTTGCACTTGAGCCTATATAAGCACGCACTTTAGACACTTTTTGACTCGCGTCAAGTTTTTAGCGCCATTGCCGGGGAATTAGGTAGACTTAGGTTAGATTGAGTCAATTTAAAGTTTTGACCAAAAATAAATAAATTAAATACACACTTATCCAAAAATAAATTATCTCTCAAAATCCTGTTCATGCAAAATCCTGAACAACCTCCTCAAAATACTCTAACCAGAATTCACGAAAATCCAATCGTTGTGTATAATCCTGACATCCCCCACACCTCTCGTGTACCACAATTTTGGGTTCCACCTCCTAAATCGCCAAATTCACTTTACAATTACACTTCGAGTGACCCATCTGGTTACACTTAAGGTTACACGCCTAGTGCACCGAGTGAGGATACCGAGTCATTAAGAGAGAGAGAGAGCAATGTCAGACATCGCTAGTTTCGGTACTGGGGAGGGAAATCCACCATATCGTCCCATGAAAGAACTCTCTTTTCCTGAGCGAACTGTTACCCCTGGTTGTATTTTACTCCCATATAATGCTGGTCAGTTCCACTTTCATAATGGGATGATACATATTCTCCCCACTTTCCATGGCATGGATTTAGAGAAACCATATATTCACATACAAGAGTTCGAAGAGGCGTGCGAGACATTTAGTGATCAAACATGCACGCAAGATGTCGTTCGCCTAAAGCTTTTCCCTTTTTCCTTAAAGGATAAAGCTAAGACCTGGCTGTGGTCTCTAACCCTGAACTCCATTATCTCTTGGAAGGATATGCAATCGAAATTTCTCTCAAAGTTCAATCCACAACACAAAACCAACTGTATTTAGACTCATATTCAAGCTTTACGATAATAAGATAATGTGTCTTTTGATAAATATTGGGAACGCTTTCAAGAATTGGTTAGCGCTTGCCCCCATCAGGGATTCGAAAAATAGCACCTAATCTCTTTCTTCCATAATGGGCTAACAGTAGCGCCTAAACAACTTGTGCAAGCCATGTGCAAAAGAACATTCTAGGAATTAGGTGCTAGTGATGCTGAGGCCCATCTTAAGTATGTCGCCGAGACTACTCAAGCATGGGACATATCCGATCCTAATGCCCAAACCCGGCCTAGGAAAGTATCTACCATTCTGACTACATCCGGTCTATACCATTTCGACCGTCGATTAGATCGGTTCTATAGATGTGTGAAAGATCGACTTGAAGTTCGATTAAGAGACATTTCCGGATCCAATCGTGCTGTAAAAGAAAAGGTGTTCGCTATCTGTGAGGCGGGCCATTACACAAATTCATGTCCAAAAATTACCGCCTATAAGGCTATGCATACCGAGAAGGTGGAGGCTATAGGAGGGTTTAAGGGAAACTTTAACGCCCCTCATGGGAACACATACAACCCTTCATGCAGAAACCATTCTAGTTTTAGCTACGGGCAATAACAAGTTGCATTGAATTCAAATTCACAGGTTGCCCTACCTCCACCCCCTCCTCCGGTGCCATATATAGCTTCACTGCGAAGGACTCTCGAAGATACAATACACCAATTTATCAACTCCCAGAGTGAACCAACACTAGATATGATCACATGCTCACCGACATGAATGCGAACATCTCAAAGTTGTAATCTTCATTAAGTATCCAAGAGAAGGGTTAGTTTCCTGCCCAGGGACAAAGACCTCCCCAAGGTCAAAATAGTGTTATCTACACCTCCACAGAACATCAAGAGAAATGTCAAGCTATAACCACTCTATGTAGTGGGAGAGTCATTGATTTATCACCTCCCTCACACGATGAACCAAACTACAAGGAGATTTCGCTCGGCACGAAAGAGGTCAAAGTTGTCCCCTTGAAAGAGAGTGATAGTGAAGACACTAGTAAGCCCGAGGTAGTTGTGAAACCACCTTCCGTAGCACTATTTCCTCAACGGATGGTTCCTCCCCAAAAAGGAAACCCCTGCGATGAGGTGCTAGAAGTCCTAAAGCAAGTAAAGTTAAACTTATCGTTCCTCAATGCCATCAAGAAAATTCCAGCTTATATAAAATTAATTAAAAATTCATTGACAGTAAATAAGAGGATAAAGGGAAAGAAGGATGTATTTTTAGCATAAAATATGAGCTTTTTTCTACTCAACGATCTCCCACCAAAATTTAAAGATCCCGATGCACCCACCATTTCATGCATCATTGGAGAGAATAGAATTGAAAAAACCTTACTCGATTTGGGGGCGAGTGTCAATATCCTCCTCTATTCCATTTATAGGAAACTTGATCTGGGTGACCCGAAGCCCACAAAGATCACTCTCCAATTGGTGGATTTAATCGCGAAGATACCTAGGGGTATTATCGAGGACGTGATAGTCCAAGTTGACACTTTCTTCTTCCCCGTATATTTTGTCATTTGGACACAGATCCCTCCTTCACCTAGAGTAATCATGTTCCCATCATTCTTCGGCACCCATTCTTAGCTACGGCTAACGCACTGATTAATACTAGAAATGGGTAGATGCAAATCACTTTCGGGAACATGACTTTAGAGACTAACATCTTCAATATAGCCCAACATATTGGGGAAGAAGATGATCTTTATACGATAAGCCTTATCGATGAGATCGTAGAAGAGTACATAAAGGAAATTTTTTGTGAAGATGCGCTAGAAGCCTTCCTGGTGTCGAGTAACGAGAGTGAGGGAGCGTACACCGACTTTGAAAAGGAAGTAGAGGAGCTGAGGTAAATTCTAGATAAGAGAGCGTCGGTTGAGGACACGAGAGATATGAATTGGGTTTCTAGATTCGAGGAGCTGCCGTCGAGGGAATCATGCATGGCTCCCTCTACTAAAAAATTCCCTACCCTCGAATTAAAGAAACTACCCTCCAATGTTAAATATGTTTATCTAGGAGAGAATGAGACATTTCCTGTTATTGTCTCCTCTAGCCTAGACGAAGAGCAAGAGGGTAAATTACTGAAAATTTTGAAAAAGCACCAAAGTGATTTTGGTTGGTGAATTGCTGATTTGAAGGGGATAAGTCCTTTGATTTGTACCCACAAAATCCACCTCGAGGAGGATATGAAGCCCTCGAGGGAAATGCAAAGAGTTTGAACCCTACTATGAAATAGGTAGTGAGGGATGAATTCATTAAATTATTGTATGCTGGGATTATCTTCCTAATCTCGGATAGGAAGTGGGTGAGCCCCATTCATGTTGTCCCGAAGATGTGGAGCATGACAGTGATTGAAAATGAAAATGGAGAGATAGTTCCCCAATGTACCACTACTGGGTGGCGTGTTTGCATTGATTATAAAAAACTCAATGCGGGAACTATGAAAGATCATTTCCCCTTGCCATTTATTTATCATATGCTAGAGAGAGTAGAAGGCCACCCTTATTATTGATTCCTAGATGGTTATTCCGGATAAAACCAAATTGAGGTAGATGTACTTAACTAGGAAAAGACGACTTTCACTTGTCCCTTAGGTACGTTTGCCTACAAACATATGCCATTTGGCTTGTGTAATGCAACCCCAACCTTTTAAAGGTGCATGCTAAGTCTCTTCAGCGACATGATTTAGATAGGACTTGAAGTGTTCATGGACTACTTTAGCATTTTTGGAACTTCTTTTGATTTTTGTTTAGAAAATCTTGAGAAAGTACTTGATCGGTGTTTGGAGAAGAACTTAGTGTTGAATCGGGAAAAATACCATTTTATGGTCACTGAGAGAATAGTTCTTAGCCACATTATCTTATACAAAGGAATAGAAGCTGATAAAGCTAAGATAGATGTCATATCTAACCTACCCCTACCAAAATCGCTAAAATATATGCGCTCTTTATTGGGCACATGGGGTTTTATAGAAGGTTCATTAAGGACTTTAGCGCCATCGCTAGACCCTTAAGCAACATTATTATGAAATATTCCATTTGAGTGGAATGAAGCATGCCAAAGTAATTTTGAAAAATTAAAAAGCATGCTTGTTTCCTCTCCTATCATGCAAGCTCCAGATTGGTCCTTACCATTCGAACTCATATGTGATGCAAGCGGTTTTGCAATAGGGGTTGTTTTGGGCCAAAGGAAAGAGAAGAAGGCTCATGTCATCTAACACGCTAGCCAAACTCTAACCGGACCACAACTCAATTAATCCACTACGGAGAAGGAATTGCTAGCTGTGGTATTTGATCTAGAGAAATTTCGGTCCTACCTCATTGGTTCACCAGTTACTTGTTTCACCGATCATGCGGCTTTAAAATACCTCCTTGCAAAGAAAGACGCAAAGTCCTACCTCGTAAGGTAGATCCTACTCGTATAAGAGTTTAATCTCTCCATTAGAGATAAAAAGGGGGTAGAAAATGTTGTCGCCGATCATCTGTCTCGACTTTCGTCCGACGTACCTAGCGATCCTATACCCATAGATGAGTATTTCCCAGATGAACAACTCTTTACCACCTCCTCTTTTCCCTGGTGTGCGGATATAGTCAATTATCTTATCACGGGAGTCATGCCTCCCGATTGGAAATTGCAATATAAGAAGAGGTTCATTACTTGGTCGCGCATGTTTTTCGATGATGATCCATTCCTTTTTCAATATTTCACAGACCAAATCATCCGACAATGCGTACCGGATAACGAAATACCCAAAGTCATCCAATTCTGTCATTCGAAAGCATGTGGAGGCCATTTTTCTACAAAAAAGACAGGCGCTAAAATTCTCCAAAGAGGTTTCTATTGTCCCACCATGTTCCTAGGTTTGAGAAATTATTGCAAATCATGTGATAGATGCCAACGGATGGGGGTGATTACCCGACAATATATGATGCCATTATCCCCGATACTCATTATTGAGATCTTTGAGTGCTGGGGTATTAACTTCATTGGCCCTTTTCGCCTATCTTTTGGATACCTATACATCCTTGTTGAGGTAGACTATGTTTCTAAATGGGTGGAAGTTATATCTACCAAGACAAATGATAATAAAGTGGTGATAGGTTTCCTGCAAGAACACATACTTTCTTTCTTCGGTGCTCCGAAAGCGATAATTAGTGATAATGGCACACATTTTTGTAACATTCCATTTGAGAAGCTTATGAGGAAGTATGGCGTCGTTCATAAGGTTGGAGCAACCTATCACCCACAAACGAATGGTCAGGCCGAGTTGGCGAATCGAGAAATCAAGAAAACCCTAGAGAAGACCGTCGATCCCAACCGGAAAGATTGGTCCCTTCAATTGAATGTGTATGGAAAGCCTTTCCTTCTTCCCGTCGAGATAGAACACAAAGCGTATTGGTCCATTAAGAGGGTAAATTAAGACATGGATACAGACGGTGAAGCTCGCAAGCTTTAGTTAAACGAGTTAGAGGAGATACACAATGATGCGTATGAAATGCTAAGATATCAAAAGAAAGGATGCAACTCGCACATGACAAGATTATTCGACACGAGGAGTTTCTTCCCTAGTAAAAAGTGATCCTCTATAACTATCGGCTTCATCTATTTCCAGGTAAGTTGTAGTCTCGGTGGACTGGCCCATTCGTTATGAAGAGTGTATTCCCCCACGGAGCAGTGGAATTGGAAGATAGATAGGGGGAAATACGTTCAAAGTCAATGGTCAACGCCTAAAGCCATATTTAGAGGCGTGCGTAGAAGATGTCGACACCATTTGGTTGTCGGACCCCATTTAAGGGGTAGAGTGAGATGTAGTTGAGAGGTCTTCGCACCCCCGACGTGTATGGGGTGATTCTTATGTTTAGTAGAAGTGCGTCGATTAGGATAGGTAGAGTAGGTTGCGTCAATAGGTCACACTACGGAGGTTTGAAAACACACCGCATTGTGAGAATGCCCCGGGAGACGAAATAAGGATTGAGTAAAAATCGGGTTCATGGTTGAGTTGTTATCAAGGTGGGAGAATCTTAAGAGTATGAGAGTGGATTAAAAATCCTTCAACGAAAATCTGTCGCAAATTGGACAGCGGTCCGGATCGCCCCTGGGAAAGCGGTCCGAATCACTTTCAAAGAAAATTCTGTTGCAATTTAGGCGCCGGTCCGGACCGCCCCTAGTACTCGGTCCGGATCGCCTTTAAGAAATAAGTTTGTTGCAAATAAAGGGCCGATCCGGATCGCCTGGGCACCAGGTCCGGACCACCCTCTAGTTTTCTTCAACATTCCCTAGGTGCAACCCTCTTTCACCCAACCTCACCCTTCCCTCCATTTCATCCTTCCCCATCAATTAAATCCCAAAATTCATTCCATTTTCCCTCCATTATATTTCCCTCCAATTCCAAATTTTATCCACCCACTACCCACCTATAAATATCACCCTTTACTTCTCATTTATTCCCCACCATCTTTTTTAAACTTTTCTCCTCCTTATACTCCAAATTACTCCTACCCACACACCACTTCCTCCTATGGCATACCAATACTGACCCCAAAAGTGAAAATCCATCAAGTTCATCAACAACAATCCCGAATACTATTCCGATCAAGAGCAAAGGTGGTGCAAGGCATTTTTTGGGCCATCTCGAAAACTCCAAATTTCACGAGCAGTGCTTTGGCAAGAGATGACAAATTCCGTCACCAACCTTTTTGCCCCAAAGGGTTGGTGACGCTATCTTAGCGAACCTTACAACGCAATTTGGGCAGTGGTAGTCCGTGAGTTTTATGGCACTCTTGTTCGCACCGCTGAATTTGTCGTCGAGGCATGTGTGGATGGCCAGTGCATTCCCTTCTCTGTCGCGACCATCATCTATAATCTTACCAAAAAAGATGTCCCAAATCCCGCCCACTTCACATACCCAAACGGTCTTGACCCACTCGACAAATCTGTTTGCATTGAACGTATAGCTCCCAGGAACGTTTGGGGTCTAGGAGTTTTCAGGGTCGACCGGATGAGCGAAAAGGCGCGTCTCACCTTTCAAATAGTTTGCACCAACATATTGCAAAATTCTAATGATTTCGGCATGTGACCCTGGCAAGCTACTCTCGTGTATCACCTCTTTGATCGCTCCTCCTCCATAAACCTGGCACACATAATTTATCGAGATGTCTTCTTTTCTGCGCTATGCGAAAAGGGCACTACTCCTCTTTCGTATGCACGTCTGATTACATATATTCTCGTCGATATGCTTATTGTCCCACAAGCCGGTTCTATTCTCCTCCCAATCCCGTTTGGGCAGGCCACTCAAAACAAAAGCGAGAGCCAAAGAGCACTATTATGTGCACGAGAAGATGAGGATTCCGATGATGAGGAGAGAAGCGATTAGGAGGAAGACAATGTCGATATGGGAGAGCAAGAAGAGGTATACGACGAGGAGGCTGATTCTGATTTTGAGCTTCCCGGGAATAATTTTGATCGGCACCTCATGGCGCTTGAAACCAAAGTTGACGGGTTCATTACTCAATATACCAGGGACCAAGAGGCCAACTAGCACGCTTATCGACGTGATATGATCATGATGCATCGCCTTCAAGCTCACATGTATTAATTATCATTTGATGGCCCCCCTCCGAGCTATTTCTATGATCCATACGACCCAAGTGCTCCCGGCAGCTCCCACCCACCGCCCCAATGAAGCGTTTGTTTGGTGAATTTGTTGGTTGTATTTGTCTTGGCTTGGTTGTTAGTACTGTTTGTGTTTCCTTGTTATTTGTGTACCACAGTTTAACATATATAAAAAAAATAATTCAGCATTTTCCCCATTTGTTTATTTTATTTATCGTACTTCTTATTTTGCCTTGTTTATCTTTTAGTCCTTTTGATTGGGGAAAATGCAAAAGTCTAAGTAAGGGGGGTGACGAGTGCGTATTTCTAAAACTTCACAAATTTTCCAAATGCCCAGAAAAATCCCAAAAAAAATTTGAAATTTTTTTAAAACCAAATATATTTTTATTCAAAATAAATAAAAATTGGAATTTAAATCTTTCAAAAATATCATTAAAATTCGGTTTAAATTCTCAAATTTTAAAAATCAATTGCACAAAGTCGAAATTGGCCAAAGATGGAAATTGAGCGAAAATTAACGACTTAACGAATACGGGTGGTGATTAAACAACCCGATGAGATTTCGAGCCTATCGATTTTTTCGAGTTTTTAAATCAATTTGAGTTTAGGATTAACTCAAAGTTCTTTTCAGCGTTTTAATAAGTCGTTGATGATATCTATTTTATTGTATTGATCGGTTATGGGAAATATGTGAGATATTGTCTCAAAAACCGCACTAAATATATCTCTAAACTTAAATTAATCATGAAACGCATATGGTAAAGAAACTCGCATTTGGACAATGAAGTAGGCCATCGTTTGTTACCCAAAAAGATTAGCCATAAAAAATCGTGAAAAATTATCACTTTGCTACCCATTTTGAGCGAAATAAAAAATTTCCAAGTCCGTTTGATAGCCCGAAACACCCAAATGGCCCGAAATTGGGAAAATTCAAAATTTAGAAATAAAGTCCAAATAGTGCAATAAAAGGGGCATGAAAAATGAATAATGCTCAACAAAACTAGTAAAAAAAATGCGAAAAACAGAAAAAAATAGAAAAAGAAGAGAAAATGAGCAAAACCTTGAAAAAGCACTAATGGACATCCTAAGTAAATTTTCCAATTTCAAAGTCCACACCATCTCCTTTTACCCCTTATACCTTATAACCCAAAAATAGTCCTAACCGAGTCTGAATTGTGAATTTGATTACCGCGTGGAGAGCCTAAAACACAAAAAGATAACAAAAGAGATTAAAAGCATGAGTACCTAGCTATGTTTCAATTTGCCAATGACCGTATCCCGATAATGAGATCTCTTCACCTCAAATAGTCTGCCCTTCATAATTGTTCTTGTATTCTATTATATTTATTCTTATAAATCACGCATACCGAGAGAATATCCACATTCCGAGTGATTCATTTGTGAGAGTATTCCGTGATCATTTGAATCAAAATGAATTTTCAAAAAAGTAACGTAATGATCAATCGGTGGAGATTAGCGATTATATTTCTGGCTTCGCACATATGCACTATGATTTGAGACTCTTGAATATGAATTTGTAGTGGCCATTTTTTGGAAGGTTTAAATTGTACAATTTTTAAGTATTTCGAATTTTCTTTGAGTCAATAATGAATTTTGTAGGTATATTCATTGCAAACCCTCATGAGACACAACTCGTCCTACTAGGGTAACCTAGAGGTTTAAAGGCTTGTTGCATTCGCTCAATGCAATCGCTTTCCCGCGAAAGTGGTATTCTATCCTAATAAAACAAATTTCAAGGGTTGAGGCTTAGTTGGATTCCTTTACATTGCCCGGGACTCGCAAAGTTCTAAGTTAGGGGGATTTGATTAGGCATAAATTCTTCTGAATTTATTCCCTTAAGTTAGGGACTTTTATCATCTCGAATAATGCAAAATATGGTGATTTATCTCATTTATATGCCACAAACCTTTCTACATAGTATCTCGAGTTTTGTGCCTTTTTCATGATATTTATAGGTATTTATTGCTAAGTAAAGAAAGGAAAAAGTCAAAGTAGAAGGTTGAATCAAGGAAGAAAAGTCCAAAGGGAAAAAGCATAAATTCCATTGGGAATCTGAACGAGAACTAAACTGAAAATTGAAGACTTCGAGTCTATAAGCACGTAGGAAGAAACAACGTCAAGATCCGAGTTCCAGAGAAGAAGTTACGAAGTTTCAAAGATGAGAGAAATCAAGAAAAACTCTGGAAGAAAAAGTTGGTCGATCCTGACCTTTTATTCAAAAAAGATCCGGATCGCATAGCAAGCAAGTTTTGAAGTAATTTTGAAGGCGAACCGATCCTTTTTTTTTAAAAGGATTCGGACCATATGGTAATAGATCCCTAAATAAGAAATAGGGGAGATTCGAACCTTTTATTCAAAAAGGATCCGGACTGTCCTTACACAGATCACTGATTCAAATAAGAAGGCGATCCAGACTGCCTAGCCCGAGGATCCGGAATGCATTGGATTTTATCAGAATTTCTTTTCTTTTCTCAGAGTTTTAATTGGGTTAATCTCTTATAAAATTTTGAAGATTTTTATTCTAGGTTGTTACAAATTATTAAGGGTTAGATTAATAGGTTCACAAGGAGGAGTAAAAGGGTTCTAGTAGCTAAAAACCCTAGTTTTGAACAAGAGTGAAGATTGAAGTTTTATTTTCCGAATTTTCTTCAATACAAGTAATATTTGTCTTTTAATCATTCAATTTTACTTTGATTAGTTAGTTGTCTAGATTTAACACGCTCTTATTCCCTATTCTCCGTATAGCATGATGTTTTGCTTTTCAGAAACTGTGTTTTTATTTAGTTTAGCTATGTCCGGCTAAGTTCGTAAGGGTTGGGGTGCATGAACGCCACCCTATGTAATTCATCATAATGGAAATAAAATTTTGAATTAAAACCTTAAAATAATCATGTTCCGAAACTATTGCAACCATCGTAGGACTTTTGATCTCAGTTGCCCTAGGTAACTAGTATGCTTAAGAGTGCGACGCGTGTGTTAGTTAAAGTGACACCGCTTTATTCTTGCCTTTGATTTCTTATGATGCGGGATTCGTTCTTTCATATATGTAATGCTTAGGATTAATGAAAACCAGGTTCAGTTAAAGTTTTAAATCCGAAATCTAGTATCCTACGAGGTGAATTACAAGGATGTGGGGGATTGTATCCTGACTTATTGTTTCCATTCATAGTTAATTCCATCATATAATTATCATATGTTCTTAGGTTATATAGACTAGTTTCATTTCAATAGTATTTAATTTAGTTGTAGTGAATCTAAATCTGCATTTAGTTCATCGATTCACTCCCATTTAAAGCATCTTTTCGTTTCTTTTTAGGGTCAAGCTAGGATTCTCTATCTCTCTAACGCCGTCATGTCTCTGCGTCCTATTTACCTGAGGATTCGACCCCATCTTACCGGGTTTACTACTTACGCGACAGACTTGCACTTGAGCCTATTATGGTAAACTAGCGACGGATAAGGTGCCTCGCGTGGAATACACGCGTAGACCCCAACTTACCATGTGTAAAGTGGGGGAGATGAATGTCATCTGGAATTAATGCAAAGCGACACCAACAACAATAATTAACATTGGAAATTCAAATGCCAAAAATCCTCCTCCTTGGGGATAAAAATTGTTTTGGGGGGAAATTCGAAAAATCATTTATTCTCCCCCAATTAGTTAAATAATCTCTTAGACACACAAGCACAATGTGTTGCTCCTAAGATAGCCACATTCCTTACCTCACAGGTGGCTCAGGAGAAGGATAGCTCGAAGGGAAAAGTTGTATGATCCCTTGCTTGTACTTTTGCATAAATAACTATTACTGTTATGATTATTTGTTTGTTTGTCCAAAATAACCACTTATTACATGTGGTTCGAGGATTAATAATGGTATTTCGTACATATAATACTTCATAGGTACACAAATATCTCTACAAATGGGAAAATATGGGGGAGGTTCAAGTCCCCCAACTTATTGTATCTCCACAAATATCTGTAGCTCGTCGGCGTCTCACTGGACGGCGAGGTCAATTTATTGCTCGACGACCCCCAACTTATTGGTCGGGCAAACTTATTCATGATCAACAACACATAATCCATGGTCGATGCTTAGTTGACACCAAGATTGGACGTCTCCCCACCCGCATTCTCATATGGCAAATAAGGAGTTTCTATTTTGACTTTTCTAGAAGAAGATATTCCAATTTGGTTTATCACACCAGCTTTCCACACCTCAAAACCACAATGAGAAAAATATTTTATAACCAATCTATAGTTGGTCTTTCGCTTAAAATTAAAATTATTTTGTAAAAAGTCCAAATCAAAACTTATGGCATCACGTTTGATAAAAAAATCTGCTCACGTGACACACATTTGGCACAAAACATATTATTTCATATTTTGAAATCTTTATTTCTTTATGCTGATACACATCATATATTATTTGGCTGAATAATTATTCTCATGACTAACTATATGAACTAGTCTCAACAGGAGTTCGAGCAACTTATTAAAATTCCATAGGGACATGATTCAATCCCGAAAAAAGCTCAACCATAATCTTTAACATCTGAAAACTGTTATCGCTGGACATCAGGAAATTTTGCCTCTACAGATCAGTCAGACATATATTATTTCATATTTTTTATATTGTTATTACCCGAGCATATACATCTCATATATATTGACTAGTTGACTAAATTATTCTCATGACTAATCAATTCAGCCTATACATATAGTAGGGCAAGTTATTAATTTTTACAAGTACAAGATTCAGTGTTGACGAATGCTTGAAAAAAATCTTACTCTTCTGAAAAATATTATCATAGCTCTGCATTATGAAATTTCACCTCAGCGAGGAACTATTGATTTTATTATTGCTCTGATATCTTCTCAAGCACAAATTATTCGATATATCCATTGGGATTCATATTCTATATTCATCTCATCATGGAGCTCGACGAGATACTTATTATCATATTCAGCTCCGAGGAGAACTACAACAATTATTATAATTCACCCCCAACGGACAGTTGGTCTAGGTCATTCTTATTTATATCCAGTCCCTACAACATTCTCGTTCATATTCTTATGTTCTGGAAAATATTATTCTTGTTCGGAATTATGAAATTTTTTGTCTCGACGAGATACTTATTCTGCTCCGAGGAGAACTACAACATTTATTATATTTCACCCCCAACAGATAGTTGGTCGGGGTCATTCTTATTCATATTCAGGCCAGACAATGTACTCGACCATATTCTTATGTTTTGGAGAATATTATTCTTGTTCGTCTTTATGCAATTTTTTCCTCGAAAGATCAACAAGATACTTTATTATTGTTCTAAATCATTCTTTATATCTATTCAGATGCATATTATATATTTATCTCAGCATGGAGCTTGGAAAAATATTTATTATCATATATTTAGCCTCAAGGAAATCTGCATTAGTTATATTTTATACCCAACGAACTGTTGGTTAAGAAAATTCTTTTCTCTATATATATTCAACAAACCAACTAAGGTTGGTCGGCATCAACAAACCACCAACTTCGGTTGGTCGACATATCAGCAACCACCAACTCCGATTGGTCGGCAATAACCACCAACGCGGTTGGTTGGTAACAATAAATTTAACCAACAATGTTGGAATCACGAGTGATCTCAAGGGACACCCCCAAACTAGGCAAGAGATGGGTGACCTCCCGGGGCATCCACTGTTTAGGCAATAAGGTAATCCTGGTAAGATTACTACAATTAGGCAAGAAGATGGATGACCTTTCGGGGTATCCAATGTCTAGGCAACAAGGTAATCCTGGTAAGATTACTACAACTAAGCAGGAACATGGGATGAAAATCATTCCATTGCTTAGGCCCAAAGAGTGACAAGTCACTATAATTAAACAGTAGGTGGATCAAGTTTCATTGTCTATGCAAAATATGACAATTTGTCCTTCTACGTATATATATTCATCAGCAAACAACAAGGAAAGCATCTTACAAAGTATTTCCAAGAAAATAAAAATGAAAACATGCAAAGATCTCAGGGAGTCATTTCAGGGAACATTTCCTTAGCCTTATTTTTCTAGCAAGACCAACGAACTTCAAGGCGAAGACATCATTCAAAGTTCATATTCCACACTTGGGGGCTTCTATTACAGATTTAGTTATTGATTCGGTGACACATTCTAATAAAATCATGCAGTCGAGCAGCAAATTCAACTCCACAAACTTACACGGTCGGGGCCCCGACCAATCATCATTCAGGAGTTATTTCTTTTGCTCACGACTTAGTTTTTGCTATTGAAGTTCAGGAGGCATATTCATGAGTTAGTTATGCTCTTCAGGAGGCATATTCAGGAGTTAGTTTTGCTGTTGAAAGTTCAGAAGGCATATTCAGGAGTTAGTTGTGCTGTTGAAAGTTCAAGAGGCATATTCAGGAGTTATTATGCACATGCTATTGAAGTTCAGGAGCCAGATTCAGCATCTACAGCACTGAGATCTTTACTATTACTGTCCCGACCTACACTAAAGAAGAAGTTTTACTTATATGTAAGCACTAATTAGAGTAAAGAATTGGGTTCAAACGCTAACATGCCGCAACAATAAAGCACTCAGAGGAGCAGAGATCAGAAAAATCAAACATGGACAATCAGCACTCAGTTGCTCGAAAACAGAAAGCAGTTGGTCGACTTATCAACCAACCAACATACTTGAAGCTTATGACAAGCCACGAGCTACAAACTATGAAGTTACTGCATCCATATTCCCAGGGTTGATACATAGCACACGTTCGCTTGACGAACAAAGTTCCTCAAAAGAGAAATTAGCAACCATCGATCAGCCTACATCATATATCGTCTAGGAGTTAGTGAACTTTATGTTGAACAAATCAAGAAGGCATATCAAGAATTTCACAAGCACCGAGCACCAATGCATAATAAATACTCCATCCTTTCAGTGAACCATCAAGCATGGAGCATTGGGGGCTTCTGTTGACACAAAAATTCTCCATCTACGAGGACCAGTCGAAAAAGGACACCTGTCATCCTACGTGGTAATATTTATACTTGTTCGGCACTCGAGGAGAGTTGGTTGGCACCCGAGGAGAGTTAGTCGGGACCCGAGGAGAGTTGGTTGGCACACCAACCAACACATGGCGTACGAAGCAACTCAAGGAAGACCAACCACTATAGAAGGCCAACAGTTATATTCATTGTATATAGATATAAATGTCTGAATGTATAAAGACATTGTATCTCTTTAACTCCCATCACTATAAATACATTCATCCCCTTAGCCAAAAGGGGGATCTGGACAGAAAGCAATTCTCTACACACCTCTCTCTCTCTCTATAATATATTGTGTTATTGTAAACCCCTGGGAGAAAATAACAGTGGATGTAGGCTTTATTCTTAGCTGAACCACTTTAAAAATCTTTGTCTCTTATGTGTTTAATGTGATCATCGTTTCATCTTCAATCATCATCTTCATACCTTCATTTTTATCTGTTGTTCACTAATTTTAGGATGTCATGGCATCTGACATTTAGGAGCTCTAGGAAATAGCACTTAAGTGAGTTAATTCCGTGGATAGTAAGATTAACTAATGAGCCTATACTATCCAGCCATCTTAGGATGGACCTTTGGGCTGCCACCTCCCATCCTAATTAACACCACCATATCTCTGGTAGGCTAAGCATTTTTCCCTCTAAAAATACCATATCTCATACATTTAATGCACTATCTCCAATATTAAAAACATCGTATCTTTAAATTAATTATCTCCAGTTCATTTAATGCCAGTAAGGTCTCTTGAGTGGCCTTGCTCCCATATAAATACCCTGACAACATAGTTTACAAGGACGATAATTTTGAACCTAGAATTGCTGTTGAGATTTCTTTAGACAAGAGTGTTTACTGTGAGACCAATATTGTATGATTATTTCCTTTGCCTCCATTAATACTAATTATGAGTATTTATTGTTCCATGAGGTTACTGCCTTGCCATTATTTCACTAAAGATTTTTGTTCCTTCTTCCTCCGACCAAGTTGCTTACGAGTCTCTTCCATTTATTGCACTTTCAAAGCATTTATGTTGTAAGAGGACTTCACTTAATACAGGCTTGAGTATTGAATATCGTTTTCCTTTGAATAACATTCATTATCATTTCTTGTTATTCTTTATCACTAATCACGATCTTGATAATGGGTTACGCCTCACTTAATACTAACTGTATTTCAAGAACCCACCTCTCACACTTAATAATTTCATGAGAGTTAAGATCAACCACACGTGATGCATTCTTAGTCTTGTTATATGTAAAAAAATGATACACTTTAGAGAATCAATCAATGACCGCCATAATTGAATCTGTGTTCCTTTGAGTTCAAGGAAACCCAATAAAAAAGTCTAAACTCACACTCATGTATTGAAAAAAAAATATGTTTTTATCACGGTTTTAAAATAGTCATTTTATCATTTTAGGTTAAAATGACATAAAGATCACACTCATGTATTTTATATCACAGTTTATAAGATATTGATGTTTTTATCGCTTGTAGTTTAAAAATCATGATTAAAATACGTAATAAATTACCCCTTTAAAATGCCCAAATATTTTACATCTGGGTTTCTGAAAATTTTAATACAACTCTTCCAAAAAAGGGTGATTTTTTTATACCCGTGCTGCTTTTCCTCTTCTAAAGAAATTTGAGGGAGTGAGGACACAAAACCCACTTTGGGGAACCAATGAAGCTCTCTCTCTCACACACGATTCGATCTTTGGTGCCCTCATTCTCTAATTTTTTTTTATGTCTGTGTCTGTTAATTAAAAGATCGTTCTGGGATTTCACTGTCGTATATTGTTTCGTAAGTATCATTGGAGGTTTATAGAGTTTGGCAACCCTCGAAGAATGTGATTCTTATTTGGTGGGACATAAGGGGTGTTCCTAAGGCTCCATGGTAGGCTAAGGGTGAATTTCATGGCACTTCTCGTTATAAATCTGGTCAATACAGAAAAATGTATGAACACAAAGTGGACAATTTGACGTTTAATTATCCATTACAGTTGAAACCTGCAATGTCGATGATGCATTTGTTGATGGCTTGCCTTACAAGCCCATTCATTGACTTTCCTCATATTTTATCGCATTTCCAAGCCTTTTCATTTAGTATCACTCCACAAACACACACACACACACACACACACACACACAGAGACACACACACAAACACTATATATATATATACAAGCGAAATGCCCGTGCCTGAAGGCACGACGAAAATTTTGAAAGTACATAATCGTGAAACGACGAAAATTTTCAAAATACGTAATTGTAAAACAACTAAAACATCGTTCCCCAACAAAACAAAACAAAGTGTAATTTTAAAAAAATTAGTCATAATCTCCCTTGTTCATAAGACTATCTACCCTGCTTAACAAATAACAAATAGATAATCGCAAAACGATAAAATTTCCAAAATAGATAATCGTAAAACGATAAAATTTGTAAAGTACGTAATTGTAAAATGATAAATATTTCATTCCCCAACAAAACAAGGTGTAAAAGTATCATTCCCCCAAAACGCTTAAATAATATTTTATTTTGTCTGGCCAATGCCATCTTCTATTATGAAAAATATAAGTAATAAATAACCAATTTGATGTTATGATTTAGGAAAAAATAAGATCTCATTCATTAGTACTCTCCTAATAGGGATTTGACCCAAAACAAACTTTCCTTTACAACTTTTTTAAATAAATATATTATTTTTTTTTATTCCATAAACTTAACTCCTACCATCAAAAATTATTTTATGTCTTCGATCTTAATTGTGTAAAGCATGATGTTTAATTGTTTCTACTATATAAAAAGACCTTCTTTACTGACTTTGAAATAAATGTCATGACAGTATTTAGCTTCTATTTATTAATGTGTTTTGAGAGTACCATACCATTTTATATGTTCTACTTAAAGATTAGACCTTTTACCCCCAAACTCCATTCTATTAAAAACAACCCAACAAAATAATGAAAGTGTGTTTAGAAGTCACAATTTCATAACTTAAAAATGAAGTTGATTAAATTTATAATTTAAATTTTCAAAATTTTGAACTAAAATATTTTAATTTCAATTCCATTTGATTAAAAGTTGAAATTTTCGAAAACACTTTAAATATTTCGTATTTGATTTTGCAATTCATGATTTCACCAATAATTATATGACCAATCTAAAGGGATATTCACATGGCTATGCCTTAAGCATAAATTGAACCCCAAGATGGGTCTCTAGTAATGATAGCATTATATCCTTAAGTTTGAAATTGCTGGTCTTATTCAAACCTGTTGCTATACTTAACTGTCCAAAGAAGGGACCTGTAGGGCCAAAAAGGACACATCATATCTTCTTTACTACATAGTCTATATCTGAGCTATATACGTAAATCAATCAATTGAGGAGAAGAATGTACACATGTATGATGCCACAACCGTAAAACACTTGAGAATAAATATATTTTAAGCGTGTTATATAAAAAAATTGTTCTTTCAATATAAGTATAAAATTTATATTTTTCAGACCAAAAATATATTAACACAACATATATAATTTAAAGGTTAAAAAGAGACGTTATAAATATATTACAGTTCAGAAAAAAATTGACCAAAGCAGATAATTCAGTGTTCTAAGATTATGTCCATAAAGCATTGAGTTTTCTTGTCATTGACACATGTCTGTTAAAATGCCGTGTGCCCGTCAAAAATATTTTTTAGATACTTTTATTGAACCGAAACATTTTGTCACGTAAGTTTGAAATGGCAAGTCATAGTCAATCCCAGTTTGACAGGAGTTTTAGATACATTTGTCACTTAAGTTTTAAATAGCAACCTCATCCCTGTCCTTTATCCAACACGTCGTCATTGTTGCTTGTAAGTTTAGAGAGTGGGATAGCTGGTCATCTTGATGTGATGTCCCAGTCGACGTAGTGTAGGGAGAAGATTTTTGAGAGTTTTCAAACACTTTGCTCAACATATGTAAATGGGCTGTTTGAAATGAGTAAAAAATAGATTTCCAAATTAAAAAGATATCTGATAAATGTTAACATAAAATTATCCAGAAAAATTAAAAAATCAGAAATTATCCAGAAAAATTAAAAAATCAGAAATTCTACAGAAAAATTAAAAAATCAGAAATTCTACAGAAAAATTAAAAAATCAGAAATATTACTCATAGTAAGTTATATGAGTTCTTTTTACTATCATAAAAAGAGCCTCGGATTGGATAGATATAACTCACTCTAGTGCCTCTTTTGTTGAGGATGGTGATGAGCCTGAAAAGAGAGATTGGCAAAGTTTTTCTCTTTTGCTTCTATAATGTTTCTACATCAATCATCATGTGATCAATTCGAATTTGAACATTAAAAAAAACTACATAATAATTAAACAAAAAATACACCCAAATAGGTACTTACATAACAAAATGAAATGGGAAAAAAAAATTGAAGATCAAATGATAATTACAGAGGGAAATTTCAAACACACCGTTGAGTAATATGGAGAACCAACAACTCTCAATACTTAGTTAACAACAATTTTGTATACAAAAAATTAGTCAGATCTGAAAAATCAGTAAACCACAAAAAAAATCAGTTAATCGCAAAAAGAAAATCAACAGCAGAATTGGGCAATTTACTATAATAGCGTCCCGCGATGGCTATGCAACACCAGCTTCACCACCGACATTTCCGTCATCAACGACGCCGTTTCTTCTCTCTACCACACAACCTTCCTATCAGAAAATGAAGAATTAGAAGAAGGGAAATACCGATCTAAATACGAATTAGTAGAATCCGCCAACTTGTACACTCAGATCTGAAAAATGAAAAAAATAAATGCTAATGAAACTGGAGAACTACTTGAACGGGAACCCGGTGTGAATCGGCACCTCCTCTCAAATCTGAACATTGCCATAGTTTGCCTTGCAGTCTAGAAAGTGAGTTGAGTGAGAGAAGTGGGTATTATGAAAGGGTTGAATACAGGGAGATTTAGATAGAGGTCTTGAGAGTACTCAGATTTGAAACCAAAAGAGTTGAAAACCTGAGAAATAAGTTGAAAACTCATCTGGAAAAAAAATCCAAAAAGAATCTCCAAAATAAAGATTCTAAAAGTTCGAAAACCATCTATTGAAATACCCAAAAAGAAACTGTTCAAAACTGAAAATAGACCAAAAAAACTTATCTCTCATTATCTAAAGCACAAAATTAAAACTTTGACTTCAAAGTAGTCTTTACAGCCCGATCCGAGTTGTTACCACTCCGTGTGGTTTGAAGACTGTGAAAAGGCCAAAAAAAATAGAAGACAACTGAAAATAAAATCTTAACCCCCATGTGGTCCGTGTGGTTTGAAGCCTGTGCAAAAGCCAAAAAAAATAGAAGACAACTGAAAATCAAATCTTAACCCCCATGAGGCAAAGAGGAAACATAAAAATACTTGATAATCAAATATGTTTTGGAAAAACCACTTTTGGATGAAATGGGTTATCATGTTCTCGATTTCTATTGAGACTTATATTCTGAGCTTGGGTTTCTTCCACCAGATCTAATTTAGTTACCATGCCCATATAATGAGCTGATGAAATGTGCAGAGCTTCAAAGGAGCAAAAGGAAAAATGGTGGGTTAAGAGAGGGAGAAGGGGAGTAGATAGCTTGGTAAACGTGCTAGTGATATAGATTTCAAATTAAAGTCAGATGCTCCTCGAGCCACGCGCGCACGAAAATTTAATGCGGGTGTCAATAAGTCGAAACAGTGTTTAAACAATAAAACACACTATAAATTTTGCCATGTCACAATTGTGACAATCTCACGTGGCACAATCCAACCCCTTAGATCGTCTCTAAAAATTCGTTCCCAATCGTAGATTTTTTGGAACAATAAAACACCCCCCTCTCATAATATATATATATATATATATATATATATATATATATATATATATATATATATATATATATATATAGAGAGAGAGAGAGAGAGAGAGAGAGAGAGAGAGAGAGAGAGAGTCTCTTGTAAGGACTCTTTATGATGTAGAACCCCGATACATACCATTTTTTTAAAATAGTAAAAAAATAAATTTTTTGATGAAACTTCATGGATATGATTTCCACGGTTAGAAGATCATCTCCAATTTTTTTCATCAAAAAATTCAATAAAAAAACCATTGAGATGAGGTGATATGTAAAAAAATGGTATAAATATTTATTTTCAACTGTTGAAATGTTAGGTTGGCGCCAGCCACTTTATTGATTGAATTTTTTTATAAAACTTCATGGATATAATCTTCTCACTGTCGAGATCATATCCATGAAGTTTCGTAAAAAAATTCAATCAAAAAGTGGCTGAGACGATCGTCAACATTTCAACGGTCGAAAATGCATATTTATACCATTTTTTCATATATCCCCTCATCTCAACGGTCTCTCTCTCTCTCTCTCTCTCTATATATATATATATATATATATATATATATATATATATATATATATATATATATATATATATATATATATATATATATATATATATATATATATATTTGATTTGAAGATACAAATAAAATGCAGGCTGGTTTCAAATTTCAATGTATATATACCCATTTAGTATTGTAGATTTTAATTATTAATAGATTTCAAGATCTGATTTTATTACTACTATGTGTTTTTTCTTGGTGTTTATTATTTTTTATTGCATTAGAATAGTTGAGGTGGGGCATGTTTCAGATCTAGCTTATAAAAGAGAAATTCACCAGTTCGTTTCATTTATTGGAGACATTGAATACATTGAGATTTTACAGTATTTTTTTTTAATTTTTAATAGTGTAAAGTTAGGAAATTTATGGTGTTTAGGCTTAGATTTAATGAAAATAATTTGATTTACATTGTTTTATGGTAAATAACATAACTCAAAATCAAAAATTAAAAAAAAATAAGTTTTTTTTAACTGAGGATTAGTTAATAAAACTAGGTTTTTAATTTGATAATTAAAGATTTGATTTTTCTATTTAACTCTTTAATTAGATGATCTAACTAGGTTTTTGATTTGATAATTTTTTATTCTTCACATGTTACGTGTCTATTAATTATTTGATATTTTTTCCTTTTTGAAATTGGTAATTCATATTGGCTCCTCATGCGATTTATTCTAAATGAATTTTCTTAATTTTCTTCTATATGTTTGAAGGTTCAATTAGCTTGGTTTGTTTACCCATTCTCTCTTGCAAAGAAGTAATATCTTTTCATCCACATTTGTGTTAACACTGAGTTAACTCTAATGATATTAGTATTAAAAACAACTTCCTCCCCTTTTTTGGTTAGATACAGTCATCACTGCCGAAGCTTCGTGATTAGACATTTTGCGAGAATCACTCAAGTCATCGTTTTGGTACGATTTATAAACTATAACTTTAATCGTCGCTATTTTTTTGTGTTTTTTTATCCTTTTTAGTTGGGGTACATAATAAAAAAGCAATTAATCTTATCCCTCCTCCCAAACATTAATTGATGCTCCAACGGTTATATTTTTTCTGTTAAGGTTGTCCTTGTAACTATGGTTGGACATTTACGTCATTTACTTTGGAGAATTATGATATTCCAGTCAAGCAATAACATTTGATTTACAAAGGCCGGATTTTGAAGGCATGGTATGGTAATTTATTCTTACTGATTTTGCATGTAGTGTTGGAATTGAACTATGTTTTAGTTTGAATTGATTGATTGATTGGGTTCGTTTTAGTGATTAAGTAATTCTAAACTGACTCGGAATTTGGACTTATTTTGTGTAACAAAAACCATATCATATTCGTGTTTTAATGAAACAAAATCGAGCTCCTACACATGACATAAAACATACCATGTTCGTGTTCCAGCATATCAACATCAATATTGTATAATTAGATCTTTTGAATTGCGATGGTTCTAAAATACTTATCTCTAAAGAAATTATATTGTACACGTAATAAATTATTCGTTACTAATATACTCAATATTCATTTAAAATCAATATTTTCAGACTCAAAAAATATGGCAAAAACACGTACTCACAAATTCATGATTAAAATTGACATTCATTCTTCATAATGATGTAAAAAGACATAAAGAAAACAAAACCACAACATAAAATATTCACAAAGTCTAATTGTGTTCCATCACTACAAACATACAACAAATGAAAGAAGAATAGAGATGACATAATTATCATACTCATGTATTTTATATCATGTTTTTTGAGATATTGATGTTTTTATCACGTTTCATTTTAAAAACCATGATTAAAATAAGTAATACATTTTCTCCTTAAAATGTCCAAATATTTCAATACATGGTTTGTTAATTTTTTTTATCCTCTTCTAAAAACAAAGTTGGCCAATTTGTATTACACAATAAAAAAGTATGTTGGACTTCTCGATTGACACTCGACTTTATGACTCTCTCTCTCCCCAGCAAAAATAGATGATCTATCTCTTACAATTATCTCTGAATCCCTCACCCAGATGATCCTCACCGCCATTGTCTCTTTGGTTATTGTTCTTTAAATCCCCATCAATGATCTCCTCAAAGGAAATTCCACCCCCTTTATATTTTTACATATAGATATGGGTTTTATTCTACTTCTTCAATCGGATCTTGATTGGTGATATAAATTATCTAATGTCAGGATCGTATGTTTTGTTTACACACACCCACATGCGTGTTTTGAAATTTAGGTTTTTTTAAATTTATAAAATAAATCTTTTGGTGTATGAAATTTTGAAGATCGTGAGCTTCATTTCCTTTTATATGAATGAATTTTTTGTATTTCTCTAAGTTTGCAAATATATCTTTGAACCTATGACCTTTGAACATGTGTTATTTCTGGGGCTGACACGACGTACTTATTTGAGCTGATGATTAATAGAGATCGGTGATGGAAGTTAGATAGGAAATCACGACAGTTGAATGTTGTCTTGAGTTTTTATTTTCAATTGTATTCTTCATGTTTTGACTTCGTCATTGTACCTTTATTGACTTCTTATCCACTATATCTGAGTTCTATTTGTTTCTTATTAATGAGATTATTCCATTTCAAATAGAAAATATGTTGCTTTTCTTGTATAAGTTTTTATTATTAAACAATGTATGTTACTTAGAAAACAATTTCACCCACAAATCATTGGAAAATATTAAACATTATGAATATTTTCCCATGTCCCTATACCTCTGGATGTGGGAATTTGATATTTTAATTTCTTTAAGAAATCCTCACACCCATCACTTTTATTTATGTCCATGTGACTTTATTTTAAAAATTATTAAACACTTGATAGTGTTTGGTGATAATATGTTTTTTATGAGGATTAGAAGACTAAATTGGGTATTACTCCCCAGTTCCAGATTAAGGGTCTATGTCTTTATTTTGGTATAGATTAAGGTTATACTGAATTGACATCCAAGATTAACTATAGTTCATCGTCATGGAACATGTTTTGTTGACTATGTTTAAAACAAAGTATACCTTTAATTTAGGACAACCCATTAAAGAAATAGTGAACTCTTAATTTGGGACTCACGGAGTACTAGACAGAATTTCCACGAGATAATATTTCTGGCCCTTTTTTATTTACAAATAATCCTCTAATTTTTTTTTGTTAACATGGATTTCTTTTTATTTCCCATTATTGATATAGAGGTTGTAATTGGACTATGACCACTTAATTAAACTTATGTTTTTTTCAACTCCGTCCTCTTTATTCTTAAAAAAAGCATTTTTGTAGTGGAGTTTTTGGAAACTATCTATTTTGGGGTTGGAGTAACAATTAGCTTGGTTGTTAATTAGAAATTCTAGTTACTGAATCTATTAGATTTTCTTTTCTCCTGCATACGATTATATTCTACCACTACTCTTATGGTATGCTTATTGATGATATCTATAACTTACTTCTCTATAAGTTATATATGACAAGAAAATTATGACGCATATGGGTTATATTCTTTGGAATTTATTTGATAGCTCTCGCTATATCCTGATTTAAATTGCCACTTTAGGAATTTGACTTTCTCTAAATGTAGTTTATGTATCTAAACATTCTACTTTAGTAGTATTCTAAGAATTTGGACATGTTTATTGTCACTAATCTCCAGGAGCTAAAAAAAATTCTTTTGTGGCCATCCCGAGGGGTCTCTCCGGGGGGTCCGAGGGAAACGCATATCCTGAGGTGGATCCCTCCTTCCTTCCCCTTTTTTCAGCATGCGTGCGGGATTTCATCCTTTATCGGGGCGCTTGACCCTCGTCGATGTGGGTTGATATGTAGAGATAGAGTCTCTAGATTATTTTGCAAAAAATAGACAAAAAAAATGTTTCCAACTCGAGAGAATGCCGTCTAAGAGAATATTGATTCTTGTGAAGCCAAGAAGTCCAATGGTCCAGGGACTAAGTTACGGAATGGGAAGGTGGTAGGAACCCATCCCGCCCTTTCGATCTTATGGGAATGTGCTATTATTCTCTGTAAAACTCCATGATGTGTGTGCTTATGTGCATAATATAAATGGAGGATGGAATTGCTTGACTTGCGTCATGGATAAACGCGGAGTGAGGTTATCCTTAGGAGTGTTCCCAAAATAATAATTAAAAATATAATGTAAGTGTTTGTCGATTCACAAGTAGTTATGGAAGAACGATTGTGTATATCGGACAAGACACAAGAAATCAAGCATATAAAATATATAATATGGACAAGGTAACAAATCTATATGGGAGGACTCGAGTCACAGGATTTATCTAAGACGCATACATAGCCCGGAGTGCATCAAAGTCCAAATAGTTCGAAGACAATACGAGGTGGGGTTTAACCCATAAATCCAACAAGGGACTTTATTATATGTGTGTATGTGGAAAAAGTGTTGAAGTGTGAGAAAGTGTGAGGAGAAATCCCCATTTGTAACTTACAAGTTAAGATGTGTGATGTAATGAAGTAAACTACTAAAGTAAAAATGAAGTAACTAATGCAAAAATTAGAGAATTTAAAGACAAAGGGGAAGAATTAGACCTCCTTGTGAAGACTTGAAGTGGATCTGTATTTTAGATGTGTTGATATCAAGATGAAGTGATGGTGGTTTGAGTAGGTGGGTGGGAATTTACTCAAAAGAGTACGAAAAGGATGTTAGGAATGTTGGAAATGGTATTTTAAGGAAAGAACAACTCTGAATTTGAAGGAATTCTTTTTGGGAAAGATGTTCAGGGGTTCTGAGTTATGTATCTCAAAGTGAGGTCATGGTATTTATTTATAGGGACAAGGAGGGTGTCGATCATCATTGTCCTTGACTTGTCTATTGGCACATAACACTAGACACACTACCGATAGGCAGGGTCCTGGGGTTGCCTATTGGCATTTTGAGGGTGGTTTTTAAAAAAATGGCCATAAAATACGCACCGAAAGTCAGAATCTTACACGGGGCGGACCATTGGAAAGGGTATTTAGAGCCCTTTAATAATCCATTTAGATTTTCCTGAGTTTTGTAGTTAACTAAAAACAAACGTGTCTCAGACGCACCTGTTAGTCTCTAGATAGGATATTCCCGGAGGAAAACGAATCGTTTGTTCAAATTATAAGGCCGTTTCACGCAGAGGATGGTCCATTGGAAAGGGTATTTAGTTCCCTTCGAGGTTTCATTTATCTATATTCAGTTCGAAGAGTTTACCTAGGTTAAACGGGGCCCGAAAGTGCCAGATGACCCTTTAGAGTAAAATGGGTCGTTCGTCCGTACTGTAAGTCTGATTTGCACACGGAGTGGACCGTTGGAGAGGGGATTTAAAACCATTCAAAGGTTAATTTAGATTGGTTCAAGATGAATAGTTATCATGAGTCAAACGTAGCCCGAGAGCGTCCAATGCCCTCCAAATCAATTTTTAGGGAAAAATGGATCGTTCGTCCGAATCGCAAGGCCAATTCGTGCACGGGGAAGATCATTAGAATGAGGATTTTGATCCCTTTGAAGATTAATTTAGCTTATTCTTAGGCAAGAAGGTTGTCCAAGGTCAAATGGGAACTAGGAGCACCCGGTGGCCTCCAAATCAATTTTTTATAGTAAATGGATCGTTCGTCTGAACTATAAGGCCTATTTTCATATGGGAGGACCGTTGGAAAGGAGATTTATAGCCATTATAAGATTCATTGAGATTATTCTTAGGTGATAAATTTGAATAGAGTTAAACAAGGCTCGGGTGGGTCCGGTGTCCCCTAGATCGGTATTCAGAGTATGACCTAGGGTTTGCGATGAATAAGTGAGTGATAGGGACCTATGAAGGTGCTTAGGGGGTTTTAGGATGGGGTGTCTATTGAGAACCCATTTATGGGTAAGCTTGGAACAAGTGAAGGACGTCGAATGATATACATCATATCGATGTTGAGAATGAGGTTTATAAGTTAATTCAAAGGACCCAGAGGACGAGGTTGGCCAATTTAGTGGGTCGAGGTTAGTGTTGATGACCTAAGGAGACGAAGGTGATCAATGTAGTGGGTCGAGGTTAGTTCTGAGGACTTAGGGATGTGATAATGATAGATTCACGGGGTTGAGGTCAGTTTTGAGGACCTAAGGAGATGAAGATGACCGATTCAATCGATTACGAATATGTTGCGATTGGTTTTAAAGGGCTAGGGAGACAAATTTGATGGTTTGAGGTCGTTTCTAGGGACCTAATGAGATGAGGATGATCGATTCAGTGGGTTCAGCTTAACTATAAAATTATGTCGGGATGACTAATTCAGCAGGCTGAGGCCGATTCTAAGGACCTTGAGTTGTGATGACCAATTCTAAGTCGAGATCATTTTTCAGGACTTAAAGTTGGGACAATTGATTCGTAGGGTCGAGGTCAAATTTTAGAACCTTAAGTTGCAGTGACCAATTCTAAGGACCGAGGTCAATTCTTAGAACCTTAAGTTGTGATGACCAATTCTAGTGGCCTGGGTTAATTCTCAGGACCTAAAGTTGGGACAACAGATTCTACGGGTCGAGGTCAATTATGAGGATCTAAAGTTATAGTGATCGATTTTGAGGGCCGAGGTCAATTCCTATAACCTTAAGTGATGACTAATTCTTAGGGTCGAGGTAAATTCTGAGGACCTTAAGTTGTAACACGGGGAGTTGCTATCATGGGGAATTTTAAATTATCTTAGGGATGTAGAAGCATCCGTGGTTCAGCTAGGGATTGTGTGTTTTATGACTCTACTTTTTTTTTTTTAGGTAAGGTCTTATCCTTGATATTCCGACTGGGAATTGTGTTGTTTTGGGACTCCACTAGGGTTTTTTTAGGTTGAGGAATTATAGTAGACTTGAATGCAAGCGCATCCTAGCTTCTGCTTGAATATGTTTAGGATAAGTGTGTAAGATTAATTCCGTTGGGTATTATGTTGGGGATGGGAGCTTAAGATTAATCCAGATGAGGATTTCGAGAGTTTATAAGGGGCCTAGTTCTCTTAAAAATATTTTCTTAAGGAAATTGAGGTTCCATATTTTCCTAGTATTTTTGGGAATTTTGGGGGCAAATTTTGGATTTTTTTGGATTTTTCTTGCATTTTTTATACATAACTTATAAGGGGGTGTCGATAGGCAGCCCTGGGAGTGTGCTAATCGACAAGGAAACGAACTCTTAGGCTTCCTTAGGAAGGTTAAAAGACGGTTGCCAACCAGTATGGTCAGGGGATACCGATCGGCAGGGTCCTTGGCCTTGTTTAAAAAGGGGGTTAATCCTCCCCATTTTTCAGAACTTCAAGTGTTTGAATCTTCAACTTCCTCTCTCTAAAAACTGTTCCTAAGTCCTATTTTCTTAAAGACTTAAAATGACTTGTTCAAGTGAGGTGTAAAATAATGAGTGGTTGGCCGTTAATGACTGGGCTGGTCTGGAGTGGAAGTTTAGGGTGCCTATTGCTTTGGGCAATGAAAATGCCTTTGATTTGTTCGAGCCGGTGGCTGATGAACGAACTGTGCTACGCAAGTTGGCATACCACCATTCGTCTAGGGTGAGGAACCCAAGTGGCTATCTAAGTACAGTGACATTTGGTATTCCATTTTATTTTTCTCTTCCTTTTTTTTCTAATGAAGGGTTTTTCTTCTTTTTCTTTTACAGACTGACATTGCTCCTTCGGGTATCCGATCTCGGGGGACGACGAGGTTGAAGGAGGTTTGGGAGAAGCACGTTGCTTTGGTACACTAAATGGGTTTTTTGGAGCTATTGATGGGAATGTTCTTGCAGTGGCAGTACAATTCTGGTACCCCAAGGATCATGTCTTTCATTTTGGTTTGGATAGGTCTGTCCCACATATGAGGAGTTCTCGGCCACGTTGGGGGTTAACCCTAGTGTGATGGAGTCTATGCCTGATTTCTCCCTTTCTCCTCGAGTAATCTTATCGAATTTACTTAATATTTCTCCCTTGGCGACTAGACCATTGGTTACCAGATGGGTCATTTCTCTTCAGATGGTTATGTCTTCAGTGAGCCTGAGGGGTTTTGAGGATGCTAGTTTTACTGGGTGTGTTTCCTTAGGCCTTACTCCGAGGCTATTTTTGGTGACGGGGGACTTAGCAACGGATCTCTAGGTTACTGTGATAATAACCTCTATGTCTTATCGTCATAATCTTGCGGTGGTGTTACTGGCCGAGACCCTGAACAACCTGGATTCTTGGAAGGAGGGTCATGTTGACTTTCTAAGGGGAAGCCCAATAATGTTATTTATGTGTCTTGTAAAGAGGTTTTGTCAGGCTTGCCCTCCTAAATATCCCTTGGAGGTTGTACCCAATTTCTTTATGCTACATTTCTTCAGCATTGGCCCATATGTAGAGAGTTGGGTTAACTAGTTTGTAGAGCAGGGAGCCCGGTGTCTTTGCTGGTTAGTGCCATGGTGGGGAGACTTACTACCTGTCTTGCATCTTAGATAGTATTGATATGTGCGATTGGTGGGTCTTCAACAGGCTTCTTTCTATTTCCCTAGCGACATTTGTGCCAAGTCGGGTAGGAAAAAATTGTGCCCCCTCGTATAACAAACTTCTTTCTGGTAATGGATTTGACTAAATCACTGAGGATGATGTTGGTCTCTTTATGGCAGCATCATTGTCCGTCTACCCATCCGTCACAATCTATGGGAGGATCTTAGAATGTGTCTAAGGACAACCTAAAGTAGTTATGGAAGAGAGTAGTATAGAAAGTTTTGGTGAAAGCGACTGATCAAAGGTGGTTCATTGCTTTTGATACCATGGAAGATGGTGTTGTGGTTCTGTCCAGGCTTATTTGGGTATACCGCTCTATGGAGCGCATAAGGAATGTTAACTAATAGTGGGAAACTTGGGGACCTCCCTGGGCTGGTAATGAAGATGAAGTAGGGTGATCGGGCAGTTGATGGCAGTGTTTGCATGTAATAGCATTATATTCTCCTTAATTAGACATAAAAGTTGATTTTGATCATATTTTGTTGTGTCTCTTAATGAGTTTTGCGTTTGAATTATATATACAAATCGGAAAGGCATACATAATCCTTTTATTCACATAAATGATAAAATTGACCGAGGATCTCGAAGATTACAAAAGAATAGCATTTTCTGAAAAATAGGGGGACTGGACCCATGTGTGGCGTATGGGTTGCCTACATACCTCTGGGTTTTTAAAAAAATTTCACGAGTTTTATTTTGAAAAGAAAAGGTTTTTGAGAGGATTAGGTCCCATGTACTTCTGGGTGGGGGAAATAAATAATTTGTTTAGAATAGAAGGGGGATGAGAAGAGTCGTAGCGCACTGAGATTTTGAACTAAAGGTAAAATTTCTTGATATGGTCGAGGTTGACTAAACACACCATATATTTTCCATCAAGGTCAGTGAGCATAGAGGCGCCTTTTGAGAGAATTTTCTTCACGATGTAAGGGCCACTTCAATTCGGTTTGAATTTTCCTTTGAGGTTCCAAACGAGTTCTATGATCTCTTTGAGGGAAATGTCTCATTCCTAGACACCAGGATCCTTAACTTTTTGATTGAATGATTGCACTATCTCTGGATGGTACCCCTATATATGTTACAGAGCCCTCAGTATCTTTTCATCCAAGAGTGGTAGTTCATTAAAGAGGGTCTGATGCCATTTTTTTCATCCAATTTCCAGCTCAATGGGTAGAACTGCTTCCATGCTGTACACAAGAGAATAAGGGGTAGCCTCAGTAGGCATTCTTATTAAAGTGCGGTAGCCTTAGTAGGCGTAAGGTATTTCATTCGCCCAATCTCTATAACTCTCAGTCATCTTGCTAATTATGGTTTTGAGGCCTTTATTGGCGGCTTCGACAAAACCATTAGTTTGGGGTTGGTAGGGAGAAGAATTGTGTCTCTGAATCCTTTATTCGTCGACTAGTTTTGTGACTTCAGCTTCGAAATGGAGCTCATTATCTAACACTAACTCATGGGGAACACCGTATCGGTAGGTGATGTTCTTTCTAATAAACTTGGCCACTTTATTGGCATTAAGCACCGCGTATGACTTAGATTTGACCCATTTGGTGAATTAATCAATGGTGACTAGGATGAATTCGTGACTGTTTAAAGCTTTATGAGCAACCTTCCTTATGATGGCAATACCCCAGGTGGATAAGGGCCAAGTAAAGGTCATATGGTATAGTTCTCGGGGGGGGGGGGGGGGGGGGACTTTTGGAGATTGAAAAAATGTTTGCATTTGAGGCATCTTCCTATATAGGCTTTGAATGTTGAACCATGGTGGTCCAATAGTACCCTTGGAGGATTATCTTTTTGGCAAGCATGTGATCGTTGATGTGGGGACCACATTCCCCGTTATGGATCTTCTGCATTATTTCTTCAACATCAGCCCCTATTATGCAGTGCAAATGGGTTCCATTGAAGTTTCTTTTAAACAATGCTTTGTCGCAGATGATATACTAGGTAGCCAGTTTGCGAAGGGTCGCACAATTTTTATTTTTAGCGTCTTGGGAAACCCACCATGTTTGAGAAAGTGCCAAATGTCATAGTACCATAATCGGATTATATTAGAATCTTCCTCGGGAATGAGTTCAATGTGGTCGTAGTGGGTAGGCCTAGCTTGTTTCTGAACCGGAAAAGGGGCCATTGCTATTCCCTTAGGCATGTCGACCATAGAGGCTAGGGTAGCAAGGGCATCAACTAGGTTGTTCTTTGCATGCGGAAAATAGTGGAAGGTGACATCTTTAAACTGGGAGGCCAGTTCTTCTAGGTGGGCATGGAAGGATAGGAGTTTTTTGTCTTTGACTTTTCATTTTCTTAGGATTTAATCGACGATGAGAGCGGAGTCTCCATATATGTCTAGGTGCCGAATTCCTTTTTGAGGGAGATATTGAGGCCTACAACGCATGCCTTATAATCAGTCATGTTGTTGGTACACGCGAAGTCTCGTTTGATGGCAATTGGGGTGTAAAAGTCATCAGGGGTGATTAGGAGTATTCCAATGTTGTATCCTTTCTTATTTGTAGCTCCATCAAAGAACATTTTCCATCTAAGGTCCTTTTGAGATGCAAAGAATATCTTCATTCAAGAATTCAGACATCTAAACATCAATTTCTTCTATGGGGTAATTATCAAGGTCGTCAAAGATGGCTTTCCCTTTAACAGTCTTCTACGTGACGTACACAATATCAAACTCGGCTATCAACATCAACCAATGGGCTATTCGACTGGATAAAGTGAGATTTTCTAGAAAGTACTTAATGGAATCCATATGGGATACATGTTTGATAGGTAAGACAAGCATGTAGTGCTATAACTTCTGCATGTCCCAGACCATAGCGGGACATTCTTTTTCCAAAACATTGTAATTGACTTCATACCTGACTAATTTTTTACTGGCGTAATAAATGTCTCTTTACTTACTGTATTATTTAATGTATTAGGTTAGAAGAGCCCCTTCTGCGGTATCTGTGTCGGCCAAGTATAAGAGTAGGAGGAGACCTCACTGCGTACATATAAGCACCAGAGGTCAGGTGAGTTATTAATTAATTTGGTCAAAGGCTTCTTAGCAGGCCTCATTCCAAACATTAGTTAAATCCTTTCGGAGATGTTTGAAAATGGGTTCATAGATAGAAGTCAGATGTTTGATGAACCGACTGATGTACTATAGCTTACCTTGGAATCCTCAGACTTCCTTCTCCATCTGTGGTGGTGGTATATCAAGTATGGCCTTAAGCTTGGTAGGATCTTCTTTGATTCCCTTCTAACTGACCATGAATCCTAAGAGTTTTCCCTAAGTGATGCCAAAAATACATTTATGTGGGTTTAGCCGCATCTGGTAATGCCGTAGTCGCTCGACAAATATTTGAAGGGCGGGGATATGACTTTCTCGAGTGTTAGATTTTATGATCATGTCGTATACATAGACTTTGACCTCTTCGTGAATAAGATCATGCAGGATTCTTATGGCATCCCTTTGGTAGGTAGGCCCGACTTCTTGAGTCTGAATGGAATTAAAATATAGCAAAAGGTTCCTTATGGGGTGATGAAGTTAGTTTTCTCCTAATGGTCAAGGTGTATCTTGATCTGGTTATATCTGGTAAACCCATTAATAAATGACTTGAGGGCGTGGCTGGCTGTGTTGTCCATGATTATATCGATGTTGGGTAATAGGTAATCGTACTTTGGGGATGCTTTATTCAAATCTTGGTAATCGACTTACATGTGGACTTTTCCTCCTGATTTCGGCACATGGACGATATTGGCGTGCCATATAGGATATTCAACTACAAAAATGAAGCCTACATTCATTGTCTGATATCCTACTCTTTGACTTCGAGTGACCATTTGGTGCGGAGCTTCCTTACCTTCTATTTGATCGATTTGCATTTTAGGAATATTGGGATCTCGTGCTGAGCTATTTTTGGGTAAATGTCGGGCATGTCATCATAGGACCAGGAAAAGAAGTACACAAATTCCTTTAGTAGGTCTTCGAATTGTGCACTCTCATTATCGTTAAGGGTGGAACCTATCCTAATGTCGCGTTGATGGCTATTAGAATTAAGATTAATAACAACAGTCTCATCATCATTGATTTGAACGCGGTTATTTTTTTTATTATTCTCCTTATTAAGATCAGTTAAGAATTATTCATTTGCAAAATCATCATCATCAAGAGTTTGATTAGGTACAAGAGAAATAATATAAGGCACAACAAGATACTCGAAATATTCATTTATTTCATTTTGAAGAAGCATAGAATTGATAACCTCGTCAAAAGAGGTATCAGTTACATTGATATTAGAAAAAGGAATAACAACATCTGGTGAAGAGACTTGGATAGGGTAGACAGTAGACTCAGGTTGAATCTGTGTAGGTTAGACATGCATGGTATTTTAGTCGTGGAGAGGCATGCCAGCAGCTTTGATTTTAGTAGATGGGTTCGACGGTGTGATAGCTAAGAAGATTATGCAGAGACTTATCCCCAGTGTTCGCAGGTTGAATGAGTTTTCAAAATCACTTTTCTTAAAATCCCCGGTAACTGTCAAGGCTTTCTCGGTGAGAGGTTTCACTTCATGTTGGCAGTCTATGATCCAAGAGTTACTATTTTGAAAGAAGATTTCCAGCCCTGGATTCTTCTTCTTTTCAACATGGTCATACCATGGTTCAGGGAAGTCACATAAGGGGAAGTCTTTACCGTTATCAATAAACCTTTTGTTTAAAGAGTCTCTCCAAATAATCTTTTCTTCTTCTAAGGTTCTATTTGGTCGTGGTCGTGGTCGCGGGAGTGTTTTGAGTTTTTCTGGTGAGGGATGGTAACTAAGTACACATGGGGGAAGGAATCTTTCAGGAATATAAGCTCAAGGATCCCTTAATGGCATTGCCCTAGCCCTATTCTAGGCATGAAGTGCATGTCCTTGAAAATCACATTGACGTTTCCATGATGGTTGTGTTTCGGATAGACCTAGTCTTTGAAATTTTATCCTCCTAGAAATGGAAGTGGATCAACTTTAAAACTCGAGAGGAGCATGTCATTCGTACCATCTTGAATCTATAATGCTCGATTACTAGTGTTGGTATTGTATGTACTATTATCATCCCCCAAGATGGTGATAACTTAACTTTTGGTGAATAATTTTAGTTTCCGATGAAGAGAAGAAGATACCCCTCGGATACTGTGGAGCCATGGACAAATAAGGAGAATGTTAAAACATATCGGTATGTCAATTACTTGGAACTCGGTGATAGTATTGATAGGACTAGCCCCTACTATGAGTTTCACGGACCCCATTACCTCTCAATGGGTGTTGTCGTAAGCACACACAATGACGGAAGTGGGAGTGAGATCATTGACTTTATATCCTAAGCAATTAAAGGTCCTGAGAAGACAAACATTGAGTGAAAATCCGTTATTAATAAGTGAGAGTGGGTCTTTCTTTGCCAATACTTCAACAGAGATATTGAGGGCATAATTGTGGTCAATGATGATCTTTGGTATCTTTTCTTCGAAAAAGGAGAGGATTTAGGCAGAGGTTAAGTATCCAATCATATTTAAGGATTTTTTGAGAGTGGTAGAAGGAGGGACTATAGGCCCGATGAAGAGTATCATTAGAGCATGCTGGTGTAACTGGAAGGACATAAAAAAACCCCATATGGTGATATTGTTTGGGTTTTCTTGAGCTAGTTGAGGACTTTACTTTCTTCGATGGTCATTTCTGACATGGGAAGTTCTTCGATGACTCCTTTTCCTTTATTTGTCTCCGTCACATGAGGAATCGAATCTTTATAGTGTCTCCTTGACCTGGTTATGTGATTTACTGAGGCGAGGAAGAATAGGTTCCCCATGTCTTCATCTACCTATGGCAGAATTGATACCTTGTTAATTTCCCCAAATGATCTTCGAAGGATATCATTCCGCAAAAACTGACTAATAGATTGGTTTCTTTCCGACTGGGTTGATCATCTGAGTTTTTAAAGTCATCCTCCCATGCAGTGGCAACTGTGTCCTCTTGTTAAGAGAAACAAATACATTAATAACCTCGATAACTTCATCTTATAAATCTCCCTACTCAGCGGGGAGGTACGGTAGTGAAGGGACCAACCATCCTTGAACCTTCAAAGTGGCGAGTATCTCATCAATGCTGTAAATTTCACACGTCTGTTGAAATGCATCGGCCATTATCTGTACCAAATCACCCATTAATCTGATTCTCGAGCCCATTTTTTGGGCTTCCATGAATAAGTCACTGAATCTGAAATAATCAACAGTTATCTCAAGGGGTAATTTCATCCCAAACTCTAAAGAGTTAGTTCAACATAGTTGGTAACTTCATATCACTCCCTTCATACTGTGTATGGATGATAATGGAGGCCCTTGTAAGGAGTGACAAAGCTTGATCGGTGAAGTAAGTAGGCTGTAAGAGAAAATATAAGGAAACCTTGAGTGGTTTAGGTGAGATTAAGGGTATGATGGGTGCTTTACTGAGCATATTTTGAGTAGATGGATCAAATTCTGGGCCACTCTCTAAAAATATGGCATTTGTATGGGTTAGAAGTGGGTTATGAGTGGTATTGGGCTTAGGATTGGCTGGTGGGGTGATGATACCTTGGTCAATTAGACCTTGAATCACATTCCGAAGGTAGAAGCATTAGTTGATAGTATGACCAGCAGACTGGTGGAAATCACAATGGGCATCGGCTTTGTAGTTTTTTAAGATTAGATTTCATAGTGGATGAGGGTCCAACGGTATGATGAGGTTTCATCTCAACGAGTAAACTTTGGACAGGGGAGCATGAAGCTTAGTGTACTCTTTCTTGGCTGGTTGGGGGCAATTTTTGGTGCCCAAGAGGTAGCAGGTTGGGAAATGTTTTTGATGGTTGAGACTGCAGAAATGGCAGGGATCTCATAATTTTGAAAAGTGAATTGTCTTATCACTTTCTTTGGATCAGATTCAACTTTGGGAATGATTCCCTTAATTTCTACACTAGCCTTTCAAAGGGCTCAGAAGTGTGGGTAATGTTGTCCTCCCATGGATGCTCGGATATGAGGCAAGAAATTATTCTTTACAATACTGACTTGTTACTCATCAGAGGGTCTGTTTCTCATGGTAGAATCTTTCTTTCTACAATTTCCATGAAGCTACTGACAATTTCCCCAGAGTTCTTCTTAAGAATCTCTAGATCTCGACGCGTAACCTCTAGCTCCTCATTGTACTTATACTCAGACATAAATTTTCGTGTGACATCCTCGCAGCTATGGATTTTGGATTTTTTGAGGGACATAAACCAACGCAGGAAACTTTCTTTCAAGGTCTACTAGAACATTTGGTCCATTATATCTTTGGAGATTTCGAAGAGGGTCATACCTCGATGATAGCTTTGAAGGTGAACAATTGGGGTCCTCTACCACAAAACTTCTTGATGTCTGGCGTCTTGAACTTCTCTAACAGTTTAGCTTTGGGATAGGGAAACATATAGGTGTAGTCCATGTAGTTCTTGGATATATTGACTTGGTCAAACTTCTTTAACAACAACTTGAGGTCTTCATTGACCTTATTCAGTTCCTCCTCCATAGGATCCATGGGTACTGCTAGATTAGCCCAAAGTTGGGCAAGGTTTGGGATAGGGAGCTGAGCTAGCAGTGGCCCATTGGCAGGTAGGATACACAGAGCATACGAATACTCTCCTAGGACCTAAATAGGTTTACAAGAGGGTGGACCCATGGAATGAGGAAATAAAACCTCAATTTCTTCTGGAATATGGTCCCGATGACATTATATATTATGGATCTCGGTTTAAAGGTTTTCAATCTTGGCATTGAGTTAGGATAAGATTGTCATCAGATCAGGTTGCACATTTGGTGCTTGGTCAGTGTTCTCCATGAAGATCTCGTGAAGCTAAATCACAAACTCGGATGAGGTAACAAAAGAACCGATGGAATTTCGGGCCGATTTGATGAAAAGTTGAAGCCAATAGGGAGGAGGCCAAAATCATGTACGCAATCGACCTAAGAGGGAAAACGAATTGAATTTATTTTTAAAAGAAGGAGGGAGAATTTTTTTAGGTATTTTGGAAGGGGGAGAAAAATGTTATTCTTGTTTTTGAAAAAGGCGGGAAAAGGAGAGGAATCTCAAATCATTATTATTAATGTTATTATTAAGTTGTCACTTGTATTAGGTTTGCCTAAATGCAGAAAAAATGGTGGACGATACCTGAGCCTGGGAGAATAGGGTTTGAAAACATGTAAGACATGATTGGACTTGTTTTTTACTCACGGACGGGTTCCTGTTTTAGAAAAAAAATGAAATTGTGTAAAACTTTGGGGGGGGGGTATGCCAACCCGGAATTACGACAGAGTTTTTCATGGTAACCGACAAACTAAATATGAGTGTCCTAGATTTGACACCTATATGAGCTTTATGAAATTATTGGGTTAGTGGAAGGGTTACCCCATTTGGCATTACTTCCACGATATACCACTTGCCTATAAGGGTAATCATTCATCGATACATGTGGATAAGTCAATTGATATATCTAAGTGTAAGTGAATTGCCTTACTATATACCTTGTGGGGACAATACGTGTGAGACCGAATTCGACATACTTGGCATACGTGAAGGAGTTCCCCGCTATATAACTCCCGTCGTGAGTTCAGACAAGCGGTACGATGCGTGGAGAACAATTCGATATATGTCGAAGGTAAGAGTCCAATGGAAGATGAGAATCATATTTCTTAGGCTAACTGCGACCCACAGGACCAACGCCCATCACAAAGTGCCCCCCCAATACGGGACAATTATTAGGTCAATATAGCCATGCTCTTGGTGATGTAGTGTGCAAAAATGCATGAGTCTTAATTAACATATTCTAGAGAGAGTATTTTTATTTTATTTTTTATTAGCATGATAAGTACAGGGAATACTGCACTAATGGGGAGCATATACAAGTATTATGCAAAGAAAATCTCACATGGAGACTATACTACGCATGGATACATGTGAGTGAGTAGGTTACATGAGAATATACTAGTGAGTGTGTGTGGTAGTCAGCCTATACATGGATTAATTGTAATTAATGTGTGATATGTGTAAGTGAGCATATATACAAGTGTAGGAAGTGTGGTTGTGTGCTAGTGGAGCTTAAGCATGTATATTCTAAGTGGTGTGTGAATCATGTGAGTATAAAGTGAAGCTAAGTATAAGTGTGTGAAGTACACATTAAGAGTATATACAAGTGTATGAAGTGTAAAAGTGAGTGGTAAGTGATATATACATGAGAGAGATATACAAAAAGGTAAATAGAGGAGAAAGGGGAGCTAACATATAGGTGCATACGCACACATGCAGAAAGGAATAACACCCATCCAGGAATAGAGTTTAGTCCTCTTAAAATTTTGTCCCCACAAGAGTCTCCACTGTGTCCATCCCGAGAGGTCTCTCCGAGGGGTTTGGGGGAAATGCATCTCCCGAGGTGGATCCCTCCTTCCTTCCCCTTTTTTTGACATGCCCATGGGATTTCATTCTTTTTCGGGGCGCACGACTGTCATCAATGTGGGGTTATATATAGAGATATATTCTCTAGACTATTTTTCATAAAAGAGGCAAAAGAAATGTTTCCACCTCGAGAGAACGATAATTAGGAAAATACTGATGCGTGCGAAACCAAGTAGTTCAAGGGTCCAAACACTAAGTTACGTAATGGGAAGGTGTTAGGCATCATCCCTCCCTTTCGGTCTCTTACGGGCATGTGTTAATCTTCTCAAGTAAAACTACGTGACATGTGAGCTTATATGCATAATATGAATGGAGGATAGAATCGTTTGACTCGCTTCATGGATAAAAGTAGAGTGAGGTCATCCTTAGGAGTGTTCCTAAAATAATAGTTAAAAATATAATGTAAGCGTTTGTCAATTCACAAGTCGTTATAGAAAAATGACTGTGTATTTCGGACAAGACACAGGCAAGTAAGAATATAAAATATATAATAAGGACAATGTAACAAATGTATATGGGAGGCCTCGAGTCTAGGGATTTACTCAAGACGCCTACGTATCCCATAGGCATCAAAGTACACGTAGTTCGAAGACAATACGAGGAGGGGTTTGACCTATAAATCCAAAATAGGGGTTTATTATATGTGTGAGTTCAGAAAAAATGTGTTAGTGTGAGAAAGTGTGATGAGAAATCCCCATTTGGAATTTACAAGTGAGCCCTTTTTTTCTTGTTTTTTTTAATGAAAATAAAGTATGTGCGAATACTAATAATAAAAGTTTGAAGTTAATATATGTGATGTAATGAAGTAAACTTCCTTGTGAAGACTTGAAGTGGATCTTAATTGTAGATGCGTTGATCTCAAGATGAAGTGGTGGTGGTTTGATAAGATAGGTGGGAATTTACTCAAAAGAGTATGAAACGACGGATGCAATGTTGGAAGCGGGATTTTAATAAAAGAACAACTCTGAATTCGAGGTAATTCTCCCTAAGAGGGATGTTCATGGGTTCTGAGTTATGTCTCTCAAAGTGAGGTCATGTCCTCTATTTATAGATCCAGGTGGGGTGACAATCATCGTAGTCCTTGACCTGCCTATCGACATAGAACTCTAGGCATACTACCAGTATGCAAGGTCATAGGTTTACCAATTGGTAGTCTGAAGTAGGTTTTTCAAACAAATGGTCGTAAAATACAAACAGTAAGTTAGAATCACCCACACGGCAGACCTTGGGAAGGGTATTCAGATCCCTTTAAGATTCCATTGATCCACTCTCTGGTTCATGAGTTGATTGAAGTCAAACGGGGCCCGAAAGCACCTTTGGTCTCTAGATAAGATATTCTCGGGAGGAAAATAGATCATTCGTTCAAATCATAGGGCCGATTCACACATTGGATGGGCCATTAAAAAGGGTATCCAGTTCTCTTTAAGGTTTGATTCGGTTTCGTTCGATTTAGAAAGTTTACCTAGGCTAAACAGGGCTTAGAAGCACCCAATGTCCCTTTGGAGTAAAATTGGTCATTCGTTCATACCATAAGGATGATTCTCACATGGGTAGGACCATTGGAGAGGCAATTCAGATCCCTTTAAAGATTCATTCAACTTCGTTCGAGCTTAAGAGTTGACGAGTCAAACGGATCTCGGGAGCGCCCGATGGCCTCCGAATTGATTTTTTGGGTAAAACGAATTGCTTGTATGAACCATAAGGCCGATTCGTGCATGGGGCAAATCATTGGAAAAGTTATTGAGGGACCTTCAAAGATTCGTTAAGATTATGCATAGGCAAGAAGGTCGACCATAGTCAAACGGGGATTGGGAGCTCCCGATGGCCTCTAAATCAGTTTTTAATAGTAAAATGGACCGTTCGTCTGAACCGTAAGGCCGATTTGTGCATGGGGTGGCGCATTGGAAATGGTAATCCTATCCCTTCGAAGATTCATTGAACTTCTTCTTAGGACATAATGTTGACTGGAGTCAAACAGGGCCTAGGAGTGCCCGATGGCCTCTAGATCGATACTCAGAGTATGACCTAGGATTTATGGTGAATGAGTGAATGATAGGGACATAAGGAGGTGATTAGGGGATCTTATTATGGGGTTTCTACAACTTCTTTAAAGAAGAGTTCACATGATAATAGACTAGAAGGGGTATTCTCTATCCTTACATACTATATGAATCCCAAATTAAGAGTCCATGTCTTTATGTTGTACAAATTAGGGATACACTCGGGCAACGAATAAGATTAACTCTTGTTCACCATCGTGAAACTTGATTCATTAATTATGTCCAAAAAGTATAGTGGACCCATAATTTGGGACAACTACAAAAAAGTAATAGTGGATTCTTAATTTGCAATAGAGGTGGTATATATTATCATTATGTTCTTAGAATAACGAATCATTGTTGGCATGTTATCAATTTTATGGTTATTTTGACTTATGCTAATATTTATTTAGATTTAAGTTTTGGGGGATATAAGTTTTCGGTCATTTCATTTTTCAGTATCTGCATGATATCGTTTCTTTTTATCTATAAAAATGGTTTTAAGCTCCATTTGTTTCAATATATTATGTTTTTGTACTTGAAAAGATCCTCGATGTAAAATATTTTATGTGAACAAGAGTATATTTCCTTCTATTTGGTAATTAAATAAAGCTTGTATGTACTCCACAATGACAAAATGTGAGTTTTATGTGTATATATAATACACGTAGGTATGCATATATGGGCTTGTAATTAGTCATGCATATGTTTTGTATTAAGGTTCATATGTAAAGACTTATTTAAACACTAATAATTTTTGGGCGTTAACGAGGGCCTTATTGCAATGGTATGCCAACTTTTGGTCTACCCTTGAATGGTAGGACCAATATTGTTAATGACCTCTCTCTCTCTCTCTCTCTCTCTCTATATATATATATATATATATATATAGATGTGGGTGGGTGGCTTGGGTAATGAGCTTTGAATATATATGTAAAAAATTGAGAGATGAGGATGAAAAATATAATAAAGGTTATATGCATATGTTTTTTATTAAGGTGCATATATAAAGACTTATTTAAACACTAACAATTTTTGGGTGTTAACAAGGGCCTTATTGCAATGGTATGTCAACTTTTGATCTACCCTTGAATGGTAGGACCAATATTGTTAATGACCTCTCTAAATAGGTGTGTGTATATATATATATATATATATATATATGTGTGTGTGTGGGGGGGGGGGGGGGGGTGTGTGGGTGGGTGTGGGTGGGTGTGTGGCTTGGGTAATGAGCTTTGAATATATACGTAGAAAATTGAGAGATGTAAAGGTCATAAGTGTAATTTATAAGTTTCAAATCTTCTTGATCTAAAAATTAGTTTGATATATTTCACAACCAATCATAGGCTTGAATGACAATAGATATTTCAAATTGGAACACGGGAATACATATTTTAATTAATTTAGCGACATAAATTTGTAAATTTATATATATTCTACCAATTCAGGAAAAACATAAGAATTGTCACTCAGCTTCATGAACTTCTTGATAGTTTCATGGAGTAAATATCTACAAAGTAGGGGATTTTACATTCTTACCATGATTATATGACAAAGCAAACATGGCTCTTGGTCAATAGGTATGGGGTTTATTATTGAGTCCGTATTTGTAACTTCTCCATATGTGGCATCGACAATCATCTTTACCTATAGACGTTATGCAAGTAATTTGAAGAAAAATAGATGTATATGAAGAGTATCATTATCTGACTTTTCTTCTATTAGAAATTTGACTTTATATTTGGAAATTTTCTGGTCCTCCTTCTTGCTTTCTACAAGAGTTCTCTATGGAATCATGAGGGATTCAAGTATAAAATTATTCTTAAGAACACCCTAATATTAATCACGAACACATTAATATGATTAAACTTTAACATACAATTGTTCTTAATAAAAGGATCTTGGATCTTCATGTTTTCACAAAATACGTCTAAAAGATAAAAAATAAGACTTACCTTGGTCCAATGCATTGATCAATCTTGATTAATTTCTCCATCAATCTCCCTTCTTGGAAAAATTACACTCAAAATAGAATCTCGGAATTTCTCTCCCACCTCAAAAATAGTGTGTTATGAGATAACCCCGGATGGTGTAGGGCTCCTCTATTTATAAGGGGAAGAGGGCCGGAATCGTAGTCAAGGTGGGACTCTTTCAAGTCTCCCACTAATGCCACTAACCATCATGTGACTAACGGATAAGGTTTACCCAAATCTTTTAATATCTTTATTTATCACATTCCTAATTAATTATCTGATATTTATCAAGACCACAATTATGGGAAATTCGGAATTTAATAAAATTGAAATTAAATAATTAATTTCATTACTTGACATTAATTTCCAACAGTCTCCCACTTGGTCTTAATAATTCGTATAATTAAATTAGGTATCATAAGGTGCAAAATTATTGATAAATTCAATTTGCTAAATCAAATGATTCACGGATGCGAGTCATGGCGGTTCCATGCTATTCAAGAGCATGGTTCCTTCCATGTACCACAACACCAATGTTTCATTCAACTGAGCCTTTAATATTGGCTATCATAATGGCCTCATAATGTCCTTTTCAATAAGGACTATTTCTGTCAACAATAATTCATAATTATATGCATGCTTTCTCAAAGGACAGAAATAATTGAAATCAGAAACACTTTTATTGAATTCAAGTAATAGTGTCAAACAACTAAGCCAAATAGCAATCATAATTTTACTAATCGAGATCCATCTCTTTGACACGTTCCATAAGGTCTTTTGGAGATAGTCCTTTCGTAATAGGATCTGCTATGTTATCACTCGTACTAATGTGATCAATTGATACTTTTTGTTTCTGAATTTCTTCTTTAACTGATAGGTATTTCATTCAACGTGCTTAGTTACTTTAGGAATACCTAACATTTCTTCATAAAGAAGATTGCAGCGACATTATCATAATATTTCAGCGACTTGATAATAGTGTCGACAACTCCAAGTCCCGAAATGAAGTCACGCTGCCAAAATACATAAGTTGTAGCATCAAGCATGCTACAAACTCAGCTTTCACAATAGTTAATGGATGGTTTGTGTTGCACTCCTTCATTATATTGGTTGATAAACCAAAACAAACATACTTAAGCAAGAGTGAACTTCGCACCATCCGCACAACTAGTAAATCTGAGTCACAATAATTGTTCATATTTAAATGAACACATACATCATAAGTGTGAGCATATAGTCTTTTAAGTATCTCATTACTTCATACACAACTTTTAAACCCATAAAATTATTTTTATTCTCTACTTTCTAAATCCGTGCTTGTATATAGAGAAAATATATAAACTTACTCCCACTGATCTTAAGGTGTATACAAATATACAACGATTAATAAAAAATAATGACATTATTTCTTAAAATACGTCATGTGGGAAACTTATGTTTATAAAATGATCTCCTAAACATATACGCATGGTTTATTAGAATTCAAAAATTAATTTTCACATCCACTTCATGTAACTCTCAATCATAATGAGCTACTAATGTCATAGGAATTCCATGTCCTTACATATAATTGAGAAGGTTCATTTATAACCTTTTCTTCATTAATAGTGAAATATTTTACTACAATTTAGCTTTATCTCGTTAAACTACCGTTAGTGTCGCGTTTGGTCTTGATGACCCCCTTATACCCGACTTTAGTGCATCAATTATGTAATTCAACGAGATTTCAACCTTAGTTGTAGTACATTAGTTTCACTTCTTATGACTTTTGAAAATAAAACCAAGTCATTATTTATCCCTACGCCAAATTCATGTTCATGCAGATACACCACATAATCATCGAGGATAGTAGACCTTTTAGGATCTTCTTAATACTATTCCTTATGATTTTATCTACATTTATCTCATGGTGACAATACTATCATTTAGTGGTTGATCATTTATTTGTTCTTTGTTGTTTAGACAATCTAACAACTAAAAGAACAAGGATTCAAGAAGGTTATCGATAATGGGATAAGTACCCTACCTTCCTTTATAACCATATTTCATGATTTTCTACTACCACTAATTTCACCTTTCATAATGAATTTGACTTCAATGCAATAAATACGTGTCAATGACAATTATATGATCTATGTAGGTCCACTTTAAGGGAAGTTTCTCATAATCTCCCACTTGGGCCACATAGGTCATCCTTATATTAGACATCGTAATACCTTAAGAGCACAACTCGACTATCAAAATTTGTAAGAGACATTACTAAAATCTTATCCACGAAAATTATGAAAAAGAGTCTAGATTTAATTTGGTACAAGATTTAAAGAGTTTCATAAAAAAGCGCTACGATTATGATGCAGGATCAAACAAATTTTTAAAGAACTATGTCCAAACTTTATTTTGTACAAAACATCAAAACTAAAATCATAACCCTTGAAAAAATATACATCAAAAGATTCTTTAGAACATATCCCTCACGATCAAGTGTAGACAAACATTTTCCAAAAGAAATTGAGGGTTTATGAAAACAAATGGCGATTTGATTCCCCAAGAACAAAAGAAAAAAATCTTATTAGCATTTCTAGTTTGTTTTGTAAGAAATCCTTGCATCAAAAGTAAATACTTTATATAACACAGTAAGTATAACTTGAAAACTCTACTGAGATGAAAAACTCATTTCAAATCATAAAAGATACATATTATCTTTATCATTATTAGTCCGAGTGTGCAACATGTAAACAAACTTAATTTGTTTAACCAAATTAAATATGAAATTTTTAGAGATATAAAATGGGATACAATAATATGTGATAAGATAATGAGATAAATTGCTCACTTCATTAATGCTTTGATTTAACAACACACACATCGATTACATGATAAATTGAGTGCATAACCGTGAGTTTTGTCAGTAGTAACCGTGAAATATCGATTATATGATGCTTGTAGATTACTTTATTGGGTATAATGTTATTTCATTATATTGTACACGACATTTGTGCACAACTTATTTTCACATACTATAATAATGTATGTGATCTATGATGTTCAGTCAATCACTCAAAATTGATTCCCTATAAGGAATAACCTTGCTTGAAGACATAAACTCAATATACCCCATTAATATCTTTACAATTATAAGCATCATGAGTTACTACTACCATCATCTTTACATTTATTATTCATTGCCATTCTAGTTGGGTCACTGTAGTGACTACCAAACATTTCATAATATGAATATTACATTACGGAAAGACTTACATACACAAGCTAATAAGTTTTTTCACTTATTTTCATTAAATATCGCATGAGCAACAAACAAAATTATTCATGTTTATGGTTTTCACAAACTTAATTGGTGATATGATAGTGAAAGAAACTACGGCATCTGCATTTGACGACCATTATTGCCTTCCCAAAATATATATCACCACTTATATTTTGTTCAATTATTGTAATTGGACATGTAGGCTTCCGAATCACAATGATTGAATAAACAATAATATGTATGCAACATCATAAAGTACCATCATCCTAGCATTAAATATCATACATGGACCCGTAGGTAACCAAAATATGCATGATATTAATGCATTAGTCCAATATTTATATCTTCTGGAATGGAGAACTTTAATGAACACCAAACCATATATTATATAAATATAAGAGATACGCATACATGTGTAAAATACTCGTAATACATGAATAATTATATTATTGTCTATTCCTTAATTTGAAATTCACGAAAAATTAGACATTATGTGAAAATCAAATAGACCAAGAGTTTGCATGAGATATTATACAAATAATAGTAAATGGAAGACATAAACCATTTACTTTCGCTTCATCACTTATGTATGAGTAACAAATCAGAAATATTGACCCAAATCATTCATGGTCATACTAATGCACAATACGGTTATAATCACAATTATCATACTAGTGGCATATGTAAATATGACTTTTTAACATTGATGTCAATTATTTAACATTTGCAAAAATTCCAATGTTTATTTGATTCAAATATCAGCATGTGTTGCGCCTCAATTTAACCTTATACAAACATTAGGATAATCTGAAATGACTACAAGTATAATATCTTCACATGTAATCTTAGCCTGTATTTGGCATTTGATTCAACTGAATGAATACTTACTTATGAGTCTCAAAATTTGCAAGTCATGCATTTAAATATGCATACATGCAACGAAATCATAAATCTAGTATCCGCACATATGAATTGTAGCCTGTGTTTGACATTTAATTCAACTTAATGGGAGTACTAGCATTAGAATAAACAATAATTCTAATTTTCAACCACATGAATCGTTGGCTTGTGTTTGGCACGAGACTCATTAAAACACGAATATCATAATATTTAACAATATGAATCATTGGCCTGTGTTTGGCACGAGACTCATCAAAATATGAATATTAACAATAACGCAAGTCTAATATCCTACCATATGAGATATGTTGGCCTGTGTTTGGCACGAATATTCAACTAAAATAGGATCATTAGCGCAATGTTTTATCAGAGTTCTAGATAAAATATGGGAAAACATAAATTTTTTTCTCAAAAAAAGAGTTAGCATCATGGAACTGTAGAAAATTACTCCAGAAACTCAAATATTCGACGGAATTCAAAAATAATTTTTTTGGAAGTCATAAACATTATTTATGTAAAATCAATGCCCTAAAAATATTATACTCAAAACTTAATGTATAATTAATGGTCCAAATATAAATGCATACACAATAATCTAATATTTACAATTATCGATTAAGACACTTTTATGTCTTCCCCATCCAACATCATATAAATATTATTGTCGAAACATCAATTCATAATTACATTAGGACCTTTGCGCTACCAATTATAGATTATGCACAATAACCTAATATATCGAAATGTTATTGTCAAACACATAATCATACATTTAATATTCAAAATTTTATATTGAACCCTTTCATCAATAACAAATAATACATAAGATGAATATTAGAACAACCATGAACATTAAAAATAACCCATGTGGTGGAAAAATACATAATATTTGGGAAAATCATAATTTTTGCCAAAAATAGAAAATTTTAGTTAGCACCACAGAGATGTAGATAATTACTCCAGGATCTCAAAACAATTTGCGGAATTCAAAAATCAATTTTCTGGAGTGAGATATTGACGTCAACATTATTACCAAAAACGACAAAAACGCAATTTTAAGGCTCTTAACGATGTCAAAACGCAAAAGTAAAGTGGTTCCCATTGTTTTCAATGGGTTTTGTTTATTTCGACGTTTCCAGTCGACCATGTCAGTTTCGTAAAATTCCGAGCAAGTTTTGACCTTTCATTCTCACCAGTGAGTATTGGCGACAGAAGAAAAACGTCACAGAAAATCTCAGACACACTTTAAGAGCAGATTTAATGACAGAAATAAGACGTCGCAGAAGGTCTCAGGCACAAAAGCAATTTAATGACATAAATAAAAATGTCGCAGAAAGTCTCAGGCACATATTTCATTATAGACGAACATCAATAAGGAAAATCATGAGATCTTAAACTTTAGCTCTGATACCACATATAAAATTATTCTTAAGAACACCCTAATATTAATCACGAACACATTAATATGATTAAACTTTAACATACAATTGTTCTTAATATAAGGATCTTGGATCTTCATGTTTTCACAAAATACGTCTAAAAGATAAAAAATAAGACTTACCTTGGTCCAATGCATTGATCAATCTTGATTAATTGCTCCATCAATCTCCCTTCTTGGAAAAATTACACTCAAAATAGAATCTCGGAATTTCTCTCCCACCTCAAAAATAGTGTGTTATGAGATAACCCCGGATGGTGTAGGGCTCCTCTATTTATAAGGGGAAGAGGGCCGGAATCCTAGTCAAGGTGGGACTCTTTCAAGTCTCCCACTAATGTCACTAACCATCATGTGACTAACGGATAAGGTTTACCCAAATCTTTTAATATCTTTATTTATGACATTCCTAATTAATTATCTGATATTTATCAAGACCACAATTATGAAAAATTCAAAATTTAATAAAATTGAAATTAAATAATTAATTTCATTACTTGACATTAATTTCCAACATCAAGTGCTACTCTTCTTGAATAATTTTTATTTATGTACATAGTTGTCTCGTAGGATTTCTTGTCCTCTTATAGTTGTACTTCATTTCTTATTCATTAATAAAATTTTTGTTTTCTAATAAAAAAGGTGATAATTGAGGAATTATTTGGTCCTTTATGACATGATCTACACAACTTAAAGACTACGTTTGAGAGAAGAATCTTTAATCTTGTATGTCTAATAAATACACAATTATCCTTGTAATTACTTTTGAACAGAGCCTCTTACCTCTTTCACCATTTTAACAAAAAAAAAAGAAGTATGAATTCTTAGAATCTTTTATTGAAATTATTTATACTCATATGAGATATATTAAGTTGGTTCACCTTTTAAATAATTAGAAATTAACTCATGTACAACTAAATAAAATTGCAGCCTCATAAACTAAAAAAAGTTCATTTATATTTCTAGGGATATGACTTGTTCAACCAAATTAAGCTATTCATTCACCAGGTAATTCACTCATTCTTTATATAAATATCTTTTACACAATTACTTGCTTCAAAACTACATATACATCCTACTTATTATTTAAATATAATATGGTCTTTGAGTTCATAGAATGTTCTCTCTTTCTCAACTGATCTCTCACTTTTTTCTTCAAGAACATGACATTTAATAATTATTGTTGTCCAAGCGGCAATCATGCTATAAATATGATTTTTATCGTGTGTGGGGGGGGGGGGGGGGGGGGGATGTTTCACTATCAATGGTTTTAATTTTATATCCCAGAAGGGCATCATGCCTACACCTTCCATCTACTGGCTCGTGTTGTCACGGTCACTTTCTCTTATCATTGGACCTTTTGAGGTTCCATTCTTGACCATTTCATAACTATTCCCTCACTTTTTAAGCCACTAATAATAATTTAACACGTGATATACTAAACTATTTATTGTTTGAAGTTCTTTTCTTGAATAAATGTGCAGGACAAGAAATCACTTTTGTTTTCTTCGTGTGTTTTAAGGTGTATCATTACAATTAGGGATAATATGGTAACATGAACCCATCCCATATCTTCCACTAATTAGTCGGGTTGGGACAACTCAGTCTGGCATTGGATAGTCACCAGATCAAGTTAAACAAATGTGTTCATACATAGATCAGTCAATTTTGGACACGAGAACCCAAACCAGTGAACTCTTAATTAGTGAAGAGAAAAGTTTCAATGTTTAAAACATATTTATAACTTTATAACATGGTTATTTTTTCCCTAAATATATGTATAATATATAATTTTTGAATATATATATATATAAAGAAAATATATTTTGTTCCAGAGAAAAGAAATCAGAACAAACTTAAAATGAAATTCAATAAAATCAAATACAACAAAATCAAATTTAAATAATAAACACATAAATTCAATACAAAAAATAATATAATTAATACGTTCTTAACAACCCTCCCATTGGTTCAATATGGGTGAATTGATTTGTAAAATCTAGGGTTGTTTGAATATTGAAGTTCATGTGTGCAAACCCTTTCCTATGGATGAGGCAGGGTTGTGTGATCTTTGGTGATTTGTTAAGGACCTTCTTGGAATATGTGTGTAGCAAATCCTATTAGAGTAGGGGAGGTTGTGTAGGGTTGTGGCAATTATTAGATTTGGGGTAAAGGAGTTATGATGGTGTTTGGGTCAATTTAGAGTTCCACACGGGGTTGCGTTATGGAAGAACATCAGTGGAGGGTGGGAATGGTTGAGATGATACGAATATTATAATTCACTCTATTTTCAATAACATGCTGTGATTGAAATTGATTTATTTGCACCCAGTCTATCGAGAAATTTATAAAGAGATCTTAAGTATTTAGTTCTATTTATAATGATTTATTTGTCACCACTCTCATATTTTTATTTTTCTTAGTTATTGGTCCTATATGGGACAAGTGTCATTATCTACAAAAAGAAGGATGGGTAGTTACATGAAAGTTATAGGTGATTTTGGGTGGTTATGAGATCTTTTATAATTTTAAAAACACATGGGAGTGGAGCCTAAATACATCTGTATAGATGGGACTAAAGATAAAAACCCTAATTTATAAATTCACTTCTCACAAAATATAATTTGTGCTCTTGACAAAATAAGGGAGATTTAATTATTTACATAATTAAGTACATTCTCATTCTTCAACTACTCTCCCAAGATTACACTGACTACTAACACCAAAACATAACATTATTATTAATGAAAATAGGACTAACTAAAAAACCATGTACAAAATGTCTTGCAAACTCTTTATTTATGTCTCTTAATAAGCCTCGAGTTCTATCTTTTCGTAAGTTCATTGATGCTACAACATATGCATTTCAGGTTTAGATATATCTATCATTTCCTTCATCTTTGTAATGGTACCTTTAATACTTTACTTATGTTTGTTTAATTTCGTGACTTGGTAGGCTTAACTGAATTGTATCTTTACATAGGCATTATTCTGCATTAGTATTTATCTTTCTTCGATAATGATATTGGCTGGATTCAAGGTGAATTTTTTTATATTATGGATATCCTGAAAAAATGTATCATTCATTAAAAAAATAGAAATTGCTATCCCTAATTCCATAAAGTGAGAGATTTAGGTTAAAATTTTATTTATTTAAAATAAAATATCATTAGTGGAGCGGCATCATTGCATAAGAAGCCAAAGTGTAAGGTCTATTATTTATTGTCTTAATCGGGTTAGGCAAAATACTATGTATAGGACTATGTTTATGTAAGGAAAATTTTCCAAATCGTGTCATTTTGTATGTATTAGCTTAATTCTTTTCGGACAAAACCATTTCAGTTATAAGTTAGCACTTGCATTGGTTTATCCTTCAAATCCTATAAAGTGTGTATTTGAATATCGTAACAGTAAGTTAAAGCATCTACACCATAGTGCCATTTTTCCTACCATGTTTCATCTTCAATGTCTGCGGATCTCATAATGTATGAATGCGTAATATTTTTTATTCTTGGTATTGGTTTTTTATTTTAAAGTTGTTTGAGGACTTTTTTTAATATTTTTTTAAAGTAAATTTTGTTTTTGAGAAAAATAGTTCGAATGACCTATTCAACAAAGTTGCATTGTTCGTATGAATGAGAATTTTGCATGGTTCAAACGTGTTTCTTCATGTCGTTCAAACTACCTTCTAACTAAGTGCAAACGATTTTTTTTTCTTCTTAACAGTGGAACCGTGTTTGAAGTTTGTTCGAACGCGATTAGCTAGTTCGTCTATTTTTAGTTCAAACGAGGTTAGTAACTTCGTTTGAACGACATATGTCTTCATTCGAACGAGTTGATTTGGAAATTATTCCGCCTCAAAATTCATGTTTTCTTCAAATAAAAGGGTTGGCATCAGATTTTTTTCTCAAGGGTTAAAAAATATTAGTTTCCTAAAAGCAAAAAAATCCTCAAAATCCTCGTTTCACCCAACTAGTTTTGTGATCCATGTTTTATCTATATATGCTTGTTTGACATGTTACTTTTGAGAACCAATGTTTATATACTCTTCATATTATTGAGTATCGTTTCGTGGATTAGAATCCATACTTGTTTGTTGTTTTCATACATTGGACTCCATGTGTTTGAAGTGGTGGATTATGCTTTCGATCGATGGACAATTAGTGAGCCTAGATGGGTGGATACCGAGGAATATGAGGAGCACATGTTGTGGAAGTGAATAGGTAGAATCTTACGTGTCTATGTGAAGAAAGTTTATGTAACAAAGACGCGTCAATACATGAAAGGATTCAAGTCATTGTGGAAGTCATTTATCGTTCTTGTGTAAATTCCTAGATCATTGTGAATTTTGTGTGGTTCGATCGTCCGAGGTTTTTCCCATATGGGGTTTCCTTGTACATTGGGTGCTATGTGTTTACTTTAATTTTACTCTTGCTTCTCACCTAGATGCATGCTTAGGAAAGAAAACATTTGTAACCCCTTTAACATGAATATCGATTTAATTAGTTCTTTCTTAATTGGTTAATTTTGAAAAAAAATTAAAAATTGGTGTGTGTGACAATCCATACAACAACGTTTTCAAATTGATAAATAGTATATATCTCTTTAATTGAGTGGAGAGATTTTTACCTTAAGGGGAGATGTTGTATCTTATGTTGAGATTTTTAAATAACACGGGAGGTTTTTAAATATGCAAATTTATATTGTTATATGTCCTATTTCCATTTGAAAGGTATGTTTAAGTGTGTAGGTTTGCAATGATGCAACAAAGTTTCAAAGAGCACACTTACACAGTTTATGTCTTTCAATTCTTTATACTTTTCCCTTTTAGAAGTTGTGGTTGAGTCTTAAGAGAACTTGATAACCCATATGTTTTTATTTTAGGGTTTTGTCCCAAAATAGATAAAGGTAGAGTTTTATAAGGATAAATTTCTAAATCGAGTCATTTTATATGAATTGAATTAGTTCCATTTGGACAAAACCATTTGAATCATAAGTTAGGACTTGAGTTGGGTTATCCTTAAAAGCCTATGACATGTGTGAAGACCGTAATGACAAATTTAATGCGTCAACAATATAGTGCCATGTTTCATCTTCAGAATCCATGGATCTCATGAGGCATGAATGCGTATTATCTTTAATCATTGGAATTTTTGTTGGTTGTTCTTTTTAAAAAATGTTTGAAGCCTTTTTTCATAACAAGTAAATTTTATTTATTATAAAAAATCGTTTGAATGACTTGTTTAAACGAAATTGCATTTTTCATTCTAATGAGAACATTTTCTAGTTTAAAAGAGTTTATGTATGTCATCGTAGAAACACCGATTAACAATTGAGGTGTGACTCATTTTATCCCGCCCGAGAAAATAGCCTAAACCCGAACCCATTAAAATTATAAAGCACAACTACCCTAAAGGGAATCAAAGGGACAAAAACCTACAAATAAAATTGGCAGTGCCAAAATTTTAATACATAAATTGCAAAAAATCTCAAAAAGCTCTTACTAGGACCTTTCATCATTCGACTAAAGGCCCTAAGGTCCTTTAACTGAATGGTTGATGGGACCTTGTGTCGTTAGGTCATTCCGCTCCATGGTAATGATTACCCAACCCAATTGTATCTCCCCCTAACTGTCCACGTGTCACCACACCTCGGATCAACGATCCAGGGACTTCAATCATTTGGTTAAAGGCCTTAAAGCAGACCTTATAAATATTGATCCCCACCAAACTTCTAAAGGGCACAAAAAACTAGCAATGATCCCATTTTTTTCTCCCACGAGCGTCCGAGATACTCGAGCACATTCTGAAAAGTCCGAAAGAAGTTTGTACTTTAGATAATTTTCTTTCCTTTCAAGATTGTTTTTTCCAAATTGTCACTTCAGTCCCGAATGAGGTTTGTAATTATGAAAAGTCACATCCTAAAGAAAATTAGATGTAAACCTTTGCTCATTACACAACAGTCGCCACTTCTAGCCAAAGCGCAGCCCAACTAAAATGGATCTTTGGCCATCTCGGGTACCTTAAGTGGCTACCCTCCCCTAGGAAAAATTCGGTTCACGCTTTAAAGTCTACCCAAATTTCACGTCAAGCACCCCTATATATTAGGATAAACTTTCCATATTTGTTTATCTTTTTTAACTCGGCCACATTTTTGGGGACCGAGTATGCACTTTACATCATTTATATTTTAAATCCAGGTTCTTAATCCATCACCTCAGTTAATTGACTTCATATGCTCATATATTAAAACAATGTTTAAAAAAGCCACACCGACCAAATATAAAACATAAAAACAAAATTTTCAAAACCTTTCTAAGGAAAGAAGAGTCATTCCAAAACTTTGCAAAAGCTTAAATCTAAAGTTCTACTACTACCACTGCTTATCCAAATGAATAAAGGCCATCCCCATGTTGGCACCCCAAAAGATGTGTTTTCATATCAAATACTAGTTAAATGTCGACCTTTGATTATAAATTCTTTTAACCTATAAATATATCAATCCAACATAATGGAATGATATATTAAGGGATATGCTCCATAAATACCATAATGTTGTACATTGTATACCCAGTGCCATCTCCTACACTCGTAAATATATCTCGTCTATTGAAACTACGTTAAATTTGATCCCAACTCTGCTTGGGTATATAGGCACTATACTGAACTAAACTCGTGAAGCTCAAATGTCATAATATCTATATCAACATATTACTTATTAAGTATGAATCCCCCATCAATATAAATACCCCTCTCTTTATATACCCAAAGGAGGCAGAGGATGTTAAGAACATGACATCCTTAACTTCACATATCCAAGCTAGTTCGAAGGACAACACCTTCCAACTACCGATCACTCAATAATCATAATAAATTATGCCTTTGATGATGCATTCATTCTCCTTACCATTTTGGCCCTCCCCCTAAGCTACCCTATGCCCTACAGATAGTTTCTACCCTCTGTAAACCAAGTCCTTCACTTCTACACACATCACGTCGAAACACATGAACACTTGAACTAAGTAGGATTTGATATTATGACTACACGAGTACATATGCATAATATCTAGTCCTTAACGTGAGCACAAGCCTTGGTATTATGTCTCTTGATATATTATCGCCACTCTAACCACTCTCTCCCCTCTCTCATACATACTATAAATGAGATATCAAACTATTTTAAGTCGCAATTTCTCATACACCCTATAGAAACGTGCAAACACATTTACATTCTATACACACCCGAGTACTTAGGCTTTGATCTTGTGGCTACATGAATACTTAAGTGAAATACTGAGTCCTTCGCGTGATCACAATCCTCGACAATTTGTTTCACGCTATACTTTCCACACAGGGATGCAATAATCTATAACCTATCTCATACCATCTCCCATAACATATTATAAATGATAAATCAAACAATGTTAAGGATGTGATATTTTTCACCCCATATAAACGTGAAAAATGTATAAATTAAACACAGTAAAATTACATAGGCTTTGATCCCATGTCTTCTTGAGTACATAGGTGCCATACTGAACCCTTATCATGACCAAGAGCCTTGATAACGTATCTCTCGATATGCTGTTAAAACAGAGATACGCTCATGTCTCATATTATTTTTCTGTCTCTCCTCAAACCTAGAAAGTTATATTAAACTATCTCAAATTAGACCTCTCTTACACTCTTACAAACATACTAACGACCACCTGTAATATAAGGACATAGTCATGCACACGCACCCTTGTGTACCTACATCGATTGAAATGATGTTCCTACACCTCTCATTGATACTATTTTCATACCCAAGCACCTACCAACTTTTAAGGGATCCTTATCCTAAGGTCTCTAAAACATTTCTAAAAATAACTAAAAAGTAACCAATCAATGTTAAGATAGATAATAAGCATATAATTAAGGAAACATAAATAACAAGTGGGGTGCCTAATACTTTCCCCACTTGTAAGTCGGTTCCAAAACACACATAACAATAATATTTGGACCAACCAAAAACTTAAACCTTCCTTAGGATTAACGTGAAGGTATAACCCAAATATATTTATTTGTTGATATATAAAATAACATTGAGACTCAGAACAACCTACAAAACTCCTTATCTCACAAAACACACTTAGGCCTAGGACGAAGAATTAAGGTTATGCGACTCAAATTGGACATTGCATCAAACATATTAGAAGGGAAAGTCATTAACCCATGTCGAACAGATAGCCCGATCCTTGGTCAAAGAAACAAAGAGAGAGACAAACACTCTTGGAACCCACCGTTGAACGAACTCACACAAGTAGTTCCTCTCCCTGTGCCACACCACCGCTCGGGGCCTGCAATGCCACAATGGCAACTCCATTGGGGATAAATCAAGAAAACTAACTATCTTCATGCCTCGTTCCTAATATGATTAATATTGATCCCCTGCTTGTATACTTTACCTAAATTTTAGAATTGTTTAGAGGCTTTAGTTATATAGTCCCTTAAAACATAGATACATGATATTTCTCAGATATATAGTTATGCACGAAGGACCTCACAATAAAATAAATGTCACTGTAGGTAAAAATGAAGATTACCCGTGTTGCATCACGTAATCCATAGTCTTGATTTTAAAATTTTTGAAACACATACCATGGAGACCTAAATTAGTTAACCGAGAGGCTGTTCGTACATTAGAAAAGTCATTTCACCTGAAAAGAGGCTTGTATGTCAGAGAATTCACTTCTCCCCAAGATAACTTCGTACTTTAGATTATTTCCTAGAGTGAAGTTCAAAATTTTAAGAAGTCATTTTCTCGGATGGCTAATCGCCGATGAATTATCACTCTTTTCCCCTACCCGTCTGGTATATCAAGCAACTTCTCTTTTGATCCCAAAGTTTGGTGACTTGGAACATTTCAAGTTTTTTCAGTTCATGGGTATATATAATAATCTTTAACAACTATTAAATACTAGTTTAAAGTGGTTTCACCTCTACCATAAAGGTTGCTCAGTCCTATCAGCCCAATATATCATGATCCCTTGCAATGAAAAGCGATCCCCCAATCACTGATCTGTATCCCCCTTTTTCTCACATAAAAACATTAAGAACACAACCTATTCCACAAAAAAGAAAAATATTATGGTCCATTAGCTTTGATGAAATATTTAAAAAATTGTCAAATGGCCAGAGGCTAGTCCTAAACCCCTCAGGTTGCGGCTGAAAGTCTTCTAATTTTTAAGTGGAAGACACATAATATGATATCGTAAGTTATCCCCAAAATAGATTTCCCTTACGTTGGATTCCCCTATAAAAAAATATTTTGAGAAAATACAAGACCACACTCTATTACTTACTCGTTCCTCGCTTGAAAAAAGAGATCTCATCCCTGTTTACCTTAATTTAATGGGACTCTGTTCATTTTTTCTCCTCAGAAGATACTACTAAACAAAAAAAAGTAAAACACCATCCACATATGATTAAATATAAATAAAAGAACTGCATAAAAATAGTTCATATTTAAGTCCTTCTACCCCTATGTATTGTTCTTCTGTCAGTTATTCTATTCGCGAAAACCTGAATGAACGTGCCCCACCTTTTTTATAGTTGTTGTAATCTGCAGCGAGATTATACTAAATTCTTACCTTGGAAGCCCAAGTTTGCGGTTCGTATGACTGTTTAGTTTTCATCAGTGAGCTCCTGACCCACGTTTGTCCAATTTTCTTCTAAGTACACTCCATGTTTACTGAAGAATATTAGGCTCTATCCAAAATGAATCAAATCTTGAGATATCTTTAAAACATCACCACCTCGTAGAATACCATGCAGTTCGAACTGAATCTAGCACAAGTCTTCATACAAGAGGCCACTGCTACCCTCGAAATAGGAAAGAACATACCAGCTTATCCCTAAGATTCACCATTGAGACCATACCTCGATCAATAACACCGGAACACTACTTGCAATGGCCGTTAAGACCATACCAGCCAATCCCTAAGATTCGCCTTCACCATGTCCCCCTGATGACACTAAGGCCCTTTACTTTCACGAACCATTTTCCCTACTTGGGTACTTTGAACCTTATTAGCAGTACCCTAAGTACTCACACGTCGCCTCTTAAAGACCCACGCCATCCAATCAATATCTCCTCCATTTGTCAAAAAAGTTTTTACCCCACCCCAAACCATGAGATTACACATCAGCAGGATATAAACAACCAAAGAGATCACAAACATAAAAGAATTTAGATCTCTATTAAGAAGCCCGACTGCCAGAAAAATTCAAAATTACGATCTTCAAAACCTATAAAGGATTGGACTTCCTAAGTTCTCACTTATCTAACTACCACCTATTGATGTAGGTCTGAAACGTAAACCTAAGAGTGATAGAAAGTATGTTCTCATCCACTATGTGAATTCTCCCTCACCTCGTATATGGAGATGAAAGGTTGGGGGACTGCCAAAACATGGGATGATGTATGTTGTCCTTTTCTGAAGTAGTACAAATACAACAAAGAACTTTGTATCACCTGTAAAGACTTGGAACTCAAGAGGAAGGGTATATATTTATCTCTTTCATCACTCGATGGAGAGATAAAGTCCGTTGGATGGTCAACTACCCCTGGAAAATTATTAAATGGAGATCGTGATCAGAAACCTCCGAAAGGAAGTACAGAATGAACTTTGGCTCACATGAATCCATGATTTCAAAGCACTCGACCACACTGGGTGCAAGATCGAGGAAAGTTTGGTTTCTAGTGTCTATAGAGGAACCTTGATGAGTTAAAAATTAGTTTTATGCTCGTAAGAACTCACCTGAACACATCACCACCCTCGTGGTTAGTTACGAACATTAACCATCCATAGTTTCTATACTTCCCACGATATGGTAGCTACCACTATGCATTTCCATCCGTGATCCCCTCATAGAAACTATCAAGTTGTGCTTACTACCAAAGCTTTGATATCCCAAACGAAACACCACACAGATCTTTAGGCTTCCCTTAGCTGAGTATATTTGGCCTAAAATTACTGATCACCTAAGACCTCTCAACCATATACCCCCTTCATTCCTAAATGAAAATTTCCAGTGAGACTCCCATTACAAGTTCCACAAATGACCCGGTCATATTAATGAATATTGTTGCCATCAAAGACCTCATTTTTGTTGGAAGACTCATCCCACCAAAGACAAATGTGACCAAGAACCCCTTACTATAGCATCCAAACTTGACAACAATGCCCTTTTTGATACTACCATTATAAACACTAACCAACCCACTCTAATAGTATCAATTCATAAAAAATAAAGGATGAGTACGCTCTTTTAATTTTAAACATCCACCCCACTTGGCACACCATCACACTCCGTAAAAATAATTTTGGAAACCAATCCCACCATCGACTGTATGAAATTATTCATCATGTCCAAAAACTTTATGAAAACGAACCATTGCAGCCCAAACTTATTCCTCGTCACGGAGTGCATGATCTAAAAAGATCTCAAACTTCTCACTCGATTTCCAAAATAAATAGACCAATCAGTTGAATGAGAGGATATTTACAATGAAACTCTCCAAACCACTAAACATATTTCCTTTGTAGTACCAATCCAATTGTCCAGATGAGGAGGATCCACCTCTGACGTAAACCTATTTTCCCTTAAGGATTCAAGAACCTACAATGGTAACCACTCACCCACTACATTCAACACACTTTTGGTCAACTCTATAAGAAATAGTGGAGGTGCCACTTATACCAGTCACCATATAGGGGGACCAATAATTCATGCACCCCGGTTTCCTAGTCCTTTAATATAGATGAATGAAAGAGAGATACAACATAGGGAAGATGACCACATAACTTGGAAATTTCAAATATGTCACCAATTTTTGTATGAAGAGGAAGAAAGAGTCAGGTCCCATATCACTCAAATGGACACTTCTTGGACGACCAAATTAAGGGATAACCCTGGTGTGGGTACCCAAAATTTAGAACTATGGGCCTGGACGAGTAGCCCAGTCCTAGTGGCCCAAAGTCCAGGCCCCTCATCTCTCATATTGATCCGATCTCCCCCACGTTCTCATTAAAGGAAGTTATAGGGGAGATGGAAAACGTGGAGGAACCCATCACCTCCACTTACCTACATGTACATGTATATATTAAACTCTAGGTCCGGGGCAAAGGGACAAGTTTTATTCTCTGTAATTACTCTCCGGAGTATATAGAAATAATATCGACTGCACCACCGTGGACGTAGGCACATCTTTGTCGAACCACGTACATCCTTTGTTGTGTGATTGCCATTTTATATTCCTTGTTCTTCTTTGGTAATTGCTTCTTCCGTATTTATTTGTGTTGCATAATAATTGTCACCATAATTGGGGTCGTTTGTGGGAAACGTTCATCTTTCCCTGAGAAGAGCCCACGCCAAGAAAGGAGTTTAAGATGTCTGGTCACAGCAGCAATGCCCCTCAAGCAGGAGATATTCAAGAGCCACCTGCTCCTAGCAAGATTAGGTCTGAAGTCCGACGTTCAGATCAGAGAGCTCGCCTGGAAAGGCCAGCCTCAGAAGAAATTTAGGGACCAGCGAGGTCCACGCAGATATCCAGATTGATTGATGCATACGAGGCAAGTCTCCATGAGCAGAGGGAGTCTTCTGGCAGATACGAGGCTGAGAATGCTCGTTTGAAAAGAAAACTGGAAAGATTGGAGAGAGAGCTTCGTCCTGATTCCAGGAGACTCTCATATCGCAATCCTAGCCCTCAGACGAGTAAGTCTCGCAGCCGAGGAAGGAGCCCTAGGCGAGAATCTCAAAAGGTCAAAGGTGGCGAATCAGACGATGAACTCCGCGAACAGCTGCGAAGAGCTCACCGCTACCAGAGCCCTGCTCGCGGCGACGAGAACATACGAAACCTATTCTGCAGGGAGATGGACCAACATCCAGATCACCACGGAATAAGATCAACCAGAGAACTCGCGAGGTGAGATCTCAAAACCCAGATGAAGTCACCCTTCATGAGGGAAATTGAAGAGGAGGAGGCCCCCAAGAAATTTGCCATTCCAAGATTCAAGACTTACGACGGAAAAATTGATCCCATCGATCACGTCAGGCAATACCGACAGGCCATGACCCTCTGGAATCACCGAGATGCCCTGATGTGCCACATTTTTCCCTCGAGCCTGCATGATGTAGCACATAAGTGGTTCGAAAGGCTCCCCTACCGATCGATCAAGAATTTCAAATCCCTAGCCCAACTTTTTACGGCCCGATTCTTTACCAGTAGCTCCCATCCCAAAAGGATGGATGCTCTGCTAGCAATGAAGAAAATGCCTCAAGAGACCCTACGAGACTACGCGAAAAGATATTGGGAGTTATTCAATGAGATCAAGGACTGCGCGGAGGAAATGGCAGTGGCCTCCTTCAAAATTGGGCTCCCTAATTCTTCCCTCCTCTACCAGTCCCTAACGAAGAAGGAAGCTATGACTATTGACGACCTAATGGCTCGAATCGAAAAATACGCAAAGGTGGAAGATGTCACTCTCCTTAATACAGGAGAAAATGGTCGAGCTAAACTCACTACCAAGGGAAGTGAGAAAACTGAGAACCAAAAGAAAGGAGGAAAGAATAAGGGTAAAAATGGCTCCAAGGATAGAGGAAACCATGACGTGTCGAAAGCATTTCAGGCGGTCAACACCGTCTTCAAAGAACCGATTTACAAAATTCTCACGAAGATCAAAGATGAGCCATTCATCAAGTGGCCCAGGAAAATGGGAGGAGATCCCTCGAAGAGGAACAATGCATTAAGATGCGCTTTTCACAAAGAGGGAGGACATAAGACCGAGCACTGCAAAGCTCTTAAGTCTCACCTCGAGGAGTTGGCCCAGTCTGGGCACTTGAACGACTTTGTGGAAAAGAGGACAGAGAAAGTGGCTGCCAACAGAGAGGCGAGACCCGACAATGTACTGGAGGATGATGCTGGACATGAATTCGCAGTAATCCACGGAGCATCTGAAATCAAGCAGATACAAGGGAACTCGGCTTGAATGGAAGTGAAAAAACTTACGGCTGTAATGCAGGCCTTTCAAATCGATCCAGCAAAGTCCCAGTCAGAAAAGCATCGACGAGCGGAGGACGTTAACTATAACAAGCATATTGTTTTCACGAACGAAGATCTGGTGGGGGTAAGTACCCCACATCATGATGCCCTGGTCATTACACTCAGGATAGCCAACTTTGACATTGACAAGTTGCTCGTCGATCAAGGAAGCTTATCCGAAGTAATATACCTCGACCTGTTCAGGAAATTGAAGTTGAGCGTTATCGACCTGAAGAAAGCTACTGTTCCTTTGGTCGTCTTCGCTGGAAAAATGACCATGCCCCTTGGCAAGATAGTACTACCAGTGCGTGCTAGAAACATCTCCAAAATGATTGAGTTTTTGGTAGTTGACATCGACTCACCGTACCAGGCCATCCTCAGCAGGGGATGGCTTCATGCGATGAAGGCAGTCTCCTCGACCTACCATCAGAAGCTCAAGTATGTAACCGAGTAAGGAGTAATGGAGATCCACGGCGACCAAGCGATGGCGAGGAGGTGCTTCATAGCAGCCATCCGACCAAACCCAGAGAAGAAGGCCGGTCAACCCAGCAAGAAAGATGAAGAAGGTGAGAAACCTTCCAAATAATAATTAAAATACGGAAGACCTGGAGTAAAGGAGACCAGGCTCCTCCCCTCTGAGCGCGTCGTCGAGGACCTGGTAGAAGTTATGGCTGAGGATGGTGACAGTAGCAGAGTCTTCTTAATAGGAGCATCTCTCACCGACGAAGAGCAGAAGGAGTTGACAACCTTGCTGAGGTGCAATTTAGTTTTTTTTGCACGAGAACCATACGAGTTGCCTAGAATCGATCCTAGTATGGTCTGTTATCAGCTGCACGTCGACCCCACATTCAAGCCAATCACATAGAAGGCACGGAGAACTGCACCCGAGAAGGCTAAAGCGATAGAAAAGGAAGTCAAAAAATTGTTGGATGCAAGATCCATATGGGAAGTGCAATTCCCCAAGTGGTTGTCCAACCTAGTAGTAGTTCCGAAGAATAATGGGAAGTGGAGAGTTTGCATCGACTTCACTGACCTCAACAAAGCATGCCCTAAGGATAGTTTCCCTCTCCCAAAGATAGACCAACTAGTAGACGCCACAGCAACTCACGAGCGAATGAGTTTCCTGAACGCGTACTCGGGATATCACCAGATCCCTTTGTATGCCCTAGACCAGGACAAAACGGTGTTCATCACGACAGTTGGGTTATATTATTACAAGGTCATGCCTTTTGGGCTCAAGAATGCAGGGGCAACCTATCAGCGGCTGGTTACTAAAATGTTCAAGCATCAAATGGGAGACATAATGGAGTTCTACATCGATGACATGCTCGTCAAGAGCAAAAATAAAGAAAATCACCTCTCGGACCTGTCAAGTACCTTCGAAACCCTCAGGAAGTACCGGATGAAACTTAATGCGAGCAAGTGTTCCTTCGGTGTCCAGTCAGGAAAATTTCTTGGGTACTTGGTTAGTAAGTGGGGCATAGAAGCTAATTCAGACTAGATCGATGCAATCAACAGGGTGTAACCCCCTCGCACAATTCGAGACGTGTAGAAGCTCACTGGAATGCTCGCTGCCTTAAATCGCTTCATCTCCAAATCCTCCGAGAAGTGCAAGCCTTTTTTTCAGCTTTTAAAGGGGAGTAAACCGATAGAATGGAGCCCAGATTGCTAGCGAGCATTGGACGAGCTCAAATCCTACCTAAGCACTCCACCGCTGCTTGTCATACCATAACAAACGGATTCTTTGTACCAGTAACTCTTTGTATCCAATCACACTGTCAGATCTGCGCTAATATGCGAGCTTGCAGGGATCCAACACCCCATTTATTACAAGAGCAAAACCTTATTAGACACTGAGCAAAGATACCTGCCATTGGAGAAGATCGCCTTTTCCCTAGTAATAGCCTCGAGGAAGCTGAAGCATTATTTCGAAGCTCATACTATCATCTTCATTACATCGCACCCCCTTAAGTCGGTCCTAAGGAAAGCAAATTTATCGGGCAGATTGTCTAAATGGTCAATCGAGCTTGACCGGCTTAACATCCAATTTCAACCAAGGACAGCTATCAAGGTCCAGATCCTTACTGATTTCATAGCCGAATTCACGGGTGAAGAACTCTTTGACCAACCTCAACCAACAAGGCAAGAGACGAACCAAGCAACAGTGGAAACCTGGAAACTATTTGTTGATGGAGCCTCCAACTCAAAGGGAGCAGGGGTAGGCATTGTTCTCATCACTTCAGAAAACACAATCCTTGAACAAGGAATCAGGCTTGGATTTGCAGCCTCCAATAACAAAGCAGAGTACAAAGCCCTAATAGCCGATCTCCAAAAGGCGCAAGCTCTGGGAGCAAAATGTTTACAGGTGTTCGACGATTCTCAACTAGTCTCCAATCAGATAAGTGGAGATTACAATGCGAAGGATGAAAGAATGGCACCTACCTCACCTTGGTGAGAAAATTAATGACAAGCTTTGAAGAGATCAACATCCAGCAGTTTCCCAGGGGGCAAAACGATCATGCTGATGCCTTAGCAGCCCTGAGTTCGGCAGTTGATTCTAGCCTTAAAAGGGTCATTCCCATCAATTTCCTCATTTGTCCGAGCATTAACCACAACAGCAAGATGCCAAACGTGGAACAAATAATCCAGGTGGGATCAGCCCCTAGCTGGATGGACCCCTTAAAGGACTATTTAAAGGAGGGCACGCTCCCAGAGGATAAGAAAACTGCCCACCAGATAAGAGTCAAAGCTGCTCGCTTTCACTTATCCACAGGAGGCGACTTGTATAAGAAGTACTTCACCGGTCCCTACCTTAGATGCGTCCACCCAGGCGATGTCGAGCAAGTGCTACGCGAGTTTCACGAAGGAATCTATGGAAGTCATGTCGGAGGAAGGTCTCTAGCCTTTCGAGCAATGAAGTAAGGATATTGGTGGCCATATATGCAAAAGGACTCCGCAGTATATGGCCTAAAATGCCTGAAATGCCAACTTCACGCTCCTATGGTCCACTAACCCGCCAGCGACCTAAAGTCCCTGACCAGCCCATGGCCCTTCGCCCAATGGGGAATGGACATCGTGGGACCACTGCCCACTGTTGTCGGCAATCGCAAATACCTGTTGGTTACAACTGATTACTTCACCAAATGGATCGAGGCATAACCACTGGCTAACATCTGAGATTATCATATGATAAGGTTCATATAGAGGAATATAATCACTCGATTCGGAATCCCCAGGACCATCATCACTGATAATGGAACACAATTCGAGAGTGGCCCCTTTCAGGACTTCTGTAACGAACATGGGATCAGGCACCACTACAGTTCGGTGGCCAACCCTCAGAGTAATGGACAAGCTGAAGCTTCTAACAAAACTGTGATCGATGGATTGAAGAAGAGATTAGAGCGAGCCAAAGGCGTATGGGCAACCGAGCTACCCCATATCCTATGGGCATACTGAACCACTCCTCGGCGAGCAACAGGAGAAACCCCATTTTCACTAACATATGGCATGAAAGCAGTCATCCCACTAGAAGCGGGTTTGCCAACAATGAGATCCAACCTCGTCGACCAAGGCCAGAATGATGAGGCATTGCTCACTGAACTCGACCTAGCCGACGAGCACAGAGAACTTGCCCTAGTAAAGCTTGTGAGCTATCAGCAACAGCTCGCGAAGCACTACCACAAAAGGGTTAACCCGAGAAGATTCCAAGTTGGGGACTATGTTCTAAAGAAAGTCCTGGGCAGCACGGTGAAGTCATCAGACGGCAAGTTAGGACCAAACTGGGAAGGACACTTTAAAATAACTAAAGACGACCTGCAAGGTGCCTATCATTTGGAAACGATGGAGGGCAGAGAGATACCACGAGCATGGAACACAGCTAATCTCAAGAAATTCTATTTTTAGATTATAAAGGAATCCCATTTTTGAATCTTTTTCTTGTATTTGTTATGTGAAAGGGAAGTTCATTTCCCTTATTACTAATGAAAGTTACTTAATTGATCACACTCTGATCAGTAACAGCTGCATTTATCGCACATCTTTTCCAAATCACAGGCACGATGGTCGATATAACAGGGGAATACCCCTCCTCAGGTCATCGTCATGAAACACGAGAGACCTCTTAGCATTGCCCTTGGAAAAATATAAAGCCCTACAGAGGATTCTTAGGCAATGCGACCAGATTCTATACTGGTCATCAAACCTACTTCGATTGAGCAAAATTCTGATCGGATGAAGACATCCAATACCAGGTGTGTCCTCGCCAATTGCCCTACTTAGGCCTAAGGGAGTGTGACGACATAACCTAAAAGGTAAAGTGGGGCACAATGGTACTTTGGTATTATACTGAACTGGGGGGACACTTGCATGACAAAACAAAAAAGATTATGAAGCAACAAGAATATAAAAGGTTGGATGTACAGGTTTAGTCGGAAAAATTTCCCAAAACACGAACTTTTCATTAATCCATTATATTTACAACAATGATAATACATGTTTAGTCGGCGAAGCTTGCCCAAAGCATTTACATTATCAAAAATACAAAAGAATAACAACTGGAAAAATATCAAGGGGTGGAAGCCTCCGAGCAAGATAATCAGCCACTCTAGCTCTTCGTCCGTCATCGGGAGCAGGGGCTAACTCTTCCACAACCTCATTTACGTCCGACTCCAATAATTGCCGAGCAATAGCATCGATGGGGATCCATCGATCATCCCTCCTGAATGGGTTGGGCATCAGAGTGGAGGGAGACATCTCGTGACGATACCATAACACCGAGTTCCTCGGGACCTGCAGCTCCTTCAAGGCACTTAACCACCCTCTGATGAAAGAAAGTTCCTCGATCTCAGATAATCTTGTTGGAGCATCCAGCCAGCCTTGATCATAACCATCAGCCCACGCTTGCCGAGGACCTTTCTTGAACAAGTGCCGCAATCGGGTAACATCCCTTTGAAGCCCAGCAGCAATTACATATGCTCGCCGGACATCATCGCGAAGATCTTCCATCTCCTTATCACGAAGTTCTTCTGCTTCCCTATTTCTGCCCCTAGTGCTCCTACCAGCTCGCGAAAGGGGAGGACGAGTGGAACCTCGCGACATAGGAGGAGTAGATCTAGCTCGCGACGATGAGGAGCCTTACAGAACTGCTGGAATAGCGCTTGGTGCATGCTCCCTAAGTTGTAAGACTTCCCTCCTTAGATCTTCATTCTCCTGCTGAAGGAATTCCCCAACTTGGTTGATCTCGGTGGCCTCCAGTAATCTTATTCTCAGCGCATTGACTTCATCTTGCATTGAGGCACCAATGTCTTCCATCTCCTGAGGCTGTCCTTCAGCTTAGCCACTAGCTCGGATTGATCCTTATACTTCTGATTTCTAGACCTAAGGGACTTGTAAAGTTTAACAAAGGCATGGAGAACTTCAGGGCTTCTGTTGGGACCGAGGGTCCTACCCAATTGGGAAGTAGCAGGAATATAATCATCCACATCAACTAACTACAAGTAAAAGAAAGATAGAGGAGAGAAAGAGATCATCACAAGAAAAAATGAAGCCTTTTCATTAATAAGGATTGAGGTTACATTATACTAAAGAAAGAAAATTTACAAAAAAAGCAAAAATACAAAGCAATCCTATTAATTATCAACCTTAGGTGGCCCAGAGGTGGATGGACCTTTCTCATCATCAACAGGAGCACTGCCCTCGGCAGGGGTGGTCTCTGTCACTTCAACAAGGGAAAAATCAGTAGAGGTCGCCTGAGGAGCAGGATCAGAGCCTTCAACAACTGGGGCAGGATCCTCGTCTACGACTGGCCTCGGCCCTGGGTCGTGCTCGTCAAAGAGTGGGGATGCAACATCCACCCCAGCAGCTACGAGAGCCTTATTCCATCCTTTCTTGAAGTTCAGACGGCTGATATAGCCTATCTGAACTTCAGTATCTTCGTATGCCGTGGCCCAGCCAGAATTGTAACAGTCTTCCTTGGCAGTGATAGCCTCGGACTCCTTCTTCTCCAGCTCTTCAGAGAGCACCCTTTTCTCCTCCATGACAGCAAGTTTGCTCGAGCAAACTAGATCATAGGCCTGCCTCAGCTCCTTTAGATCCTTGATCGCCGCATCCTTCTCCTTGCTCGCAGTGGAAAGAGCCAAGTCAGATGAAATCCGAGCAGCATCAACAGCCTTAAAATTGGCCTCGAGCTCCTTACCCTTCTACTTCAGGGCAGAGTTTTCTTGCTCTAGTTCAATGTTCTTCTTCACCAGCTCATTGCGTGAACGATACAGCACGACGAAGTCAGTAACGAACTGCGAAAAAGAGAAGTCATTAGAAGAGGAAAATGAAGAAAATCAGAGAAAAAGAAAGAGAAAATCTTACCAGAGCAAGCCTCTGGCTAGCCTGAAGGGCCAAATGCTCCGACCTTACCGCCCTTTGGCGATCAGCCGGGGGGACAGCTCTCTCGAGAAGGGGCGGGGCCAGATGAGGAGAAATTTCCACAGAGGCCCCCTCAGGCAGAGCAGACACCGGGACTAAGGCCTACCCGGCCTTCGTCCTCGCCTCAGCCTTCCTTCTTTCCTCTTCCTTCTCACTCTCTCTCTTCTTCTTCTCCTCGACCCTCCTCTTCTCCTCTAGTTTTTTCTTCTCTTCCTCCTTTTTCCTCTCTCTCTCTCTCTCTCTCTCTCACCTGCTCTTCTTCCTTCCTTCTCCTCTCCTGCTCCTGAACGAAGGACCGGGAACCAGTATCCATGGCCCCAGAAGTAGATTTTTACTTCTTGGACCTCTGTGTAGAAGCACGTGGTCCTCATCATCATCATCTCTAATCAAGTTCTTCCTTGGAGGCATCTCTTCACTTGAACTGCTGGAAGTGCTCGACGATCCTCGAGCTTCAGAATCCTCCTCACGATCAGAGGAACTGCTACTGTCAAAGCTCCCTTCACCCAAATTACTCACAGCTCGTGCAAGCTCACTTTTAGAGCTGCTCTCCTCTTTGTCCAACTGTATATGCTCTGCAGTAGTCTCTTCGAAGGAATCAAACCCTGTTACACTACCCACAGGCCTAGCTATGAATTTGGAGCCAACGTTCTTGTACTTGAGCAGAAAGGCAGCAGACCTGGGGTACTCGCCGTCATCTAGAGGCTCCCTGATATTCCAAGCTTTTACCAATTCCGAGATACGAACCTCGCTGAGAGGAGGCTCTAATTTCTTTCACCTCGCTGTGGAAGAAAAAGCAAAGAGGAGTTAGAAAGGTCATAAATTAGCAAAAGTTGAAACGACAGTACGATGACTACCTATATATTCCTCCCCGTAAAAAGGAACAGTGAACCTCTCAGACCTCAACCTTTTAAATTGGGGAGAAAACTGCCAATTTCTAACTAGGAAACCTTTATCCCAGTAGTCCTTATGGGAATCAGGTAGATTTACTACCAATACCCTATCAGGGCTCCTAGTCTTGAGGTATAAGACACCTAAGCTAGTTCGAGAAAAGGAGTAACAAAAAAAGACCTCGGCAAGTCCTAACCTAGTGCCATACAATTGATTTATCCTATGCACGCCATTCACTATTTTCCACACATTGGGTGAGCATTGTGCGGGAACGAGACTAAATAGCCAAAAAAATGCAAAAATAAATCATTAGGGGGAAAAGTAAGTCCCCCTGGGAAAGAAGCAAAACATGGATCCAGTGGGCATCCTCTATATCCCTAACGTTCCTAGGAGGGGAGGCACAACACTCAATATCTACCCACTCAGGGATGTTATAGAACTTCCTAAATTCAGAGATTGACCTATTTCCAATCTTCGCCATTGGAAAACTCAAGAAAAGCTACAAACCAAAGATAAAGCACAAAGAAAAAGCACAGGAAACTTACAAAATAGAAGATCGGTTCAAGTGATGAAGAAGCACGAGCTCAAGACAACTAAGAAGCAATGGGAATGGAGATTGAGAGAAGAAGGTACGAGGCGCTAGAGTTCTCAAAAGATAGAAGAATACTGGAAAGGCTGAAGTGACGGGAGAAAATGTGGCTATTCCAACAAGCCTTCAAAATCTAATCATAGTGCACAGTAAGGGAAGCGGGTGCCGCCAAATCAACTTCACAGCTTTCGAGGAATCGCAAATTGACCATAATGGCTGATCATTTAAATCTATTGAGCCCATAAACACGGCCCAACAGATTTAGGGGCAATTGTGGGTACCCAAAATTTAGAACTATGGGCCTTGACGAGTAGCCCAGTCCTGGCGGCCCAAAGTTCAGACCCCTCATCTCTCATATTGATCCGATCTCCCCCACGTTCTCATTAAGGGAAGTTATAGGGGAGATGGAAAACGTGGAGGAACCCATCACCTCCACTTACCTACATGTACATGTATATATTAAACCCTAGGTCCGGGGTAAAGGGACAAGTTTTATTCTCTATAATTACTCTCCGGAGTATATAGAAATAATATCGACTGAACCACCGTGGACGTAGGCACATCTTTGCCAAACCACGTACATCCTTTGTTGTGTGATTGACATTTTATATTCCTTGTTCTTCCTTGGTAATTGCTTCTCCCGTATTTATTTGTGTTGCATTATATTGTCACCACACCTGGCATAATAGGATATAACATACGAGCCTCCATAAGGAGAAATTGTACCTCCTTTAAAAATACTAGCGGGTCATGGCTACCCTAATAGTATTCTATACCAGTTATGACATACATTAAGGGAAGAAAGCTTATGAAAATCCACCAGGAAATAAATATCGAGTTCTCCCATATGCTACCATCCACGTGATGATAACAAACATTGAAGGTGACATCGATCCTTATGGATTGATAGGATAAAATCCTAGGCTAAACCCCATCTTGAGAAACATCTCCGCCAGCAAACTAGAGCCTACTCTAAGTACTTTAGTCTCACAGAGTGACCAAGGCTACTACACCCATCTGCCCGAGTACGACATTATAGATTTCTTCGACCATATCTTAATCCCTAAGAGAACACCTCCCCAGGGTCCAAAGACAAGTATGTACTCACTCCTCTATATGGAAGATGATGACACATTGAGACTAATCCTCAGGGAAAGGTGATAATATGCAAATATTGCGTATTTCATCCCTCGAACCTACACATTTTAGCCCCCTCGGGCGCCTTAATCTCTATATTTAATCCCGTTAACAAGACAACCTCTATTTTATATTGTTAACATGCTATATTAGGTATAATTGGTCTTTTGTACGTATTTAGGTACTAAGTGTGAAGTTTGGATGCATTTCGGCTAAGTTATGTACATATCTGCACGCGCAAGGGCAATTCGGTCAATTCATAGTTTGGGCACCTGGCCCAACATCTCCCAAAAGTTGTAGCCCTCCTCGCAAGCTTCGCGTGTCCGTGAACGGTGCACTAATCCAAACCCTAACGAAGAAGTTACAGCGATATTAGCGGAAGAGATTTCCAATTGAACCAAAATAGGGGGAGAAGGCTGAGACCCACTTGATCGATCGATTGACCAAAAGGGTCGATCAATCGATCCTTCAATTTTCATCCTTAGAGATTTCACAGTGGGCAAATATCTGCTCGATCGATCGATCGACCAAATGGGTCGATCGATCGATCCCCTATTTTCTGTGATATTTTTCCCTTTTCTTTTCTATTTTTATGCCAATTTACTATATAAAGGATTTTTGTGTAATGTTCAGATATAATTAGTTTTAGATATTTTAGGTTCGGGTTTGGGGGATTGAGATCTCATTCTTCATTTCTTCTTGGTTTGACACCCAATTGGGTTTGTAAATGAACTATTCATCGTCCCTCTCCTTTAATATAGTTTGTATTTCTTTATTTACCGCTTTATTTTTACGCTTTCTAGTGTAGATTTATCGCGTTTATTTACTACTTTCCTTTACCGTGTTTTTATCATACTTTCTAGCTAATTTAGTCCAGGTTGTGTCGGATTGAACTTATTTCAAGTTTACATGTTGCTTTGCTTTGGTGATGGAGTTTTACGGGTCTATTTCGAGTGCGTTGTCCTAGTTATTACGCCTAGGAGATTTGACGGGTATATCATGTATGCTCCATGCTTACGACCTTGCGTGCGTAATTTTCGGGCTATTTGTTGACGCCAAAATTATATTAGACTTTTATGCGAATTTAGGAGTGTGAAAACTCTTAATTTAATTAACTGTCGAAACGAGACGCAGTCTTAATAACTCGTCGACCCATGTAACCATTTTATACTAATTAACTGTAGGTGAGGGATATTCGACGCAACCTATAGTTTTTATCCGCTTTATTAATGTAGTTTAAATACAATTGCCTAGTATAATCTTTTTCTTTATTTATCTTTTATTTTGTTAGCAATTATCTTTTACACTTTTATTCGGAAGTAATAAACCAAATAATATTCTAGCAACTTATTTTTGTGGATTCGATACCCGAACTAGCCGCTATACTCCCTTAAAAGAGTGTAGTAATAGTATAGGTTTTTGTATAGAGTTGGTGAGCAAACATAAGACGGACGACGAATAGGCGACTCTCGCGCCGCGGCGAAACCCCGACCTATCAAATGGCGCCGTTTTCGGGGATGAGATTGTTTTAGAATTTATTTGATTTAGTATTTCATTGTATTTTCTTTCTATTTGTATTTTTTGCCTAACATTTTTGTAGGACTTCTACATTTGATCACCAAGAACCCTTAAATTTTTCGTGGGCGCGTCTACTTTGTGTTATTCGCCACTTCGAGCCATTTTTAGGGTAAGCATGTCTTATTACAATCCTTTCGGTAATCATGATGATAATTATCAAAATCCTCATAAGCCTTTGACTTTTGGTCAATACTTAGAGTCCCAAACATTTTCAAATTCAAAAATGTCTTTGGGTGAGTATTAAAAAAGTCAAGCTTTGGAGTGTGTGTATTTTGAGGAGGATGATAACGATTTTGGGCCTCTAATTCCTTATAATAGGGATTTTGAAACAAATTGCAATATCTTTGAAAATTCTTATAATAATGAGTTTAAGTATAGTTCCGATAATAATTTCCAAACTTCTCATTTCCAAGAATCAACACCTCCACCTATGACTTTCGGTAAGGTCTTGTGCATGCTTGAAAATGAGAAACTTGAAAACCGTTATCGGGAAGAAAATAGTTTGTGGGAGAATGGATTGGATTTATTATTTGAGTCTGGCGACGATTTTTCTTCCGAGACTTTTGAAGTCGAGGAATGTTTTGAACCAAATGAGGACTTTGTTCCTACTTTAGAACAAATCATTGTTGACTTTGCCCATTGCATAATAGATATTGAAAGTGAGGATGAAATGGAAGTAATATCCATTTTTAATGAAATGATTTCTTCTTTGGCCCCCAAAGAATAACATTTCATTGAAAATGATCTTATTTCTTTCGAAACTCAATCTTCAAGCGATGATGATTCATCTCTTGAGTTTGAATTTCTTTCCTCCCCATTTTCATTCTCTGTTATCACACTGTCACAAGTAAACTTTAATGTGTTAAACCTTTTCGTCGATGAGGAGTGCTTGCTCGAGTCACCTTCCACGATCAAATCTTTGCCTTCGTGTGCGCCACCTCCCATTCCAATTTCAAAATCCTTAGGAGGATATTATGCTTTTCTCGGTCCCCACATGTTTTTGTCACCCGTTCAATTCAAATCCACCATCGTCCCTCAAAAACTTTTAATTGGCGATAGTTAATTTCTTCCGCCTTACACATGCCTTTCGTTGTTTAAACTAAATTCATATTTTTCGGAAGGCATGCTTGAGAGTGAGGGTACACTGGTCACCCTCCAAAGTCAAATCATTTTTATGGTGGACCCTTAATTATTTAGACTTCTAGTGTATAGTGAGTGTGATGCCTAAATAGTAGGTTGTATATAGTTAGCTTTTTATCATTTCATTCCTTTTTAATTTAGTCTAGTGTAATTAGTTAACTTTTTGTTATTTGTTTTTGCTATGCTTGGTACTAACATGTTTTGTAGAATCTTTGGACTCATACTTTCACGAGATCGCTCATTTGTGGGTAATATCGCTCTTTTCCTCTCTTTAACTTGGTTCTTAATTCACATTGAGTACAATGTCAGGTTTATATTAGGGGGTGTGGGATATTCTATCAATTTAATTGGTAGTTTCTTTTATTTTATTACATGTTCTTTCCAAGCATGATGTTCTTGTAAAAAATTAAAATTTTCAATTTTTTTTTCTCATTTATTAGGCATTTTGCCCTTATTTTTGATGATAAATGTTATTAATTGCCCGATCCATTAGACAATTCAACGATGCATGTTCTCGATTTTATAAGTTATTAGACTTTAGTCGTCAATCTTTGATATTATGAATAACTTCATGAATTAAACTTTAATCCCATGAGCACATGCACTTTTCTTGCTTTATTGATTTGGTCTAAGATTTTTATAACTCGGTAATCTCTTGTTGCGTTGTATATACTTACACCGAGTGATCTTTGTGCTTTTCTTCATTTGTGAGTGTTATATACTTTTCTTTCCTCTTTGAAAATGTTGATTTCGTTGGTAATCTCACTATTCGTTCATTTGATCGTTCATTAATTGATTTCATATATGAAATGTATTACTTGAGCATGATTTTTAAAGTTTTTTTTACTCGATAAGTGCGTAAACTTTAGGAAATGATCATAGGACATCTTTGTTATATCACCCATATTAGCCTTGACATCACCTTATATGTTTCCCCTCGTCAACCCCTTTGAGCCAAAATATAGCCTTTCATTTCATTACCCAAAATCCCATAACCAACTCCGCATTGGGGTTTTATACCCCATATATATTACCTTCCATACCTTTGTTTGGAATATTACTTGGGATTGAATGATATTGTTGTGTTGCGGTTGCAATTTAGGCACGTGAGAGTGTGAAAAGTAAAGAAAAGAAAAAGTTAAAAAGAGAAGAAAAGAGAAAGTAGAAAACAAAAGAAAATATGAGAAAAAGAAGAAAAGAATAGAAAGAGAAAGTTATAAATGTTGTATATAGTTCAATAAGCTTTGATTTCTATCCAAATGATACATCCAATGCTTATTTGGAACTTGTTTTCCAATTTTGATTTTGCCCGTATTCTTCCCATTATTCTATGTTTTCATTCCGAACACTTTGAATCCGTACATACATATCCTTCATTTCATACCCTCGCCAAACCTACCTTATAACCCTATCCAGTCCAACGTGATCTTAGGGTGCATGTAATTTAAAAGTTGAAATAGTTTTCATAATCTGTGAAAATACATTTCGTCTCTTTTAATAAGCGATATCTTTCATTGAGATTACAAATTTTAATTTCCTATATTGCGTTCTTCATTTGTGACATGTGCGCGACCTAGTTTCCATTTACATTTACTCTTTATGCCCGTATGTTCCGTGTGTTAACTCCCTATGTCGAGTGAATTCACTTGATGAGTGTAATGCCCGTGAGGATTGAATATATGCTTGCTTTATTTAGTATCTGATTTATTTAAGTTTTGCCAAATCACACTTTGCATGTCCCCGCTCCCCTCCCACATGTTAAGGTTTCAATTCTATGAGGTGAATTCTATAATGTTAATGATTTGGAATTTTGTGTGAATTCATTCACTTCGCTAATAATGCGTATGAAATCTCGTTCGCTATTGTTGGGCTTGTCGCATGCTGGTTTCGTCATATTTTGAGGAAAACATATGATGTTTGTGGGTTTCATCCCTGAAATCCCTCACAAGGTGACACTCGTCCACTAGGGTAACCTAGGGGTTTAACGGGTTATTGCATACGCTAAATGCAATCGAATCGCCCGTGAAAGTGGCTTTATGCTTTTATACCATATATTTTGTACTTGTATCCTGCTTTTGGTTTGCTTGTAGTTCTTGTTGCATCCTATTTCATTGCTAGGGACTAGCAATGTGTAAGTTAGGGTGTGTGATAATACACAAATATTGCATATTTCATCCCTCGAACCTACACATTTTAGCCCCCTCTGGTGCCTTAATCTCTATATTTAAGACCGTTAACCATAAAACCTCTGTTTTAAATTGTTAACATTGTATATGAGGTATAATTGGGCTTTTTTAAGTATTTATGTACTAAGTGTGAAGTTTGGATGCATTCCGGCTAAGTTTCGCACATATCCGCACGCACAAGGGCAATTCGGTCAATTCACAGTTTGGGCACCTGGCCCAACATCTACATGGAAGTTGTATCCCTCCTCACAAGCTTTGTGTGCCCATGAATGGTGCGCTAATCTGATCCCTAACGAAGAAGTTACAGAGATATTAGCGGAAGAGATTTCCAATTGAACCAAAACAAAGGGAGAAGGCTCAGACTTGCTTGATCGATCGATCGGCCAAAAGGGTCAATTAATCGATCCTTTAATTTTCATCCTTTGATCTTTCACAGTGGATAAATATCTTCTTGATCAATCGATCGACCAAAAGGGTCGATCGATCGATCCCCTGTTTTCTGTGATATTTTCCCTTTTTCTTTTCCTTTTCTTTTCTATTTTTATTCCAACTTACTATATAAAGGATTTTTGTGTAATATTCAGATGTAATTAGTTTTAGATAGTTTAGGTTAGGGTTTGGGGGTTTAAGAGCTCATTCTTCATTTCTTCTTGGTTTGACACCCAATTAGGTTTGTAAGTGGACTATTCATCTTCCCTGTCCTTTAATATAGTTTGTATTTCTTTATTTACCGCTTTATTTCTGTGCTTGCTAGTGTAGATTTATCGTGTTTATTTACTTCTTTCCTTTACCACATTTTTATCATGCTTTCTAGCTAATTTAGTCTAGGTTGTATCAGATTGAACTTATTTCGGGTTGACATGTTGCTTTGCTTTGGTGATGGAGTTTTACGGGTCTATTTCGAGTGCGTTGTCCTAGTTATTATGCTTAGTATATTTGATAGGGTATATCATGTATTCTCCGTGCTTACGACATTGCGTGCATAATTTCTAGGGTATTTGTTGACGCCAAAATCATATTAGACTTTTATGCGAATTTAGGGGTGTGAAAACTCTTAATTTAATGAACTATAGAAATGAGACGCAGTCTTAATAACTCGTCGACCCATGTAACCATTTTATACTAATTAACTCTAGGTGAGGAATATTCGACGCAACCTATAGTTTTTATCCGCTTTATTAATCTAGTTTCAAAACACTCGCCTAGATTAATCTTTCCCTTTTTACATATTTTCCTTTTTGTGTATAATCATCTTTTACAGTTTTATTTAGTAATATTAAACCTTATAAATTCTAGCAACTCGTCTTTGTGGATTTTGATACCCGGACTTTTCCGCTATACTCACCTGTTGAGTGTAGTCATAAGTTTAGGTTTTGTATAGGGTTAAGCCGAATATAACAAACGATCAGTGCATAGGTGACGCTCGTGCTGCGGAAAAACCCTGTCTATAAAAAGGAATAGAACTCCACAGACAAGGACCCACGTCCTTCGAAGCTATCAGCATTTGGTACTACAAGTTTGTGATCGGATATAGAGGTATTTTAGAAGAGATTAGCCAAATTAGGAAGAAAGAACATCGGGCATGCCTCATGAAAAAGTTATGCTACACTAAAGATAGTTTACAACCAAGTCTCTAATACAAAGGACCACCATTGAAATCCTTTAACAGAAAGGGGGAGATCAGGTACCCCAACGCAAAAATACCAGAGCATTTAGCCTACCAAATTGGGAGTGTTACCCTTGGAAACACAAAATACCATATGCGGCGCCATAAAAATCCATTATATTCCTCCTCAAGTAAGTCTACCTATGGAAGATCACATTGATCCCTACACGGAGCTCAACCTGCTTGTTTTATGGCTAGGATTTGACCCTGTCTTAGTTGGGATACCGCTGTGGACCTACTATTATGCCGATGTTAGATGTAACCATTGGAACACTTACGTAGTTGCCACCCACATAGTCAAAATAATTTCAATCCAAGACGAGATGACATCCCGAGGCCATCTTCTACTAGAATGTCCCCCTTCCCATAGATAATCATATAAATTAGAGATGAAAATGGTCAACCCTGCTCCCCATGACATCACACATGGAAATTTTGACAACCTATAATATGTTGTGTTCGTATTTTTTCATTCCAAATTTGTCAAAGAAGTCTCACTTTGGGGGTCCAAATACGTTGAGTACCTGGGTTACTATGAGAACAAAATCTACTAAGCCAATATCATCGTAAAAGAGATGAACTAAGAAAAATATGAAATATCCTCTGATAAAGAAGAACACTAGGATATCGCCTCCAATAATGACATTTATTCAGGATCATCCATGTCTATTGAATCATCACCTAATGCACCGGACTCGATAGATGATCAAGTTCTGGCAATAGTGGTAGATTTCCCTAGCCCCTCCCAAAACTCAAACATATCTATATGGTGGATAGATAAATCCATGTCACAAACGTCCACCAAAACTCATAACAGGGCTCCCCAAATCACAAAGCTATCCCAAATCCTTAACTGGACTGATATAATGGAAGCAAAGCCAACACCACTTATCTGTAGTCCCGCTTTCTTGGTTGACCTTCTACGCTGTTTACAGAAACCTAAATATTAATTCCAATTAAAAAAATTACTCTCCATATATAAAGAGTTCATTTTCCTCACCAGGTCAGGTCAACACTCCACTCCTCTAAACCTAGTTAATAAGGAGAAAGTTCTCCCCCCAAAAAATTATCGCACTGCCTCATTAGGAAACATAAAATCCAAGATTAAATTCACCTAACATTAGATAACATCATCACTTGGGAGATCTTACCTACATCCAAGAACATCGAGCTACCCTCGTCCATATGTTATACAAAGCTTTTATGCCTACGGAACTAATCTCGACTGAGATGTCATCTACAATCTGATCAATCACTATAAAGCAACACATCCAACTTCTAAAATGAAGACCTACCCATGTAAGGTTGCAATTATTGATTTTCACTACATATCACCACTGAGACATGCATACGGATTGTGCCACTGGTACTGATAAACAATGTGTCCACCATTAACGAGTACCCCCTCCTCACCGCCACCGATATTTGATACGTTGCCTTAGGGTTTACACCATCCTATACGGCCATCAGGGCTTATGACAACACTCACTGAGAGGTCCTAGGATTAATTGTCCTTACTATCATAAAAGGTCCTATCAAATGTTATGTAGAGCTTAAATTACTTGACATCCCATCCAACTTCAATCTTTTGATCATGAGCGCTTGGATACACCCTATGGGGGAATTACCCTCACCATTTCACATGAAAGTTAGGTTACCATTCGATATGGATGTTATCTTAGTCCACGAGGACAATGACTAGGACACTGTCTCCGACACTGGTATCATTCCCCTCCTGGATACCCACTATGATACTAGTGACATCTACCTTATCGAATTCTGATTCCTACCAATTTCTCACATGATAGAAAAGTAATCGGTTTAGTGTAGCCATTCGAAACATCCATAAAATGGGATACTTAACAGGGTTCATCCTAAGAAGAAACTAAAATATATACCTCAAAGCCATCACTTCTACAAAACATAAGGGAAAGTTTGGTCTTGGGTATACCCTTAATAGCAAAACTCCAACCCCCGGTCCTAATGAGCCCCATTAAGGGTGGAATGGTCATTTTCATCTTTAAGGATAAAATTTTCCTATCACGAAATCCCCGTACCATTGTGGGATGAGGAAAAGAATTCCTTGCAACATTGGATGAAGATCCTCTATAAAGAAGGACTATACGTAGAATACGAGAATATATAAAAGGTCATCCAAAACAAGCTCAACTCTCATAGGTCACCGATAAAGACAAAAATAACTCTAAGCATAAACCAAAGTTAGGACTAGCCATGTTATTTCCCGATGAAGTTTCCTAGGTAGACATGTTAGGAATCACAAAGTTAACTCATGATGAAAGTTTCCATGATTGGTACACCTCCTCGGCCACCCTAGGTATTACTATAAAAAAGCGATAATTAGTCAGCATATCTGAACCCGAGCTATACATTCGAGTAGAAGAATTAATAAACCCACCTACTACAACTCCACCTTTGATCAAGTATCAAGATATGACCTACTATCCCTCCTGGAACTATCAGTGGAGTAAATAAAGCTGGTGCAATCCCACTCCAAGGCACTCCCCTACACTAACCCTATGGTCAGTCCAACAAAGGATCTCGTCGAAAGCTCTAAGGGGGTGACTATGCATAAATTCTTCTGAATTTATCCTCCTAAGTTAGTAGTTTTAGTATCTCGAACAACGTAATTGATTTATTTTTATCCCATATCATTGCTAATGGCTTCTTCTAACAAGTACCCCAAGTTTCGTGTATTTCTTTCTGTTTTTCCAAATATTTAGTGCAAAGAAAAGAGAGAAAGAAATCAGAAGAAAGAAAGAGAACAAAGGAAGACAAGTCAAAGGGAAAAAGCTTAGTTCTACACACGGATTTTGGATTTGAAGCCTAATGAAAGTTGGATATAATCAAATCACAAGAGTGTAGGAAGAAACGACAGTCGAATCGGAGCTCTGGATCAAAAGATATGGCAAGTCAAATTTGGAGAAAGAAAGTCACAATTGAAATTAATTCTGGAAGCTGAAGAGTTTCAGGTCTTGAAATTTCTTGTATAATTCCTTTTTATTAGTTGTAAAACTGGAGAGGCATTGGAAAAGTCATATTTGGGTATAAAAAAACCCAATCCCTAGAGTAATGAAAGAGAGGAAGACGAGGGAGTTCCTTTTGGCATATAGTTTCATATTTTCTTAGGATTTAGAAACCCTAGCTTATAAGTTGAACAAGATCTATTCAAGATTCAAGTTCATATTTCCTTCTTCTATTCAAGTATTGCTAATTTCTACTTTCCATTTCTTCCATATTATAAGTTCAAATTCCTCTTGTAGTTTAATTTTGTTTCTCAATTCAAGTTTCTTTTCAATGCATAATAGAACTATGATTTCTTGCACATTTAGAATTTTATTTTCATTTAATAAAATCATGTCTAGATAAGTTTTTTTTAGGGTTGGGATGCATGAACCCATGCCAATGTAAATTACATATGTAGAAAATAAAATTTAAATTAAAATTTTGAAAGGGTCGTGCAAGATAATTCTACAATCATTATAGGTCTTTCAATCTCTCTTGCCCTAGGTACTTGGGATGTTTAACAATATAATGTGCGTAAAATTGTTTAGCACCACTTTATATTTCCCTTTGATTTCAAATGATGTGGGATTGAACCTCATATATGTAATGCTTAGGATCTGTAAAGACTGGATTCATTCAAACTTGTAATTTATAATTTTAGTATTCTGCTAAGTAACTACTAAGGACTCGGGGATTGTATTCCAACCTAACTTCTCTTATATTCATAACAAACATCTTACCAATTTTGTAACTATAGAATTTAATTTCATTGAAATTTAGTCATAAAAGAGTTTCAAAAATCACAAATATTCATTTTTTCTTTTCTTTTCAAGAATTTACTCCTTCGTCATTTGTAAGGACACAATTCTCCAATTGAGTCTCATTGTTGTTTTGGATCAATTCCGAACAAAAACATTTATGTCATAGGATAATGTTCAATGTACCTAATAAAGCCTATGATGTGTTGAGTTGAAGATGTAGAAGCTAAGAGTATAAAGCTTCATCAAATGTCTTGTTTCAAGTGCCTCGTTTCTACGTCACCAACTTAGTTCCAATTGATCCAATTTCTCCTAAGGTATGAGTGCATTTGAATATATATATAGGAGCTTGGAATAATTTATATTGGGTGAACTTTTATTTTAAACTGGTGTTTATTTTCAGAAAGATTTTATTAAAACTTTAAAATAAAGTATATAAAGTTTCTGGGTTAAAAATCGAAATTTACTCTTTCTGGAAGTTCGTTCGAATTGTCGTTCGAACGAAGCCTGCCAACCAATTCCCCAAAAGGCTACTGGAATGTCATTCAAAGTATCGTTCGAACGAGATATCCAATGAGATTTCTAATGAGTTCACACCGGAACTTCGTTAGAAGGCTCGTTCGAACGAGTTTTGGCGAGAACAGTTTTTGAGCAGTTTTTTCCCACTTTCCCAATTCTTTTCCCACTATCTTTTGACAGAACTTCTTAAGTGCAGAAATCAACTTTTTCTCATTAACTTTTTCGTACTATTCCAACTCCAAGAGAGAGTTTTGAGAGTTCACCTTTTCAAGAAAAAGTTCATTGGTTTGAGTTTTCATTTTTCAAAGAAAAATCCTTAAAATACTTGTTTATTCACCCAAAGTTTGTTTATCCAAGTTCCTTTATATATCTACATTGCTTGGAGTTTTGGCACCAGTTTACTCTACCTATTGAAGAGTTCATTTTGGTTTGATTCTAGATCCCACAAAGAAGAAGATTGTTTGCATTGTCATACCCACTTGGAGAAAGGCTGTTAGTTTAGGTGGTGGTGACCAACAAAGTTCGATCGGTGGATTTCGAGATCGCGGTGGAGCTCCGTGGTTATTCGCTAGGTAGAGGTGTATACAAGAAGGACCGTCGGTGCTTGAAAGGGATCGAGTTGAGTGTTGTAAGTCTTATTGTCTTGTATTTTTAGAACCATACTTAGTGTATTTGAGGCTAGGGCCGTCCGAGGATTTTTCCCATTGTGGGTTTTTCCTCGTACATCGCGGCGTAGTGATTTATTGTTTATTTTATCTTTTGCTTAATTCACCTATAACGCATGCTTAGGTGAAAAGATAAAATTTGGTTTAATCACTACTTATTTATTTTGGTGCTAAATTAATATTGGGGAATGTGTAGTTAATTCAAGTCATTTAATTTAATTTGATAAAATTGGTTTGGCCTAACTTAGTAATATTGAAAATATGACTTAGGCAAATTTTTAGGACTTGGGTTAATTAATTGCGTTTAAGTGAAATCAAATTGTATGTGTGTGTTCCATCATATTTCACTTTGTTTAATTTTTAATTTGCATAGAAATTAAAATTTGTTGTTTTGTGTTTTAGTTGAACCATCTCGCTTCCGCATCTTTATAAAGGAAATTGATTTACTTTTACTTTGGATAAGATATTTTAAAATTGGGGGCCATCACTATCAACAAGTGGTATCAGAGCAAAACACGATAAATTATTTCGTTAAAGATCTTTAAATTTTTTTTGGCCAAATTGGAATTTTCCCCATTCTCTACATTTCCTATTTTCGATGGTTCTAATTACTCATACTGGAAAGCGCGAATGAAATTGGCACTTAAATCTATCGACGAGAGGGTTTGGTTATCTGTAGTTAAGGGGTGGTTACCACCAACAAAATTAGTAGATAATGAACGTGTTCCCATACCGGCCTATAGATGGTGTGAGAATGAATTTAAACTTTCAAATTTTAATTCCAGTGGTTTAAATGCCTTGTTTAGCGTGGTCACACCGGATGAATTCCGACGCATTATGACGTGTGAAACCGCTAAAGAAGCTTGGGATATTTTACAACGCACTCATGAAGGTACAAGTGTCGTAAAAGCTTCCAAACTCCAAAACCTCACCACTCAATTTGAAACCATTAAAATGAATGAAAAAGAAACTTTTGATGAATTTTATGCCAAACTTTCAGATATTGTTAATTCATCTTTTAATTTGGGAGAGAAAATACCCGACAATCGAGTAATAAAGAAAATTTTAAGGTCCCTACCCGATAGATTTATTCCAAAAGTGACCGTTTTAAATTCTTTACCAACTTTAGCCTCTATGAAATTAGAAGAGCTCGTAGGTGATTTACAAACCTATGTTTCCCTCTAAAACTGAAAAGAAAATTGAAAAGGGCGTTGCTTCAAAAGGACGAAAAGAGGACAAACAAGTAGTAGAGAGAGAGAGTGATAGTGACTCGGAAAATATCGCCTTGTTTGCTCGAAAATTTAGAAAATGTATTAAATTTAACAAAGATAAATTTAAAAATGATTTTAAAAAATTTGAAACTTCTAAGCATGACAAAGCCGAAAGGATCCCTAAAACTCCTAAATAAAATTTATTAGGGACGAGTTGGAAAGGAGTTTTGGTTTTGAAGGGTATGGCCATAGGGCTTATGAGCGCCCCACTAAACTAAGGAGAGAGGGTAAGCAACCTATTTCATATAATTCGACCCTTAGTGAAAGTGATAAGGGAGAGGGACCCGATTACCCCACTAAGCCCAACTTTGTGGTTTTTATGGCTAGTCATGTGAGCACTAATAATAAATATTCCCATAAATATATTCAAACACATGACACTTTTGTGGTTAAAGTTTATGATTCCCTTATTTTTTATGGTAATGATAGTGAATAAGAGAGAGAAAATGAAAATGAAGAGGTAGATGTGAGTGAACTTCAAAATGCTTTTCAAGAACTTTATGAAGAATCTATTAAATTGAAAAGAGATAATTTGAAGTTAGAAGCTTGTTCGAAAGAGTGTGTCAAGGTCGTTGATGAGAGTGCGTTAGTGAAAGACCTTAGGACATGAGAGAGGTCTCTTCGAGAGAAGCTAGAATATATTGAAGGCGAGAGAGATAGCCTTAAAGGTTTAATGGAATTCTTTAAAAAGGAGCTTCTCGAGTTTGAAGAGAGAAATGTTTTATTAGAGTCTAACATCCTAGAATTAGAAAATGAATTAAAAGACTCTTGTAACGTCAAATTTGATTTGGAGTGTCGTTCGAAAAAATAAAATAAAATATTAGGAATGGTCCAAATTAAAAATGACACTTGTGGTTTAGGCTTTGATACTTGTAGTGAATCAACTCATAAAGCCAAAACCAATGTTTTAGGAGAATCCACTAGGAAAGATTTTAGATATCACTCCTTAGGTAAATCTTTTCTCTGTGACTTTAGTTGTTCACATTGTGGTCGAAAAGGTCATCTTAGGGAATTCTATTTTGATCTTAAAAGAGGTCCTAAAAAATCCTTTTGTAAGGCAACCAAGGTAGCTAAGATACCTACACCCCGAGATTGTCATTCATCATTAGTTTGGGTTAGGAGATCCGACTTGGTAGATTTACGAGATAGGGTTTTTTATTCTCATTTACTTTCACATGCTTCCTCCCTTGCTAAATCTAGAGGTTGAATGTGCTAGTTTTGTTTGCATACTTTAGCTTCCGTACTTCATGCTATATCTTCATGCTAAATGTATGCCTGTTTAGTCATTTTCTAGTCATTGCTTTATTTCATATCTCATGCTAGAAATCATGACCTGTTTATCTTTTGTATTATATTTCTTTTATTTGCATTAAATAAAAAATACAAAAATATTTCAGTTTATCATTTGTGTTTCACCTTTAAGTAATTTAGGCTTAATGAAAAATACAAATGATTTTTTTTTAGTAAATATTTTTTTTTAGTTAAAAATTTGAAAAACTGAAAAAGATTTTTTTTAGTGTGTATTTTAGTTTGACACACTTTATGTGGCATATACATGTGTTTGAATCCTATCTTTTACGCTTCCATGTGGCTAGAACTTTTGGTAAAGAATTTTAATCCTTATTATATTCTTTACCATGCTTACATGGAGTAGTTGAATTTTGTGTTGATTAAATGGATTCTATTTTTATATGCCTATATTCACACATGCACGAGCTCTTTTGAAATTTAACTTCATATGTATATTTGAGCTTTGTGAAGTGTCCTCCTACCAATCTAGTTATCCACATATTTATGACCTAGGAGGACTAGTGCATGTCAAAATCCGTTGCACGTGAGATTTGTGAGATAAAAATGTTATAAATGTGCACGAGGAAGGGCTCCGAAAGGATTTATTATCCTTTGCGAATAGTAAGCCACCGTTTGTTTGGACCTAAAAGAAATATGTGGTCCAAAGGCCTAAAAATAGAATAATGGCATTAAAAAGAAAAATAATTGTCAAGTCCTATGTTTAATTGATATTATCATTCAAAAGAATAATATATTCTTATTGAGGGAGATTGGATAGTATATCAAAGGTTTGCACAATGCTCATTTATCCTAGTTCCATTTTCAATGTCATGACTCTATTGGTTTGTAGAATCATCAACATGATAGGCTTGTATGCATTGTGTATATTTGTTCATTGAGTTCAATTTATATTGTCATATGAGGTTATATTCAAATGTGATGAAGTTTGCAATAAATTGAGAACTCCGTGAACATGTTTTAAGTGTTTCGGTCTAAATTTAATTGTTACTAGTTCACACCCCTACACTCCCGTTTCCACATAACACATTTTTGCCATACGAGTGTGAAAAGCTTAGTTTATTTCGTGTCATTTGTGTGTTTATATATATAAATATATATACTTGCATGTGCATTATTGGTATATTTAGTCTATGTATATATATGATATTTTTCTATCTTTGCCCTGCTTTCTAGTCCATCTATGCTTTAATTCATAAGTGGTATCCATCTAGTTGCATTCTTTGTTGATATCACATGCTTAATACTTTATGTATCATATTGGTATCATTTTCTTGCATTTTAGTTGGTATCCGTTATTATTTGTTGGATTAGTTATGATCTTGTTGCCCATGTGCTTTCATGTTCTTATCACCTTATGCATCATGTTTAAATTAGTTTATCCTTTGTCTATTACTAAACAAAAAGGGGGAGAATGATAGGGGGAGAAATGGTATCTAAACCTATTATAACATATCTTAGTTTGGGAGATCAATCTTAGGGGAGACGTCTTTCTAATTTGATCTTGTTGGATAAAGGAGAGAATTAATTTAGGGGGTATTTATTTTAATTGCATTTAATATATTGATATTTCCTATGCGTGTAATATTCTGCTCAAGTGTGCAGGAAATCTTTCAAATGGAAACTTTCATTACCGAAAAAGATTGATCCTTGGGTCTTGTGTCAAGTGTTGGGTGGGATGTTTTTGAGTCAAGTGAGCTTGACGGCCCTTTTAGGATTTTTGTTTGGTTTTTCTCCCAGAATAGCCAAAGGGGGAGATTTGTAAGGACACAATTCTCCAATTGAGTCTCATTGTTGTTTTGCCTCAATTCCGGACAAAAATGTTTATGTCATAGGATAGTGTTCAATGTACCTATTCAAGCCTATGATGTGTTTAGTTGAAGACGTAGCGGCCAAGAGTATAAAGCTTCATCAAATACTGTGTTTCAAGTGCCTTGTTTCTACGTCACCAACTTAGTTCCAATTGCTCCAATTTCTCCTAAGGTATGAATGCATTTGAATATATATATATAGGAGCTTGAAACAATTTATATTCGGTGAAGTTTTATTTTAAACCGGTGTTTAATTTTAGAAAAATTTTATTAAAACTTTAAAATAAAGTATATAAAGTTTCTGGGTTAAAAATCAAAATTTACTCTTTAGTGAAGTTCGTTCGAATTGTCGTTCGATTGATTTTGTCATTCGAACGAGAATGTCATTCGAACGAAGCCTGCCAACGAGTTCCCCCAAAGGATACTAGAATGTCGTTCGAAGTATCGTTCGAACGAGTATAATGGTTCGAACGAGATATCCAACGAGATTTCTAACGAGTTCACATTGGAACTTCGTTAGAAGGCTCGTTCGAATGAGACTTCGTTCGAATGAAAATCTCATTCGAACGTGTTTTGGCGGGAACAGTTTATTGGCAGTTTTTGAGCAGTTTTTCCCCCTTTCCCACTTCTTTTCACACTATATTTTGACAGAACTTCTTAAGTGCGGAAATTAACTTTTTCTAATTAACTTTTTCATAATATTCCAACTCCAAGAGAGAGTTTTGAGAGTTCAACTTTTTAAGAAAAAGATCATTGGTTTGAGTGTTCATTTTTCAAAGAAAAATCCTTAAAACACTTGTTTATTCACCCAAAGTTTGTTTATCCAACTTCCTTTCTATATATACATTGTTTGGAGTTTTGGCACCAGTTTACTCTACCTATTGAAGAGTTCGTTTGGGTTTGCTTCTAGATCCCACAGAGAAGAAGATTGTTTGCATTATTATACCCACTTGGAGAAAGGCTCCTAGTTTGGGTGGCGGTGATAAACAAAGTCCGATCGGTGGATTCCCAGACTGCGGTGGAGCTCCGTGGTTATTTTCTAGGCGGATGTGTATACAAGAAGGAGCATCGGGGCTTGAAAGGGATCGAGTCGAGTGTTGTAAGTCTTACTGTCTTATGTTTGCAAAACCATACTTAGTGGATTTGAGGCTAGGGCCATCCGAGATTTTTTCCCGTTGTGGGTTTTTCTTGTACATCGCGGCGTAGTTATTTATTGTTTATCTTATCTTTTGATTAATTCACCTAGAACGCATTCTTCGGTAAAAAGATAAAATTTGGTTTAATCACTACTTTATTATTTTGGTGCTAAATTAATATTGGGTAATGTGTAGTTAATTCAATCAATTTAAGTTAATTTGATAAAATTGGTTTGGCCTAACTTGGTAATATTGAAAATATGACTTAGGGAAATTTCTAGGACTTGGGTTAATTAACTGTGTTTAAGTGAAATCAAATTGTATGTGTGTGTTACATCAACTTTCACTTTGTTTAATTTTTAATTTGCATATAAATTAAAATTTGTTCTTTTGTGTTTGAAGAATGGCCCGATATGTGTGTTTCAAACAAAACCAATTTTTCTCCGAAAAATATCCAACTTTTAATTATGCACCAAACCAAGTTGTGAAAACCCAATTCTTACTTTAAACCAATTTTATCTTGATTAATCCTAAACATGCATCTTGTGATTAAAGCAAGTAAAGTAAAGTAAAGAATACTCACAACGCCGGATGTAAGAGGAAAAAACCCTAAACGGGAAAACAACCTTGGACGGCCCAAGCCAGACAATCACTATGAATATGGTTTTACAAAGACAGACAAAGTCTCACTCAACGACTCGATCCCCACGGGTCTTGACGCTCTTCTGATCTTCAACCACTCCTCCCACAATGCCCACGTAGAAATTCCGTCCTCCACGATCTCTGTCCACAACACACGCGTCCATGTATGTCTTAGTTTCCACCGATATGGCTTTGATACGTCTACGATGTCGAACACGATGTTCGTCGCTTCTTCACCGCAAAACCCTTTATGTTCAATGTGTAGAACAAACAACTTTGGTGCAGCAAGATCGCGGAAACATATAATAATGATAACTCAGATCTTTGCAAACTCTAAGGATGTGTTTAAGACTTTTAAACCTTAGAAAACATGTGCAAACAATGTTCTGGTTCGTAAAACTCTTTTCCAGAAAGCACACTTACGAAATTATGATGAAAATACTGTTTAAATAGGATTTAAACACCGCCTCGAAAAACGTGTCGTTTGAATGACTTAAGCATGTCGTTTGCATGATATTGTATCGCGTTCGAACGAGATCCAATGTCATTCAAGCGACCTCGCAAAAGTTTGACTTTCTTTGACTTTCTGATAAAAACGTCTCTTAATTAAGAGATTCAAATTAGTCAAACTCTATTTCGAGCTTATCATCATAAAACGAAGTTTAAACCATTAGAATAGTTTTAAAACATTTAAAATCATTTTTTCTATATAAAAATTACATCCTTATCTTTTATAAAATAATTTCGAGCACCATTAATTATATGCATTCATACCTGAGTGATCTCGGAATGCAATTAACTTTGAAGACGATTAAACTTGCACCAATTAAACATCGGCATGATTAATTCTTTGAAGCTTGGCCGCAATGACTTCAATTTCTTCAATATGTCATAGACCGAGTGGGATCGTGACAAAATAAAATCTCCCTATGACATATTACAAACACAGTTTTGTTCACGGAATTCAAAACAATATAGGGACTCAATTGGAAATTTATGTCCTTACAGTGTTTTAGTTGAACCATCTCGCTTCCGCATCTTTAAAAAGGAAATTGATTTACTTTTACTTTGGATAAGAGATTTTAAAATTGGGGGCCATCACTATCAACATCATTATGATTTGTAAGTCCTACTCCCTGTGGATACGATCCTGACTTATCAGATTGTTACTAACGCGACAGGCTTGCACTTGAGCCTATAAAGTATGCACTTTAGATACATTTGTGGTTGCGTCAAGTTTTTTGTGCCGTTGATGGGGGTCTATGTTACATTTAGAGAGTAAAATTTAAACCCAATTTGATTTTAAAAAAAACTTTTATTCTTTCTCATCTCCCATAAACTGTACATGCAAACTCCTTTGTCGTCTCCAACCCAAGTTCACGAAACCCCATTGCTGAAGCCAACTCTGATAATTTCAAAACCCCTAACGTTCCACACTTTTGGGTTCCACCTTCTTCATCTCATAATTCACTCACGAGTCACACTTTGAGTCAAACACTGAGTGGCGATTTAGAATCATTTGATAGCAACATGTCTGTGAAAGGTAGTATTGGCACTGAGGAGGGAGAATTACCCTATCTCCCCATGAAAGATATCTTATTTCCTGAGAGGAATGTCACTCCTGGAGGCATTCTACTTCTGTACAATGCTGAATAGTTCCGCTTTCATAACGAGATGATCCAAATTATTCCTATGTTCCATGGAATGGATTCTGAAAAGCCATATCTCCATCTTAGGGAATTCGAAGAAGCGTGTGAAACATTTGGTGATCAAGCATGTCCGCAAGATGTTATCCGTTTGAATATTTTTCATATTTCCTCAAAGGATAAAGCTAATACCTAGCTATGGTCTTTACCCGCGAACTCTGTTCTGTCATGGAGAGATATGCAGACTAAATTTATCTCCAAATTCTTTCCACAGCATAAAACCAACTCTCTCAAGGACCGAATCCAAGCTTTCCTCCAAAACAAGAATGCAGCCTTTGATAAATATTGGGATCGTTTTCAAGAGTTAGTTAGCACTTGCCCACACCATGGGTTTGAAAAAACAATCTCATTTCATTCTTTCATCAAGGGCTTACTGTAGCGTCTAAACCACTCGTGCAAAAAATGCGTGAAAGACCATTTTCGGAGCTCGACTCGAGCGACGCTAAGGCTCATTTGAAATATGTAGCCGAGACCACTCAGGCATGGGACGTTTCCGACCCCAATAGCCAAAATAGACATCGAAAAGTGCCCAACTCTTCTGCTGCATCCGATATTTATCAACTGGACAAGGAAACTTTGTTAGATCGTCGACTTGGACAGTTGGAAAAGAATTTGAAAGACATACTTGAGGTTCTATTGAGATATGCTATTTGTGCGGCGGGTCATTCCACAAAAGGATGTCCTGCTATACCCTCCAACAAGGCAATGTATGCTGAGCAAGTGGAAGCTATAGGAGGGTTTCGAGGAAATTTTAACACTCCTCAAGGGAGCGCATACAATCCATCTTGAAGGAGTCATCCTAGTTTAAACTATGGCCAACAAAAAGGTGTGATAAATCATACTTCACATGTTTCTTTACCTCAACCCCCTCCTCAATTTTAGAAAGTGCCTCACATGCAGCCCCAAAGGTAATCACCATCTCCTGGTCCATATGTTACCCCACGTAGGCGATCTATTGAGGATAACTTGAATCAATTCATCCAATTACAAAAGGAGAACAACGCTAGGTATGATCGAATGTTCACAAAAATTCATACTAGCATCTCCAGGGTGCAAGCTGCATTGAATATCTAAGAGAATGGTAAATTTACGATTCAAGGTCAAAGACCTCTCTAAGGTCAAACTAGTGTTAGCTCCACATCCCATGACCATCCTGAGCAATATAGCGAAATTACCAATCTATGTAGTGGGAGAGTAGTTGACTTGTCACCTCCCCCACAATACGTACCTAAAAATAAGGAGGTTTCGCCCGACACGAAAGATGCCGAAGATGCCCCTTTAATTGAGAGTGATAAAAAAGATAACACTGGCGGACCATGGTCATGGTGAAACCCCCCACCGCTGCCCCATACCCTCAACGATTGGTCCCGCACTACAAAGAGACTTCTCGGGATGATGTTTTGTATGTCCTCAAGCAAGTAAAGATTAATTTACCTTTTCTTGAGACTATATAGAAAATTCCCGCATACGCTAAGTTCATTAAGGACTTATTCACGGTGAAACGCAAGCTAAAGGTAAATAAGAACGTCTTTTTGGCCCAGAATGTCAGTTCGATTTTATCGAGTGACCTTCCGTTAAAGTATAAAGATTCGGGCGCACTCACCATCTCGTGCATCATGGGGAAGAACCGAATCGAAAGGGCGCTAATAGATTTAGGGACGAGTGTTAACATTATACCCTATTGTATCTATAAGAAACTAGATTTGGGAGCCCTTAAGCCCACAAATATGACTCTCCAACTCGCGGATGATTCTGTGAAGAAGCCTCGAGGAATCATTGAGGATGTGATTGTATAAATATACACTTTCTACTTCCCGGTGGATTTTCTCATTTAGGACGAGGATCCCTCCATTATCCCGAGCAATCATGTTCCCGTTATCCTTGGTCTCCCATTCTTAGCTAGAATTAATGCACTCATCAATACTTAGAGTGGGCGAATGAAATTAACATTTGGGAACATGACCCTCGAGATAAATATTTTTAATAATATCAAGAACGAGGGTGACGAAGGAGAACCGCGAGAGAAAAATCGTTTAGAGGCAACACACGAGCATAGGAGGACCCACATGCGAGATCTGGTAGGGGTATGCCTTGTTACATTAAGTGAGAGTGGTGGTTGAAACATGGAGAGAAGGGTAGGGGAGGTATGCATAGTAACTGAAATGAAGAGTGTGAGTGAGCCTTTGAGTCTGAGAGAGAGAGACAATTTATAGGGCATCGGGAGAGGTTTGTATGAGTGCTTAGAGGAGAGCGAATGACGAGACACGATAAATACTTTTCTCCTCGATTGCTACCCACCCACACCACATAATAATTTTGAGATGGAGCGAGGAAGGAAGGATGTGCAAACAAAGAAAGAAAGAGTGCTAGAGGAGTTGAGCCTAGTGAAATTTGAGAGAGAATTTGGGCAGGTGGATGAGAGACTAAATGATGAAGTCCAATCTCTATTGGACTCATGGAGTCATTTAGGAGAGAGCGAGTGGAAAGATAAAATTTATGAGTTTCTTCATAATGACCATACACCCATGTAACTTGAGTCCTCGGAGGTAATTGAAGATAACACTCAAGTCTCGTCTGACTTAGAGCCCGACCCACGTAGTACGCATCACGAGAATCATTTTTTGATTAATCACGATGAGTCTCCCAGTCTTTCCTTTATTTATGGGCAAGGGCCCAACTTATTCTTGTTATTGGTGGATGACAGGCAGAGGGGAGAGACTAGGAGAGCAACATATCCCGTGCAAGGGGTTGGGTGATTGGTGGAGAGAAATGAGAGGTCGTCGCACCCCCGACGCGTATGGTGTGATTTTTGTTGTATTTTTGAGTCATGTATGAGTGTCATATAGTGTCTTGGTGCATTTTGATAATTTTCTTATTTTATTTGTCGCATTTATTCCTATTCTTCTTTGGATTTTAGTCCTTTTGACTGTGGACAATGCAAAAGTCTAAGTTGGGGGGGGGGGGGGTGATAAATGTGTCTTTCTAAAACTTCACAAATCTTTAAAATGCCAAAAAAATGGAAAAAATTTGAAAAAAGCCAAAAATATTTTTCTTCAAAATAAATAAAAATTAGAATTTAAAATTTTCAAAAATATCACCTTTATTCTATTTAAAGTCTCAAAATCGTTAAATCTCAATTGGAATAAGCCAAAATTGACCAAAGATGAAAATTGAACGGAAATTGACGACTTAACGAATAAGTGTGGAGATTGATCAAACCCAGTGAGATTTCGAGCCTTTCAATTTTTTATGAGTTTTTAAATCAATCCGAGTTTATGATCAACTCAAATTCCTTTTCAGCATTTTAATAAGTTGTCGATGATCTCAATCCTTTGTTTTGATCGGTTATGGGAAATGTGTAAAATTTTGTCTCGAAATTCATGCTAAATATATCTCTAAACTTAATTAATCTCGAGATGCATATGGTAATGTGATTAGAAATTTGGACAATGAAGTGGGTTCTCTTTTGTTTAACCCAAAAATATTAGCCATAATAAAGTTGTGAAAAAATCATCCATATGCAACCCATTTTGAGCCTTATAAAATATTTCCCTTTCGTTTGATAACCCAAAAAACCCAAATAGCCCCGGAATTGTGTAAAATTGGAAATTCATCAACTAAGTCCAAAGTGTGTAAAAAAGAGCAAGAAAATAAAAATAGCAAGAAAAATAAAGAAAAAAGAAAAAGAAAGAGAAAAATGAGCAAATTCTCAAAAAAGCACTAATGGACGTCATAAGGACATTTTCCAATTCCGAACATTCCATCCATTCCCATTTTTACCCTTTACACTTTTTAACCCAAAAAGTCGTAACCGAGTCCGAATGGTGAAATTAATTACTGCATGGAGAGCTAAGACATGAAAAGATAATAAAATAGATTAAAATGGTGTGATTAAGTGATGATGTTTCCCGTTTCACAATAACTGTATTCCGATGATGAGATCTTTTCACCAAATATTTCCTTCTTTTCAATTTTGAATGCGTGAATTTGTGTCCATTATATTTACTCTTTATATCATTCATACCGAGAGAAAACAACCACAATCTGAGTGATTCGTTTGTGAGTGCATCCGTAAGAATTTGAATCAAAACAAATTTTTAGAAAGTAACTTAATGCTCAATCGATGGAAATTTGAGGTTTAATTTCTGGCTTTGCACACACACACACACACACACACACACACTATGGTTTGAGACATTTGAATATGAATTTATGGTGATTATTTTTTGAAAAGTTTAAATTGTACAATTTTTAAGTATTTTGATATTTATTTGAGTCAATAAATAATTTTATGGGTGTATTCACTGCAAATCCTCACGAGACAAAACTCGTCCTACTAGGATAATCTAGGGCTTAAAGGCTTATTGCATATGCTCAATGCAATCACTTGGCTGCAAAAGTGGAATCTTATTTTAATAAAAGGAATTTCAAAAGTTAACTCATTTCTCTTAGATTGCTCGGGATGCGCAAAGTTCTAAGTTAGGAGGATTTGACTAAGCATAAATTCTTCTGAATTTATCCTCCTAAGTTGGTAGTTTTAGTATCTCGAACACCTTAATTGATTTGTTTTTATCCCATATCATTGCTAAGGACTTCTTCTAACAAGTACCCCGAGTTTCGTGTATTTCTTACTATTTTTACAGATATTTAGTGCAAAGAAAAGAGGGAAAGAAATCGAAAGAAAGAAAGAGAACAAAGGAAGACAAGTCAAAGGGCAAAAGCGTAACTCTACACCCGAAGTTCGGATTTGAAGCCTAATGAAAGTTGAAGATAATCAAATCACAAGAGTGTAGGAAGAAACGACAGTCAAATCGGAGCTCTGGATAAAAGATATGGCAAGTCAAAGTTGGAGAAAGAAAGTCACTATTGAAATTAATTCTGGAAGCTGAAAGAGTTTCAACTCTTGAAATTTCTTGTATAATTCCTTTTTATTAGTTGGAAAACATGGAGAGGCATTGAAAAAATCATATTTGGGTATATAAAAAGCCAAGACCTAGAGTAATGAAATAGAGAAAGAGGAGGGAGTTCCTTTTGGCATATAGTTTCATGTTTTCTTAGGATTGAGAAACCCTAGTTTGTAAGTTGAACAAGAGCTATTCAAGATTCAAGTTTCAGTTTTAGATTTCCTTCTTATATTCAAGTATTGCTAATTTATACTTTCCATTTCTTCCATATTATAAGTTCAAATTTCTCTTGTAGTTTAATTTTGTTTCTCAATTCAATTTTCTTTTCAATGTATAATAGAACTATGATTTCTTGCACATTTAGAATTTTGTTTTCATGTAATAAAATCATGTCTACCTAAGTTTTTTTAGGGTTGGGATGCATGAACCCATCCCAATGTAAATTACATATGTAGAAAATAGAATTTAAATTAGAATTTTGAAAGATTCGTGGAAGATAATTCTACAATCATTATAGGTCTTTTAATCTCTCTTGCCCTAGGTACTTGGTATGTTTAAAAATATAATGTGCGTAAAATTTTTTAGCACAACTTTATATTTCCCTTTGATTTCATATGATGCGGGATTGAACCTCATATATGTAATGCTTAGGATCTATAAAGACTGGATTCATTCAAACTTCTAATTTATGATTTTAGTATTCTGTTAAGTAATTACTAAAGATTGAGGGATTGTATTCCAACCTAATTTCTTTTATATTCATAACAAGCATCTTTCCATTTTTGTAACTTTAAAATTTAATTTCATTGTAATTTAGTCATAAAAGAGTTTCAAAAATCACAAATATTCATCTTTCATTTTCTTTTTAAGAATCAAGTTAAGGTTAAAATTCATTACTCCTTCGTCATTAAGATTTGTAAGTCCTGCTTCCTGTGGATACGATCCCGACTTATCGGATTATTACTAACGCAACAAGCTTGCACTTGAACCTATAAATCACGCACTTTAGACACATTTGTGGTCGCGTCAGGGGGAAATAATCCAACTCAAGTGTAAGGGTCGATTAGAATCAAGACAATTAATGTAAGGCATAACAAGATACTGAAGATCCTCGTTTATTTCTTTTTCAGAAAAAATAGCATTGAGAACCTCATTAAAAGAGTTATCGATTACATTGTTATTAGAAAAGAGAGGAACAATAATAGATGAAGAGATAGGGTAAACAACAAGGTTGGATTGTATGTCAGCAGGTGAGAATGGTATATCATTCCAGTTAATAAGGGGTAAATCAACTGCCTTAATCACAGTGGACGGGTTTGACAATGTAGCATCTAAATGTATCATATAGAGAGTTAGCCCCATTATCTATAGCTTGAATACCAAACTGAAGTTTAGTTGACTCAGTTCACCATTTGATCTATCAAATTCATCCCCCCATCGAGTGCAGACGATGAATTCTTATCGAGAGAAATCGATGCGCTCAAAAACCTCAATGGCTTCCTCATATAAATCTTCCCACTCATTGAGGAGGTGTAGGAGTGAAGGGACTAACCTCCCTTTTATCTTCAAAGAAGTGAGTAGTTCGAAATTAAATTTGATCTCATTGGTATGTCAAAACATGTCTTCCTTGATTAGTACTACATTGTCCAAGCTTACTTGATCAAATAGTACCACCCAATCATCTGATTCTAGATACCATTTTTGGGTTTCCATGAACAAGCTATTGACTTTATAACAGTTGATGGTAATCTTAGTGTCTCATTTCAGCCTAAAATCCAAGATTTGGTTCAGAACAACCAATAAATCTATATCTTTCCTTTTGGATCGGGGACAAATAGAAATAGAAGCCATTGTGAGGAGTGACAGAGCCTAGTCGATGAAATAGGGAGAATGTAGGAGAAAATATGGGCAAACTTTGAGCAGTTTAGGTGAGATTACGGGTAAGATGGGTGATTTACTGAGCACAGTTTCGATAGATGGATCGAATTTTGGGTCATTATTTAGAAATATGGAATTTATGTGTGTTAGAAGTGGGTCATGCGTGGTTATGGGTTTAGGATTAGATGGTGGGGTGATCATACTCTGATCAAATGAAACATATACCATATTTTGGGGATGAAAGCACTGGTCGGTAGTATGGCCAACAGACTGGTGGAAATCACAATGGGAATCAGTCTTGAGGTTTTTGGGAACTAAGTTTGGTTATAAATGGGGATCCAAGGGTTTGATGAGGTTTTGGCTTAACAAGGTTTGGTAGACTTAAGATAAGGGAGCATAAATATCGGTGTATTACTTTCTAGTGGGATTGAAGCGACTTTCTCTTGCCCAAGAGGTAACAGGCTAGGAAATTTTTTTTATGGTTGAGACTGTAGTATTAACAGGCTTCTCGTACTTTTTGGGGATGAAATGTTCGATCACCTTTTTTGGCTCAACGTCTACCTTTGTAACGTTTCCTTCAATTTACACACCCTATTCCTTGAGAACTCGAATGTGTGGATAATACTGACCTCCTATAATCTCTCAGATATGGGGCAAGAAATTATTTTTCAATGTGCTAACTTTTCTTCTTCAGAGGGCCGATTGGTCATGGTGGAAGCTTTCTCTATCCATCTTTCTATGAAGGTACTGATAGTTTTCGCAGGATCTACTTGAGAGGTTCTAGATCACGGCATGTAACCTCTAATTCTTTGTTATACTTGTATTATGACATGAATTCCTAAGTGACATATTCCCAACTGCCGAGTCTGGATTCCTAGAAGGATATGAACCATTGGGTGTCGTTATCCTTTAAAGTATATTGAAACATTTGGTTCATTATCTCTTCACAGGTGCTAATAAGGGTCATGTCTTAGTGATAACTGCAAAGGTGAGCAATTGGGGGCCCACTATCCCCAAACTTCTCGATGGATGGCATCTTGAACTTCTCCAACAATATTACTTTAGGGTGGGGAAACATGTGCGTGAAGTCCATGTAACTTGTTCAAACTTCTTTAGCAAGAACTTGAGGTCTTCCTTGACTTTTTTAGTTCCTCCTCCTTCATATAAATGGGTGCTTGTGAGTTAGCCCCTGGTTAGGTAAGGTTTGGCATTGGGAGATGAGCTGGCGGTGGCCCATTGGAAGGCGGGGCATGCGAAGCATGATGATATTCTTTTGGGACCCTAACAGGTTCGAGAGTGGGTGGACCCATGGAACGAGGAAAAGGAACCTCGATTTCTTTAGGAACATGGACCCAATTTGACTACATCTCATAGGCTTCGATTTGAAGATTGTCAATCTTGGGACAAAGTTAGAGTAAGACGGCCATTAAATCAGGCTACACATTTGGTGTTTATGGTTTGGTGGATGTTTTCCATGAAGAACTAGTAAAGGTAGACTCTAGACTCGGATGAAGCAGGAGGGGAACTGGCGGATCTTTGGGTCGGTTTAACAGAAGATCGAAGCCAATAAGGAACCATGCCAAGAATCATGTATGCGATCGACCTGAGAAGGAATATGATTCAAATTTATTTTAAAAATATGGAAGAAATGATTAATTTTTTGTATTTTCAGAAAAGAGATTTTTTTTTGACATTTTTGGTAAGGAGGGAAAATGTTTTTGGTATTTTTGATGAAAATGAAGAAATATGTTTTTTGGCATTTTGATTTTTTGAAAAAGGAGAGAAGAGTTTCACTATGATTATTACTATACTTTCACTTGTATTAGGTTTACCTAAATGCAAAAGAAATGTTGGAATGGACCCGAGACTGGGAAAGTTGGTTTGAAAAAATAGGTAAGATATGGGTTGACTTGTTTCCAAGCTCATTGACAGGGTCTATTTTAAAAAATGATGACATAGAGCAAAAATTTAGGTAGCATGATGATCCAGAATTTTGGAAGAGTTTCATGTGTAAACCGACAAACTAAATATCAGTGCCCTAGGTTTGACACCTATATGAGGGTTATGCAGTTATTGGGTTAGTGTAAGGGTTCCCATACTTTTGCATGACTTCCACGATATACTTTTTCTTGGCAATCAGTATGTGTGGATAAGCAATTTGATACACCCGAGTGTACATGAATTGACTCACTATATACCTCGTGGGGATAGTACGTGTGAGAGAGAATTCGATATACTCGACATACATGAAAGATTTCCCTGTTATATACCTCCCATTATGAGTTCATTCAAGCGTTACGATGTGGGGGAAACCATTCGATATACGTCAAAGGCTAACTGCAACCTACCGGACTAGTTCCCATCACAAAGTAACCCCCTAATATGGGACAAAATTTTAGTCAATAGCCATGCTCTTGGTTATGTAGTGTGGAAAATTCTTGATTTTTTATTAATATATATCATGGAGAGAGTCTTTTATTTGTCATGATGAGTAAAAGAATCACTATACTAAGATGAAAGAATGTACAAGTATTATGAAAAGTAAATCTATCATGATCATGATGACTATAGTAAGTGTGGATACCTGTAAGTGAGTGATATGCGAATATCTATAAGTGAATGTGTGGTAGTGAGACTAAGCATGGATCAACTAAAAGTGGCGTTTGATATGTGCAAATGAGCATGGATATGTATAAGTGTGAGAAGTGGAGGCGTGTTCTAGTGAAACCTAAGCATGTATTTTCTAAGTGTTGTGTGAAACATGTGGGTATAAGTGATCCTACATACAAGTGTAAGTAGTGTGAGGTGTATATGGATGGTATTTACAAGTGCATGAAGTGAAAAGATATATATATATATAGATGAGGTAGATATATACAATAAGTAATAGAGGGAAAAGGGTAAATATAGGTAGGTGCATACGCACACATGCGAAAAATTATAACATCCATGTAAGAATAGATTCTATCCCTCTTATGACAAGAAAGTCCTCGGCAGAGTTGCCACTATGGCCATTTCTCTCTGGGTAGGCGCGCGTGCGAGGGGGTGTCTTAGATTGAATCTGGGTGGCACAAGGATTCCTATTTTCTTAACTCTTACATGCTTCTCAGATTGAATCTATTCGTTATAAATGGATAATGGAATTACTCAGTGTGTGTGCGTGTATATATAAATGGATAATGGAATTACTCAACTCGCTTCAGGGAGAAAGGCGGAGTGAGGTCATCGGTAGTAGTATTCCCAAAAAAGTAAATACAAATATAATGTGTGCATTTGTCGAGTCATCGATTATTTATCGAAATGTTATGGTATTGGTTGGACAAAACACAAGAATGAATAATGAATATAAAATATGAAATAATGTATGAACAAAAGATAGGAAAAGAGGACTCGAATATCGAATTTTACTCGAGGCGGTTATGTATCCTAAAAAGGCATCAAAGTCCACATAGTTCTCATGCAACACGGGATTGGGGTTTATCCAATAAATCCAACTTAGGAACTTATTATATGTCTGTGTGTGTAGAAATAGGATGTTTTAGTGTAAAAAAATGTAGTGGAAAGTCCCCATTTGGAATTTACAAGCAACCCCTCTTTTTCTTGTCTTTGAGTTTTTTGATAGAAAATATAGTATGTGCAATACTAATAATAATAAGTTGGGTATTAATGTGTGTGATCTAATAAAGATGAAATGCTAAAGTGAGAATTAAATAACTAATGCGAAAATAAAAGAATTTAAAGAGAGAGTGAAAGGTTTGGACATTCTTCGGAAGCTTTAAGATTGATCTTAATTATTGAAGGGCTTCTCCTTAAAGTGGATGGTAGTGGTAGGAGGAAAGGGAATGAAATTTATTAAATTGGGCAAGGAAATGATGAAAATGGAGTATGATGGGAGATGTTTCAATATAGAAACCACGTTTACTTTGAGAGAATGTTGTTGAGATCACTGAGAGGGATGTTTCTGAGGTGCCTTTTGAAGTGGGCTCATAAGGGTCAATGGCGTACCGATTGACATTTTCCTTGACATTCCTATCGTCAGGAAGCCCCAAACACACTGTCGCTAGGCAAGGAATTAGGTTTGCCATTTGGTAGTCTTAGGCGGATTTTTTAGAAAAAATTATAAAACGCAATCCATAAGTCAGAATCATGCATTAGAAGAACCGTTGGAAAGGGTATTCAGAGACCTTTAAGAATCCATGGGCCACTCTTGGGAATTGAGTGTGGTCAAACGTGGTTCGAAAATGTTCTGTGGTGTTTTAGACAGGAGGAAAATGAATCATTCATCTGAATTGTAAGGACTATTCGTGCATGGGATGGACCATTAGAGATTTTATGAATGGATAATTAATGTTCCAAATATCTTCGCTCGGTTCAGAGAATTGACCTTAGTAAAACGGGGCCCAAAAGTGCCTTGTGACTCTTTAGAGTAAAACGGGTCATTCGTCTATACCATAAGGATGATTCATGCATGGGGTGGACTGTTGCAAAGGGAATTTAGATCCATTTGAATATTCATTGAGTCTCATTCAAGATGAAGAGTTGACGAAATTCAAATGGAGCCCAGGAGCGCCCAATGACCTCCTTATCATTTTTGGGGGGAAATGGTTCATTCGTCCAAACTGCATGGGGTGAATCGTTAGAAAGGGATTCAGTCCCCTTCGAAGATTCATTGAGCTTCCACTCAGGAGAGAAAGTTGATTGGGGTCAAAACGGGGTTCGGGAGTTCCTAGTGGCCTCGAGATTGGTTTTTTATAGTAAAACGGTCCATTCGTCTAAACCGTAAGGCCTATTTATGCATATGATGGGCTGTTGGAAATGTAATTCAAAGCCCTTCTAATATTCATTGAGCTTTTGCTTGAGTGAGAGATTTAACCGATAGTCAAATGGGGCCTAGGAGTTCTGGGTGGCCTCTAGATCAGTACTTGGAGTATGACCAGGGGTTTATGGTGAAGGTGGAAGTGCTAGGGACCTAAGGAGGCACTTAGGATAGTCCTAGAATGTGGTGTGTACACATGACATGGAAAAATTTCCATCCATGTCACAGTGGAGACTCTATAGAGGAAAAATAAATACAATCGGAATGTCCATTTACTTCCCTTATACTTTGTTTAATATTCCTCTCCATCTTGATTGCTTTACACGAATTTTAGAAAGTTTTTCTGCCTTAGTTTTTGGTTCCCTCACAATGTAAATATGTGCCTAGTTCCCCATATACATGATTATAGATTTTTTAATACATTTATGTAAGTGCGAAGGGTCTCGCGATAAAATAAAAATCAAAGTATGCAAACATTAAAAAATTACTTTTCTCATCACACACTGTAGAGACTTGATTTTCATATTATTTAAACCATATGCCCTCGAGGGTTCCCAGAATCCCGGGGAGATCGAGCGGCGCGCTACTCATCGATAAAACTAAACAAATCCACAATATAACAAGGTATATAACATCTAAATCCCACGACAACAAAAGAGAAACCAATAATCTCTAATCTGTTAAAATTAATACAACCATCTTTCGAAATAAATACAACAACTACCTCGATAATAAAAATAAATCTCCAATGCTCTATACATAAAAAAATAAATACAAGTTTTCTCATCTTGTATTCTCAAATATTATTCCCAAAATATCCGAGCTAAAAATCAATCTCCCCAGCTCCCCAAAATCCATGCTAACCTTCCACTAAAAGAAAATATGGGGAAGTACACAACACGACAGGAAAGATGCTCGACAAATATTAGCGGTGAATGAAACGTAATAATACGAATACATATATTAAAATCAAATTCAAGTCTCAATAGCATTTATATCAATATAATTTATCAACAACACATTAATCAGCGTCACCAGGCCTCACCATACCACGCCATACTTTATTAAGTAGCCGAAAAAGGAGTCTTGGCTTGTGCCCAACATCAGTGCCATATTAAAATCTCATGACAACATGCCCAACACAAATATCATACCACATGAATCAAAATCAGATTCCAACAATAATTTTCCAGATTCCAATTGAATTTAGCAATTCAAATATGAGTATATAGTCACATGAAAACAACGGGAATAACTCTCGCGAGATTTAGGAGCATATTGTGTAAAACTCCATACCTTAAACCACCAAAAAGAACCAACAATAATCTGCCCAAAACTCACAGATTAAGCCATCAAAATCTGCTCTAAGAATCATCAAAACTCCTTCAAGAATCAATACCAAAACAGCACCCAAGAACATCTCAAAATCTAAGGTTGAATTCACAAATCAAAGGGCTTGTTTTTGTACAAAAAGAGAGGAATTAAAAACATGTATGCTGCCAAAAAGTTGTACCAAAAAGGGTCACCCACGACCTTATTTTATAAGGCAAAACCAAAAGAGTTAGAAACTGAAACAACATTTTTAAACTGCTTGCTATCCACATTTTCGGAAGGCATCGATCGATCGATCCCCAGGCATTAATCGTTCGATCACCCAGGAAATCTGGCAATTCGCCTAGAAAATTTTATAAGGGACAATTTACTCAAAAATCAAAATAAAATCCATTTTAACTCTGTTTTCAAAATTGCTTGAAATTCTCGCCTTTAAAAATAATAACCAACATAATTGAGTAAGAAAAATATTTTTATCTGAAAATTTATTATTCCTCTTTATTTTAAAAATACCCCAAAAATTACGCGGGTTGTTACACTTCCCCACTAACAATGGAATTTCGACCTCGAAATTCGCCAAAATCCTAACTCTAAAAAATCAGGCCACTACAACTATCTCCGAAAATAAATCTTGTCTCCAAAAATCAATTCCTGGCATCTAATCTCAGAACCTATCACGAAACGATCATCTAAAATTTTTATCTCCAAATATGCGCCATAAAAACGTAACAGACCCAAAACCCAAGACCCGAGGGTGGTCGTATACCTAAGATTTGATACCATTCTGTAATACCCCGCCCACCTGAGGAGAGCGAGCGGAGTGCTAGTTATCGATAAAGCTAAACAAATCCACAATATAACAAGCAAGGTTCTAAAAAACGCGGGGCGTGATCGAGGCGTGGAGGCCAAGCCTTAAGCCTTAGAAGCCTAGGCGGGCCTTGGCGTAAAAAGGCATGAAAAGGCGTTTAGGTCTTTTTAATATATTTTAATATTTTTAACCATAACAAGGCTATTAATATATTAAAATTGTACATATCATAAAAATATGTGTGAATATTTGCAAATAAAAATACTATTTGATTATTTTGGATGAGATAATGGTCCGGTTTGCAAAAAATCTTTAAAAGGCGATATCGTTTCACTAAAGCATTGTTGTTTTTAGAGAAAAAGTACGCCTTAAGGGTTTTACTAAGCATAAGGCGTCAAAATCTTAAGGCGAGGCATTTCTCTCAAGCCTCAAGCCTAGGCGTGCCTAGGCGAAGCCTAGGCGGGTTTTTTAGAACAGTGAACAAGTTATAGAGCATCTAAATCCCACAACAACAAAAGAGAACCCGATAATCTCAAATCTCTTCAAATTAATACATCCATCTCTCGAAATAAATACAACAACTATCTCGATAATAAAAATAAATCTCCAATGCTCTATACATAAAAAAATAAATACAAGTCTTCTCATCTTGTATTCTCCTCACAATATCCAAGCTAACAATCAATCTCCATAGTTCCCCAAAATCCATGCTAACCTACCACTAAAAGAAAATATGGGGAAGTATACAACACGACAGGAAAGATGCTCAACAAATATTAACAGTGAATAAAACGTAACAATACGAATATTCAAATCAATTGTGAATCTCAATAGCATTTATATCAATGTAATTTCTCAACAACACATTAATCAGCATCACTAGGCCTCACCGTACCACGCCATACTTTATCAAGTAGTCGAAAAAGGAGTCTTGGCGGGTGCCCAACATCAGTGACATATTAAAATCTCATGACAACATGCCCAACACAAACATAATACCACATGAATCAAAATCAGATTCCAATAATAATTTTCCGGATTCCAATTGAATTTAGCACTTCAAATATGATTCAATAGTCACATGGAAACAACGGGAATAAATCTCACGAGATTTAGGAGCATATTGTGTAAAACCCCATACCTTAAACCACCCAAAAAAATCACCAATAATCTGCCCAGAACTCACAGATTAAGCCATCAAAATCTGCTTCAAGAATCATCAAAACTCCTCCAAGAATCAACACCAAATCATCTCCCAAGAACACCTCAAAATCGAAGGTTGAATGCATAAATCAAAAGGGCTTGTTTGGGTATAAAAAGAGAGTAATTAAAAACATGTTTGTTGCCAAAAAGTTATACCAAAAAGGGTCACCCACGACCTCATTTTATAAGGCAAAACCAAAAGAGTTTGAAACCAAAACAACCTCTTTAAACTGCTTGTTGTGCACGTTTTATGAAGTCATCGATCAATCGATACCCAGGCATCGATCGATCAATCGCCGAGGAAATCTAGCATTTCGCCTAGAAAATTTTATAAGGGACAATTTATTCAAAAATCAAAATAAAATCCGTTTTAACCTTGTTTTCGAAACCGTTTGAAATTCTCGCCTTTAAAAATAATAACCAACATAATTGAGCAAGAAAAATAATTTTATCTCAAAATTTATTTTTCCTTTTTATTTTTAAAATACCCCAAAAATTACGCGAGTTATTACACATTTGATGTTTGTTTAGTACTCGGGTATATCGAATAGGCTTTCAAAGTTATTCAATAATAGGGTAAAGTGATTTCACATATACCTTAAATATTTTTCAGGCTAAGCAACTCGATATATTGTTATCCATCGTAATAAAAAGAAACCCACCAATCAGTAGTCACATCACCCTTTTTGTATGTAAAAAAAGCTCTTGGAACACACCTTATTTCACAAAAGAACAATTACTTACCGGTCAAGAGCTTTGATAAATTATTTTAAAAAAATATCAGATGGTCGAAGGCTGGTCCAAAACCCCTAATATTTTTGGATAAATGCATTTCCCTTCACATGGGAGATAAACAGTATGAATTCAAAAGTCATCGCCAATATATATCTCTATTAAATTGGATTCGCCTAACCGCATTTTATTTTGGGAAAATAATGGACCTTGATCTAGTAATTCCTCGCTCCTCATTCTAATAAGACAAGATCTCACCCCTATGTACCTGAATCCAATGGGATTCTATTTATTTCTTTCCCTCAGAAAATACGACTAAACCAAAAAACTTAAAAATCGAAATACCATCTACATACCGTTAAAGATAGATACAAGAATCGAATCATAGAACATTATGCATATGTGAGTCCTTCACCCCTATGTATTGTTGATCCGTCTGTAGTTATTTTTAAAAAATCTAAACGAAAGTGCCCCAACATTTTTCTATCATCACCAGAGAGATTGCACTAAGTTCTTACCCTGGAAACCCGAGTTCACACTCCCTTCAGATGATTAGTTTTTACCAGGAAGATCCTCACCCATTACTGTCAATTTTTATCCATAGTACGTTCCATGTTAAATGAGGAAGCGTGGGCTCCATCAGTAATGTATGAAATCTTGAGGCAACTAGAAAATATCACTGCCTCATAGAACACTATGCAGTCTGAGATATGAGCACCAAGCTTAGCATTATCCGTATATAAAAAGGCCAATTCTACGCTATTAATAAGAAACATAAAACTTCCTCCTCCCATCCATAACACTGAAACATTGCTTGCACTGGCTGTCAAAATCATCCCAGCTAATCCCGAAGACTTTCTAGCACCTGTCCTAGAGTAGCATCTCCTATTATTATTGACGCTCATCTCTTACAAGTTCTATATTCTCCACATGAATATTTTGAACCATACTAGTAGTAACTTAAGTACCCACACATTTCCTTCCAAGGTCACCCACAAGCCAAATCTATGGCATGTCTGCTAGCTGAAGAGTTTGGACCCCAAGCTCCAAATAAAGAGATCATGCAGGTGCAATATGAATTGTATCTCCTTCAAAAAGTCATCAGTAAGATTCAAACCGTAGATGATCTCAATAACATTAAAAACATGGCCTTATATACTGAAGCCCGACTGAAAAAAAATTCAAGATGTTAGTCATGAAAACTTATATAGGACTAGGTTTCCCGGCCATTCACATATCCAACTATAACATTCAGATGTATGCCCTAAATGTAGTCCTGGGGACTCTAGAGATAATTTTGTCATCCACACTATCTCGAGGATCCTTCACTTGGTATTTGGGGCTAAAAAGAGAAAGGACTTCTAAAACATGGGAGGATTTATTTTGTTCTTTCCTAAAACATTACAAATATAACGAGGAGTAGGGGGTGTCACCCGTAAATATTTAGAGATGATAAAATAGGAGGAAGGAGAGACAGTTGGCACTTCCGTCACTTTTGGAACTTAGAAAGTTGGCCATATGGTCAGCCTCCCTCTTAAAAATAATTAGATAGAAATCATGATTTGAAATGTCCAAAAAAAAGTAGGAATGAACTCAGGCTTACATGGATCTCTAATTTCAGAGCTCTTAAACATATTAAGTGCAAGATTGAGGAAATTTTTCCCGCAAAGACTACCAAATACATCGAAGAACTTCATTGAGCTAAAAACTATTCTCCACCTGTAAGAACTCCCTCGGAGCATCTATATCTAACAACACCACTCACATGGTCATCCCGAACTTCGCATTATGTTTGGTTACCAATACTTACCAAGTAATGGTAATCACTGATGCACTTTTCCAACAAGGACACTCTCCTAGAAATTATCAAGTTTCCCCCTTTCTAAAGAGTTCAAGACCGCACTGAGGCAGTTCACTAACTTACAAGCTCCACTCTTTCAGGTTTACACCACATAGAAGATGGGTGGTCGCCTAAAACCTCTCAACCCTAGACCACCCTCACCTTCCCATATAAGAACTGATGAGCCGATGCACATTGAGAGTTCTATCATGGAAGAAACCACATTACCAACAACTATTGGGCCCTAAAGGTTTCCATCGAAGATTTCATTGATTTTCGAAGACTAATCATTCCAAAACTAAATATCACAAATAATCCCCTACTATATCACCCCAACCCTAACAACCATTCCTTTATATATTCTCCCATTCTAAACACCAAAACCTCTACCCTGGTAGTGCCCGTTCATCATAAATCGATGATGAGGACACATGCAAACTTCCGACAAGCATGCTATCACCCGTCATAAAAGTCATCATTGAGACTAAGCCCACCATATACCATATGCACTTATTCATACTAGGCATACACATACATAACAACCATTGTAGTTCAGATCTCCTCTTAGTCACTGAGTTCATGCTCTCTAAAGAACCGGGACTCATTATCCTCTTCTTAGAAAAAATCGATCACTCGATCGAATGGAACGAAATGTACAACAAAGTTATATAAGAATGGAACATATAATCTTTGAAGTACCTATTCAGTCCACTAGATAGGAGGAACCTACCTTAGAAGTACACTTGTTCGACATCTTAGATTCATAAGCTAATAGTGATACGCACCCACCAACTAACACAAACACATTCTCAGCTAAATCTTCGGGAAATATTAGAAGCACTACATTATCATATCTCCAAACCCACAGACCTATTAGTTGTCCACCATAATATCCTATCCCCTACTAAAGATAAGTAAAAGAGATTGACAATAGGGCAAACAGTCACATCACCTGGAAGTTCAAGGCATGCCAACAATCATTGTAAAAGGGAAATGAAAGAATTGGGGTACACTGAAATAGACCAACTTTATATTTTTAACAAATTTACAAAGCTAATGTTGAAAATATGAAACAAATTTTTGAAGGAACTCTTATTGGATAAAACTAATCAACACAAGATGTGTAAAAATAAGAAACAATTGTATAGACTTAAGATTTGAAATTCTTGGTAAAAGAATTAAATCAGATAAAATGAGTCTATTAAACCAGATTCAATCAGAGAAGCATATAAGAGTTAAAAATATGCAAGAAAGCACAACACCTATTTTAACATGGTAAAACACCGAACCTAGGGGAAAGATCCACGGTAACCTTTATGTCACAAACCAAAATTTTCTAAACAATAAATATAGTTATCAGATACAAACATGCAACAGATCAAAGTGAAAATAAATCTACCTAGATTTGATCTACACCTCGAGGTTCTTTTTTTTATCTAGCCACTCGATGTAACAACAATTTTAGCAAGATTTATGTCGAATAGAAATTTATTCTCGAGATAACAACCACACAGACTAAGTGTATTGTGTGAAAATAGTGTTTGTGGAATGTGACTTATTCTATATGGTCAAGCAAGTCACACATGCACACTTAATAGTACAAACAAACCTATTAAATTACAAAAGATGTATATATGAACAAATTTTAACAAACTATATCAAAAATCATTTAAGATGGTTTAGATCTTTTGAGTTCAGCACAAAATAGATCTAAAAGGAAAGTTTCTTGAAGAAAAGATTTCAAAAGGTATAAACTAAATTTCTCAAATTTTTTTAGATTTAAACACTTAAACAACATTGGATATGTCTTGTTTTGAAAGAGTGTTTTTTGGATATATATATATATATATATATATATATATATATATATATATATATATATATATATATATAAAGAAACTGTACATGCAAACCAAGATCCACTCGAAATATCAGAAAATGAACAAGTTTTGAAACATAATTTTGGAACACATATTTCAAAAACTAAAATTCAACAATGTGTGTAAAATATGCCTCAGAATTTTAAACTTTGATTTTATTGAGTAAAGTTAAGATCTAAAACAAGGGACAAAAAAATTGGTATATGGAGAACAAATCCTAGGAATTTAACTCTCTGAACTCAAGAACACTAGACACTCAGGTGTTTGAAGAAAACCCTAAGTGGAAACTAAGATTTTCTTTCGTTATCTCTCTTTATTTCTCTTATATTTTCTCTCAAGTTTTGTTTCCCTCTACTATCCGTTATTTATTTATTCTTCTCTTTCTATAGTTGAGAAAATCTAAGAATATTAGATGATAATGGCTTTTATACACAATGTTGAGGATTCTAGAAACAAGCTTTGCAATAAACCGTTGAGATGAATTTTATCGATTGAGAGTTAATCCAATGTCTATAAACGAATTGCTTCAAGTAAGCTAACCGGGTGTAACAAGTTAATATGTCAAAGAATGGGATTGGTTAAACATAATATAACATGGATAGAACCAATATCTCTTTTATTCCACTTATAATCTAACATTTGAAAAATGAGATCATAATTGTGAGACAAAAGAAAGACAAAATGGACCGACCACATCTAGCTAACTGTAACCCACTAGCCACATTGATTAAATTGGAGTAGGCTAAAGAAAGTTTTATTAAGCAAAACACCATTCTCATTTAAAAACATTTTAAAAAGGTTTTATTTAATGAATAAAATTAATTTTTTGTTCAAACTAATTTCTGAGAATTATATAAACAACATTTAATATGTAAAAAAAAATATGGAAACACTATATATGATTGGAATGTAGTAAGTGTCCTACTTTCGGGTGTTTTACCTTTTTGCGAAACTTAAAATAGAATTTGAAGATGTTGTTAAAGAAATCTTGATGAAAACTCTCTTTAGTCTTCTTGGACATGAAAAATAACCCTTTGAAGTTCTCAATACTAAAAACTAAAATTTTTTCTACATATCCAAAGTAGTTGAAAGACCTATTCAGTGTAGACTTAAAAGAAACCTAGGAAGTTAACTCCATATTGTTTTTTAATCTCGTATTTTGGATATTGGAGAAAAAATACTTTGAGTAAATCAAGGGTACTCATAGGGAAAAAAACATAGTCCTATACAAAATCTTATCTACCCATACCCATCCTAGAATTGAAAATAATGAGAAAGAAAAAATACAACAGTAAACTATGTACATATTAATACTCTACGAGTCTTTAACAGAGGTGAAATATTACTGTATGAATCATGTATATATAACATACTCGAAAGATAGTGGGTTAGAAGAATTATGATAAAGAAATCTACCCTACCCTTGGGATGAACTCCTCTTCCTCCATTTTATATCAAATAGACAACGGGTAAAAAAAATGGTAGAAAAGAACTAAAGGAATAACTACCAATCATATCCTAAAAAACGAGTCATATTAAGTGTCTCCTACATTGACAATATAATAGGCAAAGTTTATTGTCATTTACTAAACATCCATAGCCTAAATCCCCATAAAAAATTATAAGTAGGATATTGACTGAAATATATGACAAGATAAGGTAGCAATTTAATATAGAATAATCATCCCAATAGACATTTTTAGATATTCAAATGTAATATTATAAAGAGGTTTGGTGAAAATATCTTCTAATAGTTTATGGTGCTCAAGTATTCAATAAGTAATTATTTTGATTAAACTATGTCACGAATGAAACGGTGTTAATTTTGATGTGTTTGGTCTTAGAGTGTTGGATAGGTTTTTTCGAAATATTAATGGCACTCTACTTATCACAAAGCAAAGTTAATTTATTTTCAATAATACCATGGTAACTAAGCATTTGTTTGATCCATAACAATTTTGTGCACAACAACTACGTGCAACGATATATTCAGACTCGACAGTAGATAAGGATATACAATTTTTTTTTACTACTCCAACGAATCAGATTATTGTCTATGTAATAACAAGCACCATAAGTGCTTTTACTATTGTCGAAACATCTGACCAAATCATCATAAGTGTATCCAACAATGATACTAGATTTATCTTCAGTGCACCAAATGCCATTTTAAGAGTTCCCTTAACATACTGAATGATACGTTTAACACATTACAAGTGGGACTCAATGAGGTGAACTTTGATATCATACAAAAAAACAAACAACATATATTATATCAGGTCTACAGGCTATTAAATATATCAAGTTTCCTGTCATACTTCTATATAATGTAATATCAATATTTTTCCATTTTCATCTTTTTGCATATTTAGCCAAGTCATTTTACAGATTTTTGCATATTTTCCAATTTTTTTAATCAAATCATTTGCATATTTATGTTGTGATATAATACACCATCATTCATTTGTTTAACTTATAGACCAAGAAAATATTGTAACTCCCTATAAGAGACATTTGGAACTCCCCTTGTATAATTTTAGAAAAAAAGAAGTAGACCCAGAAACAAAGTCGTCTACATAAATTTTTGCATTGGGAACCTCTGTGTTATTTTTGCAAAAAAATAATTTTTCTTCATTTCCACTATAATCAAACCCTTTATTAACTGAAAAGGTTGAAAACCGTTCGTGTTAGGACCTAGGGTCTTGCTTTACGCCTTCTAATTCCTTTTTCATTCAAAAAACATGGTTCGGGTGATAAGGATCAATAAATCCCTAGGACTGTTCAACGTACACTTCCTCACTTTGAATGTCACTAGAAAAGCAGGATTTAACATCCTTTTGATAAATTTGTAATGTAAATAACACGCTACTAGAAGGAAAAGACTAAAAGAGTCGAGCCTTGTTACTGGAGCAAAATTCTCTTTGAAGTTTGTTCCTTCAATTTGAAAGTATCCTTACACGACCAATCTAGCCTTGTTTGTAATGATTACTCCAGATTCATCCCTTTTGTTTTTAAAATTCAATGGGAACTAATAAATTTTTATTATTTATACGAGGAAAAAGATACCAAGCATCATGATCCCTAAACTGGACCAGTTCTTCTTGCATGGCCTCGATCCACTAAGAATCATTAACAAAGCCAGCCAAATTTTAAATTTATCATCTTATTCTCATAGGATATTCATGGTTACTGACAACTTTGTTAAGAGGATGGTATTTAGAAATCTTGGTTGGTACAATAGGGGTTTCGGTTGGAAATAAATCAATTACTTAGGGTGAGTCAAATTTAAAAACATTTTCTAACTCAGCTGCAATAATCGGTTCGGTGCTAACATTCTTTGTGGTAGTGTCATTAACAACTACATTGATAGATTCCATAAGAGCTTTGGTACAAAAATTATAGACGTGGTATGCTCTACTATTTTTTAAATATCCAAGGAAAATACCCTTATCACCTGTGGAGTCAAATTTTTAAATGTGATCCCGATCTTTACAAATATAACATATACTTCCAAAGGTTCTAAAGTATTTTAAATTGGGTTTTCTATTATACCAAAGTTCATATGAAGTCTATTAGGCATTTTTCCTACGTTAGACATGATTAATAATGTGACACGCTGTTTGGACTACCTCAACCCAAAAGTATTTTGACAGATCCTTAGCATGTAACATCATTCGAGCCATTTCTTGGATTATACCATTGTTCCTTTCAGCAATACCATTTTGCGTTGATTTTTTATGAGCATTAAACTCATACGGGTACCGATTACCAAAATAATATTCCAAAACACAAATTTCCATAAATTCGACACCTTTGTCACTTTGATATGTGATATTTGGGTATCCTTTTCATTTTTATTTTTTAAAAATGATTTTCATAAATTCTCGAAAGGTATCTGGCTGGTTTTTCATAAAAGCGTCCCAAGTAAAACCCTTGAAGTCATCCACAATAAAAAGGATATAGATTTTGATACAAAGGTTGACATTATGAGAACGACCCATGACATCCATGTGGAGAAATTCTAGGGTATTTAAAGTCATAATATCCTTAACTTTCTTATGAGGGGCTTACTTATTTTCCTAAACTGGCAAGGACCACAAAAAATATTTTGAGAAGGTTTTATTTTTTGTAAACATCTAACTAATCTTTTTGAGCTTAATTTACTTAAGTTGTCCAACTTAGTATGAGCCAAAAGATTATACCCAAGATCAGAGTCATCTAACTTTGCTAACTTACTGCACTCAAAATTTGGAATAACTCTATAATAATTATCCTGAGTTTTTTTGCCATAAGAATACAATTACCATCTTTGTTTAACATCTTACACTCATTTTTTGAAAAGCTAAAAGTATGAACATAATCACATAGTTGAGATATACTTTGTAGTTTGGCTTTTAAGCCTTTTCACTAAGAGAAAATCATTCAAAATCGGTAAACCCTCTTCTTGAAGTGTCCTTTTTCTAATGATATGGGATGAGACTCTATCGCCCAATTGTATTTATACTCCTAAGAAGTTCGTCGTGTTTGTTAGTTTAGTCTCATCTACGATCATGTTTTTAAAACACCCAGAGTCGAGGTACTAGCCAGCAGAGGTGCGTTCGAGTTTTAAGGTATTATAACAATATTTCACTTGAGATGGGGTATTAAGTCATCTTTTCTAATCCAAATGTCCCTAGTTTTAAAATATTTTTGGGTCTTTGATTTAGAAAAGGGCGGGGGTTCATTGTAATGGCTTTTTCGTAGTGAGAGACTTATTCCTACTTTTTCTGAAGTTGGAGTTTTCATTAGATTGCCAGGGAAGAACATAATTAGGGTGTTTCACTCAAGAATAGTTAAATTTATTATGCATAAATGTATATAGATGCTTCTGAAAACACTCAGCAAGACTACGTCGATAAACATCATAGTAATTACAGTAAATATCTGAGGATGGATTAACATTGCCTTCGAAACCCTTAAAAATAAGTTTAGATTCAATTTGAACACGAAGTTTAATTGCAAGAAATTTCGTATTTTGAATGAAGTCTCTAGGGGGCATGCTTACTTAGATATGTTGTTAGGATTCTTCTAGGACAACAAGTAGTCTTAGATTCTCGTGAGACTAACTCTTTAAAGTAGCTTTTTGAGAGTTTTGAAAAGTTTGGATTGGTGAGTTTGGCAAAATTCCCCGAGTATACCAACACAGTTTCAAATTCATTTTACCAATCAGATTGATTTCTTTGGGGATTTTATCAAAACCATGGCCAGTTTTATCTTCAGTATTGATTTTGCTAAAGCTGATAATTTTATCATAGGTTTTTGAATCGGTTTCAAAATAAAGACGTTTCTTGAAAATGTTTGAAACTTTTTCTTTATATTCCTCTATATCAATTAGTGTGGATTTATATCTTTGTTCTAAGACACAATTTTTCTTAGAGAGCTCAGTTATTTTAAACATAAATTCTTTAGTTTCAATATCATAAGACACATATTGAGCACTCTAGTTCCCTACATTCTGCGTAATAGTTTGATTTAGGCTTTACACACGTTTAATCAAGTTTTTAACCATTTTTTCATGTATAGAACATTTATTTAATGTTTTAGCATATATTTTGAAAATCTAGTAAATCATCATCATTGGAATCATAAAGTGTAGTGTATGAGTTGTTTCCAAATCATTTATTTTGAAATTTGGGACTCACTCACCCATCTATTTCATTAATATCTTTATCAGTTTGATTCAAGCACCTAATTGATTCATTTGCAGTACTAATAGTAACAATATTGAATACACAATTAATCACAGGCATGTCAGTAGATAAAGTATAAATCACATACATGTTAGTAAGTAAAGTATCAATCACAAACACATTAGCAGGTAAAATATCAATTATATAATCAACAGGCAAGCATTATTTATCATTAGTATATACAATTTTAGCATATAAAGACATGCAAGATTCACAAATTTTAGTAGTCCATGATCATCATCTTTCGAGTCGCTATAATCATCCCAAATTTTGCACATATGGGCCTTAGGTGTGGTTTTGATTATAGACTTGTGCCTATTAGCATAATGACCCATATTTCCACATTTATGACATTGAATGATACTATGGTCTTTATAAGGCCTTTGATTGTTATTAGTTTATTCTGTCTTTTAAAATTTCGTTCAAGAGATTTTGAACCTTGAATGTTTTGGTAACCATTTTCCCCTCGTTTAGTTGCCATATCATTTCTAAAGTTGATTATATTTTAAAGATATTTACTCATAAGAGGTATTTTGTTATCAAGAATTTGAATATCACAATCTTCACCTAACTCAATGTGAAGGTTTGGGATAGTTAAATTAGGCCTAAACATCTGAGAGGAAAAAACTATATTAGACCCATTTGTTCTCTTACCAATTGAGATCATTTGTTTTTTACACTCTAGTTAGATTCCACGGTCCTTAACTATCTACTCAAAAGTTCAGAGGTCAAATTGGGATCATCTGTTTCTTCAATGGAATAATGCATATTATCAAACTTTGAGGGCATAGACCTACTAATTTTCTGAACAATGTCTCTCCGTAATACAAAATTCCATTTGCATGCAAGTTCATGATTATGTCATGCAGTTTAATGTAGAAGTCATCAACTATTTCAGTATCATTAGTCATCAGGGTATTATATTGTTGCATATGCATTTGAGTCTTTCCTTCCTTGACACGCTCATCACTTTCATGGACAGTGACCAATGTATCCCACGCTTATTTAGAAGTAGTGCATATAAAAAATCTTTTGAACTCATGCTCATTTACAATAGTGATGACAATTTCCCCTAAAAATTTGGGTCGCCACGGATACCCGACCTTATTGGTTAGGGTATGGGGATTAAGTTTCGAGAATCGGGTGGATTTCGAGAGTTAAAAAGTCCCTGATAAATTTTGGGTCGGTCTTGGATATAGCCTTGGGTCCCCACGGGGATACCCGAATTATTAATATTTGTAAGGAAATTTTTTATAAATATTCAGGGTAGAATATAGAAATTTTCCAAGTGTCCTAGATCACAATTAAGTATGTCTGATACTGCTACATTTGGCACGTCTCCATGATCATCCACGACGAACTTGATCCGAATTTATGCATCCATCATCTTCTTATGTGCATCATGTCAAGCAACATACACTTCAACAGTTCCCACTACTCCACGTTCTTATGGTAAAATAATTTTAATTAGAGTTGTAATTATTTTCATAAATAGTTAGGAATATTTTTTTAAATAATTTTTGAAGCCTGGAAGATGATAAACATGTAAGATCTGTTTAAAGAGGTTTTTTGAGAACATCACTGATGTTGTTCGAACGACATCGTATGTGGTTCCAACGAGCTGCCATCTCATTCAAACAACATCGTATGTCGCTCGAACGACCACCGCCTCAACCTACTTATTTAAATAGGGTTCATGCTACACGTTTTTCTCAAGTCTGCACACCTCCGTTTCTGCAAAACAGTACCTCGTTCAAGACTTCATATTTTAAGGTTTTTATACCTTTTTGATTCACTAATGTTTCCCAATCCTTTATGTTAATCCTCTAAACCCCAAGGAAGACTATAATACTTATCTGATTACACTTGTGGAGAAGACGAAGCTTTTCCATTGCTGACCTTCTGAAGCTCTTATGGGAACTCTCGCCGACGACATCAAAATCGACGCCTGCTTGTATTTCGTATGTCACTGCTTGTATTTTCATTGTAATCCGTGTAAACCAAACTTTACAAATTATAGTGAAAATAATATGATTTTTCCTATGTGGGTGATTTTTCCTCAACTATTATTTTCTTGCGTGCTTAGATTGTTTCTTAATTCAATCACATTTGTTTACAAGAGTTAAGACTTATTGGGACTAAAATTGGAATTTAATTAAATAAGTTTGACATTGATTGCTGGTGCACTCTCAAATTGGTATCAGATCCATTTACACAAATTTATCATCCAATTTTTTCGTAATTTTTTTTTTCTGGATATCAATTTTGTTCTAAAAATTGATCTTTGAAAAAGCGCAATTTCAATGGAAAACTTATATAGTAGAGTTCCAATTTTTGACGGGTCAAATTATGCATATTGGAAAGCCCGTATGAAATCTCACTTAAAGTCCATATACGAACGTGTTTAGGTTGTGTGTGAAAGAGGGTGGGCGCCTCCCACTGTAGATAACGTAACTATCGTAAAATCTTTGACTGCATGGACTGAGGATGAATTTAAATGGAGAACATATAACTCATGTGGGCTTAGTTTCATTTCTGGAGCATCACACGTGATGATTTTCGATTCATTATGATGTGTAACACGTTTAAAGAGGCATGGGAAGTTCTCCAACTTACCCATGAAGGCACAAATGCAGTGAAAGAATATACATTGCAAAACTTAACGACACAATTTGAAACTATCTCCAAGCATGAAAATGAGAGCTTCGATGAATTTTATGCACGCTTATCTGATATCGTGAACACTAGTTTTAACTTAGGAGAACACATTCCTTATGCTAGAGTAGTTAAGAAAATTTTGAGATCGCTTCCTAAGAGATTTATCCCCAAAGTCACTGCGTTAAATTCATTAGGTAATTTGAGTAGGCTAAAATTAGAAGACTTAGTTGGAGACCTACAGACCTATGAAATCGACATGTTCCCAAACAATATAAAATCAAAAGACAAAGGGGTAGAACTTAAAGACCAGGCCAGTAAGAGTGAGGGGTCAAAGATAGGTGAGTCATCTAAGAAAAGAGAGGAAGTGATGTCTAATTCGGATTCTGATTTTGACTTAGATAATTTGGTCCTATTTGCTAAAAATTTCAAGAAATTGCTCAAATAAAGAAAAATGGAAATTTTAAAGATAAAATAATTTTGAGAAAAATAAATCTGAAACGAAATTTGCAAAAGATTAAAAGGACACCTCTAAGAAAGAAAGTGAGAGATATTACGAGTGTGGCGGTAGAGGTCATAGGGGTTTTGAGTGTGCAACTAGGTTGAAACGTCAAGAACAATCCAAATCTACGTTAAACATCACCCTTAGTGACGATAGTGAGGTCGAGTTGGTGGACTCTGGAGACGATCAGTGCATGAATATAACTTCATCGCATTTATGAATAGTCATGTGAGTACTGAAAGTGATCCTAACGATGATGAGGATGAAAGCTCATAGGGAAACCTCGACATTGATAGTAGTGTGAGCAAGGGGGAGGAAGAAGGAAGTGAGAGCGAGAGTGATCTCCGATGCACGTACAGTGATTTATATGCTAATACTTTCAAAACCAAAAATCATAACAATGCGTTAGCTCTTAGAATAGTAGATCTAGAGAAGGAATTGGGAGAAATAAGAGAGAGAGAGAGACCTCCATTTACACTGCATTGAGAGAGAGAGAGAAACCGCTTGTGTTAAGAGAGAGAAATTGTTTTTGTAAAAGAAAAAGGGGACTTGACTAAGCAAGTGGCTGATTTTATGAGTGAGCTCTATTCCACCCTGGACACTCGAAAGAAACTAGAAGCCCTTATAGACCAACTCACTCATGACCTTAAGAGAGGCCGGGAAGTCAATGTAAGAATTGAGGACCGATCTGGTAAGATGGGAAAGATTCTCCTCGCCCCTACTTTGGGTTTAGGTGAGAGATCGGGAATAGGTTTTGGTGGCTCTTCCACTTCCCATACGACATGGGAACCACTTCCCAAGTTTATTACAAATCCATATGGCCAACTACCTAAAAATAAAAAGAGAATTTGGCAAAGAAAAGCAAACCGAAGTGGGCCTAAGTCTACATATTTTTGTACTTACTGCAAACAAAAAGGCCATCTTAGTGAGTTTTGCTATAGTTTGGGTTGAAAACGACGCTCTTTTGCTCCACCACATGCCACAACTTATTTTGAGAGTCTTAGAGAGCGAGTTGAGTTTGTAGTCACCACATCTCAGAGTATAGTGGAAGAGTTCCAATGGATTTCTATGCTGTTAGTGGACACTTATAAAATCTTGAATAGAGTTAATAATGGCAAGTTAAAATAGAAGGTTACCAAATCTTGGGTGCCTAAACACAATGCAAAAGCCCTTGTTGATCATGTTTCTCTTAAAGCCTGTAATTCTCTACAGTGGTACTTTGATAGTGGGTGCTCCAGGCACATGACTGGTGACGTCTCTTTGTTTACCTCCCATGAGGATCGTAAGGAAGGTAAAGTCACTTTTGGAGATGGGAGAAAGTATAGCATAGTAGGACGAGGTACAGTAGAGTTACCAGGATTTCCAAAGCTAAAGAATGTGTTGTTCGTCAAGGGATTGAAAGCAAATTTACTCAACATTAACCAGCTGTGCGACATTGACTTTGTAGTAAAGTTTGGTAGGAATAAATTTCACATTTATAATAAATTCGGTAAACTTCTATTGCAAGGTTGAGGACTGAAGACAATTGTTATGGGATCATGCCTGAGTCCTCATTTGTCTGCAAATGCTCCACAGTCACTACGATGGATCTGTGGCATCAACGTCTAGCTCATGTGAACTTTCGAGATTTGGAAAAGTTAGTTAAAAAGGACCTAGTACGTGGCTTACCATTGCTTAGAAAGCAAACTTCTGTAGTTTGTGGACCCTGCCATTTGGGAAAGCAAATTCATAGCCCCATCGAAAGTTTAATTCCATCACCACCTCATGCATACTTGAGTTGATACATATTGATCTTATGGGTCCTAATCGTACTGAGAGTTTAGGTGGTAAGAAGTACATTCTCGTGGTGGTAGTTGATTTCTCACGCCACTCGATTGTAGGTTTTCTACGAGAGAAATTCAAGGCTGTGGAGTTTCTTACCACCAAGCGTCGTGTCTTGCAAAATGAATACGGTGTCATTATCAATATAATATGTAGCGACAATGAAATTGAGTTTAAAAAAGAAAAAAATAGATGTTTTCTATGATATCCTCGGAATCAAATACGATTTTTCGGCCGTTAGGACTCCTCAGCAAAATGGGACTATTGAGAGGAAAAATCGGACGATTCAGGAGATGGCTAGATCTATGCTTTTGGGTCGTAAAGTCGTAAGAAGATTTTGAGCAGAGGCGGGGTCTACCACGTGCCATACGGTGAATAGGGTATATCTTCGTCCATACACACTTATGATTCCCTATAAATTTTGTACTATAAAGAAGCCCAACCTTTCATATTTCCGTGTCTTTGGGAGAAAATGCTACATCCTAAGGGATAGAGAGCAATTAGGAAAGTTTGACTCCCGGAGCAACGAGGGGATATTTTTAGGTTATTGACCAAGCATAAATTCTTCAGAATTTAGCTCCTTAATTTAGTGATTTTAATATCTCGAACAATGTAATTGAGCCATTTTTATGCCATATCACTCCATTGTTTATTCCTAACAACTTTCCCTAGTTTTTGTATAAGTTGGATGAAGTTTTCAGGAATGGAATGCAAGAAAGAATCCAAAAGAAAAGAAAAGATGCAAGCAAGAAATGTCTAAGGGAAAAAGTGTAATTCCATCCAGAATTCGAAAGTGACACCAAAAGGGAAGTTGAAGAGAATGAGTTCACAAGAGCATAGGAAGAAACGGCATCCAAATCGGAGGTCTAGATAAGAAGATATGGCCAGTCAAAGTTGCAAGGAAAAAGTCAAAGAAGAAGAAATTCGGACCGATCCGGTTAGGAGTCGGACCGATCCCATTTGCCCAAGTCCAGTGCACTCCGGATCGATGCAAACCGATGGAAGCAATAATCGAACCGATCCGGACACAACCGGACCGATCCGGAAGAAAATAAAAGAACCGATCCGATGGATATCGGACCGATCCGATTAAGACCCGGACCGATCCGGGTATTCGAAAGCCTGGCATTAATTTGCCATTTATTGTGCAGATTTGAGTACGTAGCTGTGAATCTTGTTCCACAAGCACAATTGGAAACCGACTTTGGATGATTTGTGCTATAAAAAGCCAAGTTCTACATCATTTCTAGGAGGCTAGGGTTAGGAATTTTAGAGAGAGTTTTCAGATCAGATTTTTAGGTTAAATTTCCATTTCCTTCAAGATTTGCATGAACCCTAGTTTGTATTCTGAATCTCAATTCCGTTTTTGTGCTGAATTCAAGTAATATCATTCTATTCTCTTTTGTTTAATTTCTGCAAATTTCTTACAATGTTCTGCAATTTCATAGTTTCATATGTGAATTTGTTTTTCAACCAAATCATGAGTAGCTAATTTCTCAAGGGTTGGGGTACATGAACTCAATCCTAATACAAATTATTCGTATGGAAAATTAGAAAATAAATGAAAATGTTGGTTGAATCGTGAATGAAAATCATATATGCATTGTCATATCTTTTAATCTCTCTTGCCCTAGGTACTTGGGATGTTTAAGAATGCTTTGTATGTATAATTTGTCGTTCACCACCTTATATTGATCTTTGATTTCATATGATGCGGTCTTGAACCTCATATATGTAATGCTTAGTGATGATAAGGACTGGATTTAATCAAGAATTTTGATTTATAATTTTAATATTCTAAAGAATAATTTTTTAAGGATTGAGGGATTGTACCCTACCCTAATTTTCTCTAAATTGTTAAACCCAAATTTTGCTGTTAATTTCCATTTTTTTTCATAAGTAAAGTTTTAGAAATTTTCTCAAAAATCAATCATCTTTTTATTTCTTTCAAGAAATCATTTCACGGTTTGGTAATTTTCCTTGTTATTGTTTGGCAATTTTGATCCCTGTGGAGACGATCCCGACTTACCGGGTTATTACTTGAGCGACAAGGCTTGCACTTGAGCCTAGATAAATACGCACTTTTGAGACAAATATTAAGTCGCGTCAAGTTTTTGGCGCCGTTGCCGGGGATCTAAAATTGTTAAATTTTCAAGAAAGTTATTGTTATCTACAAGTGATTTCATATAAAAAAAAAATATTTTCATCTTTTCTCTTGTGTACTTATATGCAGAATTCATCTCCCACCCAAATTCACGAAAATCCTATTGCCGAAGCCGGATCTGAAAATTCTGAGTCTCCTCGTTTTTGGGTTCCACCTCCTTCACCTAATAATTCCATCACAAGTCGTTCGTTGAGTCAAACCTTGAGTGAGAATTCGGAACCTTTCGGTAGCGATATGTCGGATCATGGTAGTGTCGGTGTTGGTGCTGGAGAGGATGATGTACCATATCAACCCATGAAAGATCTTTTATTTCCGGAGAGAACTGCTAACCCTGATTGCATTTTATTCCCATATAATGCCGGTCAGTTCCACTTTCGGAATGGAATGATCCAAATTCTTCCTACATTTCATGGGATGGATTCGGAAAAACCATATCTCCATATTCGAGAATTCAAAGATACGCGTGAGACATTTGGAGATCAAACTTGTCCACAAGAAGTAATCCGGTTAAAGCTCTTTCCTTTTTCCTTAAAGGATAAAGCGAAAACTTGGTTATGGACCCTGCCACCAAATTCTGTGTTATCATGGAGAGATATGCAAAACAAGTTTATCTCTAAAATTTTTCCACAACACAAAACCAATTCTGTTAAAGCCGAAATTCAAGCTTTTCATCAAAATGAGAATGAGGCTTTTGATAAGTGTTGGGAAAGATATCAGGAGTTAGTTAGTGCGTGCCCCCATCATGGTTTTGAAACTCATCATCTGATTTCATTTTTCCATCAAGGCCTTACTGTAGCGTCTAAACAACTTGTTCAAACCATGTGTGAGAGACCTTTTTGGGAGCTAAGTACGAGCGATGCTGAGGCTCATTTGAAATATGTGGCGGAAACTACCCAAGCATGGGATACTTCTGATCCAAATAGTCAAAAGAGAAATCGACAAGTGTCCAACTTGCCTGCTGCGTCCGGTATTTATCACGTGGATAAGGACACTTTGTTGGATCTAAAACTTGATCAAATGGAAAAGAACTTTAGAGATATGCTAGATATGCGATTGAGAGATGTGTCTGGACCCGTAAAAGCCGGGATGGAGAAAGTATGTGCCATTTGTAATGCAGGTCATTCTACCGAAGGATGTCCTACTATTCCTGCATACAAGGCCATGTACACTGAACAAGTTGATGCAATAGGAGGTTATCGAGGTAATTATAATGCTCAGCAAGGGAATGCATATAATCAATCGTGGAGGAATCCCGGGTACAATTATGGACAACCCCAAGGTGGGATGATTCCTAACCCACAGATGCCTCTACCACAACCCCCTCAATTTCAGCAAGTGGCAAATCCTATGCAAGTACCACCTCCCGGGCCTTATGTACCTCCACCTAAGAGATTTCTTGAGGATAATTTCAATCAATTCATCCAATCCCAAAAAGAGAGAGATACCAAATTTGAGCGAATGTTCGCTGAAATGCATACTAACATCTCTAGGTTGCAGTCTGCGGTGAATACTCAAGAAAAGGGTAAGCTTCCAGCTCAAGGCCAAAGACCACCTATTCAAGGTCAAACCACGGTTTGTTCCACATCATCAGATCTGCAAGAACAATGTCAAGCTGTTACTACTCTTCGTAGTGGCCGCGAAATTGATCTAGCACCTAAATTGCCAAAGGTGAATGATGATGGAGTCGAACCTGAGATTGTGAAGGAATCTGAAATTTCCGAGTCTGAAGAACCTTCCTTAGAAAAGGAATTGAGAGATGCGGAAGTTGAGCCTGATATTGAAGTCAAGTCGCCTATTGCTGCTCCATTTCCTCAACGCTTAGAGTCACCCCAGAAAGGTGCTTCGCGTATCGAGGTGATGGATGTGTTGAAGCAAGTAAAATTGAATTTGTCGTTCCTTGATGCTATTCAACAAATTCCAGCATATGCGAAGGTTATTAAAGATCTTTTGACTGTCAAGAGACGTCTTAAGGTGAAGAAAAATGTTTTCTTGGCACAGAATGTGAGCTCAGTTCTTCTCAATGATCTTCCACCAAAATTCAAAGATCCAGGTTCACCTACCATTTCGTGTATCATTGGAGAAATGAGAGTGGAAAGGGCATTGCTTGATTTAGGTGCGAGTGTAAACATCCTCCCATACTCCATCTATAAGAAGCTTGATTTAGGTGATTTAAAACCTACCCGAATCACCCTACAGTTAGCGGATAGAACAGTCAAAGTGCCTCGCGGGATTGTAGAAGACGTAATTGTTCAAGTGGATACGTTCTACTTCCCCGTTGATTTTATAATTTGGGACACCGAGCCTGTTCCCCATACGAGAAATCATGTTCCAATTATATTGGGCCGACCGTTCTTAGCTACCACTAATGCTTTGATCAATACACGGAATGGCCAAATGCAACTCACTTTTGGAAACATGACTCTCGAGAAAAATATTGTCAATGTCGCTAACCAAATGGGTGATGAGGATGAGATTCTTGAAGTGGATCTTATTGAAGAAGTGGTGGGTGAAAATATTGAAAAAATCATAGGAGGAGATGCTCTGAAAGTGTGCTTAGGGAAAAGTGATGCTCAAATGAGTGATTATACTGAGTTTGAGAGAGAGGTGGAAGAGTTAAAAATATGGTTACAAGAGGAGGAGAGTTTTGAGAGCTTGAGAGCGGTTGACTGGATTTCTAGGTATGAAGAATTGCCTCCGAGGGAGACACCCATGGTCCCCTCTGAACATAGATTTCCTAGTCTTGAGTTGAAGAAACTACCTTCCCATGTCAAATATGCCTTTTTGGGTGAGAATGATACATTTCCTGTTGTTGTGTCTTCCCATCTAGAAAAAGGGCAAGAAGGTATGTTGTTAGATGTGTTGAGAAAGCATAGAAGTGCTTTTGGATGGACCATAGCAGATTTGAAGGGTATAAATCCTTTGATTTGTACCCATAAAATCCATCTCGAGGAAGAAGTGAAGCCATCTCGTGAGATGCAAAGGCGGTTAAATCCAACCATGAAAGATGTTGTAAGAGAGGAAATAATCAAATTGCTAGATGCTGGAATTATATACCCCATTTCGGATAGTAAATGGGTGAGCCCAATTCAGGTCGTTCCAAAGAAATCAGGGATGACTGTGGTTGAAAATGCTAAGGGAGAATTAATACCTCAACGCACCACCACCGGGTGGCGTGTTTGCATTGACTACCGAAAGATCAATGCCGGAACTTGAAAGGATCATTTTCCCTTACCATTTATCGATCAAGTTATTGAACGAGTAGCGGGCCATCCTTATTATTGTTTTGTAGATGGGTATTCCGGTTATAATCAGATTGAAGTGGATGTTCTTGATCAAGAAAAGACGACTTTTACATGTCCATTTGGTACGTTTGCCTATAAACGTATGCCATTTGGGTTATGTAATGCGCCGGCTACTTTTCAAAGGTGCATGTTGAGTCTCTTTAGCGACATGATTGAAAAAGGTCTTGAGGTGTTCATGGACGATTTCAGCATTTTCGGTTCATCTTTTGACCATTGTTTAGCTAATCTTGAGAGAGTTCTATTCCGATGTGTGGAAAAAGACTTAGTCCTCAATTGGGAAAAATGCCATTTCATGGTTACCGAGGGTGTAGTCTTGGGCCACATAGTCTCATCTAGGGGAATTGAAGTTGATCGAGCAAAAATTGAAGTAATATCTGAGTTACCCCCGCCAAAATCACTTAAAGATGTGAGGTCCTTTCTAGGCCATGCTGGATTTTATAGGAGGTTTATCAAAGACTTTAGCGCCATCGCTAGACCTTTAAGTAATCTTCTCATGAAGGACACTCCATTTGAGTGGAGTAAAGCATGTCAAGAAGCATTTGATAAACTCAAAAGCATGCTTATTTCTGCACCTATCATGCAAGCTCCGGATTGGTCGCTTCCCTTTGAGCTTATGTGTGATGCAAGTGATTACGCGATTGGGGCTGTTCTTGGACAGAGAAGAGACAAGAAAGCTCATGTTATTTACTATGCTAGCCGTACATTATCTGGCCCTCAGCTGAATTACTCTACTACAGAGAAAGAGTTGCTAGCTGTCGTTTTTGCTCTCGACAAATTTCGCTCTTACGTTGTTGGGTCGCCTATCCTTTGTTTCACTGATCATTCTGCATTGAAGTATCTCTTGAGCAAGAAAGATGCCAAACCTCGTTTAATCAGGTGGATCATACTCCTACAAGAGTTTAATCTCTCGATTCAAGATAAGAAAGGAGTAGAAAACGTCGTTGCTGACCATTTGTCACGACTCTCGTCCGACGTACCTATTGATACCATTACCATAGACGAGTATTTTCCGGATAAGAATTTATTTGCTACCTCTTCTCTCCCTTGGTTTGCGGATATTGTCAATTACCTTGTCACCAGAGTTGTTCCCTCTAGTTGGAATCCGCAAGAGAGAAGGAGGTTCATTACTTGGTCACGCATGTTCTTTTATGATGATCCATACTTGTTTAAGTATTGTGCTGACCAAATTATCCGGAGATGTGTACCCGATGAGGAAATCCAAGGGGTGATTCGATTCTGTCATTCGGAAGCATGTGGCAGTCATTTTTCTAAAAATAAAACTGCTGCGACAATCCTTCAAAGTGGTCTTTATTGGCCCACAATCTTCCGGGATGTGAATGCTTTTTGTAAGACTTGCGATAGATGCCAAAGAATGGGAGCTAGTACTCGCCGTGATATGATGCCATTATCCCCTATTTTAGTCTTGGAGTTGTTTGATTGTTGGGGAATTGACTTCATGGGGCCCTTTCCCCCTTCTTTTGGTTTTCTATACATTCTCGTCGCTGTAGATTATGTCTCAAAATGGGTAGAGGCTATAGCTACACGGACGAATGACAGTAAGGTGGTGATCAAATTTATTCAAGAAAATATACTTTCTCGCTTTGGTATGCCTAAGGCCATAATTAGTGATAATGGAACTCATTTTTGCAATAGGCCGATGGATAAACTAATGCGGAAGTATGGAATTGTCCATAAGGTTAGCACACCTTATCACCCCCAATCGAATGGCCAAGCCGAGCTTGCTAATAGGGAGATCAAGAATATCTTGGAGAAGACAGTTGATCCTAATAGGAAAGACTGGTCTCTTAGGTTGACTGATGCTCTTTGGGCTTATAGAACCGCATACAAGAATCCCCTTGGGATGTCCCCATTTCGTTTTGTGTATGGCAAACCTTGTCATCTTCCGGTTGAAATCGAACACAAAGCGTATTGGGCTATCAAAAGGGTGAATTTCAAAATGGATCAAGCCGGTGAAACACGTAAACTTCAGATGAATGAGTTGGAAGAAATGCGTAATGATGCGTATGAAAGTGCCAAAATTTCCAAGGACCGAATGAAACGAGCTCATGACGGAATTATTCGTTAGAAAGAGTTTCATTTGGGACAGAAAGTACTTCTCTACAACTCGAGGTTGCACTTGTTTCTCGGTAAATTGCGGTCTCGATGGTCTGGTCCTTACATTGTGAAAGAGGTATTTCCCCAAGGAGCCGTTGAGCTAATGGATGAGAAAGGGGGAACCACTTTTAAAGTCAATGGGCATCGTCTCAAGCCTTATTTGGAAGCCATGGTTAAAGAAGCCGATACAATCTGGCTGTCGAACCCCATTTATGGGGATTGATTGAAAGAAGAGAGTGAGGTCGTCGCACCCCCGACATGTATGGGGTGATTGTTGTACATATGCGTCGTAGGATGTAGAAGTTATAGGGTAGAGTCCGTTCTGAGGGTTGAGAATCCGAAGGGTGCGGGTTGTTCGTTATCAATGAGTTGCGAGGTTAGTTGGAAGTTTGCAAGGATGAAAAATAATCATTGGAGTGGAGTATGAGCATTTTTAGGAAGAGAGAAGAAGAATTATGGAATCCTAAAACCGGATCGATCCGGTGGAAAAAAAGAACCGATCCGGTCATCCGGATCGGTCCGGGGTAAAAATAGAACCGATCCGGTGAGGCGGATCGGTCCGGCCCAAAACCAGATCGGTCCGATTTTCTGCAGGTTTATAATCCCAAGAGACACACCTCTTCATTTCCATCTCCTCAATCCCCACCCATTCACTTCAACCAATCCAGCCCTTCCTTCAAAATTCCGTCCCCCCATTTCCCACCCATTCATTCCCTCCATTTCACCCATTCATTCCTATAAATACCTACCTCCACTACCCATTTTCTTCACACCTCCACCTATCTTCTCTCTTATATCTCCATAGCTATCTCCTTCCTCCATACCTCATGGCTGCTCCCCAAAAGTACACTTCCATTGAAGTTCTCCCCAACGGCAATGGGGAGTATCATTCCCGCCAAGAGGCAAATTGGTGCCGAAAATTTTTCAGCCCTACCCACAAAATCCATATCGAGCGCCAAGTGTTATGGGATCAAATGCCCCATTCGGTCACCCCCCTTTTTCTATCACGGGGCTGGTGCCGTTTCTTTAATGAATCATATGAGGCTGTGTGGGAAAATGAAGTTCGTCAGTTTTACGGTTCACTTGTCCGTACGGCTGAATTTGAATCCCAAGCCTTTGTGGATTCCATACCTATCCCGTTCTCACTTGACCTCGTGGTGCGCAAACTCGAATCATATGGTGTGCTCACTCCCGATTAGTTTGACTATCCGAGTCCTGATCCCATCCTCACAAAAGAAGTTTGTATCTCGCGAATCCAACCGGGTGCGGTTTGGAACACTGAGACATTTCCCGTCGGCCGCTTGTCCGACAAGGTACGATTCACTTTCCATATCGTTTGTGCCAACATTTTGCAAACTTCTAATGATTCGGCGATGAGGCCTCACCAAGCTACCATGGTGTATCATCTCTTCGACCCGGCGACCGTGATCAATTTGGCCCGCACATTTTACACCGATATCCTTTTTGTGGCCTATGATAAAAAGGGCCGCAATCCTCTTCCGTATGGTCGACTCATCACCTCAATGCTTCGAGATGCCGGTATCGCACCACCTCAGGATCTTGTCAAACTTCCTAAACCTTTAGGACAAGAGTCCCGCACTCGAAGTGAGCGGCAAATTCAGGTCGTCCGTGCTCGGCACGATGACGATTCTAGTGAGGAAGACGACAATGAAGAGGAGAACATCGCCGAGGAGGACGTGGAAATGGAGGAGGGTGAAGAGGCAGAATATGATGAGACGGCGGATCCGGATTACATTCCGGAGGATCCGGTCTTGCATGAGCGCGTTCTCTCTCTTGAGACGCGTTTTGACGCACATGTGTCCTCATATGAGAAGGATATGAGTTTGGTCCTGCGTATGAAGGCCGACTTATACCGTCTCCAAGCGGGACCCGAGGCCCCTCTTCCTCCCTACTATTATAATCCATATGATCGGTCTGCTCCGAGTACTTCACATCCCCCACCCGCCCCTTAGGATACCTTTCCCTTATTAGGATTTTTATCCCTATGTTATAGTTATGCTTATACAGTTATTTCCACAGGTTGTAATCTACAGTTTTAATATGATATTGGCATGTTTTATTTATCGCACTCTTTATATTGTCTTCTTTTTATCTCTTATCTGTTTGATTGAGGACAATGCAAATCATTGAGTTAGGGGGGATGACAGGTGCGTATTCATAAAACTTCGCTTATATTCATATATATGTATTTAAAAAAAAAATTGAAAAATGTTGAAAAAATCCCAAAATATTTTTCTTCAAAATAAATAAAAATTGGAATTTAAATTTTTCAAAAATGTCACCTTTATTCTATTTATAGTCTCAAATTGTAAAATTCCTAATGCACTAAGCCAAAATTGACCGAAGATGGACATTGAAAGAAAATTGACGACTTTACGAATAAGTGTGGAGATTGATCAAACCCGGTGAGATTTCGAGCCTTTCAATTTTTTTGAGTTTTTAAATCAATCCGAGTTTATGATTAACGCAAAGTTCTTTTCAGTGTTTTAAATAAGTCGTTGATGATCTCAATCCTTTGTTTTGATCGGTTATGGGAAATGTGTGAAATGTTGTCTCGAAATTCGTGATAAATATATCTCTAAACTTAACTAATCTCGAGATGCATATGGTAATGTGATTAGCAATTTGGACAATGAAGTAGGCCCTCGTTTGTTACCCAAAAATATTAGCCATAAAAAGTTGTGAAAAACAAAATTATCCCTTTGCAACCCAATTTGAGCCAAATAAAATATTATCCTTTCGTTTGATAACCCGAAAAACCCAAATAGCCCGGAATTGTGAAAATTGAATATTCATCAAAGAAAGTCCAAATTGTGCAATAAAAAGGGGCAAAGAAAAAAAAATAGATATGCTCGACAAAAATAGAAAGAAAAGAAAAAAAGAGAAAAGTGAGCAAATGCCCGAAAAAAAGCACAAATGGACATCATAAAGATATTTTCCAATTCCGAACATTCCATCCATTCCCATTTTTACCATTTACACCTTTTAACCCAAAAAGTCCTAACCGAGTCCAAATTGCAAAATTAATTACTGCGTGGAGAGCTAAGACATGAAAAGATAATATGAGAGATTAAAATGGTGTGAATTAGAGGTGATGTTCCCATTTCCTAATAACCGTAATCCGATGATGAGATCTTTTCACCATAAATTTCCTTCTTTTCAATTTTGTATGCATGAATTTGTGTCCATTATATTTACTCTTTATATCATGCATACCGAGAGAAAATAGCCACAATCCGAGTGATTCGTTTGTGAGTGCATCCGTAAGAATTTAAATCAAAACGAATTTTCGGAAAGTAACGTAATGCTCAATCGGTGGAAATTGGAGGTTTAATTTTTGGCTTTGCACACACACACTATGGTTTGAGACAATTGAATATGAATTTATGGTGATTATTTTTAGAAAAGTTTAAATTGTACAATTTTTGAGTATTTTGATATTTATTTGAGTCAATAAAGAATTTTGTGGGTAAATTCACTGCAAACCCTCACGAGACAAAACTCGTCCTACTAGGGTAACCTAGAGGTTTAAAGGTTTGTTGCATACGCTAAATGCAATCGCGTGCCTGCGAAAGTGGAATACTATTTCAAATAAAGAAGTTTTCAAGAAATGAATGATGGTTAGATTCAAATACATTGCCCGGGACGTGCAAAGTCCTAAGTTAGGGGGATTTGACCAAGCATAAATTCTTCAGAATTTATCTCCTTAATTTAGTGATTTTAATATCTCGAACAATGTAATTGAGCCATTTTTATGCCATATCACTCCATTGTTTATTCCTAACAACTTTACCTAGTTTTTGTATAAGTTGGATGAAGTTTTCAGGAATGGAATGCAAGAAAGAATCCAAAAGAAAAGAAAAGATGCAAGCAAGAAATGTCTAAGGGCAAAAGTGTAATTCCATCCAGAATTCGAAAGTGACACCAAAAGGGAAGTTGAAGAGAATGAGTTCATAAGAGCATAGGAAGAAACGACATCCAAATCGGAGGTCTAGATAAGAAGATATGGCCAGTCAAAGCTGCAAGGAAAAAGTCAAAGAAGAAGAAATTCGGACCGATCCGGGTAGGAGTCGGACCGATCCGATTTGCCCAAGTCCAGTGCACTCCGGATCGATGGCAAACCGATGGAAGCAATAATCGAACTGATCCGGACACAACCGGACCGATCCGGAAGAAAATAAAAGAACCGATCCGATGGATATCGGACCGATCCGATTAAGACCCGGACCGATCCGGGTATTCGAAAGCCTGGCATTAATTTTCCATTTATTGTGCAGATTTGAGTACGTAGCTGTGAATCTTGTTCCACAAGCACAATTGGAAACCGACTTTGGATGATTTGTGCTATAAAAAGCCAAGTTCTACATCATTTCTAGGAGGCTAGGGTTAGGAATTTTAGAGAGAGTTTTCAGATCAGATTTTTAGGTTAAATTTCCATTTCCTTCAAGATTTGCATGAACCCTAGTTTGTATTCTGAATCTCAATTCCGTTTTTGTGCTGAATTCAAGTAATATCATTCTATTCTCTTTTGTTTAATTTATGCAAATTTCTTACAATGTTCTGCAATTTCATAGTTTCATATGTGAATTTTTTTTTCAACCAAATCATGAGTAGCTAATTTCTCAAGGGTTGGGGTACATGAACTCAATCCTAATACAAATTATTCGTATGGAAAATTAGAAAATAAATGAAAATGTTGGTTGAATCGTGAATGAAAATCATATATGCATTGTCATACCTTTTAATCTCTCTTGCCCTAGGTACTTGGGATGTTTAAGAATGCTTTGTATGTATAATTTGTCGTTCACCGCCTTATATTGATCTTTGATTTCATATGATGCGGTCTTGAACCTCATATATGTAATGCTTAGTGATGATAAGGACTGGATTTAATCAAGAATTTTGATTTATAATTTTAATATTCTAAAGAATAATTTGTTAAGGATTGAGGGATTGTACCCTACCCTAATTTTCTCTAAATTGTTAAACCCAAATTTTGCTGTTAATTTCCATTTTTTTTCATAAGTAAAGTTTTAGAAATTTTCTCAAAAATCAATCATCTTTTTATTTCTTTCAAGAAATCATTTCACGGTTTGGTAATTTTCCTTGTTATTATTTGGCAATTTTGATCCCTGTGGAGACGATCCCGACTTACCGGGTTATTACTTGAGCGACAAGGCTTGCACTTGAGCCTAGATAAATACGCACTTTTGAGACAAATATTAAGTCGCGTCAGTTATTCATCGTCTACTAGAGCTTATCAGGTTTATAACTTGAATATCTCTAATGTCACCGTGCAAGATGACGAACCACGTACGATTATTGATTCTAAACTTTTGGGTGAGGGTGACGCACTTTCTACTAATGATCCCATTCTACCTGCCATGCCCAGAGTGGATCCTATTCCTGACTTAGGGGACACACTTGCTTGGGTTCGTAAGAGTATTGATACTTCTAGTATTCTAGGAAATCCCACCCTAGGGGTATCTAAGGATATTTTCTCATGTCCGATATGTTACATTTGTGTACGTCATACGCCACTACATTTCGCTCGTCACTTCATGATATCACATGACGACTTCTATCTGAATTCTAGGAATCAAGCATTCAACATCTCCATCAAGTGTCCCACATCTGCCTGCCTCAACGACTTCACATTCCACGATTTTAGGAAATTTATGCAAATGGTATGCAAGAGAAGTCAAAATAGTAAAAGAAGGTAAGATATGAAAGTTCAAGGGAAATTTGGTAATTTTATAGCCACCGTCCAGAGGTACGTGGAAAGTTTAAGAGTTTGACGCCACGAAGATACTAGAAGAAACGACACCTCAATCCGAGCTACGGTGAGGGAGTTATGGCCCTTTGAAAATGGAGAATATTCCAAGAAAAAACCCTTAAAGAATGATGTGTGTTTAATTCTTAATTTCAGCGAACTATCGCGAACCGAAGGCCAAACCGGTTTGGGGGGCGAACCGGTTAGAGGTACATGCCGAACCGGTTCGGGGTACCTGACACTAACAAGAGTTTCAAGGTTTTAAAATTCCTTTTGGTTTCGTTATAAAAGCCAACTTCGGGGGAGTTATTTTGCAAGACTTGGAAAGAAGTTTTTGAGAGTTCTATCACCTCAAGTCTTCATATTTTTGGGTCCAAAAACTCATGTTTTGATTCACAAAAAATTCCTACATACTTTTGTGAATCTTTTGGAACCCAAGAACACAACGTTACTTTTGTTCAACCTTTGTGGAGAAGCCATTTTCTTCTTCATTGATGACCACCTGGAGTTCTTGCGGGAGATTCCTACTGACGATATTTCTAGCAGTTGCTTTGGAGGTTTGACGAAGAAACCGTACGTTACACTTGTGAGCGATTATTAGGTTTTATGTAAGTCAATGGTCTTGTAAAATTTTCAAAGTTCTAGAAATAAAAGGTTTTTTCCCTTCGGGGATTTTTCCTTCATTTTGTGTCACATGCTTTATTTATTTATGGGTTGACACACACACACACACACATGGGTGCATGTTTAGGGACTGTTTAAAAATAAACTCTAATTAAATAAGGTTTAATTGGATATTTGCGAATTAATTTAATCGATATCACACAGTCACACTCTACAAATTGGTATCAGGGCCGGTTGTGCTAATTTATCGCGTATACCTATTTTCCTCAAAATCGTGCGATATTGATTTTTTTTGAAAAATCAGGTTTGTGAAAACTCGCAATTTTTCCAACGGAACATTCATTTAATATGATGCCTATTTTTCATGGGTCTAATTATGCCTACCGAAAAGCTCGTATGAAATCCTGTTTAAAATCCATTGACGAGATTGTTTGGTTGCTTTGTGAAAATGGGTGGAATCCTCCCACGGTCACCATTGATAACATCACCTCTTAAAACCAGTGCCAGCCTGGACTGAAGATGATTATAAAATGTCTAATTTTAATTCACATGGTTTGAGTGCTATTTCTGGAGCTGTCACTCCTGACAAGTTCCACCGAATTATGACGTGCACTACATCTAAAGAGGCTCGGGTTGTTTTGAAATTGACACATGAGGGTACGAACGCGGTTAAAGAATCAAAATTACAAAATTTGGCCACCCAATTTAAGACTATCACCTTGTGTTGATGTAAAAAACTAAATTCAATCTAATTAATTAATCATAAAGAAAAGAATAAGGAAATAAGACAACAGATTTTTAAAGTGGTTCAGCCTTATGAAAATGGCCTATGTCCACTATTTTGTATTGCCGATATTTGCCTTAATCTCAGTGCTGATTACAAGAGATCAATTACCCTGTTATGGAGGGTGTTACAATGTATTTATAGCCGTGGGGCTATCAATATGAATAGACAGTATGCCGTTGTTTAATAGACATACGCATTTGTACAATTATGAACGTTCATTAAATCCGATGTTCACTGAATGTGTGATTATTGCTTGATCTTCCTGGCCAGATGCTCTATATGCTGAGTAGGTCGGTACGCCATGTATCTCGGCACGCTATATAGGTCGGCACGTTATGTAGCTTAGTGAGCGTATGTAGTTTGCTACGTAAGATGACACGTGTCCTTATATAATTGGTCCACGTTAGCTGACTAATTTTCACATCAACACCATGTTTGAGTCTGAATGCTTGGATGATTTTTATGTACATTTGTCGGACATTGTTCACACATGTTTTAATTTGGGTGAGGTGATTGATAACACGCGTGTCGTTAAAGATATTTTGAGATCTGTTCCAAAACGCTTTATTCCTGATGTCACTGTTTTGAACTCTATGGGAAATTTGAAATCACTTAAGTTGGAAGAATTTGTAGGAGATCTTCACACCTATGAGATTGACATGTTTCCCAAAACCATTAAGGCTAAGGATAATGGCATTGCTTTAAAGACTCATTTTAAGAAAACCATTAAGTTGGAAGAACTTGTAGGAGATCTTCACACCTATGAGGAAGATTTTGATTTTAAAGATATGGCCTTGTTTGCGAATTTTTTTAAAAAGTTTCTCAAAATGAATAAAGAAAATTCTTCCAAAAAAAAGAGATCTTTTGAGTCTAATAAAAAGAAGGTGGAGGCCAAAGATAGTGATAAGGAGGATGAGATCAGGTGCTTTGAGTGTGAGGGTAAAGGGCACATAGATAAAGAGTGTCCTACTAGGAAAAGGAGAAAGGGCAGAGAGACTGCTATGCCCACCACACTTATTGATAGTGAGGGTGATGAGGGAGACGAGTCCAATAAAGATTTAGCCCATGGTATGGTTGTCACTTTTTCTAGTCGTGTGAGCACACCCACTTTGTCTCACGAGAGTGCACACGAGAGCGATGATAGTGATTTGTGTTCTTCGAGTGAGGGAGAAAGCAAAAGTGAGAGTGGAGATGAAAGTTAGATCCAAAATTTTTTTAGAGATTTGTACACTGAGACCTTGAAAACAAAGAAGTATAATCGAGATTTAGGTCGTCGAGTTTTAGATTTGGAGAGAGAGAAGGAAGTTTTGATAAAGGAGAAGTGTGATTTGACCAACACGGTGTCTAGTCTGACGACATGTGTATCCCAACTCGAAAGTGATCAATTTTGACAACGCACCTAAGAAGGTTGAAAAGGTGGTTCTTAAGGGTAAAGGTGAGAAGTTAGTAATAAGTCATGATGGTGCTTCTACTTCCCAATTAGCACCCGAGATGGTTCCCACTTTAGTGATAGTTTCACATGTGTCTCACCCTAACCCACCTAGGAGTTCCATTCCTATTAGGAGAGCATGTCCTAGAGTTTTTGAGCGAGGTGTTCCTAGGCCTATATATCTTTCTTCACATTGTAAAAGGAGAGGACACCTTAGGGAATTTTGCTTTAAGTTGGGTTATGTGTCACGTTTTTTCTACCACACGTGTTTCTGATACACATGCACCCACACATGATACTTTACATGCTCCCGGAGACTACATGAGAGAGTTTTCACATATAGGTGAGCAAGTTAATTTTTTAGTCAAAACTTCACAAGAATTGATGGAGGTTTTTCATAAGTTGTCACCACCTCTGGAAAATCCCTCCGCACCTATTGATTGAGGCTTGAATTGTTTACTATCATATGATGTTTTTCTTGATGATATTATTTTCCTATTGCCTAGTATGTATCATATTTGTATGTTTTAAACTTTTTTTGAAAATTTGAAAAATACAAAAATATTTTATTTTGCTAAAATTTTGAGAAAATCCAAAAAGATTTTTTGTATTTTGTTTGCACCATTTATGGATAAACACTTAGGATGACCAAGTCACAACATCATTCCATTTTTTTTCATGTGACTATTTGATAGTGTTTTGAGATAATATGTCAATTCATCCATGTGCTTTATAATGTTTGGAGTCATTGAGAAGTAATTAAGTGTTACTTACTACATGTTTGGCTCATAATTTCCTTTATTGAACACGTGCACGAATTTGTTTGATTATTGTGCTTGTCTTATCACATGTTGGTTGGGTGTTTTCACTTCAATCCTGTCCTTAAAACGAACCAAGCGTGATAATTTTTTATAAGAAAATTGTGCATATAAGAACCGTTTTGTGAGTTTGTGTGCTTTGTTTGAAAATGGGGAAGGGCTGCGAAAGGATCATTTTGCCTTTGCGAATATTAAGCCACCGTTAAATTGGACCTAAAAAATGAAGGAATTTTATTATCTGGGTCCAAAGAGGTTTAAGAAGAGCCCAAAAAAAATATAAAGGCAATAAAAAGAAATTCATGCCAATTATGGGCCAATTAGATTCTTGCACCAATTCTCCAAAGTTTGAGAATTTAGTTTATACACCTTTAAAAGAAAATATATATGAGAGAGTTTTGATGGAGAATTAAAACGGGTTTGCACGTCCTTGAAATTCTTTAAAATGAGCTACATAGTTTTGGACGTTATTAGTGTGGAAATAATAAGATGATGCAATCTAAATTCAATAATCTTTACACCTAAGGATACTTTTGATGTTCATTCGTTAGGAGTACACATATGCATCGTGCAAATATGATTGATTGAGTTGATTTACCTATCGAATGTGTTCACACTCATTCATTCCATTTCCATAACTTGGTTGTTTGAGTTTAAATCCATGGTGTGATTTTTGTGTCATATTTTACTTATTTTACAAATTGTATCTTATTTTTGTGCAAAAAATTTGAAAAATAAAAAATAGTTTGTGAAGATATTTTGAGTATCTCCTTGCAAGAGCACGTTTGCCATATTTATTGATCCCCTATTTTGAATACCGTGACACCCCTACTTTGCTTGTTTGATTTATTCTTCTCATTTGTCTATTTGGGGACATAATAAAAAGGGGGAGAAAGAATTATCATTTTATGGGGGAGTTTGAAGTTTGGGGGAGTTTTTGAGATTTGACTTATGCTTTCATCATAAATTGGTATCTACGTTTATCTCATTTCAAACTCAGTACTTCACTTGGAATTTTGCTTTATCTCATGTGTGTAGGTACTACATTGATGATCATTGAATTGCACACCCTGATGAGAAAGGCTTTGAGATTTTTGAAGATTTTAAGAACAAACGATGAAGACTTATTCATTTGTATCTTTCCAGTTTTGGGTTCATGGGAGGGTAGATTTGTATAGGCAATTTGGTATTTGATAATTCAGATATTGTTATGTATGTACCAGTATAGACATAGGGGGAGATTTGTAAGGATATTTTTCTCATGTACGATATGTTACAATTGTGTATGTTGTACGCCATTACATTTGGCTCGTCACTTCACGATATCACATGACGGCTTCTATATGAATTCTATGAATTAGGCATTCAACATCTCCATCAAGTGTCCCACATCTGCCTTAACAACTTCACGTTCCACGAATTTAGGAAATTTATGCAAGTGGTACACAAGAGAAGTCAAAACAGTGAAAGAAGGCAAGATATGAAAGTTCAAGGGAATTTTGGGAATTTTACAGCCACCGTACAGAGGTTTAGTCAAATAGAAAGTTGAATAGCTTGACTCCATGAAGATATTAGAAGAAAAGACACCTCAATCCGAGTTACAGTGAAGAAGTTATGGCCCTTTGAAAATGTAGAACATTTCAAGAAAAAACCCTTAGAAGAATGTTGTGTGTTTAAGACCCAATTCCAGTGAACTATCGCGAACCGAAGGCCAAACCGGTTCGGGGGTGAATCGGTTCGAGGTACATGCCGAACAAGTTCGAGGTACTTGATGCTGGAAAGAGTTCCAAAGTTTTAAAATTCCTTTTGGTTTCCTTATAAAAGCCAACTTCGGGGGAGTTATTTGGCAAGACTTGGAAAGACGTTTTTGAGAGTTCTATTAGCCCAAGTCTTCATATTTTTTAGTCCCAAAACTCATGTTTTGATTCAAAAAAAATTCCTATGTACTTTTGTGAATCTTTTGGAATCCAAGAACACAACGTTGCTTTTGTTCAACCTTTGTGGAGAAGTCGTTTTCTTTTTGATTGCTGACCACCTAGAGTCCTTACGGTAGATTCTCGCCGACGATATTTCTAGCCGTTGCTTTGGAGGTTTGGTGAAGACACCATTCGTTACACTTGTGGGCGATTATCAGGTTTTATGTAAGTCAATGGTCTTGTAAACTTTTCGAAGTTCTAGAAATAAAAGGTTTTTTCCCTTCGGGGATTTTTCCTTAATTTTGTGTCACATACTTTATTTATTTATGGGTTGACACACGCACACACATAGGTTCATGTTTAGGGGCTGTTTAAAAATAGACTCTAATTAAATAAGGTTTAATTGGACATTTCCGAATTAATTTAATCAATATCACGCAGTCGTACTCTACAGGGTCAAGACTCGTGCTCAGCTAGAGAACGTTGTTAGCCATGTTTGCTTCACGTCCAAAGTCGAGCGCAAGAACTATAAGGAACCACTTGTGACAACCCACTTAAAATAATAACGGGTGGCCAACCCTATACTAAATTAAAACTAGAATCTCAAATGGATCATTCTTAGCATAAACTGTCGATACTAAAATAACATCTGCTAGCTACCCAAAACCATAGTAAGCGGATGCCAAAAATTTTAAAAACATAAAAAAAACATCATGCCAACAATAAAATAACTAACAAGATAAAAAGAAATTCACTGACGCACAACTACAAAAGGATGTACTCATAAAAATGTAACAAGTGCAAATAAAAGAATTATACCCGAATATGCTGTCGGGTAACAAATAATACAATAGTCCAGAGAAGAGCCATATATAAAAAAATGCTAAAAGTAACTTTAGAGTATAAACCCGATACACCAAAAATGAATCCTAAATAGATTTACAAACGGTATGAAGAGACTATAACAAAATTTCGTAACATTCCGCATCTGCTACGGCTCCCAAGATACTAGATAGAATAGCATCATCGGTATCCTTGTGGTGGGACACCTGTAGTACAATATTTATACATATATAACAAGAGAGAAAATAAACGGGACAGGGCTCGAGGTGTAAAAATATTTATAGAAAGTGTATAACAGTACATAATAATTATAAATGTACAATTTCAAAAATAAAGTGGAGTCGCACTCCCTTGGAACTCCCAAACTCACCTCTCAACTAAAGCGTGCACCTAAACGTCTGTACATAAACTTAAATGTCTCGACCCAAGAATCCTCCCATCCTATTATACCCTAAGTTTACCTCCCAAACTATATGGGTATATTTATAAATCATATAATCATACACATGTGTATCTTTCTAGAGTTTAACCGATTTAAGTTATAATTTATCCAAATTCTTAACAACAGAATAAGCACACATTATCTCCTATTTATATAAAACTTCTTTCACTAAACAACATACACATAAGTATTAAGGACTAAACTTCTCCCAACTCCCAACCTTGCACCATGTTTCGTGCGTTGGACGTTTCGCAAAGCGAAATCCAAACAAGGAACCCCCCCGATACACTACTCCTTGATAATGTTGATTGTAGGGATCCACTATGTCCTCCACACATATCCTATAACTTCAACTACTTAACTGCTAAGTACCACCTCTAAGTACACAATTAGAATATCCATTTAAATCCTTGGGGTCGATATATTAACAATTGGCTCTAGGATCATTCGACCCTGATAAACTAGTACACCAAAATCCCACAAGATGTACATCTTAGAAAATTCATATCACCTTCACCTATAAGATATATATTTACTCCAATATATATATATATATATATATATATATATATATATATATATAATCATTCAATCCTACAACCACGTATGCATACCACACATAATGCACACTTTGCTATACTCATAACATAAACGGATATAGGATACCAAAAATACGGCACCATGCTATCATCTTACAGGAATTACTCACTTTCTCCCGGGTTACCACATATCGGACTATTATCACACTTCCATGGCAACAAAATCATTCCTAACGTATGGGAAGCGGTCATAGTTCCTATCCGAAAAGTGAGAACGAATCATACCCAAGACTTCTCACCCTCAAAAATAAAATCACACAAATAATATTGGACGACTATGACATGGGGACTATACGCACCGTGCTCCTCAAGCCAGGGGCCTCACCCACATCGCGCAATCTCCCATGATAGCATGTGCCGGGTATGCTCACACAATGAGTATATATATATATATATATATATATATAAATATATATATATATATATATATATATATATATAATTCACACCACAAATATATATACATGCAATCACATCATATGTATAAATCATCACACAAGAGATATACATTCGCGTTATATATATATATATATATATATACCCAATCAAATATATATATATCTTTCTATATATGCATACCCTATCTCCAATCATTATTCATCAAGTAAAGGAAGATGGTGATATGTATACAACTCTCGTAATACTCACCCTTGGTATAACGCATGCTTACTCAAAACATTTCGCTTACACAGTCCCTCATTTGGAACATATACATCAAATTCACCTAAGATATTGTGACACCCCGCCTAATTAAATACCGGGCGATCACTCCTTTATTAAATTAAAATCAAGTTGAACAATTGGTTCATTCTTAGCATCACTGTCGTAAAAATAACTTTTCCAATTTAAACACCCTAATTAATTAAGCTAAGTGTCAAAACTATTTATTTAGCCATTACTTTCCAAATTTTATTTTATAAACCAAGATTTAAATATTTACAACAATTCAATATTGAAGAATCACACCACAATTATCCTGGAACATATAATCCAAATAATTTAAACATTCAACAACTAAATCCCAACATTAAAACTTAAAGTAAAAACATCCAGACAGTAATAAATCCTGAAGTGAAAATACTAGAAATAACTGAATCACAATGTCCAATAAAACAACTGAATAATGGAAAGGGCGACACATGCCCCACTAAATGAATATGGTAGGAGTGGAATAAAATAAATGAAGTCGTCTAAGCAAGAGGCCTGCAACTCCCACCTAAGCTGCAGCGCGTTCCTTCCAAATGATCCTACGCAAGACGCCCCTATGGCTGGGCACCTGTAATATATACATACATATACAAAAGAGAAAGGAAAATAGAAACGGGTCAGAGCCCGATAGTGTATATGATTTAAAATTTGTTTAGCAAGTATTTAAAATGTTTACAGGCCAATGCAACAACATATTAGTGCGACACTCTCTTGAGGAATCCTCACCTCTCTTCTAATGTGCACTCCTATCGTACTAATCTTCCCCACTGATTATCTTATCTCATATCGCACTAATCTTCCCAATGGTTTAACTTATCTTAGGTTACTCGTAAGATTTAAAACTGAACATATAATTGTTTAAGAGGAAAATTTCATTCAGTAACAAAGCTCTCATTTTAAACTTTATTTATTAATAAAGTTTCCAGTGTCATATTATACTTTTCAAAACAAGTATTTCCAAATTGAAGTCAAGATTCATTTCTTACTTACCATAACACAGTAGGTAGTTCCAAATTTCAGAATTTCATATATATATTAAATACTCGCATAATATATATATATATATATATATTCTAACAGCACCCCACATAAAAATTATGGTGCGGGCATACTCTGCTATCTAATCCCCGTATCTCTCGTACTAAGGGAAATACAAGTTCGGAATCACTCTCGAACTGTATTAACACATACAAAAACAATATTGAGGCGAAGCATAGATTCCAAGTCTCTAAGAGGTCAGCCCATACCTTCACGTCTCTTAGGACCGTCTAACCATCGATCAGATAGCCTGTACCAATGATATCTATCTTCTAGGGTACGAGTCAATATCCCCCATAAAGGTCCTATCGAGATAAGACTGTTCCAGCGCGGTAACCTCAGGGATAGCAAGTAGCGTGGGCATGATTTTCACATGTATATAATATATGCATACACACAGTCATATAAATATACTACTTTTATCATATCAATTTAGGTTCATCCCATAACCCATAATCACGACATTTATCCTTATTTTCCCATTATTTGTTATCACGTATAACGGTTCGTCTCTAACTTTAATTTGAGGGATTATTCCAAATTACTACGTAACACTCATGGACTCTATCCTCCCAAGTGTAAAATTCAGTAGGTATTCATTTATTTTCCATCGTAACCATTTTACGTATCTGTCCCTTTAATATAAAATTCCATAATCCCTTATATATAAACACCCCAAAAATATAAATTTCGCCTTACATTAAAGGTCTCTTAATCATTAGTAAATCCTACTGGTCATCTTTATCTCCCAAAATATTTTTATAAGGTGTCTAAGGAGTATTCTTCATTTAGAAACAATTCAACAATTTTAAATGGGGAATTTAAGTCTACCGGGAGGGTTCGATCGATCGAGGGTAGGGCTCGATCGATCGAAGCTCTTGGCTCGATCGATCGATCAAGCAGGTATGGCGAATTCTGCAGTTAACCTGTTACGGGTTCTAACACACAACTTCATCCAAATCCAAATTTTTCATTCCCAATCGCCCAAAAATTTGTACTGCTAAGAGTATAAACCCATATCATACATCTCCTACGTAAAGCATGCAAATTTCCATTAATAACCATGGATTAACAGGCCAAAATTCATGTAAATCTCAAGAACCCTAGAAATCTCTTTAACATGGTTCTAATCAGTCTTTTCCCAGAAATTCTACTCCTAATGCATCATAAATTCGTGGTTAAGCTTCTACATATGAAGGGGTTTTCCAGATTATCAATCAAATCACATCTACATGCGGTTTTCCTATCTCCAACATGGGTTTTCTTCTATAAAACTCATCCTAATCACCCTAGGCTAACATGAATAATGCATTAACTAAAATAAGAAAGATAAATACTTTCCTAGGATTTTCAGAATTCTGATTTGCGGGCAATTTTGGTGTGGTTGCGTTTCCCGCCGCGCGATCTACGCGTTGTTGGTGGTGGTGGTGCAATCGGGTGACTTTTTGGCCTTGGATTGCTTGAAAGCTTCCTCCTTCCCTCTCCTATGGCCGTTCTAAAGTTTTGAGTTATTTTAACCCTAGAAGGTAACCTTAGACATCTGATATAACCCTTGAAATTTCGTGGGTTTAATTACCCAAAAATGTAAAATGTCCAAAATGCCCTCCCGGGGTACTAATTAAGCCTAAAAATGCCCCGAGACCCAAACTAAACCCCCAGGTACACTTTTCTGACTATCTCGACCCTTCTGGACACTTTGGCGCACTCAAAATGACCATACGAACAACTTATAATTTATTCACTTTTATTCGTCAATATTTAGTCCCGACGCGACACGGGTGCGTCCCGACTCAAATTTCCAAAATTGTCATTTTATTCACCCTTGACATTTAATAGAACCAACATTATATTACTTTACTCATTAGTAATATTCAACAACAAGTTTCCCATAATTACTAACTCACATCACGTTAATAATTATAAAGTGATTAATTTTCGGATTTATTTTAAATTAATAACTCTCATTAAATTTAATAAATCCCCAAAATAATATTGCATAAAAATACGGGGTATTACATACTCCCCCCTAATAATGGAATTTCATCCCGAAATTCGAAACATAAGGCATACCTGGTAAGAATCAATCTGGGTATCTCTCGCGCATGTCTGCCTCGCGCTCCCAAGTGGATTCCTCCACATTATGATGCCCCCACTGGACCCGTACAAGTGGAACTACCTTCAACCTCAATCTCCTCTCGCTATGGTCTAGGATGGCCACCGGTCTCTCCTTGTAAGAGCTGTCAGGTTGTAAGTCTATCTCATCTATCACGATGTGAGTATGGGCCATATCATCCCGAAGATATCGTCTCAACGACGAGATGTGGAATACATCGTGAATGCGATGTAAATGCTCTGGCAGTCCCAATCTGTATGCTACCAACCCAATCCTCTCGATAATGGGAAATGGTCCCACGTACCTCGGGGCCAATTTCCCTTTCTTCCCGAACCTCATCACTCCTTTCATAGGAGATACATGTAGTAACACTTGGTCCCCCACATTAAACTCCCGGAAGAACCGTTTCGCATCGGCGTAGCTTTTCTATCTTTCCTGGGCTACTCGAATGCGACTCCTGATCATCTCGATCCTCGCGGAGGTTTCCTGAATCACCTCTGGTCCTAGCAACTTGTCATCCCCCACCTCGAGCCAACAAGTTGGCGAACGAAAAGGCCTGCCATACAAAGCCTCGAATGGATCCATGTCAATCGTGAACTGATAAGAGTTATTATAAGCAAACTCTACCAGTGGAAGATGTGGCTCCCAACCTCCTCCAAAATCAAGAACACACATGCGTAGCATATCCTCTAGCATCTGATTAGTACGCACTGTTTGCCCATTTGTCTGTGGGTGATAAGCTGAACTCAACCTCAACTTTGTACCCATTGCCTCCTGAAAACTCTCCCAGAAATGTGACACAAAAATCTTGTCTCTATCTGACACAATATTCAGGGGCACCCCATGTAATCTGACAATCTCAGCAATGAACAACTGAGCATACTGACCCGTGGTATAGTGTGTCTGCACCGGCAGAAAATGAGCCACCTTGGTCAAACAATCTATAATCACCCAGATAGAGTCGTGGCCCCGCTGTGATGTAGGTAACCCTGCAATAAAATCCATGGAAATACTCTCCCACTTCCACGCGGGTACTTCCAATGGCTTAAGCAACCCTAACGGTTTCTGATGGTCCACCTTCACCAGCTGGCAGGTAGAACACTTGGACACGAACTCAACAATGTCCTTCTTCATCCCACTCCACCAGTATTGTCGCCTCATATTCTGGTACATCTTATCCCCTCCAGGATGTACCGCAAATCAGGACCCGTGAGACTGGGTCATCACTCTATGATGTAATTCTGCTCCTTCTGGAACCACCAATCTCCCATTAAACCTCAAACCCCCATCAGAACTAACAGAATAGGACTCAGCACCCTCAGCTAAGAGTCGTACAATCTGCTCCTGGAAAAACGGGTCTGCGGTCTGTGCCTATATCACCCTCGTAACAATCTCGGGTGTCACTATCATAACAGATATGAAGGAACGGGCTACTGCATCTGGGTGGCCTAACTCCTTCCATTTTGCTTTCCAGACGTCCGCTACCTCGTCACCGGTCTATGACTCAACGCATCAGCAACTACGTTGGCCTTCCCCGGATGGTACTATATGTCGAACTGATAGTCCTTCACAAACTCTAACCATCTGCGCTGACGCATATTCAGCTCTCGCTGAGTGAATAGTTACTGCAGTGACTTGTGGTCTGTGAACAAGCGAAATTTCTCCCCCAATAAATAGTGCCTCCATATCCTCAATGCAAGAACGACCGTTGCTAACTCTAGGTCATGGGTGGGGTAATTCTTCTCATGCGGCTTAAGCTTGCAGGAGGTAAAAGCTATAGCCTTCTCTTCCTGCTGAAGTACTCCCCCAAGTCCCCGTAAAGAGGCATCGGTGTAAACCAGGTACTCCACACCCGGCTTCGGTAACGCAAGGACTGGTGCTGAAGTAAGTTTGTCTTTCAGCTCGTCAAAATCCAATTAAGAAGCATCATCCCAAACATATGGAACCCCTTTGCGAGTCAGGTTCGTCATTTTGGAGAATCCCCGAATGAATCTCCTGTAGTATCCGGCTAATACCAAGAAACTACGCACTTCCGTCAGTGTCGTGGGCTGTACCCACTCCCTCACCGCTGACACTTTACTCGGGTCGACTGCTATCCCCTGCTCAGAAACAACATGCCCCAAGAACTGCACTTCTCATAACCAAAATCCGCACTTCTCGTACTTAGCATACAACTGATGCTCTCGTAGAGTCTGAAGAACCTGCCTCAAGTGCTCGGCATGCTCCTCCTCGGAGTGTGAATATATCAAAATGTCATCTATGAAGACGATGACAAACTGATCCAAGAACTCTCTGAACACTCGGTTAATTAAGTCCATAAACACGGCTGGAGCATTTGTGAGGCCAAATGGCATCACCCTGAACTCATAGGACCCATATCTCGTCAAGAAAGCAGTCTTTGAAACATCCTGCTCCCTAATACGTAGCTGATGGTACCCCGACCTCAGATCTATCTTCGAAAATAAGGTTGCTCCCCTCAGCTGGTCGAACAAATCATCGATTAGAGGCAACGGATAGTTATTCCGTATCGTGACCTTGTTCAACTCCCGGTAGTCCACACATAGCCTCAGTGAACCATCTCTCTTCTTCGCAAACAAGACTGGAGCACCCCAAGGTGAGGTACTCCTGCGAATGAAGCCCTGAGCTAACAGCTACTCTATCTGACCTCGTAACTCTCGCATCTCTGCCGGAGCCATACGGTATGGAGCGCGTGCTATCGGTCTAGTATCTAGTAATAAATCTATGACAAAGTCTATCTCTCGACTGGGGGGTAGGCCTGGTATCTCCTGAAATACATTAGAATACTCACGAACAACTGGGATCAACTCTAAGGGAATCACAACCTCCTTAGAGGTATCCTCCTCTATCTAATATAAATGAGCGGTCGAGCCTCCCTCTGGGCGAGGCATCGCCACTACAAACATCTCTTGCCCCGGAATGGCAAAGACAATACTCCCACCAAAACAATCAATCATGGCTCGGTAAGCTGCGAGCCAATCCATACTGATAATAACATCGTGCTCATGCATATCTAAGACTAACATGTCTGCAGGTAATACCAAGCTACCAATCTCTACCCCCACTCCTCGGCATATAAAGAAAATAAGCGAGCCAATCCCTAGTGGTGAGTCTACACATGTCACCGTGCTCTCTGTCGTGGATAACAACCCTAAGGCCTTCGCAAAATGCGTAGCTATAAAATAGTGCATCGCCCCAGTGTCAAATAAATATGACCCATAGTACCATGGATAGAAAACATACCCTCAATCATGGGTGGTGCCTATGGAGCGGCTGCCTGGTGGACGTTATAGACACGTCCATACTGTAACTGCCCCTGCGGCACTGGAGCTGCTGGAACGGCTGGTAGGGCTGGTGCTGGGAGGGAAGCTGGAAAAAGTGGCCTCTGTGGCTCATTACGGGCACCCTGCTGCTGTGGGGCCCTCTCTCCCTCTGGAAAATCCTGGCGCCTATGGCCATTCTTACCGCACCCGAAACATTGGCCTCTGAAGTTACCTCCCCTCTGACCCTGCTGACCACGACCCTGCTGGCCGTTACCACCCCGCCACTGGCCCTGTTGGCGCTAATGAAAACATTGTTGGCCCGGTTGGCCCTGCTGCTGTCGATGTTGGCCTTGTTGGCCCTGCCTAAAACCCCCAAATCCTTGCATGGAATCACCTGAACGGAATCTCTTAGCAGGGTCCCCTTGATGGCCCGCCCGGGGAGAGCGAAAGGAGCGCTAATGCGATAAAATAAATCCAAATCCACAAGTGACAAGGTATAGAGCATCTAAATAAACCCACAATAATATAAATCCACTAATCTCAATCTCTTCAATTACAACAAGTCTCCCGAATAAAAATACAACTATCTATCTCGAAATAAAAATAGAAATCTCCAAAGCTCTATACATCAAAATAATACAATTCTTTCCCAAACAATCCTCGCTAAAATCAATCTTCATAGCGCCCCAAAATCCGCGCTAACCTGGCACCAAAAGAAAATATGGGTAAGTACACAATACGACAAGAAAGATGTTGTAACACCCAGCCCGCCCGGGGAGAGCGAACGGAGCGCTAATGCGATAAAATAAATCCAAATCCACAAGTGACAAGGTATAGAGCATCTAAGTCCCACAACAACAATAGAGGAAACCACTAATCTCAAATCTCTTCAAATTAAGTACCAAATCTCTCGAATAAACACAACATCTAACTCGAAAATAAAATACAAATCTTCAAAGCTCTATACTTCAAAATATTAAAAATCTTTCCCAAACAATCCTCGCTAAAATCAATCTCCATAGCGCCCCAAAATCCGCACTAACCTGCCACTAAAAGAAAATATGGGGAAGTACACAATACGACAAGAAAGATGCTCAACAAATATATTAGCAATAAGGCGTAACAACACGCGTACGAATATTCAAATCAAAATGCAAATCTCAAAGCATTTATCAATATAATTTCTCAACAACACATCAATGGGTAACCAGGCCTCACCCCATTCGCATATGCTTTATCAAGCCATAGCCAAGAATAGGTATTTTGGCGGGTACTCAACATCCGTGCCATATTAAAATCTCATGACAACGTGCTCAATAACAATATAATGATACCACATGAATCAAAATAATTCCAACAATTATTTTCCAGATTTCAATGAATTGATCAATTCAAATATGATTTCAATTAACAAGAATTCAAAGAGAATGACACTCGCGAGATTTAAGGAGCATATTGTGTAAAACCCCATACCTCAAACCATGATGAGAAACCAATGATCACTTCCTGAAGATCAACACAAAAGATCTACAAAATCTCCTCCAAGAACCTCCAACAAAATAGCCCCAAGAACACCTCTAATCTAAGGTTGGAACTCACAAATCTCAAGGGCCAAAGTATATATAAAAGAAGAGGAATATAAAATATATTTGCTACCAAAATTTGTGCCAAAAGTATGTTAAAAGGGTTGCCCACGAATTCCTTTTATAATGAAAAGAAATGAAGAGTTGGAATCCAAAAGACTCCTTTAAATAAGGCAAATAAATGAAGAGTTGGAAGTCAAAACAACTCTTGAAAATTACTTAATGTTCACGAAATCCGTTTTAACTCCGTTTTCAAAACCGTTTGAAATTATCGCCTTTAAAAATAATATTCAACATATTTGAGCAATAAAAATAATTTTCTCAAAAACTTTATTTTCCTCCATTTTCCAGAAATTAATTAAAATAGCCCAAAATTACGCGAGTTGTTACACTTCCCCACTAACAATGGAATTTCGCCCTCGAAATTCGCCGAATGCCTAACTCTCCAAATCAGGCCAACAATCTCCAAAAATAAATCACATCTCCAAAAAATAAATTCCTCGCCTCTAATCTAGATGCCTAACACGAAACGATCATCCAAAATAATCTATCTCCAAAAATAAGCGCCACAAAAACGCAACAGACCCAAAACCCAAGACCCGAGGGTTGCCGTATACCTAAGCTCTGATACCATTTGTAACACCTCGCCCGCCCGGGATGAGCGAACGGAGCGCTAATGCGATAAAATAAATCCAAATCCACAAGTGATAAGGTATAGAGCATCTAAGTCCCACAACAACAATACAGGAAACCACTAATCTCAAAGCTCTTCAAATTAAGTACCAAATCTCTCGAATAAATACAACATCTAACTCGAAAATAAAATACAAATCTCCAAATCTCTATACTTCAAAATAATAAAAATCTTTCCCAAACAATCCTCGCGAAAATCAATCTCCATAGTGCCCCAAAATCCGCGCTAACCTGCCACTAAAAGAAAATATGGGGAAGTACACAATACGACAAGAAAGATGCTCAACAAATATATTAGCAATAAGGCGTAACAACACGAGTACGAATATTCAAATCAAAATGCAAATCTCAAAGCATTTATCAATATAATTTCTCAACAACACATCAATGGGTAACCCAGCCTCACCCCATTCGCATATGCTTTATCAAGCCATAGCCGGGAATAGGTATTTTGGCGGGTACTCAACATCCGTGCCATATTAAAATCTCATGACAACGTGCTCAATAACAATATAATGATACCACATGAATCAAAATAATTCCAATAATTATTTTCCAGATTTCAATGAATTTATCAATTCAAATATGAGTTCAATTAACAAGAATTCAAAGATAATGACACTCGCGAGATTTAAGGAGCATATTGTGTAAAACCCCATTCCTCAAACCATGATGAGAAACCAATGATCACATCCTGAAGATCAACACAAAAGACCTACAAAATCTCCTCCGAGAACCTCCAACAAAATAGCCCCAAGAACACCTCTAATCTATGGTTGGAACTCACAAATCTCAAGGGCCAAAGTATATATAAAAAGAAGAGGAATATAAAATATATTTGCTGCCAAAATTTGTGCCAAAAGTATGTTAAAAGGGTTGCCCATGACTTCCTTTTATAATGCAAAGAAATGAAGAGTTGGAATCCAAAAGGCTCCTTTAAATAAGGCAAATAAATGAAGAGTTGGAAGTCAAAACAACTCTTGAAAATTACTTAATGTTCACGAAATCCGTTTTAACTCCGTTTTCGAAACCGTTTGAAATTATCGCCTTTAAAAATTATATTCAACATATTTGAGCAATAGAAATAATTTTATCAAAACTTTATTTTCCTCCATTTTCCTGAAATTAATTAAAATAGCCCAAAATTACGCTAGTTGTTAGACTTCTCCACTAACAATGGAATTTCGCCCTCGAAATTCGCCGAATTCCTAACTCACCAAATCAAGCCAACAATCTCCAAAAATAAATCACGTCTCCCAAAAATAAATTCCTCACCTCTAATCTAGATGCCTAACACGAAACGATCATCTAAAATAATCTATTTCGAAAAATACGCGCCACAAAAACGCAACAGACCCAAAACCCAAGACCCGAGGGTTGTCGTATACCTAAGCTCTGATACCATTTGTAACACCCCGCCCGCCCGGGGAGAGCGAACGGAGCGCTAATGCGATAAAATAAATCCAAATCCACAAGTGACAAGGTATAGAGCATCTAAGTCCCACATCAACAATAGAGGAAACCACTAATCTCAAATCTCTTCAAATTAAGTACCAAATCTCTCGAATAAATACAACATCTAACTCGAAAATAAAATACAAATCTCCAAAGCTCTATACTTCAAAATAATAAAAATCTTTCCCAAACAATCCTCGCTAAAATCAATCTCAATAGCGCCCCAAAATCCGCGCTAACCTGCCACGGAAAGAAAATATGGGCAAGTACACACTACGACAAGAAAGATGCTCAACAAATATATTAGCAATAAGGCATAACAACACGAGTACGAATATTCAAATCAAAATGCAAATCTCTAAGCATTTATCAATATAATTTCTCAACAACACATCTATGGGTAACCAGGCCTCACCCCATTCGCATATGCTTTATCAAGCCATAGTAGGGAATATGTATTTTGGCGGGTACTCAACATCCGTGCCATATTAAAATCTCATGACAACGTGCTCAATAACAATATAATGATACCACACGAATCAAAATAATTCCAACAATTTTTTTCCAGATTTCAATGAATTTATCAATTCAAATATGGGTTCAATTAACAAGAATTCAAAGATAATGACACTCGCGAGATTTAAGGAGCATATTGTGTAAAACCCCATACCTCAAACCATGATGAGAAACCAATGATCACATCCTGAAGATCAACACAAAAGATATACAAAATCTCCTCCGAGAACCTCCAACAAAATAGCCCCAAGAACACCTCTAATCTAAGGTTGGAACTCACAAATCTCAATGGCCAAAGTATATATAAAAAGAAGAGGAATATAAAATATATTTGCTGCCAAAATTTGTGCCAAAAGTATGTTAAAAGGGTTGCCCCCGACCTTTTATAATGCAAAGAAATGAAGAGTTGGAATCCAAAAGACTACTTTAAATAAGGCAAATAAATGAAGAGTTGGAAGTCAAAACAACTCTTGAAAATTACTTAATGTTCACGAAATCCGTTTTAACTCCGTTTTCGAAACCGTTTGAAATTATCGCCTTTAAAAATAATATTCAACATATTTGAGCAATAAAAATAATTTTATCAAAAACTTTATTTTCCTCCATTTTCCAGAAATTAATTAAAATAGCCCAAAATTACTCGAGTTGTTACACTTCCCCACCAACAATAGAATTTCGCCCTCGAAATTCTCCGAATGCCTAACTCATCAAATCAGGCCAACAATCTCAAAAAATAAATCACATCTCCCAAAAATAAATTCCTCACCTCTAATCTAGATGCCTAACATGAAACGATCATCTAAGATAATCTATCTCCAAAAATACGCGCCATAAAAATGTAATAGACCCAAAACCCAAGACCCGAGGGTTGCCGTATACCTAAGCTCTGATACCATTTGTAACACCCCCCCCCCCGGGGAGAGAGAACGGAGCGCTAATGCGATAAAATAAATCCAAATCCACAAGTGACATGGTATAGAGCATCTAAGTCCCACATCAACAATAGAGGAAACCACTAATCTCTAATCTCTTCAAATTAAGTACCAAATCTCTCGAATAAATACAACATCTAACTCGAAAATAAAATACAAATCTCCAAAGCTCTATACTTCAAAATAATAAAAATCTTTCCCAAACAATCCTCGCTAAAATCAATCTCAATAGCGCCCCAAAATCCGCGCTAACCTGCCACTGAAAGAAAATATGAGCAAGTACACAATACGACAAGAAAGATGCTCAACAAATATATTAGCAATAAGGCGTAACAACACGAGTACGAATATTCAAATCAAAATTCAAATCTCAAAGCATTTATCAATAAAATTTCTCAACAACACATCAATGGGTAACCAGGCCTCACCCTATTCGCATATGCTTTATCAAGCCATAGTCGGGAATAGGTATTTTGGCGGGTACTCAACATCCGTGCCATATTAAAATCTCATGACAACGTGCTCAATAACAATATAATGATACCACATGAATCAAAATAATTCCAACAATTATTTTCCAGATTTCAACGAATTTATACATTTCAAATATGAGTTCAATTAACAAGAATTCAAAGATAATGACACTCGCGAGATTTAAGGAGCATATTGTGCAAAAACCCATACCTAAAACCATGATGAGAAACCAATGATCACATCCTGAAGATCAACACAAAAGATCTACAAAATCTCCTTCAAGAACCTCTAACAAAATAGCTCCAAGAAGACCTCTAATCTAAGGTTGGAACTCACAAATCTCAAGGGCCAAAGTATATATAAAAAGAAGAGGAATATAAAATATATTTACTGCCAAAATTTGTGCCAAAAGTATGTTAAAAGGGTTGCCCATGACTTCCTTTTATAATACAAAGAAATGAAGAGTTGGAATCCAAAAGACTCCTTTAAATAAAGCAAATAAATGAAGAGTTGGAAGTCAAAACAACTCTTGAAAATTACTTAATGTTCACGAAATCCATTTTGACTCCGTTTAAAATTATCGCCTTTAAAAATAATATTTAACATATTTGAGCAATAAAAATAATTTTATCAAAAATAATTTTTTACCTCCATTTTCAGAAATTAATTAAAATAGCCCAAAATTACGCGAGTTGTTACAGATGCTCAACAAATATATGTTAACGATCAATAAAACGTAACAACACGAGTACAAATATTCAAATCAAAGCATTTATCAATATAATTTCTCAACAACACTTTAACTGGGTCACCAGGCCTCACCACATCCGTACATGCTTTATCAAGCCATAGCTCGGGAAATAGGAATTTTGGCTGGTGCCCAACATCCGTGCCATATTAAAATCTCATGACAACGTGCTCAACAAAAATATAGTGATACCACATGAATCAAAATAATTTCAACAATTATTTTCCAGATTTCAAGGAATTTATCAATTCAAATATGTGTTCAATTAACAAGAATTCAAAGAGAATGACACTCGCGAGATTTAAGCAGCATATTGTGTAAAACCCCATACCTCAAACCATGATGAGAAACCAATGATCACATCGTCAAGATCTACATAAAAGATCTACAAAAGCGCCTCCAAGAACCTCCAAAAAAATAGCCTCAAGAACACCTCTAATCTAAAGTTAGAACTCACAAATCTCAAGGGCCAATGTATATATAAAAGAAGAGGAATATAAAATATATTTGCTGCCAAAATTTGTGCCAAAATTAAGTTAAAAGGCTTGCCCACGACTTCGTTTTATAATGAAAATAAATGAAGAGCTGAAATCCAAAAGACTGCTTTAAATAAGGCAAAGAAATGAAGAGTTGGAAGTTAAAACAACTCCGAAAGTTAAAAACATTTAAAAATCATTTTAAAATCCGTTTTAACTCCGTTTTCGAAACCGTTTAAATTCTCGCCTTTAGAAATAATAATCAACATATTTGAGCAATAAAAATAATTTTAGCTAAAACTTTATTTTCCTCTATTTTCCTAAATTAATTAAAATAGCCCCAAAATTACACAGGTTGTTACACTTCCCCACTAACAATGGAATTTCGGCCTCGAAATTCACCGAATGCCTAACTCTCAAAATCAGGCCACTAAACTAACTCCAAAAATAATTTCGTCTCCAAAAATAAATTCCTCACATCTGATCTCGATACCTATCACGAATATCACCTAAAATTTTCTATCTCCAAAAATTATTAACCACACAATGAACCCAAAACTCAAGCCCCGAGGGTTGCCGTATACCTAAGCTCTGATACCATTTGTAACACCCCACCCGCCCGGGGAGAGCGAACGGAGCGCTAATTCGATAAAATAAATCCAAATCCACAAGTGACAAGGTATAGAGCATGTAAATAAACCCACAATAATATAAATCCACTAATCTCAATCTCTTCAATTGCAATAAGTCTCTCGAATTAAAATACAACTATCTATCTCGAAATAAAAATACAAATCTCACAAGCTCTATACATCAAAATAATACAATTCTTTCCCAAACAATCCTCGCTGAAATCAATCTCCATACCGCCCCAAAATCCACGCTAACTTGCCACTAAAAAAAATATGGGGAAGTACACAATACGAAAAGAAAGATGCTCAACAAATATATGTTAACGATGAATAAAACGTAACAACACGAGTACGAATATTCAAATCAAAATGCAAATCTCAAAGCATTTATCAATATAATTTCTCAACAACACTTTAACTGGGTCACGAGGCCTCACCACATCCGTATATGCTTTATCAAGCCATAGCTCGGGAAACAGGAATTTTGGCAGGTGCCCAACAACCGTGCCATATTAAAATCTCACGACAACGTGCTCAACAACAATATAGTGATACCACATGAATCAAAATAATTCCAACAATTATTTTACAGATTTCAATGAATTTATCAATTCAAATATGAGTTCAATTAACAAGAATTCAAAGATAATGACAGTCGCGAGATTTAAGGAGCATATTGTGCAAAACTCCATACCTAAAACCATAATGAGAAACCAATGATCACATCCTCAAGATCAACAAAAAATATCTACAAAAGCACCTCCAAGAACCTCCAACAAAATAGCCCCAAGAACACCTCTAATCTAAGGTTAGAACTCACAAATCTCAAGGGCTAATGTATATATAAAAAGAAGAGGAATATAAAATATATTTGCTGCCAAAAATTCTGGCAAAGGTAAGTTAAAAGGCTCTCCTACGACTTCCTTTTATAATGCAAAGAAATGAAGAGTTGGAATCCAAAAGACTCCTTTAAATAAGGCAAATAAATGAAGAGTTGGAAGTTAAAACAACTCCAAGGGTTAAAAACATTTAAAAATCATTTTGAAATCCGTTTTAACTCCGTTTTCGAAACCGTTTGAAATTCTCTCCTTTAAAAATAATAACCAACATATTTGAGCAATAAAAATAATTTTATCAGAAACATTATTTTCCTCCATTTTCCTAAATTAATTAAAATAGCCCAAAAATTACGCAGGTTGTTACACTTCCCCACTAACACTGGAATTTCGACCTCGAAATTCGCCGAATGCCTAACTCTCAAAATCAGACCACTACACTAACTCCAAAAAGAATTTCGTCTCCAAAAATAAATTCCTCACAACTGATCTCGAAACCTATCACGAATATCACCTAAAATTTTCTATCTCCAAAAATTGTTAACCACGCAATGAATCCAAAACTCAATCCCCGCAGGTTGCCGTATACCTAAGCTCTGATAACATTTGTAACACCTCGCCCGCCTGGGGAGAGCGAACGGAGAGCTAATGCGATAAAATAAATCCAAATCCACAAGTGACAAGGTATAGAGCATCTAAATAGACCCACAATAATATAAATCCACTAATCTCAATATCTTCAATTACAACAAGTCTCTCGAATTAAAATACAACTATCTCTCTCGAAATAAAAATAAAAATCTCACAAGCTCTATACATCAAAATAATACAATTATTTCCCAAACAATCATCGCTGAAATCCATCTCCATAGCGCCCCAAAATTCGCGCTAACCTGCCACTAAAAGAAAATATGGGGAAGTACACAATACGAAAAGAAAGATTGTCAGCAAATATATGTTAACGATGAATAAAACGTAACAACACGAGTACGAATATTCAAATCAAAATGCAAATCTCAAAGCATTTATCAATATAATTTCTCAACAACACTTTAACTGGGTCACGAGGCCTCACCACATCCGTATATGCTTTATCAAGCCATAGCCCGGGAAACAGGAATTTTGGCGGGTGCCCAACAACCGTGCCATATTAAAATCTCACGACAACGTGCTCAACAACAATATAGTGATACCACATGAATCAAAATAATTCCAACAATTATTTTACAGATTTCAATGAATTTATCAATTCAAATATGAGTTCAATTAACAAGAATTCAAAGATAATGACAGTCGCGAGATTTAAGGAGCATATTGTGCAAAACCCCATACCTAAAACCATAATGAGAAACCAATGATCACATCCTCAAGATCAACAAAAAATATCTACAAAAGCACCTCCAAGAACCTCCAACAAAATAGCCCCAAGAACACCTCTAATCTAAGGTTAGAACTCACAAATCTCAAGGGCCAATGTATATATAAAAAGAAGAGGAATATAAAATATATTTGCTGCCAAAAATTCTGGCAAAGGTAAGTTAAAAGGCTCTCCTACGACTTCCTTTTATAATGCAAAGAAATGAAGAGTTGGAATCCAAAAGTCTCCTTTAAATAAGGCAAAGAAATGAAGAGTTGGAAGTTAAAACAACTCCAAGGGTTAAAAACATTTAAAAATCATTTTGAAATCCGTTTTAACTCCGTTTTCGAAACCGTTTGAAATTCTCTCCTTTAAAAATAATAACCAACATATTTGAGCAATAAAAATAATTTTATCAGAAACATTATTTTCCTCAATTTTCCTAAATTAATTAAAATAGCCCAAAAATTACGCAGGTTGTTACACTTCCCCACTAACACTGGAATTTCGACCTCGAAATTCGCCGAATGTCTAACTCTCAAAATCAGACCACTACACTAACTCCAAAAAGAATTTCGTCTCCAAAAATAAATTCCTCACAACTGATCTCGAAACCTATCACGAATATCACCTAAAATTTTCTATCTCCAAAAATTGTTAACCACGCAATGAATCCAAAACTCAATCCCCGCAGGTTGCCGTATACCTAAGCTCTGATAACATTTGTAACACCTCGCCCGCCTGGGGAGAGCGAACGGAGCGCTAATGCGATAAAATAAATCCAAATCCACAAGTGACAAGGTATAGAGCATCTAAATAGACCCACAATAATATAAATCCACTAATCTCAATATCTTCAATTACAACAAGTCTCTCGAATTAAAATACAACTATCTCTCTCGAAATAAAAATAAAAATCTCACAAGCTCTATACATCAAAATAATACAATTATTTCCCAAACAATCATCGCTGAAATCCATCTCCATAGCGCCCCAAAATTCGCGCTAACCTGCCACTAAAAGAAAATATGGGGAAGTACACAATACGACATGAAAGATTGTCAGCAAATATATGTTAACGATGAATAAAACGTAACAACACGAGTACGAATATTCAAATCAAAATGCAAATCTCAAAGCATTTATCAATATAATTTCTCAACAACACTTTAACTGGGTCACCAGGCCTCACCACATCCGTATATGCTTTATCAAGCCATAGCTCGGGAAACAGTAATTTTGGTGGGTGCCCAACATCCGTGCCATATTAAAATCTCATGACAACGTGCTCAACAACAATATAGTGATACCACATGAATCAAAATAATTTCAACAATTATTTTCTAGATTTCAATGAATTTATCAATTCAAATATGAGTTCAATTAACAAGAATTCAAAGAGAATGACACTCTAGAGATTTAAGGAGCATATTGTGTAAAACCCCATACCTCAAACCATGATGAGAAACCAATGATCACATCCTCAAAATCAACAAAAAATATCTACAAAAGCTCCTTCAAGAACCTCCAAAAAATAGCCCTAAGAACACCTCTAATCTAAGGTTATAACTCACAAATCTCAAGGGCCAATGTATATTTAAAAAGAAGAGGATTATAAAAAATATTTGCTGCCAAAATTTGTGCCAAAAGTAAGTTAAAAGGCTTGCCCATGACTTCCTTTTATAATGCAAAGAAATGAAGAGTTGGAATCCAAAAGACTCCTTTAAATAAGGCAAATAAATGAAGAGTTGGAAGTTAAAACAACTCCAAGAGTTAAAAACATTTAAAAATCATTTTGATATCCGTTTTAACTCCGTTTTCGAAACCGTTTGAAATTCTCGCCTTTAAAAATGTAAGAGGGTACTTTAGATTATATATGTGGAGGCGTAACCCCTATTGAGTATGGTAACCACGAGTTAAATTAGCCAACACCCTAGACTAATTATAGGAAACACACACACAAAACTCAATGAAGATGGACTCAGTTTAAACTCACAAAGCCTCTCGTGTATGACTCAGGGAATAATAATGAACTTTAGAAGTGACTTAGCTAGAGGGAGAGGGAAAATAAGCACCCTAGATACATCCTGATAGGCAGGTAGCAACACACCAAACTCCCTCAAGAATCTCTGTCAAATATTAAAAGCTTCGCAATAAATGACAATGGTGAGTTAGAGAACTCTCTAGTTTGCAATGATTCTTTTTCTTAATTCTCCAAGAAGATCATCATCTCCTCAAAGGTGGTTGGGGTCCTTAAATAGCCCCCCACACCACCCCCGAGGCAACTCAGTCATTAAAGAGTATGAAAGACATCCCTCATACTTTATGTCACAACATTAAATGCCTGATGCACTAGTTGTCTCCATGTCATAAACATTAAATGCCAAGACATGCCTTTTGCCTATCCACTGTGTGTCAGGGGTTTGTTGTCGCAGAGGTGGTTCACCAACTACCTGACAGCCCCAAATACCACAGCGGTTTACTCAAGTGTATGTCTGACAAACGTTTAGATGGCTAGTGACATCACCCATAGTAGATGTGACATTAAGTATAGGGTTGTTTGGTCCATAACTTAATGCCCGATAGAACTCCAAGCTGCTCCACTTGAGGTTCCACGGTCAGGGTCCTTCGGTGCTTTACCAGGTGTATCTAAGGTGGTCAGGACAAGCCCCAACGGTGCCTTACTTCTCAATCCTCCAAACCAGGTCCCTCTAAAGTTCCCACAGTGAGGTCATTCGATAGAGCATGAAAGCTCTCCCAGGCCCTGCCAAGCCTGGTCTCTCGCAAGTACCGTTTGACCTCATACAAAACCCTTTAGTTATTATCGTTACGTCATTACAATCGTTAGAGCTTACAGAAATCAAAAATGAAAGTACGATGTGATTAAAACAATAAGCTAATATATGAGTTGCCACGCTGAGCTGCCTCACCAAGATGCCACGCTTGAGTTTGCCACGCTTGAGCTTATCCTCAGAACACTGTTGCTAATTAGTGGATTATCCCTAATCCCAGGATTACCTTCAGGCCCCCTCTACATTTGCCCCTTCGTGGAGGGATTTGTTGTGGGAACAAGAAGTGCCTCCACGAAAACTTTTTAATCCGATGAACCTTCTCTGTCTGGCCTGCTGCTTTTTTCTAATGCTGAGCCGCAATCGTTCCAGCTTGAATATCTGAAATTCTCCCGAAGGACCTGCTAATATTCTCCCAGTAATGTTCAAAAAAGCGAAAAAAATTCTCCCCGATGTAACTGAGTCATAACTTAAACAACGTTTGAGCTTCTGTCGATGGGACATCGTGGCTTTTTTGAACCGTTGGGACACCTTCTTTGTTGGGGGGTTTATTGGATATGTCAGAGAAAATCTTGGCGCCCAAAACTCAATCTTGCTTAGGAAGGTAACGGTGGCTGTTCCCTAGGTGTCACTTCATTAATTGATGGCAGTTCCCCAGGTGTTACTTCATTAAATGACGTAGCGTTGTCTTTTCCATGTCAAAACACTTCCCGAAGTGCCACGTGTACATTTGAAATGATTGCAGGCGGCTACACACGTGCAATGGTGGGAAACTAAAACGACGAACTTAAAAAACCAAACGGCCAAATCTCCCAAACACTTAAAACCTTTCTTTCTCTTACTTTGTCACTACCTTCTTCAAATTTCCTTCGCTTTTAGAGAGAGAGAGCTTCCATTGTTGAGCATCTGAAACCTCCATTGCTGTTCAAGCTTGTGCCTTCCTTTTCTTGCTCTCATCTTCTTCGCCACCTCCTGTGTTTGTTCTTCCGCCATTGTCGTGCTCAGGCTCCTCTGACTCAAGGTTGTTTTTTGTTTGCACCAACACTCTGTCATGGCTTCTCAAAGTTATCCCACCATCTCTTCAACCAGTGCGCCGCCTGCTACTGCTGTCGCCACCACTACTGGTGCCTCTGCCCTGGATGCTGTCCGTCGTGATCAGTTAAGGTTTTATCGTCGCTCTCCCATTTTTGGCGAAGATGATTGCTTTGCTGCTGCTTGCAAGACTGTCAACTTTGAATGCAAGTTTGAGTCCTTAGTGCTGGGTGACGAGGACGAAGAACCCTCGAAGTGGGGCTTTCTTCCTCCAGAGGGGACTCTCCGGTTTCGTCTGGAGCGAGGGGACTTCCAATGGTCCCAAATTGACTTCGAAGCACCAGGTGGTTCTCCTGCCCATTTTGCTGCTTGGAACTCTCACATGGTGAGTTCCTATGGTGATATTTTGAGTAAGATTGGCCTTCAACGGGCCAAATGGTTTGGTGAGTTTACTCTCTCCAAAAATAATGCTGCTCTCCCCATTCTTGTTTCTCGTTGGAACGTGACGACTCACACATTTATTGCTGCGTGGGGCGAGTTCACGATAACCCTAGAAGATGTCTGCGAGCTTCTGGGGCTCGAAGAAACAGGTCATGAGCCTTATACCGATGAGCCTCTTGACGCCGAAGAGACTGCTGACCGTTTGGCGTTGGACCGAATATGCCGAAGTTGCATCGGTTCTTCAAACAAAGCTACCTTCACTCCGCTGATTAATTATTTCTTCAAGGGTTCTAGTGAAGGTAGTTCTTCAATTTCAACGGATGCCCCTGGCCAAGGTACTTCGTTAGAGCTCCCTGCTTACATCCTTGTGATTCTGTCCCGCTTTCTTTTGCCGGGAAAACCAAACGATCAGCCCCGAAGGGACCTTATCAACATATCCCTTCGTTTGGCCCGGGGCATCAAACTTCCTTTGGCTGCAATTGCCCTAGGGTCCCTCTACACCTGGCTTGACAGAACGTTGTTCGATATGGAACGATCCCTTGGCCGTTATAACCTGGCCAATTTTGCTAACAGCATCCTTCTAACCAGCTTTCTTTACGTGCGCTTTCCTGTTGTGGCGGCCAAGGCCAACCGTCCTCCTTCTGGGGAAACCATTTTGCCCCCCCGCTCTTATATTTATCACAAGAGGCAGAGCCGAAAAGAGCTGATCGCCTCAATTGATCGTTTTGAGGACTTTGTTATGAGGCCTTACGGAGAGGACGCCTTTGTTCACACTTGTGATTTCTTTCAGGACGAATCCAGGGTGGTACAGGTGGGGGTAGACATTGAAGATCCTCAGTTAGCCGTGGTGCTTCTCCTTTCTCCGGGGTATCTGCCTTCCTACACCGAGTGGGGATATTCCAGCGAACATTACAACCCCAATCGGTGTAGTCATCAATTTGGGTTTGATCAGGGGGCTCCTCGCTCAGTTTTCCAATCCTCAAACCCGAAGGTTAGCTTTAGTGAGGCATGTTCCTTATTTTCCTCCACTGCTGCGTGGGGGATAAGTGAATCAATGGCTGGGAGAGTCACCCTTCCCTCCAACAAGAGGCAAGGGAATGTGACTAGTCTATTTGCCACGAAGTTCTGGCCGAGACAACTGGCTAACATTGCTGAATTCATAGATGGCGAGCCGGTGTACCCTCCAGTTCTTTCATTTGCTGCGATGGAGCTGGGACTCAAAGGCAACTCCATTCTGGGGATTGAGTTCCCTCTAAGCAAAACCCCTAAGGGGCCTTCCAAAGAGCTACCTCCGTTATGCCCCATGACTCCCACTGCCATATCCAAAGGGAAAGGTGCTGGGGTATCCAGGAAGACTGCTCCTTCGACTGGAGCTACTGGTGATGAAGGGTCTTCGCGGCCGTCGACCAAGAAGGCCAAGAGTGGGGTAGCCTCCACGAAAAAGGCAAAGTCCAAATCCCAGATTCCTGTGGCAGCCCTACCCATAGCCTCCGTTCCTCCTCCCATATCTCCTGAAAGGGCCGAGAGGTTAAGGAGGGAGGCGCAGGCTGAGGTAGATCGGGTGAATGCAGAATTTCAACGGCGCGCTGTCGTCGTTCCTCCCTCGGTTGTCTTCCCCACGATCGTCGTCGATCCCACTGAGCCAGCTGCAAAGAGGAGAAAAGGTTCGAAGGTTCCTCAAGCCACTGGTAGTGCCATGACAAGGCTGAGGAGGAAGACTTTAGGCACCAAGTCCCAGCGGAAGCAAGTTTCCTCGGTGCAAGCTTCTCCTTCTTCTTCCCAATCTGAGGTATGCATTGCTGACTTAATTATTATCTCCTTTTTGCTTGAGGGTGACTGTCTTTGCTTGTGTGTATACTTATCCCTCCCCCCCTTTCTTTGACAACTGTTTTGCAGGGGGTTGAAATAGAAAAACCAGACTCGTCCAGTCCTCCCGTGAGCCCTTTTGTGGGGGGACGCTTCGGTGTATCTCATACCGGTGTGACTCCTCCCCGTTCCCCCATGACAGGGCTTACGTATTCTCGTCGTTTAGTCAGCCAACGTGCGAGGGATGTCATTGCGGGAGGTGATGCCGTTGACCCTGCGAGTGCTTCCTCGCCTGAAGCGATGACCCTGCCCGAAGTGGCACCTCCCGAGATAACACCTTTGGTCCCCTCAGATTTACAGGCCTCATCCGAGGTTCCTCTGCCCCTTGTACTTGCTGAGGAGAGTGAACCCGAGGTATGATGTGATCTGTAATTTGTTTGTTGTAGTTCTTTCAGTCATATTCTTTCCTTATTTGGCTTACTGAATTGTGATATGTTTTGGGTACCCCAGGTTGAAGTGTCTTCATTGTTGGAAAGTATTCTTCTTCGAACGATGCTGATGAGACCCCCGACTGTCATTCCTTTGTTTAGCACCATAACTGAGGTAAGCAACACGTCGAGCTATTTCTTCATATTTTCTGTGCCCATTCTTCTTTTCTAACACTTGGCTTTGTGCACAGTTTTCTCCCGATCTTGCATCAACTCCTGTAGTGAGGGCCCAGGTTGGTGTGTTTACACCCCCTCCTGATGTGGCTTTGTTTGAGGGCTCCGTGTCCTCTCGTGATGAACCCCATATGCTTGCCCTTGTGCCCTACACGGGTGATCAAGTTTGGACAAGCGTGGAGGCTTCTGCGTCCAGGGATCCCGTTATGGCATCTGGGGTAATAATTGCTCCCCCAACGGTTCCTGTCCCTGTGGCTGCCTCAAATGCTCCCATTGTGACTGAGGTATATCTTTCCTCCTATCTTTTGTTAAGATTTTCATAATCTCCATCCTATAACGTTGACTTAAAAACGAAAGCGCTTGTTAAGATTTTTCACAAAACTCCACCTTATAACGGTGACTTAACAACGAAAACACTTGTTAAGATTTTTTCATAAATCTCCACCTTATAACGGTGACTTAACAACGAAAACACTTGTTAAGATTTTTTCGCAAACTCCACCTTATAACGGTGACTTAACAACGAAAACACTTGTTAAGATTTTTCATAAACTCCACCTTATAACGGTGACTTAACAACGAAAACACTTGTTAAGTTTTTTTTCATAAACTCCACCTTATAACGGTGACTTAACAACGAAAACGCTTGTTAAGTTTTTTTTCCTAAACTCCACCTTATAACGGTGACTTAACAACGAAAACACTTGTTAAGATTTTTTCGCAAACTCCACCTTATAACGGTGATTAACAACGAAAACACTTGTTAAGATTTTTCGTAAACTCCACCTTATAACGGTGACTTAACAACGAAAACGTTTGTTAAGATTTTTCGTAAACTCCACCTTATAACGGTGACTTAACAACGAAAACGTTTGTTAAGATTTTTTCATATCCTTATTTGGGCTTTTCTTTTCAGGTTGCTCGGGAAGATTCGCCCCCAGTCCTCTCACCTGTAGGCTCGCCCTTCCGAGAACCTGATGCTTCGGAAAATTCTATTCATGATGATCAAGGTTCTACGACCGGTGCTGTAGTTGAGAGCGAATCTGGGTGTGAGGTCCCTCTTCCCGACCTAGCTCCTCACTCGTTCTGTCTCATGGTGCTTCGGCAATCTCCTCAAATGCCCGTCAACCATCGGCTGGTGATTGAACAATTGGTGGATCACCATCCTGAGACCTTCACACCAGATTGCCTGCGCTCAAATATTCATGTGATGAGTCACAGGCTGCAAGGCATGGCGATCGTTGTTGCTGAAATTGCTAGTACCCCCACTGCCAGTGTTACCAGATCCCTTCTCAACCAATTTCTAGGTTTTCTGAAGGAGTTGGGGCGTGATGGTTTCCGTTTTGACTGGCTTATAACGCATCTGAAGACTTTGAAGAACCAGCAACTGATCGGCCAGAGGGAAGTGTTGATAAGGTGCCAGGAGGACCAACGGGCTGAGGAGGTTAAGTTAGCCGAGCTGGCACCTCTTTTGGAATCGGCCGATGAAGAAGTAACGAAAGCCGAAGAAGCTCTGCGTTTGGCTAAGCTAAAACGGGAAAAGCTCCTTATTGAACGCGCCCAGGTGCAAACCAGGCTAGAGGTTGCTGTCAACGCTCAAAATTCGTTTGCATCAGCTTCTTCGGGCCTCCCCGGGGATTTTTTCTCTTCCCCGGATCTGTGGTTTCTCCTAGCGTAGTAAAACTCCTGTACATATTTTCTTTCTTTCATTCATGTAATTCCTGGGCAGTAGTTCCCTATTTTGCTTGTAATGCTCTCTTCTTTAATGAATGGAAGAATGTACGTTGTTTAGTTTATCTCTGAGTTATGCTTGCTTTCATATCAATGTCTATATTTCATATCATCAGTAAAACTTGTATATTCATAATAAGAAGGCCCAATACATCGATGGTACAAACAAACTGTCTACACATGATATACTTTCAGCCATTTATTGTTAATTTTGAATGGCCTATCTTCCTCCAACTTAGAAATTAGGCAATAACCTGAATCATGAGCTTCGTTCACGATGAAAGGTCCCTCCCAATTGGCTGCGAACTTTGGCAGAGGAAGTCCCCTAATGTGTTTCACTGCTGCCTTCAAAACGAGATCTCCCTCCACGAACCTCCTTGGTCTTACCATGTTGTCATATGCCCTAGAGAGCTGCTTTGTATACATTTGAAAATGTTGCATCGCGTTGTCTCTGTGTTCATCCAATGCCTCCAACTGCACATGCCTGTTCTGAGGGAGCATGCTGCTTCGCAAGGCGTATCGAGCCGAGGGAACTTCCAACTCTACTGGAAGAATTGCCTCAGCCCCATAGACAAGGGAGAACGGAGTGTACCCTGTGGGCTTCCTCTTCGTCGTTCGATAGGCCCACAACACTGTTGGTATCTTGTCATCCCACAATCCTGGAAAGTCCTCCATCGTTTTAGCCAAGATATTAACCAGAGTTTTGTTAGTTGCTTCAGCCTGACCATTCCCCTTCGGGTATGCTACCGTTGAAGTGTGATGAACGATGGAGTACTTGTCTGTGAGCATCGTTACTTCTGAGTTGACGAAGGGAGTCCCATTATCTGAGAGAATGACCTTTGGGATCCCAAAACGGCAAATGATATACTCTCTGATGAAGCTACTCACTACTCCAGCCGTGGCCCTTCTAAGTGGTATTGCTTCAGCCCATTTTGTAAAGCACTCCGTTGCTACCAGTATCCATATCTTACCCCTCGACGAAGGATGTATCGCCCCCACGAGGTCGAACGCCCAAGTGTGGAAAGGATAAGGCGTTGCCAGAGAGTGTAAGTCCACCGATGGGGCATGGATCATATTTCCATGAAGCTGGCAAGCCTTGCATTTTCGGACAAATTCGGCGGAGTCTTTCTCCATCGTTGGCCAATAATACCCCAACGTCATCAGCTGATCATATAACTTGGCCCCTCCCATGTGAGCTGGGTCATGGGCTTGTTTGAGGACCTCAGTTGCTTCTTCTTTTGTAATGCAACGCAACGGCCTGTTGAAGTACCCCCTTCGATAAAGCTGCCCCTCTTGGATATAGAACCTCGGGGCCCTTCGCCTTAGTCCCATCGCATCCAATTTCTCCGTTGGGACAATTCCACCCTGAATAAAGTCGATATAGGGCTGCCTCCAGTCTGTTTGGGCTTCAATGAAATGGCACTCAGCTGCTTCGAAAAATAGCTGACACTTATCACAATTCCGTTGTAGTTCTGCCGCATCCTGTTTCATTTTAGGCCAAAAATATCCCCCTCTTTGAATTCTCCTATAAAGAGGTATCTCAGTTGTTTCGCAGTGCTCCTCATGTGTTTTCTTCAACCTCCGCTCTGCCTCCTCTGGCCCAATGCATCTCGATAACCATCCCCCTGCATTTCTGAAGTAAAGATTTCCCTGGTTTGTAAAGTATTGGGCCAACTCTCTGAGTCCCATAGCTCCTTCGCCAGACTCCAGTTGCTTCCTGACCTCTCCTCTCCAACCCGCGTCTCCCTCCGTCGGTAGTATTGACTGTATCACCGAAGGAGCTGTTCTTCGTTGGATCGTAACAATAGTCGTATCGCTCCTCATGACCATCTTTTGAGCAATAGTGGCATAAGCGTCTGGATGTCGGTTCATTGTTCTGGGATGTCTTCTGATTTTGGCCCGATGGAACTGGCTGAGGAGCCTTTGAATGATCGTTCTGTACGGTGCCAAATTCATGTGTTTCAACGCATATTCTCCATTAACTTGCTGAATTACTAAGTTCGAATCACCCTTGATGCAGAGTGAACGAATTCCCCTTCGAAGAGCCTCCAGCAACCCTAGTACCAACGCTTCGTATTCTGCTTCGTTATTGGAGCAAGGGAAATCTAGTTTGTAGGAAAGGCAAATTTCCTCCGTTCCTTTTGAAAGGATGACCCCTGCCCCTCCTTTTTTTTCAGCCGAAGACCCATCGAACTGCATCGTCCATTCCTCATCGGTTGTGTCCAGATAGTTGGCTTGTAAGTCGTCTCCCGGAATGTCTTCTTTAGGTGGTTCAAACGTTCCTGATGGAAAGATTGCCAACAGATCAGCATACGCCTGGCTCTTGATAGCACGAGGAACCACACACTTTAAATCATATTCGGAGAGAATAAGGAACCACCTAGTTGCCCTGCCAATCAAGATAGTTCTAGCCAACAAGTACTTAATAGGATCACATCTAGTTACAATATGAATTGTAAAAGACAGCATATAATGTCTAAGTTTTTGTGCTACAAAGACTAAGGCCAAACAATGCCTTTCTAGGCTGCTATATCTAATCTCCGGCCCATGTATGATCCTACTGAGGTAATACACTGGCCGTTCTTGCCCGTCGATCTCCTGTGCCAGCAAAGCTCCAACGGACCTTGTAGTGGAGGTGAGGTATAGCTGCAACGGTGCTCCTGCCTGTGGAGGAACCATGATTTGCGGTGAAACGAGCAGTTTCTTCAACTCATCGAGGGACTCCTGGTGATCCCTTTCCCACCTGAACTTTGTGTTCTTTCGCAGCAGTTGCATCAACGGGTGTGTTACCTCGGCCAATCCTGGTACAAATCTTCTGAGGTAGGAGACCTTTCCGAGGAAGCTTTTTAGCTCCTTCGCCGTTCTTGGGTACGGCATTTCTAAGATCGCGCGTTGTTTATCCTGGTCCATCTGCACCCCTTGTCGATCAACCACGAAGCCCAGAAACTTCCCACATGTTACTCCGAAGACGCACTTCAATGGGTTCATCCTTAGTTTATACTTCCTACATCGAGTAAACACCTTCTTTAAGTCATTTAGGTGGGACTCCTCCTTCTTCGATTTGATGACCAAATCATCCACATAGAATTCTACAAATTTGTGGAGGAAATCGTGAAAAATGGCCATCATTGTTCTTTGATAAGTGGCTCCCGCGTTCTTAAGTCCAAACGGCATTACTTTGTACATGAAATTGCCCAACGGGGTTCTGAATGCCATTTTCTCTGCGTCCACGGGGTCCATCTTGATCTGATTGTACCCAACGTACCCATCCATGAAGCTATACATCTCATGTCCAGCCGTGGCATCTATCAAGCTATCGATGGAAGGTAGAGGGAACTCATCTTTGGGGCAAGCCCTGTTCAAATCTCTAAAATCCACACAGATCCTTATTTGATTCTTGTCCTTCTTCCCTACTGGCACAATGCTAGATAGCCACAGGGGATGTTGTATTGGTTTGATGAATCCTGCTGCCAATAAACGCTGAACCTCTTCCTTGATCTTCAAGTCCAACTCAGGTTTATAAGTTCTTGTTGCCTGTTTTACCGGGATGGCTGAAGGTGTCACGTTTAGCTTGTGGCAGCTCACTTCCTCATCTAGCCCTTCCATTTCGGTATACTTCCACGCAAAGACATCTATGAACTCCCGGATTAGCCCAACCAGGGCTTCTCGCTTCGCCTTACCGAGATCCTTCGCGATGAAGATGGGCCTTGGGTCTTCCCCTTCTCCTGCCAGGTTCAACCGCTCCAACTCTTGTGCCTGGGGCTTCGGTTGATTTGCCATGTAGTCTGGTTCTTCGGCGACCTCCTCCACGAACTCCTGTATGTTGGAGTTGTCTATCACCATACACTGTCCCTGTTGATCTATCAAGAAACACTCATATAACGGGTCAGCCCCATCCTCGGTCTCTTCGGCTGCCCGCTCACATCGTTATAAACGGTATACCACCTTCCCCTCCTCAGTGATCACCTTCTTGCATTGCCTGTTGGTAGCTGTTGCCAAGGCCTTCCTCTTCCTTTCTCTCGAAGCCTCAGCGATTCTTCCTCCTGAAAAGCGACTCAGCACGCTTTGCCGTTGGACCTCATGCTCCACAGGATCCATTCTAAGCTTTACTTTGTTTTTGAGCTGCTTCGTAGTACCTTGGGGTCGAGGGATCACCTGATGGGTTTCTTCGGCCCTCACCCCTTCATTAATCGCGGCTTCTTTGCCTTGCTCGTTCAGAGGCCCCATTCTATCTCTGATCGAGGGAACCCATGCCCCCTCCATTCTTCTTGTTAGGACTTGAGCATCTTCCTCCAACTCCGTATAAAAGGCCGCATCCACAAAGTGAGCTTCCTCGATGGCGAAGGGCCTTTTTGTAGCCCTAATGGTCACTTCTGTTCCTTTAACATTCGCCTTGGCGCATTGATGATATGTTGAAGGAACTAAACCTTGATTGTGCATCCATACTCTTCCTATTAGTAAATGATAGGAAGTTGCACTTTCTATTACATGGAACTTGATGTGGGAACTCAGATTTCCCATTACAATTCCCACATTCACATACCCAATGGATTTGGAAGATTGGTTGTCATACCCTGAGATTACCAGAGGCATGGGAACCAACCTTTCTTCTGGGATATCAGCTGCGTGGAAGGAGTTGATCGGCATAATGTTGATGGAAGCACCCCCATCCATAAGCGTTCTTGCAAAACTAACCCCGTTGATACTGGCCGTCACATACAAGGGCCTGTTATGAGGGAACCTTACAGCTCTATCTGCATCGCTGAAGGTCACCTCTGATAGGAACTTTTTTACCAGCCTCGCCATGGGTCCTCTCCATTTCAGCGAGGGAACCGCGTCCTTCTTCGCGATGTCAAGGATCGCCCGAGTTATCTCCAGTCTGCTCTCCTTTGGTATTCCCACTTGATCGAAGAACCAAGCGAACTTTGGGGATTTTGAAACTGCGCTGTATTCTATGACTGGGCCTGTTTCCTCGCCCTCAACGCTATAGGCGTCTTCTGCGTCCCTAGCACTTGCTTCATCATACGCCAGAACTACGTTGGCCATTCCTCTAGTGCAATACTCAAGTGCTTTATCGAACTCCCTCGTTGCCCCTCTCCCCTCTCGCTCTACCTCTTCATCATAGGCCGTCACAACATTGGCCCCATGCGCCGGGAGCGGGTTATTGTTAACGTTTTGTGGGGGAATTTGCAGCGTTCCCGCCTTCACGTACTTGTCTATGATTCTTCGCAGCGTGAAGCAGCTTTCTGTTGGATGCTGGACCTTTCGATGCACCTGACAATATTTGGGATTGGCCCTAGTTGCCACGTCGGGCTCCTCTATCGGGACACCTTTTGGCTCGTAAACCGTTCCGCCTTGGACCATTGCGTTATAGCAACTCATAGCCTCCTCCACCGTACAAGGCAACGGTGGCGGGTCTTCCCTATCCCTTCCGAACTTTCTTTTGTTGTCCTTCCTCTGAGCCTTGCCCCCATCTTCTCTCTCGACATATCCTACCCGTGGGGCCTGTGTCCTTCCCCCGATGGGTTGTATCGTCTGTCTGAACATCATGGGGGCTACTACCGGGCTAGGTCGCACCACCAACGATATATTTCTTGCAGATTTTAAGAAAGCTGAAAAAGTTCCCTCGCGTGTCTCATTGATCAAGTGACAGATATACTCAGGAAGTAATCCCTCAGCACAAATTTGTAGTAACCTGGCCTCCTTAGCTTCTTCCCTCACGTCAAGGGACTTTTCCCTAAACCTTCGGATATAGGCCACTACCTCCTCTCCTGGCCTTTGCCTCTCCCTGCCAAGTTGGGTTAGGGTGAACTCATCTTCTGCCAAGAAGAACTTTCGGACAAACAATACGTGCATCTCCTCCCACGTGGAGACACTATTGGGAGGCAGGTGAGAGTACCAAGTGTAGGCCTTATCAGTCAAGGATTTGGAAAACTCCCTCAGCCTAAGCTTTTTATCATTGCAATGCGCCCCCAAGTGCTCGACGAAACGCTTGATGTGCTCCTTCGGGTTCCCCCCCTTCCCTGAATATTTTTCAAAGGTAGGGGGAATATAGTCCTTCGGGTAGGGTTCGTCATTGTACTCCTGGGGGTAAGGTGTCCGGAAGTCGTCGTAGACTGCTGCCACCTCGCCCACAGCCTGCGAGGAAGACTGCATGAACTTCAGCATCTCCTTCTGCATCTCTTTTCTCATCTCTTCCAAGGGCGAGGCCACTGGGGCCACCTGCAACGGAGCAGATGGTTGAGCGCTCGTTGCAACTGGAGCGAACGTTATCGGTTGCGCCATTGAAACGCCTGAGCCGCCCACAGTGGGATTCACAACAGAGGGTACACTTGCTGGTACCGCTCCAGTAACGCCTGCCCCTGGTGGGGCCCCTGGGGCCACTCCTGGTGTCACGAAGGCACTAGTCTCCAATCCTCCCAGCATAGTGGAAGCTACTGGGGTTTGCAAAAACTCGTAAAATTTGCTCATGAGGAGCGCCATCTGGGTAGGTCCCAGCCCTACGCTCGTGGAGGGTTGTGCAGCCCCTGGGACGCCTATCGTTATTGGAGCCAGCGGTATCTCTCCCCGAGGAGCCCCGTCTCTTAAGGCCTCCTGTTCTCTTGCAGCTTGTTCTTCATTATGCTGTATGTCATCAAAATTGAGTCTTCTAGTAGCGTTATCCTGCGCCATACTCCTTCTCTAGAAGGATGCCTCCCCAGCAGAGTCGCCAAATGTAAGAGGGTACTTTAGATTATATATGTGGAGGCGTAACCCCTATTGAGTATGGTAACCACGAGTTAAATTAGCCAACACCCTAGACTAATTATAGGAAACACACACACAAAACTCAATGAAGATGGACTCAGTTTAAACTCACAAAGCCTCTCGTGTATGACTCAGGGAATAATAATGAACTTTAGAAGTGACTTAGCTAGAGGGAGAGGGAAAATAAGCACCCTAGATACATCCTGATAGGCAGGTAGCAACACACCAAACTCCCTCAAGAATCTCTGTCAAATATTAAAAGCTTCACAATAAATGACAATGGTGAGTTAGAGAACTCTCTAGTTTGCAATGATTCTTTTTCTTAATTCTCCAAGAAGATCATCATCTCCTCAAAGGTGGTTGGGGTCCTTAAATAGCCCCCCACACCACCCCCGAGGCAACTCAGTCATTAAAGAGTATGAAAGACATCCCTCATACTTTATGTCACAACATTAAATGCCTGATGCACTAGTTGTCTCCATGTCATAAACATTAAATGCCAAGACATGCCTTTTGCCTATCCACTGTGTGTCAGGGGTTTGTTGTCGCAGAAGTGGTTCACCAACTACCTGACAGCCCCAAATACCACAGCGGTTTACTCAAGTGTATGTCTGACAAACGTTTAGATGGCTAGTGACATCACCCATAGTAGATGTGACATTAAGTATAGGGTTGTTTGGTCCATAACTTAATGCCCGATAGAACTCCAAGCTGCTCCACTTGAGGTTCCACGGTCAGGGTCCTTCGGTGCTTTACCAGGTGTATCTAAGGTGGTCAGGACAAGCCCCAACGGTGCCTTACTTCTCAATCCTCCAAACCAGGTCCCTCTAAAGTTCCCACAGTGAGGTCATTCGATAGAGCATGAAAGCTCTCCCAGGCCCTGCCAAGCCTGGTCTCTCGCAAGTACCGTTTGACCTCATACAAAACCCTTTAGTTATTATCGTTACGTCATTACAATCGTTAGAGCTTACAGAAATCAAAAATGAAAGTACGATGTGATTAAAACAATAAGCTAATATATGAGTTGCCACGCTGAGCTGCCTCACCAAGATGCCACGCTTGAGTTTGCCACGCTTGAGCTTATCCTCAGAACACTGTTGCTAATTAGTGGATTATCCCTAATCCCAGGATTACCTTCAGGCCCCCTCTACAAAAAATAATAACCAACATATTTCAGCAATAAAAATTATTTTATCAAAAACTTTATTTTCCTCCATTTTCCTAAATAAATTAAATATCCCAAAAATTACGCAGGTTGTTACACTTCCCCACTAACAATGGAATTTCGCCCTCGAAATTCGCCGAATGCCTAACTCTCAAAATCAGGCCACTACACGAACTCCAAAAATAATTTCGTCTCCAAAAATAAATTCCTCACATCTGATCTCGAAACCTATCACGAATATCAGCTAAAATTTTCTATCTTCAAAAATTGTTAACCACGCAATGATCCCAAAACTCAAGCCCCGAGGGTTGCCGTATACCTAAGTTATGATACCATTTGTAACACCCCGCTAGCCAGGGGAGAGCGAACGGAGCGCTAATGCGATAAAATAAATCCAAATCCACAAGTGACAAGGTATAGAGCATCTAAATAAACCCACAATAATATAAATCCACTAATCTCAATCTCTTCAATTACAATTAGTCTCTCGAATTAAAATACAACTATCTATCTCAAAATAAAAATACAAATATCCAAAGCTCTATACATCAAAATAATACAATTCTTTCACAAACAATCCTCGCTGAAATCAATCTCCATAGCGCCCCAAAATCCGCGCTAACCTGCCACTAAAAGAAAATATGGGGAAGTACACAATACGACAAGAAAGATGCTCAACAAATATATGTTAACGATGAATAAAACGTAACAACACGAGTATGAATATTCAAATCAAAATGCAAATCTCAAAGAATTTATCAATATAATTTCTCAACAACACTTTAACTGGGTCACCAGGTCTCACCACATCCGTATATGCTTTATCAAGCCACACCCCGGGAAACAGGAATTTTGGTGGGTGCCCAACATCCGTGCCATATTAAAATCTCATGGCAACGTGCTCAACAACAATATAGTGATACCACATGAATCAAAATAATTTCAACAATTATTTTCCAGATTTCAATGAATTTATCAATTCAAATATGAGTTCAATTAACAAGAATTCAAAGAGAATGACACTCGCGAGATTTATGGGGCATATTGTGTAAAACCCCGTACCTCAAACCATGATGAGAAACCAATGATCACATCCTCATGATCAACAAAAAAGATCTACAAATCCTCCTCTAAGAACCTCCAACAAAATAGCCCCAAGAATACCTCTTATCTAAGGTTAGAACTCACAAATCTCAAGGGCCAATGTATATATAAAAAGAAGAGGAATATAAAATATATTTGCTGCCCAAATTTGTGCCAAAGGTAAGTTGAAAGGCTTACCCATGACTTCCTTTTATAATGCAAAGAAATGAAGAGTTGGAATCCAAAAGACTCCTTTAAATAAGGCAAATAAATGAAGAGTTGGAAGTTAAAACAACTCCAAGAGTTAAAAACATTTTAAAATCATTTTGAAATCCGTTTTTACTCCGTTTTCGAAACCGTTTGAAATTCTTGCCTTTAAAAATAATAACCAACATATTTGAGCAATAAAAATAATTTTATCCAAAACTTTATTTTCCTCCATTTTCCTAAATTAATTAAAATAGCCCAAAAATTACGTAGGTTGTTACACTTCCCCACTAACAATGGAATTTCGCCCTCGAAATTCGCCGAATGCCTAACTCTAAAAATTAGGCCACTACACTAACTCCAAAAATAATTTCGTCTCCAAAAATAAATTCCTCACATCTGATCTCGAAACATATCACGAATATCACCTAAAATTTTCTGTCTCCAAAAAGTGTAACCACGCAATTAACCCAAAACTCAAGCCCCGAGGGTTGCCGTATACCTAAGCTCTGATACCATTTGTAACACCCCGCCCGCCCGGGGAGAGCGAACGGAGCGCTAATGAGATAAAATAAATCCAAATCCAAAAGTGACAAGGTATAGAGCATCTAAATATACCCACAATAATATAAATCCACTAATCTCAATCTCTTCAATTACAACAAGTCTGTCGAATTAAAATACAACTATCTATCCCGAAATAAAAAATCTCCAAAGCTCTATACATCAAAATTATAGAATTCTTTCCCAAACAATCCTCGCTGAAATCAATCTACATAAGGCCCCAAAATCTACGCTAACCTGCCACTAAAAGAAAATATGGGGAAGTACCCAATACGACAAGAAAGATGCTCAACAAATATATGTTAACGATGAATGAAACGTAATAACACGAGTACGAATATTCAAATCAAAATGCAAATCTTAAAGCATTTATCAATATAATTTCTCAACAACACTTTAACTGGGTCACCATGCCTCACCACATCCGTATATGCTTTATCAAGCCATAGCCCGGGAAACTGGAATTTTGGCGGGTGCCCAACATCCGTGCCATATTAAAATCTCATGACAACGTGATCAACAACAATATAGTGATACCACATGTATCAGAATAATTTCAACAATTATTTTCCAGATTTCAATGAATTTATCAATTCAAATATGAGTTCAATTAACAAGAATTCAAAGAGAATGACACTCGCGAGATTTAAGGAGCATATTGTGTAAAACCTCATACCTCAAACCATGATGAAAAACCAATAATCACATCATCAAGATCAACACAAAAGATCTACAAAATCTCCTACAAGAACCTCCAACAAAATAGCCCCAAGAACACCTCTAATCTAAGGTTAGAACTCACAAATCTAAAGGGAGAATGTATATATAAAAAGAAGAGGAATAGAAAATATATTTGCTACCAAAATTTGTGCCAAAAGTAAGATAAAAGGATTGCCCACGACTTCCTTTTATAATGGAAAGAAATAAAAAGTTGGAATCCAAAAGATTCCATTAAATAAGGCAAAGAAATGAAGAGTTGGAAGTTAAAACAACTCCAAGAGTTAAAAACATTTAAAAATAATTTTAAAATTCGTTTTAACTCCGTTTTCGAAACCGTTTGAAATTCTCGCCTTTAAAAATATTAACCAACATATTTGAGCAATAAAGATAATTTTATCAAAAACTTTATTTTCCTCCATTTTTCTAAATTAATTAAAATAGCCCAAAAATTACGCAGGTTGTTACACTTCCCCACTAACAATGGAATTTCACCCTCGAAATTCGTCGAATGCCTAACTCTCAAAATCAGGCCACTACACTAACTCCAAAAATTATTTCGTCTCCAAAAATAAATTCCTCACATCTGATCTCGAAACCGATCACGGATATCACCTAAAATTTTCTATCTCCAAAAATTGTTAACCACGCAATGAACCCAAAACTCAAGCCCCGAGGGTTGCCATATACCTAAGCTCTGATACCATTTGTAACACCCCGCCCGCCCGGGGAGAGCGAACGGAGCGCTAATGCGATAAAATAAATCCAAATCCACAAGTGACAAGGTATAGAGCATCTAAATATATCCACAATAATATAAATCCACTAATCTCGATCTCTTCATTTACAACAAGTCTCTCGAATTAAAATACAACTATCTATCTCGAAATAAAAATACAAATCTCCAAAGCTCTATACATCAAAATAATAGAATTCTTTCCCAAACAATCCTCGCTGAAATCAATCTCCATAGGGCCCCAAAATCTGCGCTAACCTGCCACTAAAAGAAAATATGGGGAAGTACACAATACGACAAGAAAGATGCTCAACAAATATATGTTAACGATGAATGAAACGTAACAACACGAGTACAAATATTCAAATCAAAATGAAAATCTCAAAGCATTTATCAATATAATTTCTCAACAACACTTTAACTGGGTCACCAGGCCTCACCACATCCGTATATGCTTTATCAAGCCATAGCCCGGGTAACAGGAATTTTGGCGGGTGCCCAACATCCGTGCCATATTAAAATCTCATGACAACGTGATCAACAACAATATAGTGATACCACATGTATCAAAATAATTTCAACATTTATTTTCCAGATTTCAATGAATTTATCAATTCAAATATGAGTTCAATTAACAAGAATTCAAAGAGAATGACACTCGCGAGATTTAAGGAGCATATTGTGTAAAATCCCATTCCTCAAACCATGATGAGAAACCAATGATCACATCCTCATGATCAGCACAAAATATCTACAAATGCTCCTCTAAGAATCCCTAAAAATTGCCCCAAGAACACCTCTAATCTAAGGTTAGAACTCACAAATGTCAAGGGCCAATGTGTATATAAAAAGAAGAGGAATATAAACTATATTTGCTGCCAAAATTTGTACCAAAGGTATGTTAAAAGGCTTGCCCACGACTTATTTTTATAATGCAAAGAAATGAAGAGTTGGAATCCAAAAGACTCCTTTAAATAAGGCAAAGAAATGAAGAGTTGGTAGTTAAAACAACTCCAAGAGTTAAAAACATTTTAAAATCATTTTAAAATCCGTTTTAACTCCGTTTTCGAAACCCTTTGAAATTATTGCCTTTAAAAATAATAACCAACATATTTGAGCAATAAAAATAATTTTATCAAAAACTTTATTTTCCTCCATTTTCCTAAATTAATTAAAATAGCCCAAAAATTACGCAGGTTGTTACACTTTCCCACTAACAATGGAATTTCACCCTCGAAATTCGTCGAATGCCTAACTCTCAAAATCAGGCCACTACACCAACTCCAAAAATTATTTCGTCTCCAAAAATAAATTCCTCACATCTGATCTCGAAACCGATCACGGATATCACCTAAAATTTTCTATCTCCAAAAATTGTTAACCACGCAATGAACCCAAAACTCAAACCCCGAGGGTTGCCGTATACCTAAGCTCTGATACCATTTGTACCACCCCGCCCGCCCGGGGAGAGCGAACGGAGCGTTAATGCGATAAAATAAATCCAAATCCACAAGTGACAAGGTATAGAGCATCTAAATATACCCACAATAATATAAATCCACTAATCTCAATCTCTTCAATTACAACAAGTCTCTCGAATTAAAATACAACTATCTATCTCGAAATAAAAATACAAATATCCAAAGCTCTATACATCAAAATAATAGAATTCTTTCCCAAAAAATCCTCGCTGAAATCAATCTCCATAGGGCCCCAAAATCTGCGCTAACCTGCCACTAAAAGAAAATATGGGGAAGTACACAATACGACAAGAAAGATGCCCAACAAATATATGTTAACGATGAATGAAACGTAACAACACGAGTATGAATATTCAAATCAAAATGCAAATCTCAAAGAATTTATCAATATAATTTCTCAACAACACTTTAACTGGGTCACCAGGTCTCACCACATCCGTATATGCTTTATCAAGCCACAGCCCGGGAAACAGGAATTTTGGCGGGTGCCCAACATCCGTGCCATATTAAAATCTCATGACAACGTGCTCAACAACAATATAGTGATACCACATGAATCAAAATAATTTCAACAATTATTTTCCAGATTTCAATGAATTTATCAATTCAAATATGAGTTCAATTAACAAGAATTCAAAGAGAATGACACTCGCGAGATTTAAGGAGCATATTGTGTAAAACCCCATACCTCAAACCATGATGAGAAACCAATGATCACATCCTCATGATCAACACAAAAGATCTACAAAAGATCCTCAAAGAACCTCCAAAAAATAGCCCCAAGAACACCTCTAATCTATGGTTAGAACTCACAAATATCAAGGGCCAATGTATATATAAAAAGAAGAGGAATATAAAATATATTTGATGCCAAAATTTGCTCCAAAGGTAAGTTAAGAGGGTTTCCCACGACTTCCTTTTATAATGCAAAGAAATGAAGAGTTGGAATCCAAAAGTCTCCTTTAAATAAGGCAAAGAAATGAAGAGTTGGAAGTTAAAACAACTCCAAGAGTTAAAAACATTTAAAAATCATTTTAAAATCAGTTTTAACTCCGTTTTCGAAACCGTTTGAAATTCTCGCTTTTAAAAATAATAACCAACATATTTCAGCAATAAAAATAATTTTATCAAAAACTTTATTTTCCTCCACTTTCCTAAATTAATTAAAATAGCCCAAAAATTACGCAGGTTGTAACACTTCCCCACTAACAATGAAATTTCGCCCTCGAAATTCGCCGAATGCCTAACTCTCAAAATCAGGCCACTACACTAACTCCAAAAGTAATTTCGTCTCCAAAAATAAATTCCTCACATCTGATCTCGAAACCTATCACGAATATCACCTAAAATTTTCTATCTCCAAAAATTGTTAACCAAGAAATGAACCCAAAACTCAAGCCCCGAGGGTTGCCGTATACCTAAGCTCTGATACCATTTGTAACACCCCGCCCGCCCGGGGAGAGTGAACGGAGCGCTAAATCGATAAAATAAATCCAAATCCATAAGTGACAAGGTATAGATCATCTAAATAAACCCACAATAATATAAATCCACTAATCTCAATCTCTTCAATTACAACAAGTCTCTCGAATTAAAATACAACTATCTATCTCGAAATAAAAATACAAATCTCCAAAGCTCTATACGTCAAAATAATACAATTCTTTCCCAAACAATCCTCGCTGAAATCAATCTCGATAGCGCCCCAAAATCGGCGCTAACCTGCCAGTAAAAGAAAATATGGGGAAGTACACAATACGACAAGAAAGATGCTCAACAAATATATGTTAACGTTGAATAAAACGTAACAACACGATTACGAATATTCAAATCAAAATGAAAATCTCAAAGCATTTATCAATATAATTTCTCAACCACATTTTAAGTGGGTCACCAGTCCTCACCACATTCGTATATGCTTTATCAAGCCATAGCCCGGGAAACCGGAATTTTGGCGGGTGCCCAACATTCGTGCCATATTAAAATCTCATGACAATGTGTTCAACAACAATATAGTAATACCATATGAATCAGAATAATTTCAACAATTATTTTCCAGATTTCAATGAATTTATCAATTCAAATATGAGTTCAATTAACAAGAATTCAAAGAGAATGACACTCGCGAGATTTAAGGAGCATATTGTGTAAAACCTCATACCTCAAACCATGATGAAAAACCAATAATCACATCATCAAGATCAACACAAAAGATCTACAAAATCTCCTACAAGAACCTCCAACAAAATATCCCCAAGAACACCTCTAATCTAAGGTTAGAACTCACAAATCTAAAGGGAGAATGTATATATAAAAAGAAGAGGAATATAAAATATATTTGCTGCCAAAATTTGTGCCAAAAGTAAGATAAAAGGATTGCCCACGACTTCCTTTTATAATGGAAAGAAATAAAGAGTTGGAATCCAAAAGACTCCATTAAATAAGGCAAAGAAATGAAGAGTTGGAAGTTAAAACAACTCCAAGAGTTAAAAACATTTAAAAATAATTTTAAAATTCGTTTTAACTCCGTTTTCGAAACCGTTTGAAATTCTCGCCTTTAAAAATATTAACCAACATATTTGAGCAATAAAGATAATTTTATCAAAAACTTTATTTTCCTCCATTTTTCTAAATTAATTAAAATAGCCCAAAAATTACGCAGGTTGTTACACTTCCCCACTAACAATGGAATTTCGCCCTCGAAATTCGCCGAATGCCTAACTCTCAAAATCAGGCCACTACACTAACTCCAAAGATAATTTCGTCTCCAAAAATAAATTCCTCACATCTGATCTCGAAACCTATCACGAATATCACCTAAAATTTTCTATCTCCAAAAATTGTTAACCACGCAATGAACCCAAAACTCAAGCCCCGAGGGTTGCCGTATACCTAAGCTCTGATACCATTTGTAACACCCCGCCCGCCCGGGAGAGCGAACGGAGCGCTAATGCGATAAAATAAATCCAAATCTACAAGTGACAAGGTATAGAGCATCTAAATAAACCCACAATAATATAAATCCACTGATCTCAATCTCTTCAATTACAACAAGTCTCTCGAATTAAAATACAACTATCTATCTCGAAATAAAAATACAAGCTCTATACATCAAAATAATACAATTCTTTCCCAAACAATCCTCGCTGAAATCAATCTCCATAGCGCCCCAAAATCCGCGCTAACCTGCCACTAAAAGAAAATATGGGGAAGTACACAATACGACAAGAAAGATGCTCAACAAATATATGTTAACGATGAATAAAACGTAACAACACGAGTACGAATATTCAAATCAAAATGCAAATCTCAAAGTATTTATCAATATAATTTCTCAACCACACTTTAACTGGGTCACCAGGCCTCACCACATCCGTATATGCTTTATCAAGCCATGGCCCGGGAAACCGGAATTTTGGCGGGTGCCCAACATCCGTGCCATATTAAAATCTCATGACAACGTGCTCAACAACAATATAGCGATACCACATGAATCAAAATAATTTCAACAATTATTTTCCAGATTTCAATGAATTTATCAAATCAAATATGAGTTCAATTAACAAGAATTCAAAGAGAATGACCCTTGCGAGATTTAAGGAGCATATTGTGTAAAACCTCATACCTCAAACCATGATGAGAAACCATTGATCACATCCTCAAGATCAACACAAAATATCTACAAAATCTCCTCCAAGAACCTCCTACAAAATAGCCCCAAGAACACCTCTAGTCTAAGGTTAGAACTCACAAATCTCAAGGGCCAATGTATATATAAAAAGAAGAGGAATATAAAATATATTTGCTCCCAAAATTTGTGCAAAAAGTAAGTTAAAAGGATTTCCAACGACTTCCTTTATAAGGCAAAGAAATGAAGAGTTGGAATCCAAAAGACTCCTTTAAATAAGGCAAAGAAATGAAGAGTTGGAAGTTAAAACAACTCCAAGAGTTAAAAATATTTAAAAATCATTTTAAAATCCGTTTTAACTCCGTTTTCGAAACCGTTTGAAATTATCGCCTTTAAAAATAATAACCAACATATTTGAGCAATAAAAATAATTTTATCAAAAACTTTATTTTCCTCCATTTTCCTAAATTAATTAAAACAGCCCAAAAATTACGCAGGTTGTTACAAACTCTGCTCGTGCTGATGAGTCTGTACTTGAGATGTTGGTGCTCCACTAGCACTACTACCCCCGGTCCTACCCTGCTGGCCGGACTCTCCTGCTCGCTTACTTCCCTGCAGATGGGAGCGGTGGTCCTGGAAATGTAGTAAAGCAGCATTGAGTACATCAGTGAAAGTACTCAGAGATAGATTCCCTATAAGGTGTCGACGGATCTTCCAAGTTAACCCGTCCACAAACAGCATTATCTTCTTACCTTCAGTGGGTGGCTCATATGGAACTATGGTGAGAAGTCTCGTGAACTCCTCCTCATACTCAGCAACGGTAGAATTCTCCTTTTTCAAGTTCAGTAATTTCCTCCTCATCTCAGTCTGCACGGCGGGTGGAAAGTACTTGCGGTCAAATCGCTCCCAGAATGACTGAATCGGGATCGTGTCCCTCTCCTCCAAGGTGGTGGTGGACTCCCACCACTGCAAAGCGGCCCCCACCTGCTTAAAGGAAGCCAACAACTATTTTTGCACGTCTGTGCACTCATACATACGAACATGCCTCTGGATATCTTTCTTCCATTGGCTGACGATGATGATATCTGAACTACCAAAGAACTCAAGGGGATGCGCCTTCTTAAAGGCATCCCTAACCCGCTCCCATGTAGATGGAAGCTGTGCAGGTACTGGCGCCACTGCCTGAATCTGGGGTGGAGCCTGCTGAACCATCGCTAGCGCGACATTCACCGCCTGAGCAACAATAGCGGCTACCTCATTAGCATTCATCGTACCCTGTGCCGGAGCTGCTGGCTGCTCGGCTTGGGCACACCTATCCTTTGGTGCATGTCTCGGAGGCATCTAAAACGTGAAGAAATTCATTAGTCTATAGTTATTATCAAATCTCAAATAGTTGAAGACGTAAACGTAAAAGCAAGAATACAACAATCCTAAAATAGGGCTCTATTGCAAAAATATTAAGCTGAAAGCGAAATAAGCCGTACAGATCCTAAGGACACTAGAACCTGATGCTCTGATACCACCCATGACACCCCGCCTAATTAAATACCGGGCGATCACTCCTTTATTAAATTAAAATCAAGGTGAACAGTTGGTTCATTCTTAGCATCACTGTCGTAAAAATAACTTTTCCAATTTAAACACCCTAATTAATTAAGCTAAGTGTCAAAACTATTTTTTAGACATTACTTTCCAAATTTTATTTTATAAACCAAGATTGAAATATTTACAACAATTCAATATTGAAGAATCACACCACAATTATCCTGGAACATATAATCCAAATAATTTAAACATTCAACAACAAAATCCAAACATTAAAACTTAAAGTAAAAACATCCAGACAGTAATAAATCCCAAAGTGACAATACTAGAAATAACGGAATCACAATGTCAAATAAAGCAACTGAATAATGGCAAGGGCGACACATGCCCCACTAAATGAATATGCTAGGAGTGGAATCAAATAAATGAAGTCCTCTAAGAAAGAGGCCTGCAACTCCCACCTAAGCTGCAGCGCGTTCCTTCCAAAGGATCCTACACAAGATGCCCCTGTGGCTGGGCACCTGTAATATATACATACATATACAAGAGAGAAAGGAAAATAGAAACGGGTCAGATCCCGATAGTGTAAATGATTTAAAAAAATTTTAACAAGTATTTAAAATGTTTACAGGCCAATGCAACAACATATTACTGCGACACTCTCTTGAGGAATCCTCACCTCTCTTCTAATGTGCATGCTTATCACACTAATCTTCCCAACTGATTATCTTATCTTATATCGCACTAATATTCCCAATGGTTTAACTTATCTTAGGTTACTCGTAAGATTTAAAACTGACAATATAATTGTTTAAGAGGAAAATTTTATTCAGTAACAAAGCTCTCATTTTTAACTTTATTTATTAATAAAGTTTCCAGTGTCATACTATACTTTTCAAAACAAGTATTTCCAAATTGAAGTCAAGATTCATTTCTTACTTACCATAACACAGTAGGTAGTTCCAAATTTCATAATTTCATATATATATTAAATACTCGCATAATATATATATATATATATATTCTAATAGCACCCCACATAAAAATTATGGTGCGGGCATACTCTGCTATCTAATCCCCGTATCTCTCGTACTAAGGGAAATACAAGTTTGGAATCACTTTCTTACTGTATTAACACATACAAAAACAATATTGAGGCGAAGCATAGATTCCAAGTCTTTAAGAGGTCAGCACATACCTTCACGTCTCTTAGGACCGTCTGACCATCGATCAGATAGCCTGTGCCAAGGATATCTATCTTCTAGGGTACGAGTCAATATCCCCCATAAAGGTCCCATCGAGATAAGACTGTCCCAATGCGGTAACCTCAAGGATAGCAAGTAGCGCGGGCATGATTTTCACATGTATATAATATATGCATACACACAGTCATATAAATCTACTACTTTTATCATATCAATTTAGGTTCATCCCATAACCCATAATCACGACATTTATCCTTATTTTCCCATTATTTGTTATCACGTACAATGGTTCGTCTCTAACTTTAATTTGAGGGATTATTCCAACTTACTACGTAACACTCATGGACTCTATCCTCCCAAGTGTAAAATTCAGTAGGTATTCATCTATGTTCCATCGTAACCATTTTACGTATCTCACCCTTTAATACAAAATTCCATCGTCCCTTATATATAAACACCCCAAAAATATAAATTCCTCCTTACATTAAAGGTCTCTTAATCATTAGTAAATCCTACTCGTCATCTTTATCTCCCAAAATATTTTAATAAGGTGTCTAAGGAGTATTCTTCATTTAGAATCAATTCAACAATTTTAAAAGGGGAATTTAAGTCTGCCAGGAGGGGTCGATCGATCGATGGCAGGGCTCGATCGATCGAACCTTCAATCGATCGAAGCTCTTGGCTCGATCGATCGATCAAAGCAGGTATGGCGAATTCTGCAGTTAACCAGTTACGGGTTCTAACACACAACTTCATCCAAATCCATATTTTTCATTCCCAATCGCCCAAAAAATTGTACTACTAAGAGTATAAACCCATATCATACATCTCCTACGTAAAGCATGCAAATTTCCATTAATAACCATGGACTAACAGGCCAAAATTCATGTAAATCTCAAGAACCCTAGAAATCTCTTTAACATGGTTCTAATCAGTATTTTCCCAAAAACTCTTCTCCTAATGCATCATAAATTCATGGTTAAGCCTCTACATATGAAGGGGTTTTCCAGATTATCAATCAAATCATATCTACATGCGGTTTTCCTATCTCTAACATGGGTTTTCTTTTATAAAACTCATCCTAATCACCCTAAGCTAACATGAATGATGCATTAACGAAAATAAGCAAGATAAATACTTGCCTAGGATTTTCAGAATTCTGATTTGCGGACAATTTTGGTGTGGTTGCGTTCTCTGTCGCGCGATCTACTCGTTGGTGGTGGTGCAATTGGGTGACTTTTTGGCCTTGGATTGCTTGAAAGCTTCCTCCTTCCCTCTCCTATGGCCGTTCTAAAGTTTTGAGTTGTTTTAACCCTAGAAGGTAACCTTAGACATCTGATATAGGAGAGGCTTAGCAGAAGCCCTAGAATATTTTAGGAATGGTGATTGCGATACAAATCACCTGATAGATGACAATACAATAAGTACACGGGAGCAATAGTTTCCCCTAACACTATTGTAGATAATGGTGGTGCAAATTCAGACTCACCCAGTGTAGTCGACAAGGGAGAGTCGGAGGAACTCTTTTGAAGATCCATATGTAAGGATTCGGGGAAGTGAGGAAGTTTGATAGGCCAATGGAAGGAAATGATATAAAGGAAATTGTGTAGGATGGAGTGAAGCGACACCCATGATTAAATTTCAAGAAAAATTACTTTTTCTCATAGGAGCAACAATGTAATGATGGGAGTCAGTCACCAAAAACATGGAGAGATACATTAATAATGAGAAATTTGGGTGCGATTTGACTGTAAGACAATCCATATGCTGTTCAGATAGAGATGTGGATGGAGTTTCAGAACTTATCACACGTGGGCCAAATAAAAACTAATCGTGAGAAAGGAGTTGACTTGTTTAGTGATCTTCGTACCCGACGAAGGGGATACGGAGAATAAAAAGGGTCCATAAGTTAATAATGGACTCTAGGGTATAATACACAAGCGTGGATAGGAAATCCGTCTTGGATTACTAGTGCCGATGTCGTCAAGGTCATATGTTTACAAGTTTATAATAATGCTTCCATGAGAAGGGAGTTAAGAGGGTTGGAGAATTTAGCCGAAGTGCAATAGTAAATTAAACGGTGATAGTGAAACACTATAGGAGGTTGCCCCCAGTAGGGTACCCATTTAAATGACTGAGATTTAATGGAAGTCATAACAAGTGACGGTGGATTCATTCAAGGCTACCAAGGCTAGTATTGAGTTCCATAGGGCTAGCGGAGCCAAAGGGACAACGGGGGTTGCAATTGGTGCTAAGACTACCAGGTTTGAGAGAATAACAACCTAACGTGTACAATGGGTCTAGAGACAGAGGGATGGAAAATAAATGTGTCATATGTGTGAGAGTAGGTCCACTTGTATTGAACTTGTCCTTAACGAGAAAGTGAGACTAGTCAAACTAGGAAGGTAAATGAGAATGGTGCTAGTGGGTCATAATAGTAGCCGCATATGCGAGACTTCGGGGGCGAATAGGACTAAGATATTTAAGTCCGAATGTTATAAACCCGAGAGTGGTGATATCAGACAGGATATGTAGGGTCCACAACAGCAGCAGTAGCACCCCATTCCTCAGGGCCATCGGGACTAAGGGAATGGTGGGCGAGGCCAGTAGGGCCAAGAGAAAAGAAAGGGAATTTATATGGTAGTTGCTAAGGTTGTGGAGAGACGAACCACATGAAGAAAGATTGCCAAAAGTGAGATAGGCGCAATTGCAGGATGGCATCCTAGATATACAACCGTTGCAACAGATGTTGGGTCAGTTTCAATGTGAGAGTTATGCTCAAGACCCCGTTGACCAGGCAAGGTAGATGGAAAATGGAGATAGAATTCTTTTCAAGTTCTTATGCGTATAGGATAAGTTCAGGTAACATGGGTGCATCACAATATATGATTATTTAACACTTAAATTCGCGAGCGAATCAGATTTAGTGGGTTCGTTGGCTGTGTCAGCCTTATTAGGTATATATTTATCGTTGGGTAGTGAGGTTCCTTGGTGTTTCCTGTGGGGGAGCGAGTGTGTACACTAGGAGGATGTTTGTAATGTGTAATTAATTTTAATATTTTTAAGAGTTATGAAAGTAGAATTTATTATGATCATATGTAGTGACTGGAGACTGAGGGTTTGAGTGGTAGTAGATAGTGTGATAAGACTATCGTGCTGATTATTCCAGGGTGAGATATATTGTTTTTGCAAGGAATCACCTAAAAGAGGGTCGAGCCTGCATATAAATATTATTGTATTATATCATAGATTTTGGTGAGTTTGTTGTTATTTTTTATCCCGATGAGTAGGGACGTTTACTGATGTGATTTAGGGTATATTGGTTTATTAGCAAACCGAGAGACTTAGCCCGTTATTGATTTAGTGCCGAGGACTTAGTGATAGTAAGACCTCCACGATGTTTATCATCTTTAGTGACATGATAGTGGATGAGTAGACTTTTTATGTCAGGAGACAGGGAATTTGGGGTTACGGGTTATGTGTTGAAGACCTAACAGATCTCGACAAATGACAATGTTAGTTAGTAGTGTGGTGGGGGGTTCCTTATTTGGATTTCGCTTTGCGAGACATCCCAAGCTTGAAATAGTGAACGTTGGGAGTTGGGAAACTTCTGGTCTTTAGTATATGGGTTTAGTACCTTAGTTACTATATGCATATTCAGTTATAACTGTGAGTTAATAATTAGATTACGAATTAAGGTTGGTAGATCTGTGTAGTGTTGATATGTGAAAACATTGTTGAACGTTTACACTATGAGTAGACCGGTGGGGCATCCTAGGGTATGATTGATCTACGAATGTGGGGGGTTGAGTATAACCTTGCAATATAGTTATGTCAAGTACGTGAGGCTTAATTTAAAATGAGTATATTACGTTCAGTTGATTTGTGCATAAATGCACAGGACAGAGGGTGTATGGTCCCCCTAGTTAGTTAAGATTTTTAGTATTATTCATGATGAGTAGACGTGGAAATTTATTAAATAAATGTAGACGTACTGGTAAATTAGAGACTGAAATAAAATAAGACAAAAAGTGAAACAAAGTTTCATTGTGAATAAGATGTGTTACAAGGTACCGAGGAGTAAATGGAAAGGGGCGATTGTAGGGGTGGAAAGTACAAGAAATGTACATTGTAGATTTTTGAGGAAAATCAGGAGTTACTCTATGCATAGGTGTAATGTGACGGGTGTTGCACTATAATAAATTAAAGATTCTGAATTCTGACATGGGTAGTTGGGCATGATTGCAGATATCTCCCATGAATGAAGTTATATGGTTATAAAAGGGGAAAGTTGGCACCTAAAGAGGTGAGGGCCTTTCCCACGAATAGTATAGCCATTAGAAGATCGCCCCAATCATGTTAGAATATGCTTGGGAGAAGGGTAACTAGTTTCGTAGGCACCAAGGTGAAATGATAAGCGAAATGAAGGAGTACTTTGGAGTAAGTAATTAGGGCGGATTGATCACTAGTTCGGATGGTAGAGTGTAGACTCTTGGAATAACGCATACCAATAGTGACGGGTACCGATAATAGCATAATGTTCCCAACTATAGAAAAATGTGGATACCGTGCGAGGAAGTATCTGAGACTATTAGTATTGATCTTATCCTAATTTGGAGGAAGAAATTCTTGGGAAGTAACCCGTATTTTTAATGATTTTTATATTGGAAATAATTAAATTAAAATGGAAAATTAATAAGAAATTAATTCGGGTTAAAATAAATATTAATTAGCGTGATAAGGGTTGATATTTATTTGTATGAAAAACATTGAGTATCACTTAGTGAACGAGTAATAAATTAATAGGAATGCACTATGATTGTCGTGAGTAAAAAATATGGCAGTTACAGTAATTTAGTCAGGACGCGCGTGTTAAACGTGTCAAGACTTAAATTTATGAAATACAATGTGATTTAATCATGGGTAATCCAAATGCTCATTTCGAGTGCGCCAGTGTGTCCGAGAGGGACAAAATAGTTAAAAAAGTGTACTCGAGGATTTGGATTTGGTCCCGGATATTTTTAGGCCAAACCAACACCTTGGGACGGTATTTTGATCTTTTGGATTTTTATAGTAAAAGGACCTACGGAATTTCTAAGTTTATATCATCTGGTAGGTTGAGGTTGCTAGGGTTAAAAATTAAAAAATCAGAGGGAGTCCACTAGAGGGGGGAAGGAGAGGAGTTCCAAGGCTCCCCACACAATTTTTGCACCACCATCACCATCGGAACATAGATCAAAAGGAGAGGAAGATATCCCCACCAATTATTCTGCAGAAATCAGACCCACAATCTCAAGGCAAGTGTTTATCTTGCATGTTTCTATAATTTCGTAATATCCATGTAGTGTAGTATTGTATAATCAATGATAAATTGATGTTCTTGTGGTTTTTGAGAGTTAAATACATGAATCTTGGGTAGGATTTTCATATAAATTTAATTTTTTTGTGTATAGAAAACGGAATCATTATATATGTATGGGATAAATATGAGTTTTTGATTGAAAGAAATGCAGAACAATCAAAACTAGGGTTTTAATAATTTTTGAAGAAAATCGATTCTTGGATTGAATTTGTGATAAATTAATGTTATATTTAGGTTGGAAATCATTCCTATACACTTATATAATGTTCATTAATGTTGGTTGAGAATTTGGTTAAGTTTCATGAAGATTGAGAAAGTTGTAATGGTGAAAAATCGTAAAAATGCAACTGTGTAGAAGAATAAGAAAAACTGACAGTTTTCAAATCGATTCGGCCCAAGGGCGAATAAATTCAATGAGCTTAATCAATTCGGTCCTTTGGCGCATCAATTTCGCTTCCCAAATTTTGAAAATTTCCCCTTTTTTAAGCATAGAACTTGTGAATAATGATTGGGTGGACTTTTGAGGTAACTTTAAAATATAGTGAGAGATATTTTGATTTCTAGTAGGCTAATGGTAGGGTTAAGACTTATTCATATTTGAGAAGAATTAAGACTGAAATTAATTGGGAATAATTTTCAATGTTAGTGAATTGGAGAGAATGAGAATGAATCATATAGATAATGATTGATCCTATGATAAAGACACTAGGGTATGAGGGTATAATTACTAAAAAACTTAAGGGGTAACTAGGGCCTTCAGGTACAGAATAATACTTGGGAAATACGATAAAGAGTTATGAGTCGTAAATTGAGAAGAGTGTTCAATATATATATATATATATATATACACACACACACACACACACACACACTACGTATGAAGGACAATTATAGGTTGAGTGTATATCTATATGGATTATATTTAAAGGTTGTGTGTATGCTTATATGCGACATATGGATAGGTTGTGTTTATGCCTATTATGTATTTTCTTATGTGTGTGAACATACCTACGCTGCCTACTATCACTAAAGGTTTCACATCATGGAGAATCTTATTCTGATGAGCCCATTAGGAGGATTTTAGACTTTTGCCTAAGAATATAGAATGGAAGGTTGAGCACTACTTGTGTGTATGATAGTGTGACTGGTCATTTGGGTGCGTTAGTTGTTTGCATAGCCCAAAGTCTTAAAATTATGTTCGCCTCCAATATGTGTGGATTTGATATATGGTTCGAGGGTGACATCTGGATCGATAGTCCATAGTTTAGTATGTGATTACTAGCAGTTGATAGCAGAGTATGCATAACCGCACCACGGTTCTTAGCCCGATGATGCTGGAGAGGTATATATAAATTGTGTGACACATATATACATGCATGTGTATTTATCCTCCTTACGTGCAATAGTACGGAGACTAGAAAGGGTGTATCTAAAATAATGCTTAAACTACTTAGTGTGTGATAATAGTAAAGTTAGATAGCGTATATCTAAAGACGATTTAAGTATAGTAACTTAATGAAATGGCTTAATGATAACTTAAGTGAGATGTTAATTATGGTTAATAATAACATGCTAGGCATGTTAATTATTAGTTTTACGATAACGTACTGTATGGACGGTACGGGGGAGTTAAAGAGAAATTTAACTAAGGACTTAATGATAATTAGGGGTATACTGTAGAGTACTGTATGGGCGGTATGAGTGAGCTACACCTGTTAGTGGTTAGTTAGTTATGTATGAGACCTAGTTGTGTTGGGTAGCATAGCTAGGTTGGATATGTTAGGCGTGCACATTAGTTGAGAGGTGAGGAACTTAAGGGAGTGTACGTTGAAATGACGTGCATAATCAAGAACTGGATTTATACTGTGATAAACACTCGCAAAATATTTTCAAAAGGTTTTCTTGGAATCGGACTCGTATGCAAAATATTTTCAAAACCTTTTAGGTGTCCATCCACTAGGACGCCAATCTTGATGATCTGTTCTAGGGATGAGTAGCTGCAGAACTTGTGAATGTTTGCATGATTTGGATTGTACGCTAAAGTTACTTCCTTCCTAGAGTAGGATGCAGTTTAGTTATTTTATTTGGGTAGGTTGCCCCTTTAACTATTTTTTTATTCAGTTTATCGGACTTTGTATTTGTGGATTCAGTTTATTTCACTAGATATTCAGTTGGACATTTGTATTGGGAACCAATGGTTTATTCGGTATTATTTTTATTTAGTTAGTTATCTTGTGATTGGTTCATATTTTTATTACTGCGTGAATGGCTTAGTTATTTTATTTGTTTCGGCATGTTATAATTGTTTAATAAAATGATAAAATTTGGCACCGAATTTTTAAATACTAGGTGGTTAGTAAACTTTAAAATGTTTTCGACCTTGATTCTAATAATGAACCAAATGAGATTCCTGTTTTATTTTTATAAAGGATTGATCACCCGGTATTTAAATAGGCAAGGTCTCATAATTACCATCTAAATTAAGGTTTTTTATTATTACTAAATCACAGAAGTAATAAATTATCAAATTTAATAATTTATTCTCACTTAATAAATACTAGATAGATCCATTAAAATACGAGGTATTTCACATGGTTAATTAGATACGTCTCTTAAAGAAACCATTTTGTAAAGATAATAATACCCACTTATTCATGCATAGTACAATATACTTGAAAAATTATAAAAGAAATTTTGTTGTTTTGATTACATAGGTCTAAATGAGTATCATATGGAATCAATAAATCAAGGTTACAAATAATTCATTTGCATTACTTCTGGCGTTGTAAGATAGATGCTCACCTTAGTGAAATGTTCAGAACAATATATGGCATTATACCATAAACCACTTCGTGTTGTAAAACCACATAATATCATGACCGGTGACCTTAATTATCTTGACATATTGATCTAATGTCATGGCCTCCTACGTAATCTTGGATAAAACATGTCCTATAGTATCATAAATAACTCGAATGTTCAGCCTGGATCAAACTTGCCTTTCGATCTCGAGGATCAATTATACTTTATTAACATGAAAATGATTTGGAAACCCAATTATGTACACAATATTGTAAATAGGATGTGTAACTTAATAAGCCTCCAATGTCGTTTATTAGTCAATTTTGATAGATGGAAATTTATTGATAATGAAGTAAGCGTGTACAATCACTTCTCATAAAAACTCTTGTCCAAGCCTTCATTGGACAACATCCATATCATTATGGTATCTTTAAGGTCATAAGATACCTAATAATACACCCATATTGACAATGTTTTCAAAAAAATCATAGCCATAATCCCTAATGTTATCAGACTTAATCTCCTTCATATTCTTAATAGTCTAATATTTCACCGTATTCTTAAATTTAAAAAACACCTCACCAACCTTGTCTTTTTTTCTTCATAGTATATACCCATGTCATTCGAGAGTAGTCACTAGAGAATGGAAAAAAATAATGACTACCTCCCAAATATGGTGATTTATAAGACTAAAAATCCATGTGAACGTAATAAGGTATTCCTTTTTTGCAATAAAAGTTTTTGTCAAACTTGAGCCTCGATTTCTTCCCAAACTGAAATGATCATCACTCCCAACATTCAAATATATAAACCCTTAAAAAACCTTTCTTAGTTAACATTATCATGGAATTATTATTATCCAAACCCAAATCATGCCAAATCCTAATAAAAATTAATTTGTCCTATTATTTTCGTTCAGCGATCGAGGAATGACTGACTACCATGATGCCTTAAATAAAATAGAGGTTTACCTTATTTCCTCTCATCACGATTAAGGAATCCATGGCAGCTAGGTCAGAATCTAAAACACTGAAAAATCAAATTCTTATTTAGTTCTAAAAGATATCATACATTTGTTGTTAGGAAGGCGTCAAGTGCTTATTTTATATTTTTATGCTAAAATATTTTAAAAATTATTTTACAAACTGTTTTATAAAACTGTTTTAAATAAAAAACTGTTTTATAAAACTGTTTTATAAAACTGTTTTAGCATTCTTGGGAAAACTGTTTTAAAAAATGTTTTAAATCAATCCCAACAAGTGTAAACTATTTACATTTTTTACCATTCCCGCGGGCATTAATCCCGAGATTACGCCCATTTATCGGGTAACCTCTATTTTCATTGTATATATCATGTGCAGAGTTTATTTGAGCTTTTACAGTAGTTGGGAATGCTAGGTGTAAAGTTTGGTTGAATTCCATGAAGGTTCAGTCCACCAACCTATTGTCGCATATATTGCTTTTCGTTTCATTTGTATAATATTTGAGTTTTATTTTTTGGAGATAATACCAAGCATTCAACTCTCTTTCCCCCTCTTAGGTTAACATTGAAAGTTTGCATTATCTCTATTTCCTTCCATTCATTAGATAAAAGTTGTTGCATATTTATGTTTGTAAGCTTCTGCCCTTAACTTTGTTGGTTATTTAAATTGTGTTTGCATTAATTGAATAAGTTTGGGTTTGTTACATTCTTTAATGGTGCTCTCTTTCTTGGTAAAACTTATTTTTGTTATTTATATCATGTTAGCCATGACTATATAATTCTCATAGGTTAAGGATCATAATCCCACCATGGATGATTGAACTTCATAGTTATGGTTTGATTTATATTCATCCTAATTGAAACTCATGTGTTGATATTAAAGTATCATAGTTTCTTAAATTCCCTTTTCATTTCGTGGTAGTGTTTGAAGCTTTACTACAGATTCAACCCATTTGATTAATTACATCTAAATTTTCTATTGATGAGTTTGATAACTACATGGTTGATGTTTAAGTTTAATTGGCTATGATTGATTATAATTGAATTGTATTAAATTTCATCATTTACTTAGCAAGTCCAAGGTGGGACAATGATCTCTAACCTATTTTCTTTATTTTAAATCGTAAGTTTCCTAGTTTTTTTTGTCATAATGAAGTTGAGTTTACCGTTTTTCACATTTATTAGAGCGCATGATTCTATACTTGTTAGTTGTAGTCCACCACTCCACCTATTATTACCTTTTACACTTTACTTTTCTAACATATAGTAATTTCATATGACCCAAGCTTGTTCTTTTCTAAGAGTCCAGTCCCTCTGAAAATCGATCCGGGGCTTGTCCGGATATTACTTGTTGGGATTGATTTACACTTAAATCATATATAATTTTTAGAGAGCATCAACAAAAACATGTAAGATGCCATAGACTAAATATGTTTTGAGTAAGTACTAATACTTTTACACATTTCATACCAAGGGCGAATCGCGTAATCACACTATTATATATGGACACGTGATGCCGAGAGAATAAAATTATTATTTTCCGGCTAACAAAATTTATACACACACACACACACACACACACACAGAGAGAGAGAGAGAGAGAGAGAGAGAGAGAGAGAGAGGAAGGCTCACCTACATCACACTATATATCACACATAGATCCCCATTCTAAGAAATATGTTTTCCAAATTTTTTATTTATCTCTTGACATTAACCTTCCAATCAATCCATGTTCAAAAAATTAGGTCAAAATACATTTTATAGATATTTTTAAAAAATTCTCAAAATTCTGATGGCACAGACCCTTGTAAATAAGATATTTTCAATAGTTTTTTGTTGAATTTTTTAAAAATAGCTACACAGTGTACTTTGACATAATCTTTTGAACATAGATTGATTGGAAGGTCAATTTTAAGAAAAAAAATTAAAAAAATAAAAAACAAAGGTTTTGTAGTGCCTAGAACAAGGTGTGATGTATAGAGTGTGATGTAGTTGAGTCTTCTCCCCCCCCCCCCCCCCCTCTCTCTTTATATATATATATATATATATTATAACTATAATATGATAGTATTAGAGGTATAAATTTCTATGAAATAGAATGTTTTATATCTATCCTCTTCGTTATAGTTATCATTTTGGGAATAACAAGGGTTTTCCTTATGTCTCATTCAAAACCTTTTAAATTCTTTTCATTTATGTTTGGGCTTTCTCAATCTGCCCGTTCTCATTCTTATGTACAATCGTTCTCTCCTATATAAAACCCCAATCACTTTTTGTATTCATAAACAAAACCATCCTTCAACATCAGGATTGAATAGTGGGATAACTAGGAAGAAAGCGCTTGAGAATAAGTATAGTAATGCACAGAAAAATAGTGCCTCGGATGGGAGGGAGTTAGTTAGAGGGCAGAGATTTGATGCAAAGAAAAAAGTGGGAGATAGGAGAAGGATTAAAGGAGGCGTCAACATGGGTAGTGGTTAATCTAGTCGTTGGTGTTGCCTCTTGATTACATGTTTTTAATTTCCTTTTTTTCACTTATATATCGCCTTGGAGTAGAGCCACAATCACATGTTTGGAGTGATGATAATTAGAATTGTATTCTTATGTAGTTTATTCATATGTAGTTTAAAATAAAGCACACATCATAGGGAACTGGAGTTCATAAGTGTGCAATGACCATGTAAATTGTAGTTGGATAAAAAATAAAAATAAAACTTCGTGAATAATTGTTTGTATTAGTTTTTTAATTGTTTTAAATAATATATTAGTTTGTTATATTTTTAAAATGTCGTGATATGCATGCATAGCTAATAAGGGTTTATTATTTCTAACATGCTTCTCCATTTGAAATAGGTACAGTTGTCTTTTATTTTGATAATTATGTAACATTCTTAGATTAAGAATTTACGGTTAATTATAGTCATCATTATAGTGATGATACAAGAAGAAACAATGTGAAATGGGCGAGTTATTAAGCTATGAAGATGATCGTAAAATGTTTCAGGATCAAAAATGGGTGTAGGCATTAGCAATAATATAACAACTTAAAATATAAATAATCTACATAATTTAACTTTTAATTTTATTAATTTACAGGAACAAAGGAATAGAGATCAAGGATTGATGGAGCAAAATGACGTTTCGACCACTAAATATAGTTTTCCGTTTGAATAATCGTTTCCTTTGGGACTGTCTCTACTACAATAAATTAATTTAAAAAATATTCTGCACCTTTTTGTTATGCTATTAATGTGCAACTCCATATGCTAATTATATATATATATATATATATATATATATATATATAATTATATATATATAATTATATATATCTATTAATGTGAAATCAAAGTGTGTTTTATAGAAAAATTATTATCCCCACTTTCATCCCAGATTTGTGTTTTTAGCTCTGTTTTTTACCAACAAGTGGTATAAGAGCTAGGACAAATAAAAAAGTTTCTATTTGTGGCAATATTTTGTGGCATCATAACTTGAAAGCTATCAAAATGAATTTTTTGTGTGATAAATTATTCTTTCCAAAATTACAACAAAATGAGGATTGTTCTCACTTCGCATTTCAATGTTTGTGATTTATAGGATGTGGTTCGTGATGAGCCAAATGATGGTTTGCCCAAAACAGTGCAAGAGAAAAAAATGGATGATGCATTGGGAAATAGATCTAGGAATTTGGATGGAGATTGGAGATTCAAGATCTCCATGTACTATTTAGAGGAATATCAAGACAATCGCCTCAAGTTGTAGAGGTAAAGTTTTACCAACTATGTATTGGTTGCCAAATTACGAAGAAGACTAGTTCATAAAAGAAGATGTCAAATAAACTCGAATGGAGGAGGAGAAAGCGAGTTATGTCAATGATTTTAGGGAATTCGAAGAGACAAAAGTTGAAGAACCAATTGAGGAGGCAAAAGAATTTGAGAGTGAAATAGTAAAAAAGAGGTAGCTGAAAATAAAAGGTTTGAGAAAGATGAGGTAAAATTTTATCAAATACTTATTTTTAAAAATATGAATAATACGAAGGTAAACAAGATAGAATTACAAGAATGTGAAAAGTTAGAAGTGAGCGATATTGAGGAAAGAAAAATTAATTCAACCCAGGAGATTGAAGTAATGAAGAATTTCTGCATCAAGTTGTTAATAATGCGGAAGTGAATTAGATCTCTAGCGTCCTAGACGATGACAGCCAAGATGACGATGTCACCTTTGCAAGGTATGGAAGATTATTATTTCATTGAGTTATTTATTATTGTACGATGTTGAGAAGAAAAACGTTTCCACCCAAAAATTTAATGAATAGACTAGTGACTTTAATGAAGTTAATCTCGTTAATGAGGATTTTGACGATGTTTTAAAAACATTTGTGAAGTATGGTGCAAAAGATATTTGTGAGAAGATTTGTAGCACCCATGCCCAAGATAGTGAATTTATGAAAGCTTGTGAAAATTATTCCTTATACTTTTCTACATATAATGTTTATAGCGACACAGATTGGATGAATATAGAGTCATTTTTTTTATCTTCATGATCGATCAAATGAGGCAAATGAGGTAAAAGGATATTGGTGAAAAGCACAAGCGAGGAATAAATTTTATTATGTAACCTTGAAGATTTTACGAATACGATGCGCGTTGAAAGAGATTGTCATAGAAGATCATGCAATTGAAGGAATAGGAACTAAAGATAAAATTTTAGAATTTTCATCCAGTCTCTCAAGTTTGGACTATTTTGCAAATTGCAAATTTTATTTGGGCTAACCAAATCAACTTTAAGAGATTGTGTTGGAAAATAAACTTGATTTTTTTTTTTGCACGATCTAGAATAATGTAGACATATATGTATTTGGTTAGTACATGCATTTTGTTGGTTCATGTTTAGAAGTCTAATGGTTGTCATAGGGGTATATTCACTTTAAGGGTGTGTTTGATAATAAAGCTGGAAAAATAATTGAAAAAAAATTCAATTTTACAGGAAGTTGGAAAATGAGGGGGGGAGGGGAGGGGGGAGAGAGAAGAGCGAGATGTCGTACTTTTGAAGTTTTTCATGGAAATCAATTCTTTGGGATTTAGATAAGAATTGTTTTGCATAAAAAATAATAAAACTATGGACCATTTTTCTTATTTATGGCGATTGTTTTTCTAGAATGAATTTGAAATTAAGCATCCCAAAAGTAAAAGGGGAACTAAAATGGAAAATAATTCCGTGTTAATAAAACGGACCCTAAATGTGATGGATATATGTATTTGGATAGATAAATTCAAGAAATCCTATAAATATCCATGTAATGTTGGTATTAGGAAAAAAAAAAGTCAAGTCAAGTAAATGAAATCAAAGTGTGTTTTATAGAAAAATTATTCTCTCTACTTTTATCCCAAATTTGTGTGTTTTACTTACATCTCTTTTTTTTCCCAACAATTATATGTGAAATAGCACGTCAAAGTAAAAACATGCCCCCAGAAAGTATGTGGACAATCGGCAAAATAATCAGACATTTTAATGCCACTTGTGTAGTTTAACATCAAAATTTGCATGATTTTAGCCTTGGGCGTGTTTGACTGAATCCATGAAAAATAACAGTTCACGTTAAAATTTCTATGTTTTGTGGTTTGATATGTAGTGGAATATGATGTGATTATTTAGGTAAATGAGTTTATTTTTTTTCATGTAAAATTATTATTGGGGAGTTGGCAAAATAAAGATTGCAAATGAGAAAACCATTTTTTTTTAAATGACTGTACAATATGGTGAGAACAAATATTTTCCATGAAAAATACTTTCTATTAAACACTATCAAAAATGGGAAGAGTGATAATTTTGGTTTATAGAAAATGTGTGCAATTAAACGAACCATAAAGGAGGGAATGTTTCTCATGTTTGTTGAACAGAAGTGAATAACGTAAATAATATTGAATTAGACAGAAAAAATGTAAAAACTTATTGATAAAATCCACATTGCATTAAATAAAACTATTAACAATCGAACATAAATAATATGTTTTTTTCCCAAGCTTTATGTGGGAAAAATCACTTTAGTTTTGAATATAGAAGACCATATAAGAATGTAACATTCAGTCGTGTGGATATGCTGAGTTTCCACGAATGTGTGGAATATGAGTTTTATCATTGAGAATCATTTGGCATCAAGGGTCTCTTTTAGTGTAATACTTCCAAATCTGTTTACTTTTTCTTTTATATTCAAGTTCAATTCTCTGTACTTATAATTTATCTATTGCATTTAGTGAATACTATCATTCACACGGACAGTTTGTAGAACGAAAATCTCATAAACGTATTGTTTTTATATTATTATAATCGATTAAACATAAATCACTTTGGCTACAATTTCTAACATTTCACAAATAAAGAAAAGTGGAAAAAAGAAAGGAGTACTTAGCAAAAAATAATTATTCATTGAAACATAATAATTACACAACAATATATACGCGCGCGCTCGATCAATCACACAAAGAACGTTATGAATTTCAAAATAGGAATAACTATCAAAGGGCATATTCCGGTGGAAATAACTAATTTAAATCCGTGAATATTCAATACATGAATAAATGGAGTACATGAGAAAGTTATAGTAATTTATCCATCATTAGATAAACATCCATACATAAGCTTTTACTGCCAGTTAAGAACATAAGATGAAATTTTCATATCCACATTAGCATCATTGAAGTAAATCCTCGGTAAACACTTGATCAAATGCATAGATAAATGAATTTCATAGTAAATAGTCACAAAATCACAACATATGTTAGGTGAATACCGTTTTTACATATATTATGGGAAATTATATGTTGGATGGACACCACTTTACCATTTGAAATTCAAAGCAATTTACATTTGTTGAAAAAAAAAGGCAAAGAAAAACCTCAAGGAGTAACAAACAGTCACATTTCATTATGATTATTCTATAATGCTTTTGTTTTAGATCTTATAAAGAACACTATCTGAACAGAGATTTACACATTGAGATACTTCAACTCACGAATCTTGTAAATATATCTAGGTCGTCGATTGCATTAATGAATGATATTGGGGATGATGAACACAAAATAACATACCCGATTCTGCTCTGTGGCTGAACAATTGACTTAAAGAGAATAAATGACGGGGATACGTGAGTTTAAAAGAAATAAATAAGCAGCCAGGTGTGTATAAAAAAATTTACAATATAAAATAGAATGGTTAATTGAATATAAAGAATCCAACTGAACCATAGTGTCAAATAATTTAAACAGACCCATCTTCGAAACCTTCCTATATTTGTAAATTGGTACAAAACATGACTATCATCATCTTCATTATTCCGACAAACCATTGCAAATCCACCTTATTCTGAACTACAAAGCATAAAATCAATAAATTAGTAACTAATACAAATTTAATAAAATTATATATGTATTCCATCTAAAGTTGTTACATGTATTTTTCTTGACAAAACTTTATCTACTGAAAATATGAAATATATATTTTTTACATTTTAAAGATAATGTATAATTATTTTCAAATTTTTTTATAACATGCGTTATGTGTGAAAGACTTGTTACGTCTACTATTTATAAATAACAATTGTACAGAATTATGAACGATGACAGAATTGAAGCAGAATTATAGAAATGCAATACTTACTAGAATTTGCAGAAATAATAATAATTAGAAAGAAATCCGAGCCCTGTTCAACAGTCTCCTTAAGACAAAATTATTCCTCCAACGTGCTTGAGTTTAATGAATAATTGCCTCCCAAGATAGAACGGATTTTCGGATTTAATCAAGCAGCACAGCAATGACTAATCCCAGCGAACACAATTTCTGTGTTTTGTACTCAACACAACCAAGAACATGCAATGCAGAAATGAGGAAAAGAATTTTCTGGGCAGAGGAAATAATGCAGTAGCATTTTCGGAATTTTGGAGGGTTTATTTTTCAAGTAGTTAAAAACTGAGGGGGAAACATTTTATTTATAGTAAATGTCTTGACTGTTGGGAACAGTCAAAACCGAAATTAACTGTCAAAGCAGTTAACTTGGTTAACTGCTGACTCTTGGAATTAACTGATTATCAGTTAATTAAAGATTAATTAATTCCGTAATTAATTAATTAAAGCCCAGAAAGTTAATTAGATTCGGCCCAAAAATTTAAGAATTTTTATAAGCCCAAGCCCAAGCCCGAACAGAACCGAACCGAGCCGAGCCGAGCCGAGCCGAGCCGGTCGGCCAGACGCGCGCGTGCGCGCGTGTGGACTTTTGACCGAAAGTCAACCCGAGCATAGCTTAGGTCATCTCCCCTTCAAAGAGTTGGGATACTCCCAAGGCATCCAAGCCTTAGTCCAAACTTGGGGTGTTATTAACTCATCAAAATTCCACTACTCTTGCAATGTGGGACAAGAGTTAAAACACACCCAATCCATTAACTTTTATTGCTTGGTGAGTCACTTTGGGGACATAATTATCATTCATAACTTATTGAAATTGGACATGTGAATATACTACGTTAATCTCCTTGCGGAGGTGAACGCGTTCGTATATGGTCCCACAATTTCCGTAGTGTGGGTCCCACCTATATTTGAGCTCAAAGTTGCTCAAAAATCTGTCCAGAAAAATCTGGACAGTTTTAAATACCCATTTAAGTTCCAATTTTCCAACAATCCCCCACATGAATGATATATCGCTATAAATAAAACAAAACAGATGCTGATGTAGATGCAGACACAGGTTGAGTAAAACTGAAGACTTATTGCATTGGGAGAAGTAGCCTAGTGGCCTTGAACTTTCCTTAGTGATATACTATCGGATTTACTTGGTTAATCAGTAGACTTCACGTCCTTGAACCGTCAACCGTTTTTGTAAACCTAGACAACAGGATTAACACAACAATTCTTCAACACAGTTGGTTCTAACGTTTGTGTTCATTTTGGTCGTGAACACCACTTGGTTCCGCAAGTATTTTAGAGAATATGCCTTTCATTATACTCATAGAAGTGGCCCCCTTCTTACTTACGTAGGTGACTTCCATAAAGAGTATTCTACAATACCCCACTTAGACGTACTAAGATATAGATGTCATTAAAAGCATAACTTATCCTAATTTCGCGGCAGATATGCACTGTCTCATCTTTGGAATGGATAGGATTAAATATCCGCCAATGCTTACTGAATACAACGTAGTTCGGTTTGCCCATTGAACCTAGATCTTGGGATCTCCAGTCAGCTAGGTTGGGTTTCCACTATATTGATTCTTATTTATTTATAGGCTTTAGACCCATTCCTCTTGATGATCTTTCAACTTGCTCTCGGTTTAAACCTTTCGTTAGTGGATCCGATAAATTATCTTTTGACTTTACATAGTCAATTGAGATAATTCCGTTTGAGAGAAGTTGTCTAACGGTATTGTGTAGACGACGAATATGTCGTGACTTTCCGTTATACATGTGATTTTGTGCCCTTCCAATCGCTGATTGGCTATCGCAATGTATACATATTGCGGGCACAGGTTTAGACCAATTTGTAACATCCTCTAAGAAATTTCGAAGCCATTCAGCTTCTTCTCCATCTTTATCTAGTGCAATGAATTCAGATTCCATTTTCGATCTAGCAATGCACGTTTGTTTTGAGGATTTCCAAGATACGGCTGCACCTCCGAAGGTAAACACATACCCACTCGTAGACTTAGAGTCTTTTGTGTCATATATCCAATTTGCATCGCAATGTCCTTCAAGAACAGCTGGATATTTTGAGTAATGCAATCCATAGTTTTGAGTATATTTTAAATAACCCAAAACTCTCAATATTGCTTTCCAGTGATCTCTTCCTGGATTACACGTAAATCGACTTAGCTTACTTATTGAGTTTGCTATGTCCGGTCGCGTACAGTTCATGATATACATTAAACTGCCAATAATACGAGAATATTCTAGTTGAGATATGCTTTCACCATTATTTCTTGCTAGATGTAAATTTACATCTACAGGTGTCTTGGTAGGACTAATATCATACTTCTTGAATTTTTCAAGTACTTTCTGAATGTAATGAGATTGAGATAATATAAGTCCATCCGATGTTCTAGAAATTTTAATTCCTAATATAACATCGGCGATTCCCATATCTTTCATGTCAAATCTACTACTCAACATTTGTTTTGTAGTTTTGACAATTTTCAAGTTACTACCCATGATAAGCATATCATCAACATAGAGGCATACAATGACATATCCATTTTGAATGTATTTAAAGTAAACACATTTATCGCATTCATTAATTTTGAAACCATTTGATAACATTGCATTATCAAATTTTTCATGCCATTGTTTAGGTGCTTGTTTTAATCCATATAGTGATTTAACAAGCTTACATACTTTTCCTTCTTGTCCGGGAGCTTTGAACCCTTCAGGTTTCTCCATATAAATTTCCTCGTCTAGTTCACCGTTTAAGAATGCAGTTTTTACATCTATTTGAAGTATTTCAAGTCCATTAATAGCAGCTATTGCTATTAACATCCGAATGGACGTTATTCTTGTTACCGGTGAATATGTGTCGAAGTAATCCAACCCTTCCTTTTGCCTATACCCTTTAGATACAAGTCTAGCTTTATATTTATCAATTGATCCATCGGCCTTCAATTTCTTTTTGAAGATCCATTTATAACCTAACGGTTTTGAACCTGGTGGAAGATCCACTAGTTCCCATGTATGATTTTGTAATATGGATTCAATTTCACTATTAATTGCTTCTTTCCAATTGGAAGCATCGGGTAAGAATATAGCTTCTTTATACGATTGAGGTTCATTTTCTAACAAATATGTTAGAAAATACGGACCGAAAGAAGTCGAGGTTTTTGCTCTTTTACTACGTCTTGGTTCATCCTCTATTGATTGAATAGGTTGATGAGTACGACTTGTAGTAGCTTGATTTGTCCTTTTATAAGGACCAGATTCTGGGGTCATGTTATACGGGAATTCATTTTCATAAAATGAAGCATCCCTCGATTCAATAACCATATTTACATGAATGTCCGAAATCTCAGATTTACAAACTAGAAATCGATATGCACTGCTATTAGTAGCATAACCGATGAATACACAATCCACGGTTTTTGGCCCTATTCTTACCTTTTTAGGTTTAGGAACCATCACTTTGGCTAAGCACCCCCACACTCGTAAATATTTATAGGAAGGTTTTCGACCTTTCCATAATTCATAAGGTGTCTTGTGAGTCTTTTTGTGAGGTAGTTTATTGAGAATGTAATTAGCAGAAAGTAAGGCTTCCCCCCACAAATTTTGTGGAGCTCCTGAACTTAATAACATTGAGTTCATCATTTCTTTCAAAGTACGGTTTTTGCGTTCAGCAACACCATTCGATTGAGGAGAATAAGGAGCGGTTGTTTGATGAATAATCCCATTTTCAGAACAAAATTCCTCAAATGGATATTCATATTCACCTCCTCTATCACTTCTAATAGCCTTTATCGTTTTGCTTAATTGATTCTCAACTTCATTTTTATATTGTTTAAATGCATTAATAGCCTCATCTTTACTATGTAACAAATATACATAGCAATATTTTGTGCAATCGTCAATAAAAGTAATAAAATACTTTTTCCCACCTCTAGTTTGAACAAATTTTAAATCACAAATATCGGTGTAAATTAAATCTAAAGGTTCAGTTATTCTTTCAATAGAATGGAAAGGTAATCTAGCTAATTTAGATTCCACACAAATTTCACATTTATGATTTTTATCAATATTGAATTTTGGCAAAAATTCCAAGTTAATTAATCTACGCAATGTATCAAAATTAACATGTCCCAATCTAGCATGCCAAATATTAGATGACTCAATCAAATAAAAAGAACTAGCAACTTCATTTATTGAAACAGATGTTTTAGGGCTTACAGTAAGAACATTCAGTTTAAAGAGCCCCTCATTTAGGTAGCCCTTTCCTACATACATGTCATTTTTAGACAACACAAAGCGATCCGACACAAGCACAAGCTTGAAACCATTCTTAGTAAGGAGAGATCCAGAAATCAGATTCTTTTGGATATCAGGCACGTGAAGAACATTGTTGAGAGTAAGTTCCTTTCCAGAAGTCATTTTCAAAGCAATCTTTCCTTGTCCCATCACCTTAGAAGTGGAAGAATTTCCCATAAAAAGGTTCTCCTCATTTTCCAAAGGCTTATAGGTGGAGAACATCCATTTGTTTGCACAAATGTGTCGTGTGGCTCCAGTGTCCACCCACCATTCCTTGGTATTTCCAACCAAATTACATTCAGAGACAATGGCAGAAAGATTCATATCCGCCAAATCATTGGTGATATTCTTAACCTCAGTCACATTTGCTTGAGAGTTATTTTTATTTTGCTTCTTCGGCTTACGACACTCACTTGAGCGGTGTCCCGGTTTACCACAATTGTAGCATTTTCCTTTGAACTTTTTCTTGTTATGTTTGGAAGTGCCTTCCCCATCATACTTTCGTTTGTTCTTTTTAGGACCTTCAACGACATGGACCTTTGTTTCCATCGGATTCTTCCCACTTTTCTTTTGAGACTCACGGTTGTCTTCTTCGATTCTTAGCCGGACCACCAACTCCTCCACATTCATCTCCTTATGCTTGTGCTTGAGATAGTTTTTGAACAAAGTCCAAGAAGGTGGCAACTTTTCAACAATTGCAGCAACTTGGAAAGTTTCACTAATTAACATTCCTTCAGCATGAATGTCGTGGAGGATCACTTGGAATTCTTGCACTTGCGAGATTACAGATTTAGAATCAACCATTTTGAAGTCCAGAAAACGCCCAACGATAAATTTCTTCATCCCAGCATCTTCAGTTTTATACTTCTTTTCCAAAGAATTCGATAATTCCTTGGAAGTTTTGATAGTGCAATCGACATGGTACAAAGTCTTGTCCAAGTAGGCCAAAATATAATTTCGGCATAGGTAGTCCGAATGCTTCCAAGCATCGACAGCAGCAACCTTTTCAGCGTCATCTCCCTCTTGAATAGAGGGGCAATCTTCATAAACAAACGTGCCCAGTTGGCAGGTAGTGAGATAGAAGTACATTTGTCCTTGCCAACGTTTGAAGTCAGCCCCAACGAACTTTTTCGATTTCTCCCCGTGTGGCATAGATACGGGTGCAGTCACATTTGTGTTGGTGACAATCAGTTTCGTTGGAGTAGTGTTCGTATTATGTGATTCCATTTCTGTTACAAAAACAGAATTTTTATCAATGATAAAATTCATATATAATGAATTAATCAAAACAGAATACAAAATTCTGTGCACCAATTTTCTCCAAATATAATTCACAATAAATGAATTCCAAAAGAATTCAAATAATAATTCAGAATTAAAGTATAATATAAACAGAATTCCGTACAAAACAGAATTAAATTTTTAAAATCTGTGTCACACTAATTTTTAATAATAAAAAGAATTTCATACAAAACAGAATTATAATTTAAGATTAAAAAAAAAATTATATAAACAGATTTTAACAAGAGTACATAAATAAAATTTTATTTTCTAAAACAGAATATAAAAACACTATAGAAATTACTTTCTATATCAAAACTGTTTTACAAATTTCTACAATAAAGCAGTAAATTAATTCATTTTATTCTGTCAAAACAGAATTATTCCAATAAATAAATTTCTGTAATAAAAAAAAATTCTGTACACTAAAAACAGTAGAACTATTAATTTTGTCTTAAGATTGTTACGTCTACTATTTATAAATAACAATTGTACAGAATTATGAACGATGACAGAATTGAAACATAATTATAGAAATGAAATACTTACTAGAATTTGCAGAAATAATAATAATTAGAAAGAAATCCGAGCCCTGTTCAACAGTCTCCTTAAGACAAAATTATTCCTCCAACGTTCTTGAGTTTAATGAATAATTGCCTCCCAAGATAGAACGGATTTTCGGATTTAATCAAGCAGCAGAGCAATGAATAATCCCAGCGAACACAATTTCTGTGTTTTGTACTCAACACAACCAAGAACATGCAATGCAGAAATGAGGAAAAGAATTTTCTGGGTAGAGGAAATAATGCAGTAGAATTTTCGGAATTTTGGAGGGTTTATTTTTTCAGTAGTTAAAAACTGAGGGGGAGACATTTTATTTATAGTAAATGTCTTGACTGTTGGGAACAGTCAAAACCGAAATTAACTGTCAAAGCAGTTAATTTGGTTAAGTTAATTGGATTTGGCCAAAAAATTTAAGAATTTTTATAAGCCTAAGCCTAAGCCTAAGCCCGAACCGAACCGGCCGGACGGACGCGCGCGTGTGGACTTTTGACCGAAAGTCTACCCGAGCATAGCTTAGGTCATCTCCCCTTCAAAGAGTTGGGATACCCCCAAGGCATCCAAGCCTTAGTCCATACTTGGGGTGTTATTAACTCATCAAAATTCCACTACTCTTCCAATGTGGGACAAGAGTTAAAACACACCCAATCCATTAACTTTCATTGCTTTGTGAGTCACTTTGGGGACATAATTATCATTCATAACTTATTGAAATTGGACATATGAATATACTACGTTAATCTCCTTGCGGAGGTGAACGCGTTCGTATATGGTCCCACAATTTCCGTAGTGTGGGTCCCACCTAAATTTGAGCTCAAAGTTGCTCAAAAATCTGTCCAGAAAAATCTAGACAGCTTTAAATACCCATTTAAGTTCCAATTTTCCAACAAGACTAAATTTATAAGAGAGTCGTCCAACAACAGCAACTCATAAAGGATATAAGTTAATAAACCTTGCTCATATATAGTCAATATGTTTGGTAGTGGGAAAGTATATAAGAAAACAAAAAAGAAATCCAAAAAAAACAATTTATTTACTGAACAATAAAGTGTGACATATTTTTTTCTTCATTTCCTTCCTATTTTCCTCTATATTTTCAGGGTTCCAAAAGTTACACCCTTGTGCTTGCACCGATCCCTATTCCCATCTTGAATACAATTTAGTAGCAGTAGGTTGATTGCCATTCATTGATGTGGAGAATAAAGTAGTCCAGTTTCTATTGTAAAAGAATATCTGAAAAAAATGCCAGAAACTGAGGGAGGGAAGGTTTTTAAGATGTCAAAGAGTGATGGGAAAAGATTGGAAGAGAGATAGGTTATGTAGGAGAGAAGGAAATAGAGAGAGCACGCATGTAAAATATGATCGATAAAATGTAATATTTGTTTTAGGAAAAAGCAACTATCGCGCGGAGTGGCTAAAGTGATCTCTATATATTAATGCAGTCATTTGGTAAACTGAGGGCGACGAAGAGAGGTGAATGATTAAATGGTTAATACTGTTCATTGGCATTTGCCTTCTTGGAACTCATGTCCCCATCTTAATTGTATCAATTTTTCTAGTACTTTGCTTTTTATGTGGATTGAGAATATTGTTTCAATTTTTGACATTAAGTTTTTGTTTTCAAAAAGTCACCTCATTAATTGATATGTTGCGGTTCACGTGTTTACATGTTTGGACCTTGGAAAATATCAAACGGCCAAATCAGCACTTGTAATAGGGCATTAATTATGCATTAATTATTCTTTACACCTCTAATACTATCATAATAGAGGTATAATAAAGATAAAATACCGCGTACCAAATAATTTAATCCTTTTAATCGGTTTGTTAAACCATTCGAGCCTAATCCATGTTTGAGTGTATATATGAAACATAATTGTGATACACAACTAACTCTCTATTGTTATTACAAAGAAAACATAAATTTAGGTAAATTTAAATTGTTATATTAGGGTGTGAATGTAGAACATACTTAAAATTTGGATCTTATTTGATTGCAAAATGACGAACGAATCTTTTGTTCTTGAGTTGGTTAATATGGTACAAGTGGTTTCTTAATCACCATGCGATGGTGGAGCTCAAAATTTGATGATAATAATTGTACAGTAATGGTAGACAGTTGAAAACAATTGAGTTTGATTTAAGGTGGAATGTTAACAATCTTATATGTCAAAAAATTGTACAAAATCAAAAGATATGAATTGCAGCATAAAGTAATTAAGTGGCTATGACCATAGAACTAGCAACCAGGCCTTTTACGTTAATACCCCACACTGCCGTAATCTCGTGTGGTTAAGTTGGAGATAATATCGGCGACCAATATGGGTCTGGAACCTAACATTCGTATGAGAGCCAATGTTCCGATCCGGACCGTTAATGGGTGTTGTAAACAATCATATTCGATCCACAATACTTTGAATCATCTTCCGTATCATATAATCGTCCTACACTGATATATGTTGTGCCCAACAGACAATACTTGAGTGGCTATATATCTATAAAATAAAATATTTGTTCAAGATATTTTGAAAAAGAACTTTTGGACATGATGGGATCTCCTGTTTCTCTTTCCTTCTCTACCATGTCTAGTGGGACCATGTGCTTAGGGTCTATATGTCATTACCCTTCCTCTTTCACAATACTTGAATATTTTTAAATAAAAAAAATCCTCAAGAGAAAAAGGTTTTGATTTTTTGTTCTTCATTTTAAGAACGTAAACTTTTAGGATATAACACTTGTTTTTCTTCTCCTTCTTTCTCTTCTTTGAACTTTATCATCCCTGTCTTCAGATTGATCAATATCGAAGATGAAGAAAAAAAATGTGAACCCTAAAACACTTTTTTCTTTAAAATATTTTTACAATTAGGACTTATAATCCTTACGAGACTTTAGAGATTGTGTGGTTCTTTACAAGACAACTTTGAAGTGGTTCAAGGCAACTTTGTTGATAATTTGATCATTTAATCATGGCATCTGGTTCTTTAAAAGTAATGCGTATTTGTATTTATTAGATATTTGTATTTTTTTTCTTTACATGTTGTTCAAATATGTATAGTCTTCCACATGATTGTTTATGGAAATGGCTTAGGTCAACTTTGATATTATGTTAGACTTGACAGTACCCCCTTATGATTTTAAAATTTTGACTTTATTAGTGAAAATGAAATTAATGATAAAATTAATGATTTTTCCCATACCATAGTTTAATCATGGACGACTCATGAAACAAAAAACTAAAAGAAATATGCAAGGAATACCTCCATTTAGTTTACACTTGGATGTTTTTTAGATAATTGATGCCTCACCCCACTTCCTTGAAAGAATAAAAGATTTGCGAATATTTGAAGACATAGAAAAGTAAAAGGAACACATTATTATAAATGATGTTGAAATTTATTAGTGATATGGCGGGATAATTTATTAGATTATATTGAGAGTGGAGATTCATTATTCTTCTTGATATGACCTTATGCATGAGTCCATGATTGTTTATATTATTTATGATGGATATGACTGGGATGTTTAAAGTGGAGGTCGAATTCCGTATCATGGGGCCTAGAGGAGATTGGGAATTAAAAAAAAAATTAACTTGATGTATCTTTCATTTCGAGCAGTATTTTCCAATAGATCACTGTTAGACCATGCTCCATTAGGCACACAATAAGTAAGGATGTTCTCTCTAAGCAAAATACCCATAACCATCATAATTAACTCATTTCAATTAATCATTATCATAATTTATAAATTGGGTACCACCTTTACTATTATTCTTAGTATTTAATTCATAATATCCTTTAATTCCATTCACACCACCCATCGTACCATATAATTATATCCTTTAACTCATGAGATATTTTAATTTCGTAATTTGCATGTGGTAATATAACTCACATGTGATCTCTCAATGTTTAAGATCTACTATTAAAATAGGTAAGTTAATCAATAGGTTCCTAAAGACCCTACTCCTACTCATCTCTATACACCATGCATGTAACGTCTCATAAATGATATTCAAATAAGGAACCCCTTAATATACATATATCTAGATAGGATATTCATTGAGATACTATAACTTGTTATAAAATTATTAAAGTGAATTTATCACAGTCTAATAAATCAATAACATAACCTCAAAATCAACAACAACCGACCACAAACCAACATCAATAACAAACCCATCACGCGCCAATAACATAATTAAGTACTCTTTCTAATCAAACTATTCAAGAATTTCAATTCCACCATTGTAAATTAAATAATTAACGGTTAATACTACTTATAATATTGTAAAATTTAGTATCTAATTTCTCATCATTTAGTCATATAAAGGGATTCTAAATAATATATAAGATTAGAATCATGGGGTATTCTTTATTTGTAAGTTTATGTGTAAAATTTACGCTTTGATTATTAAATGTTATTCCTTGCACCATGTTAATTAAATTTAAGTCTATGTATATATTCAAGACCTTTTCTCCAAAATCGGAGATGTAAATGATGAAGATCAATAAACCAAGAGTCTTTGTCTATCTCATTAAAGCAAGTGATTTGCATGATTTTGTAGCCCCTCATGATGGGCTTACGTTTATTGACATAAAAGATGAAAATGCAAATACTCTCTAAAGAAAAGTGTAGAGAAATTTATCATACAAAGATTAAAAATTAATTTTGAGATCTCTATCAAAATGGTCTTCATCTTCCTTAAATAGTAGGTATGGAGCATGGGGATAATTTGGGTAGGTTTAATGTGTAAGATGTGTGAAAGGTGTTGAGGGAATTATGTACACATGTGCATGGGTAAGAGGTGAGGTCATGTGGAAGTGGTGGTAACAAATCTGATTTGGTTTAGAGGGATAGTTGGGGGTATAATAGGAAAAAAGGGTAAAAAGGGGTTATTTGACACCTGGGCATTTTGTGGTTTAGTTATTTGGTCTTTGTTTTGTTTTTGGTTGTGTATTGTAGCTGACACGATTTGGGTAATGGGGAATAAAATGGGTTTGGCAAGGAGGTGGATTCAAATGGGTCTTTGATGTTGGTTTTAGTAGGACACGGGTTGGAGATCGGGTTACTGGGTATGGAAGAGGATGGGATGGGGCAGATGGGTCGCGGGTTGTGGCTTGGGTTTTCAACGCCGAAGGTGAGGAAGAGAGAGGATATAGGAGTTCTCGGTCGTGGGCGCTCGAAGGGGTGTGAAGAAGGTCCGGGTTTGGGGTGATGGGTCGCCGTTGCGTATCTCCGGCGGGGGGTAGGAAGGGAGGTTTTTGTGAGCTGGTTGGCTCCGGCAGGGGGTAGGCGGTGGCCGGAGGTCTAGTTAAGGAGAGGGTTCGCGGCAGTTGGTTGCTGGCGATGGGGTAGGGGTTGGATTTCTGGGTTGAGAGGGTCAAGTAAAGGGGTAGAGGGTTGATGGGTTTGTTGGGTGGTGCTTGGTTGTTTGTTAGTGGTGAGATGAGAGAGGACAGAGGATGAGTTGTTGGGGGAAGATGATGTAGGTTTGGTTAGGTGTGAGTGAGGAACATGGAACTAGTGTGTAGGTTAGGGAGTATTTGGGTGTATGTATGGCATAAGGTATTTAGGATGTGAGGTGTTGTGTGTGTGCTTAACTTATGACCCTAAAACTAAAAAATAAAATAAAACAAAATAAAAAGTTAACTAAACTAAAAATAAAAATTAACTAAAATAAAAATGACACAACATGACACACTAAATAAACTCTAAAATAAAACTAAACACAACTAAAATAAAAACTACAAAAATAAAAACTAATAAAATAATAAAAAAATAAAAATAAAATACAATAAAAAATGAAATAGTAGTAAACTAACTAAAACCTACTCAAAGAAAATAAAATATAAATACTAATACACGAAGCGCTAAAAAAATATAAAAATCCTAAAAATATATACATGACTCAATAAAATAAAATAAAATAATTATATAAACCCTAAAAATAAAATGACACAAATAAAATAAAATGGGACAACCTAAACACACACGGTTCGGGACAGATTTAGGTGGGTTTAAGGTAGGCTAGGATATCGGACAAGGGTAATTAGCTCCATATTGCGCACAATTGCCTTGAAATACGCATTTGAACAACGCAACGTACATTCGACCTACAAAAAAGACAATAAAGCGCATATGACCCAAATTGCCGAGAATTAACAACTTAAATACATCTATTCGGGGTATAAAATGTACACTTTTGGGCGCTTATCACATTGTATACACTTACACCAAGTGAACTCTGTGACTTATCTTCATTTATGAGTCTTATATAATTACTCTCTCACTTTCTTAAAAAATATAGTTTTGTTGATAGTCTCCTTATTCTTTCATTGATTGTTTATTAATTATTTTCATCATAAAATTTGACACTCTATGATGATTTTTAATATGGATGACTCTCGATAATCACATGAAATCCTAGGAAAGTATCATAGGCCCTCTTTGTATAAAACACATATTGACGTAAAGCTTACCTAATTTATTATCCATACTCAAGCCTCTTGATACTAAATAAAACACATTTTTTCATACCCATATCCATTAACTAACTCCACATTGTAGTTTATCCCGTACATACATCTTCATCACCCGTACTCATGAATGAACTTGGGAATTTAAAAAATTGTTTTTATGTGGTTGCAATCAAGCGATGAGTTGAATTTTATTCAAGATAGAAAATAAAAAGAAAGAAAGAGTTTCCAAAAGGTTTGAATTCCACAATTGTGTGAAAGAATAAAGAAGTTGTACTATAATTTAACATTTACGCTTATGGATCTTGAATTCGAACTTTAAAATTTTCCACTCTTACTATTATCCCGCATGTTCTTCCCGAATCCCTTTTGTATCGTAAATACACCTTCATTTCTTAACCCTAGCCTAGCCTGCGTTACGTCCCTAAAACGTCCTCTTTGATCCTAGGGTGAAACTTATTTTAACGTCAAACATTTGAGGTAATTTGTTAAAGTTCTTTTCACCTCAGTTAATGAATGATATCCATTCATGAGATTACATTTTTCACTTTTATATAGCCTACCTCATTTATGACATGTGTGGCCTAGTTTCCACTTAGAATTACTCCTTATGCTAACATGTCTCGTGTATGATACACGATTTTCCGAGTGCTTTTCATTTATTGGGTGTAATCACTAGAGAGGATTTGAGTCATGCATGTTGTAACGTGTATCTGGGTTATAAATTTTTTTATAAAATCTAAACTTTTATATGTGCCCACGCATCTCATATATTTGAGGTTTTAATTATGATAAAGTTTCCCTAATCATGTTAATAATTTAGGACTTTTGTGTGAATTCTCATTGACTTTGCTAATAAGTTGTGAGATCTTTGTTATTATTGATCATTCTCTTTGGATTTTGGGCAATCATAGTATGAGATGACATAATGTTTTTGGGTATCATTCCTGAAAACCTACACAAGATAAACCTCGTCCACTACGGTAACATAGGGGTTTAACGGCTTATTCCATATGCTAAATGCAATCGTTAGTCCGCGAAAGTTCCTTTTATCCATTGTACATATATCCTAATTTTGAATCTTATTTATTTGGGCCTCATTGCTAGGGAGTACCAATGGGTACGTTAAGAGGTGTGATTAGTCATGAATATTGCATTTAAAACCACTTATATTTACATTTTTTACCATTCCCGCGAGCATTAATCCCGAGATTATGCCCATTTATCGGGTAACCTCTATTTTCATTGTATATATCATGTGCACAGTTTATTTGAGCTTTTATAGTAGTTGGGAATGCTAGGTGTAAAGTTTGGTTGAATTCCATGAACGTTCAGTTGACAAACGCATCTTTGGGGGCCTTATAATAATTTCTAAACTTTGGCTTTGGGTCTGATCTCTACAAGGAAGTTGTAGCTCTTCGAGTATCTTTGCATAACTACTAATAGTTCATATTATTGACTGTTAACAAAGAAGTTACAGAGAATTTCGTACGATAACCAATGTAAAAAGCAAGGTAAGAATTTTTAATCATCTTCAGGTGCCCAATCGATTTGGCTCCTGGTCCGAATTCATTCGGACCACGGAAGAATCGAATTAATTCTTATTTGAATATATTCGGCTCTACTCCGAATCGATTCGGTCCCATATTTTGGCCCTGTTTCTTTATTCACAAGTTTCCACCAACCTATTGTCGCATATATTGGTTTTCGTTTCATTTGTATAATATTTGAGTTTTATTTTTTGGAGATAATACCAAGCATTGAACTCTCTTTCCCCCTCATAGGTTAACATTGAAAGTTTGCATTATCTCTATTTCCTTCCATTCATTAGATAAAAGTTGTTGCATATTTATGTTTCTAAGCTTCTGCCCTTAACTTTGTTGGTTATTTAAATTGAGTGTGCATTAATTGAATAAGTTTGGGTTTGTTACATTCTTTAATGGTGCTCTCTTTCTTGGTAAAACTTATTTTTGTTATTTATATCATGTTAGCCATGACTAGATAATTCTCATAGGTTAAGGATCATAATCCCACCATGGATGATTGAACTTCATAGTTATGGTTTGATTTATATTCATCCTAATTGAAACTCACGTGTTGATATTAAAGTATCATAGTTTCTTAAATTCCCTTTTCATTTCGTGGTAGTGTTTGAAGCTTTACTACAGATTCAACCCATTTAATTAATTACATCTACATTTTCTATTGATGAGTTTGATAACTACATGGTTGATGTTTAAGTTTAATTGGCTATGATTGATTATAATTGAATTGTATTAAATTTCATCATTTACTTAGCAAGTCCAAGGTGGGACAATGATCTCTAACCTATTTTCTTTATTTAAAATCGTAAGTTTCCTAGTTTTTTTTGTCATAATGAAGATGTGTTTACCATTTTTCCCATTTATTATAGCGCATGATTCTATACTTGTTAGTTGTAGTCCACCACTCCACCTATTATTACCTTTTACACTTTACTTTTCTAACATATAGTAATTTCATATGACCCAAGCTTGTTCTTTTCTAAGAGTCCAGTCCCTATGAAAATCGATCCGGGGCTTGTCCGGATATTACTTGTTGGGATTGATTTACACTTGAATCATATATAGTTTTTAGAGAGCATGAACAAACACATGTAAGATGCCATACACTAAATATGTTTTGAGTAAGTACTAATACTTTTACACATTTCATACCAAGGGCGAATCGCGTAATCACACTATTATATATGGACACGTGATGCCGAGAGAATAAAATTATTATTTTTCGGCTAACAAAATTTATACACACACACACACACACACACACACACACAGAGAGAGGAAGGCTCACCTACATCACACTATATATCACACATAGATCCCCATTCTAAGAAATATGTTTTTCAAATTTTTTATTTATCTCTTGACATTAACCTTCCAGTTAACCCATGTTCAAAAAATTAGGTCAAAATACATTTTATAGATATTTTTAAAAAATTCTCAAAATTCTGATGGCACAGACCCTTATAAATAAGATATTTTCAATAGTTTTTTGTTGAATTTTTTAAAAATAGCTACACAGTATACTTTGACATAATCTTTTGAACATAGATTGATTGGAAGGTCAATTTTAAGAAAAAAAATTAAAAAATTAAAAAACAAAGGTTTTGTAGTGCCTAGAACTAGGTGTGATGTATAGAGTGTGATGTAGTTGAGTCTTCTCCCCCCCCCCCCTCCCCCCCCCTCTCTCTTTATATATATATATATATATATATATTATAACTATAATATGATAGTATTAGAGGTATAAATTTCTATTAAATATAGTGTTTTATATCTATCCTCTTCGTTATAGTTATCATTTTGGGAATAACAAGGGTTTTCCTTATGTCTCATTCAAAACCTTTTAAATTCTTTTCATTTATGTTTGGGCTTTCTCAATCTGCCCGTTCTCATTCTTATGTACAATCGTTCTCTCCTATATAAAACCCCAATCACTTTTTGTATTCATAAACAAAACCATCCTTCAACATCAGGATTGAATAGTGGGGTAACTAGGAAGAAAGCGCTTGAGAATAAGTATAGTAATGCACAGAAAAATAGTGCCTCCGATGGGAGGGAGTTAGTTAGAGGGCAGAGATTTGATGCAAAGAAAAAAGTGGGAGATAGGAGAAGGATTAAAGGAGGCGTCAACATGGGTAGTGGTTAATCTAGTCGTTGGTGTTGCCTCCTGATTACATGTTTTTAATTTCCTTTTTTTCCCTTATATATCGCCTTGGAGTAGAGCCACAATCACATGTTTGGAGTGATGATAATTAGAATTGTATTCTTATGTAGTTTATTCATATGTAGTTTAAAATAAAGCACACATCATAGGGAACTGGAGTTCATAAGTGTGCAATGGCCATGTAAATTGTAGTTGGATAAAAAATAAAAATAAAACTTCGTGAATAATTTTTTGTATTAGTTTTTTAATTGTTTTAAATAATATATTAGTTTGTTATATTTTTAAAATGTCGTGATATACATACATAGCTAATAAGGGTTTATTATTTCTAACATGCTTCTCCATTTGAAATAGGTACAGTTGTCTTTTATTTTGATAATTATGTAACATTCTTAGATTAAGAATTTACGGTTAATTATAGTCATCATTATAGTGATGATACAAGAAGAAACAATGTGAAATGGGCGAGTTATTAAGCTATGAAGATGATCGTAAAATGTTTCAGGATCAAAAATGGGTGTAGGCATTAGCAATAATATAACAACTTAAAATATAAATAATCTACATAATTTAACTTTTAATTTTATTAATTTGCAGGAACAAAGAAATGACGTTTCGACCACTAAATATAGTTTTCCGTTTGAATAATCGTTTCCTTTGGGACTGTCTCTACTACAATAAATTAATTTAAAAAATATTCTGCACCTTTTTGTTATGCTATTAATGTGCAACTCCATATGCTAATTATATATATATATATATATATATATATATATATATATATATATATATATATATATATAAAAGAATAAATTATAGCCCTTTATTCTTAATAAAGTTGCTTGATATTTGAATGGACAACTTGATAAAATTGAACTCGGATTAAACCAAATCCATTACATATCCGACCCTTATACGTCCATGTCTGACTTATTCAAAAAAGGCTTTATCCTAAATAATTTTATCGTTATCCCTTTTACACCACCGCGTGGAAGTACCTATCTCCATCTTCCAAAATTTTCTACATTCACTCGGCAACTTCCTACCTGATATATATTTTACTACCCTTATAAATATCTCTCTTATCAAATCCATAGACAATAACAATAACACACGTTATATACTTATATCCATAAACGACAACTCATTCAAGACAAGCTATATGTCAACTGCAACAATGGATAAACGCCCACCAGGTTTTCGCTTCTATCCAACTGAAGAAGAGCTTATTTCATTTTATCTTCTCAAAAAACTTCAAGGAGAAAGATTACAGCTTAATAGGGTGATCCCTGTGGTAGCTGTTTATGAAGTAGAGCCATGGCAACTTCCAGGTTCCATTATCATTATCTCAATATCTTTTTTAATATCAAATTATGAGTTAAATAAATTCTAAATTAATTTCGTTTTCAACTTTGGTACCTCAATAGTACTTTCATAATTGCTTTTAGCTCTTTACTACTTTTTTCATCACTGAATGCTCAAGTATCAAGTTCAAAATGACCTAGAATTTGAATTTAAAGCCTTTTTTTTAGTTAATGAATATAATGTATCCCAAACGTCTTTAGCATTTTTTAAAATTGTTGATTTTTAAGTATATTGATGTGTGTTTTTCCATAATTTTAATTTGTTATAGAATTATCGGGTGAGTTATGCCATGGGGACACTGAGCAATGGTTCTTCTTTGTTCCGAGACAAGAGAAGGAAAGCCAAGGAAAGAGACCGACCAGAACAACAAGTTCGGGTTATTGGAAGACAACTGGGTCAACTACCTATGTTTACTCTTCAGATAATAAGGTGATTGGAGTGAAGAAAACAATGGTTTTTTACAAAGGCAAAGCTCCTAGTGGTTCCAAAACCAAGTGGAAGATGAATGAGTATCGAGCTATAGGGGAAGAATTGCCCGCGTTATCTACTAGTGTTTCTGTTCCACAGGTGCACATACATTGACCTGCTTTAGATGTTTTCTGGTATTTCTTTCCAAAACAAACAAAACAGTACTGGGTGTATTTGTTTAAGGGGAAAAGAAAAGAAAGAAAAGGAAAAAAATATTGAAGAAAAAAAAAAATTTGGTACCTTTTGTTGTGTTTGATTAACGGAAAAATTGTGGAAAAATGATTATCAAATTTTCCTACAGAAAAAATTTGCCCACAAAACACAATCTACCAAAAACTTATAATTTTGCCCAAAAATTCAAGAAAACTTGGTATTTTACCATGTAAATAATTCTTCTTCTTCTTCTTCTTCTTATTATTATTATTATTATTATTATTATTATTGTTGTTACTACGAATGTATTTATCAATATATATTCATAATGATATGCTATTTATTGATATTTTTACTAATTACATGTTCAATTTTTTTGTCATATTTATTAATGTTTGATTTAAATGGATGTTTATTATATAATTATACTTTTTGGTAATTAAAATAAGAGAATATGTTATATACTTTTTTATTGTAAAGTTCTCTCTCTCTCTCTCTCTCTCTCTCTCTCTCTCTCTCTCTTATATAAATTATATTTTTTTTATTTATTTATAATTTTCTTGCAATTTTTCCCGTGATAACCAAACACACACAAGAAATTAATTTTATTTTTTCTTTACTTCACTTCACTTTTCCCTGAAAATATTTTTTGGCTCAACTTTCCTGCCAAACAAATAGACCCTTTTGTAAGAGTTTTTGGGATGCTTTTTCTTTTAGAAATGTTTCAAAAAATTTAAATTCACCCCCAAAGTGCAAATAATGAATATTTGAACTTCAAAGTGCATCATGAAAAAAATACTGAACCCCAAAATGCAACCAACTCAAAAGTACAGGAGTTATATATAAGGGTTATCCCCGTGCATATTTAGGTGTAACTGACCATGAAACCCAATAAGAGCGTCAACAAATTTGATTTCATAAAAGGAATGCGAACAAATGCTCCCGTGAGTGAATCTTAAAGGAAAATGTTAGGAGCTGCAGGAAAGTGCACAAAAAGTTGAAGACTATCATTAACTAAATAAGATACAATACTTAATTTATTTCCTTATGTAGCGCTACTCAATCATAAGTTGCTACATTTTTATTTCGTTCCTTTATCATTTGCTTATAAGTTGCTTGTGTGCAGATAAGGCTTGAATTAAGTTTGTGCAGAATTTATGTGGTATCTGGAACTACGAGAGCATTTGATAGACGGCCATCGGGGGCAGTAACTCAACAAGCTAGTAATGTCAATGGGGTAGTTTTAACTACTTCTAAAAAAACTACAATGGTTGAGCAAACAAGCTCACAAGAGAGTTCATGCTTTGGGGAAGAAGACATTTTGGGGAAGAATATAGAAAACATCAATTGGGAGACGGTTGAAATTGAACCTCTATGGGAATGGGAACAACTTAATTGGCTCTAGTTAATAATCATAAGAAATTTACAACTTCGAGTAAAAGCGTGTGTTATGTTTAATCAATACTTCATAACGATACATACTGTATAATAGTTTAAAGGTTATTCTAGCGATATGTTGACATTAAATGTAATCGATGGATGTAATTAGGTAAATACATTCTACAGATCCAATAAAGACTCATGTAATATTGAAATCTGTAAAAAAAATTGTAGACTTAAGTCAGTGAAATCAAAGTGTGTTTTATAGAAAAATTATTATCCCCACTTTCATCCCAGATTTGTGTTTTTAGCTCTCTTTTTTACCAACAAGTGGTATAAGATCTAGGACAAATAAAAAAGTTTCTATTTGTGGCAATATTTTGTGGCATCATAACTTGAAAGCTATCAACATGAATTTTTTGTGTGATAAATTATTGTTCCAAAATTACAACAAAATGAGGATTGTTCTCACTTCGCATTTCAATGTTTGTGATTTATGGGATGTGGTCCGTGATGAGCCAAATGATGGTTTGCCCAAAACAGTGCAAGGAAAAAAAAGGATGATGCACTGGGCAATACATCTAGGAATTTGGATGGAGATTGGAGATTCAAAATCTCCATGCACTATTTAGAAGAATATCAAGACAATTGCCTCAAGTTGTACAGGTAAAGTTTTACCAACTGAGTAATGGTTGCCAAATTATGAAGAAGACTAGTTCATAAAACAAGATCTCAAATAAACTCCAATGTAGGAGGAGAAAGCGAGTTATGTCAATGATTTTGGGGAATTTGAAGAGACAAAAGTTGAAGAACCAATTGAGGAGGCAAAAGAAGTTGAGAGTGAAATAGTAAAAAAGAGGTAGCTGAAAATAAAAGGTTTGGGAAAGATGAGGTAAAATTTTATCAAATACTTATTTTTAAAAATATGAATAATACGAAGGTAAACAAGATAGAATTACAAGAATGTGAAAAGTTAGAACTGCGCGATATTGAGGAAAGAAAAATTAATTCAACCCAGGAGATTGAAGTAATGAAGAATTTATGCATCAAGTTGTTAATAATGCGGAAGTGAATTAGATCTCTAGCATCTTAAACGATGACAACCAAGATGACGATGTCACCTTTGCAAGGTATGGAAGATTATTATTTCATTGAGTTCCTCCTACTGAAGCACACCCCCGAGTCCCTGTAAGGACACATAAGTGTAGACTAAATACTCCACTCCCAGTCTGGGCAGTGCTAGAATGGGTTCCGAAATCAACTTGTCCTTCAGCTCATGAAAGGCTAACTAACAGGCATCATCCCAGATGAATTGCACCCCTTTGAGAGTCAGGTGTGCCACCGAACCCACTATCTTCAAGAATCCCCGAATAAACCTCATATAGTATCCTTCTATGCCCAAGAAACTACGTATCTCTGTCGGTGTCATGGGTTTTCCCCACTCTCTTACCACTAACACTTTCCCCGAATCTACGAATATACCCTTGTCAGATACAATGTGCCCCAAAAACTAGACCTCCTTTTGCCAAAACCCACACTTCTCGTATTTGGCATAAAACTCGTGTTAGGGCAGTGCATGTGTCATCTGTCACAAATGCTCGACATGTTCCTCCTTAGTATGAGAATATATCAGAATATCATCTATGAAGACAATGAAAAACTGTTCAAAGAAGTCTTTGAACACCCGATTCATCAAGTCTATGAATACGGCTGGAGGGTTGGTTAGCCCAAATGGCATAACCCTGAACTCGTAGGATCCATATCTCGTCAAGAATATAGTCTTAGACACGTCATGCTCCCTGATACGCAACTGATAGTATTTGGATCTCAATTATATCTTTAAGAAGAAGGAAGCTCCTCACAACTGATCGAATAAGTCATCGATTTGGGGCAATGGATACTTATTCTGTATCGTGACTTTATTCAGCTCTCGGTAATCAACACACAATCGTAATAATCCATCCATTTTCTTTATAAACAGCACAAGAGCACCCCAAGGTGAGGTACTCCTCCGGATGAACCCATGTTCCAACAGCAGCTCAATCTGATCTCGTAACTCCCTCATCTCTGTCGAAGCCATACGATAAGGCGCGCACGCGATTGGCCGAGTGCCCGATGTTAAATCTATAACAAAGTCTATATCTCTACTAGGAGGAAATTATGGTATCTCCTGTAATACATCAGCGAACTCCCGTACAACAGGAATCGAATCAAGTGGGATTACTACTTCCTTAGTGGTCTCCCCCTCTATGTAATATAAATGAGTGGACGATCCTCCCTCAGGATGAGGCATCGCCACCAAGAATATCTCCTGACCTGGTATAGAAAATATAATACTCCTACTAAAGCAATCGATCATGGACTTATACATAACGATTCAATCCATACCGATAATCGCATCATACTCATGCATATCTAAGACAAACATATCAGTCGGTAATAACAATCTCCCAATCTTTATGCCTACTACCCGATATATAAAGAAAATTAGTGACCCATAGCACATCGGTGAATCTACACTAGTAACCATTCTCTCTGCCCTGTCTAATAACCCCGTGGCACGTGCAAAACTAGTGGCAATGAAACTATATGCTGTCACCCTGTCAAATAAAATATGTCTCAAAGTCCCCTAGATAGAAAACATACCCTCAATCGCGGGTGGAGCCTATAGAACTGCGTCCATATGAATATTATAAACACGCCCATACTATTACTGCCCCTGCTGAACTAGGACCGCTATTATAGCTAGTAAAACTGGCATATGTGGTGGTACTGGGAGGGTGGTGGGAAATATTGGTCTCTAAGGCTCCTGTCGAGCACCCTACTGCGAAAAACCTTCCCTTCTCAAGACAATCATGATGCTTTTGGTCATTATTGCCACATATGAAACACTTTCCACCAAAGTTTCCCCATCTCTGTCTTTGCTTCCCTTGGCCTTGCTGGTCGTTCCTGTGACACCCCGACTAATTAAATACCGGGTAGCTACTCCTTTATTAAATTAATACAAAATGCCAAGTTGGTTCAGTTAATAGCATCACTGTCGAGAACATTTTAAAAATTTACTAACCACCTAGTATTTAAAAAAACGTAAGTGTCAAATTTTAAATTAAATCTGATTATCATGCAACAAAAGAATTATGAAAGAATAACATAACCATTCACCATAATGAAGAGATGGAATAACCACATATAATAATAAGTCCGGAGGAAAACTCCTCACAACAATCCCACAACTGAAATAAGTAAAACAATATAACCTGAATTAATTACATGCCAAAAGCCTGAAAATTTGAAATAGGAAATGTTTCTAATAGAAATGGGAGACATGCCCTACAACTGATGAAAGCTGAATATAAAGTCAATATAGATGAAGTGTCTACTAGCAAAGTCCTGTAACTTCCACAAACAGCTACAGCTCGTCACCTGAATGAGGATCCTAAGCATGGTGTCCTTGTGGCTGGGCACCTAAAATGGTTTTTACAAAAAAAAAATAGATTTGAAAGCAAATGGGTTAGAGCCCGAAAGTGGAGAGTATTTTAAAAACAGCAAGTCTTTTAACAACATTTAAAACAATAAATGCAAAATACATGTTAGGACGTGCTCTCACATGAGATACTCACCTCTCGTCTAACTGTGCACTCCTAACGTTCCTGTACCCATCCATGTGTTTTCTCATAACTATCTAGTTCAAAAGAGTTTCTAACACTTCTACTCGGTTCACGTTTTAATTCCAACCTTAACAATCAAATATAGAGTTCTACATTAATTCTCGGATTCCCAATTATTAACAAAACCATTTATTGATATATGTCCTCTTTTTATCTTTTCATAGCGTTACAATAACTATACTCACAATTAAACATAGCAAATTCTTTTTCATTTAACCGTATATTATTCACATCATAAATATACAATACAAGCACCCCGAGGCTAAGCTGCGGTGCACACATACTCTGCTATCCATCACGGTACATCACGTACATAAGGATTACAAATTCCGAATCTCTCAGGAATTGTTGGAATAAGCACCACACACAAAAATGGAGGCGAACATTATTCAACATATCCATGGTCACGTACTTACCTACGCTCCATAGTCAGCTGATTTATTAACTCACAAATAAGTCGTTCTCTTGAACTATGTCCTCGAGGTACCAATCTAAATCCGGGCAACACAAAGATTAGATGGCCCTAAGCGAACGTAAACCTCCTGTGATAGCAAGTATGGTAGGTATGTCATACACATAAAAATCATATACTAAGCATTCACACATCTTAGATATCTCAATATTAATAAAGGTATACTCTACATCCTTATACCATTATTCCAATTTTATATATTTTAAGTCTCCCAATAATATGAAATTTAAATTGTCGACACGTCTCACGTCATAGTTTCTTATACTTAAAACCTATCTCAAATAGATTATTAAGTTCCTATTATTCCCACATATAACATCTTTATTCCTAAGGTCCTTACTTCTGCCCCAAACCTCATTTCATAAAATTATTCAAATTTACACTTTTAACCCAAATATTATCTCACTTATCGAATTTCTTTAGATTTAGAATAATTCCTCAAATTAAATTCTAATAAAGGTCCAAATTTCATAACCCTACCTACTGGTCTTCCTTAAGTTTAAGGATATCCATAAAGTCTCCAAGGATAATTTTCTAAGGTTAACATCATTAAAATTAAGTAGGAAAAATTTTACTCATTCTGGGAAGGTCGATCGATCGACCTTTACCTTCGATCGATCGATGGTGGTCGATCGATCGACTGATGAATGTCGATCGATCGAACGCACCAGGTAGGCTACGGACTGCTTCGTTTTGCAGTTTTCAAATCACCTCAAAACACCATTTCTGTGCATGAAACTCTAATCTAACATTATAGTATCATTATACAACCATCCTACAACATTGTTAACGTTCTCAAACCAATAATTCATCAACTAAGGGCTTTATTTGGGATCAAAACTTCATCAAGAACCCTAGTTTTCTACTTCTTTCAAGAACAATAAAAATCTCTTCTTTAATTCGTTTTTATATCATCAAGGGTTATAATTTGCATTCATAATTCGTCCAGAATATGTCTACATGCAATTCCTAACATAGTTCATAGTTTTAAATCCTCAAATTCATGGGTCTAATCAATCTTCCAAGATAAATTTGATAATTATCCTAAACATGGAAAAGCATAACATTGAATCAATTATAATTAAACCACTTGCCTCTAATCTTTCTCTGAATTTGAGGTTGAATCTTGAAGGTTGAATTGTCCTCTCTCTCTCTCTGCAGAATTCTTCTCTTTCTCTCTCTCTCTACAAGTTCTTCTCAAGATGATAATGGAGGTGGGGTTGGTTTTTGCCAAGTTTAAGGTTTCTAAACTTCTCCCGTAGCCCACTACCTAGATTGGGGTTGGAAAATGGCTTAGTGGGTTAAGACTAAGTCAGATTTTTAACTCTAATTTTCGTGGGTTTTAATTACCCAATTTCCGAAATTACCAAACTACCCTTTTGGGTTGGCGGTATGGCCTAAAAATGCCCCGGGACCCAAACTAAACCCCCGGCTAGTGTTTTCTGACTATTTCGACCCTTCCGGACTCGTTGGCGCACTCAAAATGACCATACGGTTGATAAAAATAAAATTCACTTTTTAATTCAAATAATTATATTCCTGATGCGACTGTCACGCGCGTCCCAACAAAATTTCCCAAATTGCCGTATTTCAATCTCGCGACAATTTCAATAGTTTCAATATTCATATAAAGCCATATATACTCATTAAAATCAAATACCAACTCGCATCTCGCTAGTATTTTTATCCGGATTAATTCTCAATTAATTCACATTTAATTTAATTAATCCCATAAATAAATATCATAAAAATACGGGGTATTACATACTTCCTCCCTAATAACAGAATTTCGTCCCGAAATTCGGAACTAGAAAGTACCTGGTAAGAACAACTCTGGATAACGTTCGCGCATCTCATCCTCGCGCTCCCATGTGGACTCCTCGACATTATGATGTCGCCACTGAACACGTACTAACGGAACTATCTTTGATCGCAGTTTCCGCTCACTTCGGTCCAAAATAGCAATCGGCCCCTCCTCGTAGGAGCTATCAGGCTGGAGCTCGATGTCCTCCAAAGCAATGTGAGAATGAGCCAAATCGTCTCTAAGATATTTCCTTAGCGAGGAAATATGAAACACATCATGAATCCGATGCAAATGCTCCAGTAACCCAAGTCTATATGCAACAGACCCAACTCGCTCGATGATAGGGAATGGCCCCACGTATCTCGGTGCCAACTTCCCCTTCTTCCCAAATCGCATAATCCCCTTCATAGGAGATACTCTGAGTAAAACCTGGTCCCCCACTTGGAACTCCCTGAAGAACCTCTTCGCATCAGCATAGCTCTTCTACCGATCTTGAGCTACCCGAATGCGACTCCGTATCAATTCTATCATCGCCGAAGTATCCTGAATTACTTCCGGTCCAAGTAGCTTGTTGTCTCCCACCTCCAACCAACATGCTGGGGAACGACAAGGTCTACCGTACAACGCCTCAAATGGAGCCATGCCAATGGTGAAATGGTAGGAGTTGTTGTAAGCAAACTCCACCAGTGGAAGATACTGCTCCCATCCTCCCCCGAAATCAATTATGCACATACGCAACATGTCCTCCAACATCTGGTTTGTACGCTCGGTTTTCCCATCAGTCTGCGGATGATAAGTCGTACTCAACTGCAATTCTGTGCCCATGGCCTCCTGAAAACTCTCCCAAAACCGTGAAACAAATATCTTGTCTCTGTCAGACACGATATTTAGGGGCACACCGTGAAGTCTCACTATCTCTGTAATAAAGAGCTGGGCATACTGTCCCGTAGTGTAGTCGGACGGGTAGAAAGTAAGCGACTTTGGTCAACCTGTCCATAATTACCCAAATGGAGTCGTGACCTCTCTGTGACGTAGGCAACCCCGTGATAAAGTCCATGGATATGCTCTCCCACATCCACATCGGGACCTCCAATGGCTGTAGAAGTCCTGCCGGTCTCTGATGATCCACTTTTACTAGCTGACAGGTGGCGCATTTCGAAACAAACACTGCAATATCTTTCTTCATCCCGCTCCACCAATACTGTCGTCTCATGTCTTGGTACATTTTGTCCCCACCGGGATGTACCGCGAACCGTGAGCCGTGCGACTCTGCCATCACCTCGTGTCGTAATTCCTCCCCTTCCGGAACTACCAGTCTCCCTTTGAAGTGTAATCCCCCGTCTGAACTAACGGTATAGGATTCGGCTCCTTCTTCTAATAATCGAACTATCTGCTCCTGACAGAACGAGTCATTTGCCTGTGCCTTTACCACTCTAGTGACAATCTACGGTGGAACAGTCATCACTGACATGAATGATCGGGCCACTGCATCCTGGTGTCCCAACTCCTTTCACTTAGCCTTCCACACCCCTGCCACCTCATCTACTGGCCTACGGCTCAACGCATCTGCTACCACGTTAGCCTTTCCCGGGTGATATTGGATATCGAACTGATAGTCCTTCACAAACTCAAGCCACCTTCGCTGCCGCATATTCAACTCCTTCTGCGTGAATAGGTACTGTAGGGACTTGTGGTCTGTGAATAATAGAAACTTTTCCCCTAAAAGATAATGTCTCCAAATCCGAAGGGCAAATACCACTGCCGCTAACTCCAAGTCATGGGTGGGGTAATTCTTCTCGTGACGCTTAAGCTTACGGGAAGCATAAGCTATGGCCTGACTCTCCTGCTGCAATACACCTCCAAGTCCTTGTAAGGATGCATCGGTGTAAACTAGATACTCAACTCCCGGTCTCGGCAACGCTAACACAGGTGCTGAGGTCAACTTGTCCTTCAACTCATCGAATGCCAACTAACAGGCATCACTCCAGATGAACGGCACACCTTTACGAGTCAGATGTGTCAAAGGACCTGCTATCTTTGAAAATCCCTGAATGAACCTCCTGTAGTATCCTGCTAGGCCCAAGAAACTACGGATTTCTGTCGGTGTCGTGGGCCGTCCCCACTCTCTCACCGCGGATACCTTCCCCGGATCAACAGATATTCCCCGGTCGAAAATAATATGCCCCAAAAACTGAACCTCCTTCAGCCAAAACCCGCACTTCTCATACTTTGCATACAGCTCGTTCTGATGTAGCGTCTGCAAAACTTGCCTCAAATGCTCGGCGTGATCCTCCTCTGTCTGGGAGTAAACCAGAATGTCATCAATGAAGACAATGACGAACTGATCTAAAAATTCTCTGAACACCCTATTCATCAAGTCCATAAACACGGCTGGAGCATTGGTCAAACCAAAAGGCATAACCCGAAACTCGTAGGATCCATATCTCGTTAAGAACGCAGTCTTCGAGACGTCCTCCTCCCTGATATGCAACTGATGGTAACCCGATCGCAAATCAATCTTTGAGAAGAAAGAAGCTCCCCTCAACTGGTCAAATAAGTCATCGATTCGAGGCAACGGATACTTATTCCGTATCGTGACCTTATTCAACTCCCGGTAATCCACACACAACCTCAACGATCCATCCCTCTTCTTTACGAACAACACAGGGGCACCCTACGGCGAAGTACTCCTCCGTATAAACCCCTGACCCAACAACTGCTCAATATGATCCCGTAACTCTCTCATCTCAGCTGGAGCCATAAGGTAAGGTGCGCGGGCAATACGCCGAGTGCCTGGCATCAAGTCGATCACAAAATCTATCTCTCTACTCGGAGATAGTCCAGGTATATCCTGAAAATACGTCGGCAAACTCTCGAACAACCGGAATCGAATCAAGTGGTATCACCACTTCCTTAGAGGTCTCCTCCTCTATGTAGTACAAGTGAGTGGACGATCCTCCCTCAAGACGAGGCATCGCCACTAAAAACATCCCCTGCCCGGGAATGACAAAGATAATACTCCTACTGAAACAGTCAATCATGGCTCGGTACGCAACTAACCAATCCATACCAATAATGGCATCATACTCGGTCATATCTAATACTAGCATATCCGCGGGTAAAGTAAACCTCCCGATCTCTATACCCACGCCTCTACATACAAGGGAAATCACGGAACCCCTACTCAACAGTGAGTCTACACAAGTAACGGTGCTCTCTGCGGTGTCTAATAACCCAATGGTGCGTGCAAATCTCATAGCAATAAAATAGTGTGTAGCCCCCGTGTCAAACAAAATATGCCCCATAGTCCCCTGAATAGAGAACATACCCTCAATAGCTGGCGGATTCTGTGGTGATGCGGCCTGCTGAAGCTGATATACCCTCCCATACTAAAGCTGCCCATGCTGAACTGGGACTGCTGGAATGGGTGGTAATGCTGCCATCTGCGGTGGTGCTGGGAGGGCGGCGGGAAACATAGGCCTCTGCGGCTCGTGTCGAGCACCCTGCTGCTGCTGCTGCTGTGGGGCCCTGCCCTTATCAGGACACTCCTGACGTTTGTGGCCAATCTTACCACAAATGAAACACTTCCCCAGAAAGTTTCCCCCTCGCTGCCCCTGCTGACCACGACCCTGGTGACCGTTACCATTTCTGCCCTGGCCTTGCTGTCCCTGGTGAAACTGCTGTTGTTGACCATTTTACCCCTGCTGGCCCTGATGGCCGTTCGGACCCTGATGGCCCTGTCTAAAACCTCCCTGTCTGTGCCTGAAATTTCCCGATCTGAACCTCTTATGATCCCCCTGCTGGGAACCCTGGTCACCCTGCCTCTGCCCATGAACAGATTGTGCCCCACTGGCACCATTTCCTCCAGTCCTGCCCTGATGGCTGAACTCTCCTGATCTCTTGCTCTCAGCCATGTGAAAGCGGTGATCCTGGCAGTGTAACAGTGCAGCGTTAACCACGTCAGAATAAGTGGCCAACGAGAGGTTCCCTAACAAATGCTGACGAATCCTCCACGTCAAACCATCGGTGAATTTCTGGATCTTTTTCTCTTCTGTCGGTATCTCATTTGGGACAATATTCAGTAGATTTGTAAATTCGGCCTCATACTCGGCCACAGTCTTTCCCTCCTGCCTAAGATTCATTAGCTTCCTCCTCATTTCCGTGTGAACTGCTGATGGAAAGTACTTGCGGTCAAACCACACCCAAAACTCATGTATCGTGAGAGTGTCTCTCTCCTCCACGGTGGTAATAGACTCCTACCACTGCAGTGCAGATCCAACTAGCTTGAAAGTAGCTAGCACCTGCTTCTGAACTTCGGTGCACTCATACATCCTCAAGTGTCGCTGAATGTCTTTCCTCCACTGACTTGAAACCACAACATCGGAGCTACCTGCGAACTCCGGCGGGTGTGCTTTCTGAAAAGCATCACGTACACGTTCCCAAGCAGACGGGAATGAAAGTTCCTGAACTGGTGCGGCTGCTGGCGCCTGGGGTGGTGCCTGCTGTACAACTGCTAGAGCGGCATTTACCGCTTGGGCTACAATGGCTGCAACCTCAGCGGCATTCATGGTGCCCTGTACTGGAGCTGGCTGTGGCTCGGGCTGTGCATTCCTAGGAACCCGTGGTGCACGTCGTGGAGGCATCTGAAATAAGAGTAAAGTCTATAAGTTCGCAGTTATAAACTCAAAATAGCTAAAGAACGTAGCATATACAAAAGAATACAACAGTCCTAAAATATAGGGCTCTACATCAAAGAAAGCTCAGCGAAAACATAATAAGCCGTACAGATCCTAAAGGACACTAGAACCTTTTGCTCTGATACCACCTATGACACCCCGACTAATTAAATACCGGGTAGCTACTCCTTTATTAAATTAATACAAAATGCCAAGTTGGTTCAGTTAATAGCATCAATATCGAGAACATTTTAAAAATTTACTAACCACCTAGTATTTAAAAAAACGTAAGTGTCAAATTTTAAATTAAATCTGATTATCATGCAACAAAAGAATTATGAAAGAATAACATAACCATTCACCATAATGAAGAGATGGAATAACCACAGATAATAATAAGTCCGGAGGAAAACTCCTCACAACAATCCCACAACTGAAATAAGTAAAACAATGTAACCTGAATTAATTACATGCCAAAAGTCTGAAAATATGAAATAGGAAATGTTTCTAATAGAAATGGGCGACATGCCCTACAACTGATGAAAGCTGAATATAGAGTCAATATAGATGAAGCGTCTACTAGCAAAGTCCTGTAACTTCCACAAACAGCTACAGCTCGTCACCTGAATGAGGATCCTAAGCATGGTGTCCTTGTGGCTGGGCACCTAAAATGGTTTTTACAAAAAAAAAAAAATTTGAAAGCAAACGGGTCAGAGCCCGAAAGTGGAGAGTATTTTAAAAAAAGCAAGTGTTTTAACAACATTTAAAACAATAAATGCAAAATACATGTTAGGACGTGCTCTCACATGAGATACTCACCTCTCGTCTAACTGTGCACTCCTAACGTTCATGTACCCATCCATGTGTTTTCTCATAACTATCTAGTTCAAAAGAGTTTCTAACACTTCTACTCGGTTCACGTTTTAATTCCAACCTTAACAATCAAATATAGAGTTCTACATTAATTCTCGGATTCCCAATTATTAACAAAACCATTTATTGATATATGCCCTCTTTTTATCTTTTCATAGCGTTACAATAACTATACTCACAATTAAACATAGCAAATTCCTTTTCATTTAACCGTATATTATTCACATCATAAATATACAATACAAGCACCCCGAGGCTAAGCTGCGGTGCACACATACTCTGCTATCCATCCCGGTACATCACGTACATAAGGATTACAAATTCCGAATCTCTCAGGAATTGTTGGAATAAGCACCACACACAAAAATGGAGGCGAACATAATTCAACATATCCATGGTCACGTACATACCTACGCTCCATAGTCAGCTGACTTATTAACTCACAAATAAGTCGTTCTCTTGAACTATGTCCTCGAGGTACCAATCTAAATCCGGGCAACACAAAGATTAGATGGCCCTAAGCGAACGTAAACCTCCCGTGATAGCAAGTATGGTAGGTATGTCATACACATAAAAATCATATACTAAGCATTCACACATCTTAGATATCTCAATATTAATAAAGGTATACTCTACATCCTTATACCATTATTCCAATTTTATATATTTTAAGTCTCCCGATAATATGAAATTTAAATTGTCGACACGTCTCACGTCATATTTTCTTATACTTAAAACCTATCTCAAATAGATTATTAAGTTCATATTATTCCCACATATAACATCTTTATTCCTAAGGTCCTTACTTCTGCCCCAAACCTCATTTCATCAAATTATTCAAATTTACACTTTTAACCCAAATATTATCTCACTTATCGAATTTCTTTAGATTTAGAATAATTCCTCAAATTAAATTCTAATAAAGGTCCAAATTTCATAACCCTACCTACTGGTCTTCCTTAAGTTTAAGGATATTCATAAAGTCTCCAAGGATAATTTTCTAAGGTTAACATCATTAAAATTAACTAGAAAAAATTTTACTCATTTTGGGAAGGTCGATCGATCGACCTTTACCTTCGATCGATCGATGGTGGTCGATCGATCGACTGATGAATGTCGATCGATCGAACGCACCAGGTAGGCTACGGACTGCTTCGTTTTGCAGTTTTCAAATCACCTCAAAACACCATTTTTGTGCATGAAACTCTAATCTAACATTATAGTATCATCATACAACCATCCTACAACATTGTTAATATTCTCAAACCAATAATTCATCAACTAAGGGCTTTATTTGGGATCAAAACTTCATCAAGAACCCTAGTTTTCTACTTCTTTCAAGAACAATAAAAATCTCTTCTTTAATCCGTTTTTAGATCATCAAGGGTTATAATTTGCATTCATAATTCGTCCAGAATATGTCTACATGCAATTCCTAACATAGTTCATAGTTTTAAATCCTCAAATTCATGGGTCTAATCAATCTTCCAAGATAAATTTGATAATTATCCTAAACATGGAAAAGCATAACATTGAATCAATTATAATTAAACCACTTGCCTCTAATCTTTCTCTGAATTTGAGGTTGAATCTTGAAGGTTGAATTGTCCTCTCTCTCTCTGCAGAATTCTTCTCTTTCTCTCTCTCTCTACAAGTTCTTCTCAAGATGATAATGGAGGTGGGGTTGGTTTTTGCCAAGTTTAAGGTTTCTAAACTTCTCCCGTAGCCCACTACCTAGATTGGGGTTGGAAAATGGCTTAGTGGGCTAAGACTAAGTCATACTTTTAACTCTAATTTTCGTGGGTTTTAATTACCCAATTTTCGAAATTACCAAACTACCCTTTTGGGTTCCCGGTATGGCCTAAAAATGCCCCGGGACCCAAACTAAACCCCCGGCTAGTGTTTTCTGACTATTTCAACCCTTCCGGACTCGTTGGCACACTCAAAATGACCATACGGTTGATAAAAATAAATTTCACTTTTTAATTCAAATAATTATATTCCTGACGCGACTGTCACCCGCGTCCCAACAAAATTTCCCAAATTGTCGTATTTCAATCTCGCGACAATTTCAATAGTTTCAATATTCATATAAATCCATATATACTCATTAAAATCAAATACCAACTCGCATCTCGCTAGTATTTTTATCCAGATTAATTCTCAATTAATTCACATTTAATTTAATTAATCTCGTAAATAAATATCATAAAAATACGGGGTATTACAGTTACCACCTCTCACTTAGCTCTGGTGTCGCTACTGTTGTTGCTACTGTCATTGTTGTCCCTGTTGACCCTATTAGCCATTGGGTATAACCTCCCTGACCCTGTCGAAGACCTCCTGATCTTAAACACTTAGAATCCTCCCGGTGGGAATTCTGGTCACCCTGCCTCTGCTGGACCGGAGCTCGTTGTGCCCCACTGGCACCACTACCTCTTGTCCTGTCCTGCTGGTTGGACTCCCCTACTTGCTTGCTCCCTGACAGATGGAAGTGGTGGTCCTGGAAGCGAAGTAGTTCTCCATTAAGAACATTAGTATAGGTCTGTAATGAGAGGTTACCCAAAAGATGTTGTCGAATCCTCGAGGTAAGGCCATCCATGAACATCTGTATCTTCTTCTCCTCAGTAGGTACCTCTGTTGGTACCAGATTAACCAACCTGGTAAACTCTTTCTCGTACTCAACTACGATATTTCCCTCTTGGGTGTAGTTTAGTAATTTCCACCTCATCTCAGTCTGAACGACGGAATGGAAATGTTTGCAATCAAACCGCACCCAGAATATAGAGTCATTTTTTTATCTTCATGATCGATCAAATGAGACAAATGAGGTAAAAGGATATTGGTGAAAAGCACAAGCGAGGAATAAATTTGATTATGTCACCTTGAAGATTTTACTACTACGACGCACGTCGATAGAGATTGTCAGAGAAGATCATGCAATTGAAGGAATTGGAACTAAATATAAAATTTTAGAATTTTCATCCACTCCCTCAAGTTTGGACTATTTTGCAAATTGCAAATTTTATTTGGGCTAACCAAATCAACTTTAAGGGATTGTGTTGGAAAATAAACTTGATTGTTTTTTTTTTTGCACTATCTAGAATAATGTAATCATATATGTATTTGGTTAATACATGCATTTCGTTGGTTCATGTTTAGAAGTATAATGGCTGTCATAGGGGTATATTCACTTTAAGGGTGCGTTTGATAATAAAGCTGGAAAAATAATTCTGTTTTACAAGAAGTTGGAAAATGAGGGGAAGGGGGGGGGGGGGGGGGGGGGGGGGGATAAGAGCGAGATGTCTTACTTTTGAAGTTTTTCATGGAAATTAATTCTTTGGGATTTAGATAAGAATTGTTTTCCATAAAAAATAATAAAACTATGGACCACTTTTCTTATTTATGTCCATTGTTTTTATAGAATGAATTTGAAATTATGCATCTCAAAAGTAAAAGGGGAACTAAAATGGAAAATAATTCCGTGTTAATAAACGGACCCTAAATGTGATGGATATATGTATTTGGATAGATAAATTCAAGAAATCCTATAAATATCCATGTAATGTTGGTATTAGAAAAAAAAAAGTCAAGTCAAGTAAATGAAATCAAAGTGTGTTTTATACAAAAATTATTCTCTCTACTTTTATCCCAAATTTGTGTGTTTACTTAGATCTCTTTGTTTTCCCAACAATTATATGTGAAATAGCACGCCAAAGTAAAAACATTCCCCCAGAAAGTATGTGAACAATCGGCAAAATAATTAGACATTTTAATGTCACTTGTGTAGTTTAACATCAAAATTTGCATGATTTTAGCTTTGGGCGTGTTTGACTGAATCCATGAAAAATAACAGTTCACGTTAAAATTTCATGTTTTGTGGTTTGATATGTAGTGGAATATGATGTGATTATTATTGGGGAGTTGGCAAAATTATTATTGGGGAGTTGGCAAAATAAAGATTGCAAATGAGAAAACCATTTTTTTTAAATGACTGTACATAATGGTGAGAACAACTATTTTCCATGTAAAATACTTTCTATTAAACGCTATAAAAAATGGGAAGAGTGATAATTTTGGTTTATAGAAAATGTGTGCTATTAAACGAACCATAAAGAAGGGGATGTTTCTCATGTTTGCTGAACAGAAGTGAATAACGTAAATAATATTGAATTAGACAAAAAAAAATGTAAAAACTTATTGATAAAATCCACATTGCATTGAATAAAATTATTAACATGCGAAGATAAATAATATGTTTTTTTCCCAAGCTTTATGTGGGAAAAATCACTTTAGTTTTGAATATAGAAGACCATATAAGAATATAACATTCAGTCGTGTGGATATGCTGAGTTTCCACGAATGTGTGGAATATGAGTTTTATCATTGAGAATCATTTGGCATCAAGGGTCTCTTTTAGTGTAATACTTCCAAATCTGTTTACTTTTTCTTTTATATTCAAGTTCTATTCTTTGTACTTATAATTTATCTATTGTATTTAGTGAATACTAGTATTCAACACGTGCGATACACGGACGGTTTGTAGAAGGAAAATCTCATAAACGTGTTATTTTTATATTATTATAATCGATTAAACATAAATCACTTTGGCTACAATTTCTAACATTTCACAAATAAAGAAAAGTGGAAAAAATAAAGGAGTACTTAGTGAAAAATAATTATTCATTGAAACATAACAATAATTACACAACAATATATACGTGCGCGCTCGAACAACCACACAAAGAACGTTATGAATTTCAAAATAGGAATAACTATCAAAGGGCATATTCCGGTGGAAATAACAAATTTAAATCCGTGAATATTCAATACATGAATAAATGGAGTACATGAGAAAGTTATAGTAATTTATCCATCATTAGATTAACATCCATACATAAGCTTTTACTGCTAGTTAAGAACATAAGATGAAATTTTCATATCCACATTAGCATCATTGAACTAAATCCTCTGTGAAGTGTGCACTGAACACTTGATCAAATGCATAGATAAATGAATTTCATACTAAATAGTCACAAAATCACAACATATGTTAGGTGAATACCGTTTTTACATATATTATGGAAAATTATATGTTGGATGGACACCATTTTACCATTTGAAATTCAAAGCAATTTACATTTGTTGAAAAAAAAGGCAAAGAAAAACCTCAAGGAGTAACAAACAGTCACATTTCATTATGATTATTCTATAATGCTTTTGTTTTAGATCTTATAAAGAACACTATCTGAACGGAGATTTACAGATTGAGATATTTCAACTCACGAATCTTGTAAATATATCTAGGTCGTCGATTGCATTAATGAATGATATTGGGGATGATGTTTATGAGAGAATAGAGCGACAACATCTGAACACAAAATAACATACCCGGTTCTGCTCTGTGGCTGAACAATTGACTTAAGAGAAGAAATGACGGGGATACCTGAGTTTAAAAGAAATAAATAAGCAGCGAGATGTGTATAAAAAAAATTACAATATAAAATAGAATGATTAATTGAATATAAAGAAGAATAATGCTCCTCTAACCGGCTCTAAGTACCTCCTTAGTACAGGGTGTCCAAGTTGGCAAAACTTTCTCAAAAAAAAAAAAAAAAACAGCTTTTTAACTTATAAAACCAAGAGTAACTATACTTGGACATAAATAAAAACAGTTTCTCATTATTTTGTTTCTAACAATTGATATAAAAACAATTACATTAAAAAACAGTTTTTCTACTGATATAAAAAATTAATTAAAAGCAAACAATTTTTCTAATTAAAAGTAAACAGTTTTTTATTAAAATTAAAATTAAAAAAATATTTTTTTCATAACTTAAAAAAACTATGTTTATTGACATGATATCGCGATTGATTAGTGCGCAGACCCACATTCCCGGACCCTTAAACAGTTTTTTTTATTAAAATTAAACAGTTTTTTATTAAAAGTAAAACAAAAACTATGTTTATTGACATGATATCGCGATTGATTAGTGTCGCTAGTGCGGAGTCAAATCATTTATAGAATTTGAGACCACGCCAGCGATACTAATCAATCACGAACCTAAGAACTCAAATTAAACAATTTTTTTATTAAAATAAATATTAAAAAATTATTTTTTTCATAAATAAAAAAACTATATTTATTGACATCATATCGCTATTAATTAGTGTCGCTGGCACAGAGCCACATCATTTGTTGAACGTGGCCCGCGCCAGCGGCACTAATCAATCGCGATATAAGCGCCAGTGGCACTCAGTTGAAGTCGTTTTTTTTAATTGTTTTTACTTCTTATAATTGTTTTAAGATTATCAAAAAAATTACTATTTTAAAAAAACATTTCAATACTTTTAAAAAACAACTTCTTAATTGTTTTTTAAAATGTTTATAAAAGGTAAAATGTTTATAACTCTTTCAATAAAAACTAAAAATCTGTATTTTCAATAAAAATATATTGAAAAAAAAACTATTCTAATAAGAGTTTTTTTTTTTTAAATTATAACTCTTTCAATAACTTCTTAATTGTTTTTAAAAATGTTTATAAAAGGTAAAATGTTTATAACTCTTTCAATAAAAACTAAAAATCTGTATTTTCAATAAAAATATATTGAAAAAAAAAACTATTCTAATAAGAGTTTTTTTTTTAAATTATGTTGAATTCATTTAGTTCCTCAAACACCCATTTAGCCAATATTCTCATATTTTTAAAGGTCCGCGCCAACGACAACCCCCGTATTTTTAAACTCATTTTTTTTAACAACTCTTTAAAAAAAATTATTTTGGATACATTTGGAAGGTTTGAACTTTTATTTTAAAAAAGTAATTCTTCAAACTTTGAGAAAAAAACAGTTTTAAAATTAGAATAGGCGTTTTAAGAACAAAACTATTCTATTAAGGAATTATTATTTTTAAATTTATTTTTAACTCATTTAGTCCTTCAAACACCCATTTAATCAATATTCTCTTATTGTTAAAGGTTCGTGCCAGTGGCATCCCTTATTTTTTAAACTCATTTTTTTTAATTTTACATCATTTAAAGTAATTTCTGTATTTTTGCATCAAAAAACTAATCTAAAAAAAATTATGTTTTTAATTATTTTCAACTTATTCAGTCCCTCAAACACCCATTTACCCAATATTCTCATGTTTTTAAAGGTCCGGGCCAGCGGCACCTCTTATTTTTAAACTTAATTTTTTAAAATAATTTTTAACTCATGTAGTCCCTCAAACACCCATTTATTAAATATTATCTTATTTTTAAAGGTCCGCGCCAACGACACCCCTTATTTTTAAACTTAATTTTTTAAAATTATTTTTAACTCATTTAGTCCTTCAAACAACCATTTACCAAATATTCTCTTATTTTTAAAGGTGCGAGCCAGCGGTACCGCTTATTTTTAAACTTGTTTTTTTTAATTATTTTTAAATCATTTAGTCCCTTAAAGATCCATTTACCCAATATTCCTTTATTTTTAAAGGTCCGCGCCAGCGGCACCCTTTATTTTTAAACTTAATTTTTATTTTAATTTTACAATATTTAAAACAAATTTTTTATTTCTTAAAACGGTTTAAAAATGTAATTTTTTTTTTTATTTTTACTAAACTAACTTTTATTTTTTTAAACAGTTTTTCTCAAAAAAAATATTTATTATATTAAAATAGTGTTTTTTAATAATATCTTTTTTTTTTAATTTGTGAAAAATATTTTTTTCTATTAGAACATTTTTTTCTAAAATAAAAAAACACAAAAAAAAACTTATTAAAACTATACCATATTTTCTCAAAAAAAAAAAATCCAATAAAAGAATGACACCTACCAATGTGTACTAAGAGTGTGCTAATGCCAGTAAGCCTAGCAGCACTCTTTAAAGATAATGTAAAATTATTTTCAAATTTTTTTATAACATGCTATAAGTGTGGAAGACTAAATTTATAACAGAGTCGTCCAACAGAAGCAACTCGTGAAAAAAATAAAAACATAGGATTTTGTATAAAGGATATAAGTTAATAAACCTTGCTCATATAGTCAATATGTTTGATAGTGGGAAAGTATATAAGAAAACAAAAAAGAAATCCAAAAAAAAAAACAATTTATTTACTGAACAATAAAGTGTGACATATTTTTTTCTTCATTTCCTTCCTATTTTCCCCTATATTTTTAGGGTTCCAAAAGTTACACCCTTGTGCTTGCACCGATCCCTATTCCCATCTTGAATACAATTTAGTAGCAGTAGATTGATTGCCATTCATTGATGTGGAGAATAAAGTAGTGATAAGTCCAATTTCTATTGTAAACGAATATCTGAAAAAATGCCAGAAGCTGAGGGAGGGAAGGTTTTTAAGATGTGAAAGCGTGATGGAAAAAGATTGGAAGAGAGAGAGGTTATGTAGGAGAGAAGGAAATAGAGAGAGAACGCATGTAAAATAGGATAGATAAAATGTAATATTTGTTTTAGGAAAAAACAACTATCACGTGGAGTGGCTAAAGTGATCTCTAGATATTAATGCAGTCATTTGGTAAACTGAGGGCGACGAAGAGAGGTGAATGGATTAAATGGTTAATACTGTTCATTGGCATTTGCCTTCTTGGAACTCATGTCCCCATCTTAATTGTTTCAATTTTTCTAGTACTTTGCTTTTTATGTGGATTGAGAATATTGTTTCAATTTTTGACATTAAGTTTTTGTTTTCAAAAAGTCACCTCATTAATTGATATGTTGCGGTTCACGTGTTTACAATACTGCATGTTTGAACCTTGGAAAATATCAAACGTCCAAATCAGCACTTGTAATAGGGCATTAATTATGCGTTAATTATCCTTTACACCTATAATACTATCATACTAGTTTTTAGCCTCGCGCGATGCGCGTGTGCTTTAAAATTTTTGTTATACAATGCAATGAAAAAACACTTGTAAAAATAGAAGTAAAATACATGACGTTAAAAGACCTATAGTTTTTAATTTCATTTCTTTGCATAAATTGTGATTTAAAAGGTTGTTCTATAAATATAAATATATTCAAGTAAAAGATGTTTTTATAAAGTAATGTTAACATTCAAAATCTAATATAAATTGTATATTTTTTTATAAAAAATATTTTTTTGAGTCATATATGAAAAATTGTTTATTATAAAATGTTTTTTTATGTATAACTCAAAATAATAATTTTTATATATGTATAACTCAAAATAATAATTTTTATAATAAAATGTATAATTTTCTTAAATAGTCTATAAAATTTGCACGTTAACATTACTTTATAAAAACAGTTTTTTTCTTGAAAAGATTATAATTATATTTATAAGAACAACCTTTTAAAACATAATTTATGTAAAGAAAAGAAGTTAGAAACTCTTTTATATATAATAAAATAATTTATACTTATCTTTTATAAAATTAACTTTTGTAAAAAAATATTTTTATAGATAAAAGAGCTAAAACTATAATTTTTATATGACCGCCCCTGCCTTTTAAAATCATCTAGTTCCACTAACAAAGAGGGAAATATGAACCTGTGGAGCAGCTATAGGGACAGTTTCCCTCATGTCAAATTCCTCGGTTTTTAATTTTTTTTTACGTTCGAATGACCATTAAACCCGCCCCCACTATTCCGATAGCCTTTGAATTTACAACGCCAAGGCACAAAGTGGTTGCCAAAGCAGCATCAACCGCATTCCCGTGTTGTCTAAGCATCGACACGCCTAATTCAGAGCAACCACCATCATCGTCATCAACAACTGCTTCATCGTAAACAACATTATCGTCATCTCCAATTTGAAATCCCTCATTATACTATTTGTCACTTCTCACCGCGTGAAGATCTAATTTGCCTTCGTATGCAACTTTAACAACTGAAAATGCAAACAATATGCCCAATTTCAAAAGATGAAAATAAAAAGCTGAAGATGAAATGAATATGTATGTGTGTGTATATACACACAGATATATATAAAAAATAAATAAAAACAAAATTCGAAATCAAAACGCACCCCCTGTTTGGGTTTTTTGACCGTCGAACATGGCCATGGCCATGTCAGGTGGCCGGAGCTTCAATATATATATATATATAACAGAAGGTCAAAGCTCATTAATGGTAGCTAGAGATAGAAGAAGATATAAAAAATGAAATAGCGAGAGGAAAAGAAAAGACCATTCCGGCTGGCAGTGGAGGAGAAGAGAGTGAGTCGACAATGGTTTCGTTAGGGGGAAAAAGGAAGAGGGAGAGACAGTGAGCTAAGGATTTTGCAGAGATTGTTGAGTGTTCATGATTTTTTTGTAGAGGAGCAGAGGCTTAAGAGTGGTTTCTTGGGTTTTGGGTATAAGAGCAGGGGTGAGGAACGGATACAGAGAATGGAAATGAAGAGTCGAAGTCGTGTGAGGAAAAAAAGAATGGTTTTGTAAAAGGAGAAGAAGTTGAGTAGACATGGACGGATCTTGTAAATCAACATTAAATGCAACACAGGTGTCAAATTCTTTCTTATTAATAGTTATTTCGGAAGCATCAACAGACGATTTGGAAGATGAAGCCTCTTTATAGATTTTTGGAAACCGTGGAATGCATATATTAATTGAGGTGTACACGTGAAGTTGGATAGAAAAACTTTAATGCATTAAATACGCAGTACACATGGAGCTATATAGAAAAGTCATGTGTCAATTCTCTCTAAAGAGACACCAAAATTATATTATGTTATTAGATTAGAGGTATAATAAAGATAAAATATCACGTACCAAATAATTTAATCCTTTTAATCGGTTTGTTAAACCATTCGAGCCCAATCTATGTTTGAGTGTATATATGAAACATAATTGTGATACATAACTAACTCTCTATTATTATTACAAAGAAAACATAAATTTAAATTGTTATATTTTGGTGAGAACATAGAACATACTTAAAATTTGGATATTATTTGATTGCAAAATGATGAACGAATCTTTTGTTCTTGAGTTGGTTACTATGGTACAAACGGTTTCTTAATCGCCATGCGATGGTGGAGCTCAAAATTTGATGATAATAATTGTACAGTAGTGGTAGACAGTTCAAAACAATTGAGTTTGATTTAAGGTGGAACGTTAACAATCTTATGTGTCAAATAATTGTACCAAATCAAAAGATATGAATTGCAGCGTAAAGTAGTTAAGTGGTTGTGACCATAGAACTAGCACCGAGGCCTTTTGCGTTAATACCCCACACTGCCATAATCTCATGTGATTAAGTTGGAGATAATATCGGCAACCAATATGGGTCTGGAACCTAACATTAGTATGAGAGCCAATGTTCTGGTGCGGACCGTCAATGGGTGTTGTAGACAATCATATTCGATCCACAACACTTTGAATCATCTTTCGTATCATGTAATCATCCTACACTAATATATGTTGTGCCCAACATACAATACTTAAGTGGCTATATATCTATAAAATAAAATATTTGTTCAAGATATTTTGAAAAAGAACTTTTGGACATGATGGGATCTCCTGTTTGGCGTTCCTTCTCTACCATGTCTAGTGGGACCATGTGCTTAGCGTCTATATGTCATTACCCTTTCTCTTTCACAATACTTGAATATTTTTAAATAAAAAAATCCTCAAGAGAAAAAGTTTTTGATTTTTTGTTCTTCATTTTAAGAACGTAAATAGGATTGAACACTTGTTTTTCTTATCCTTCTTTCTCTTCTTTGAACTTTATCATCCATGTCTTTAGATTGATCAATATCGAAGAGGAAGAAAAAATAATGTGAACCCTAAAACACTTTTTTCTTTAAAATATTTTTACAATTAGGACTTATAATCCTTACGAGACTTTAGAGATCGTGTGGTTCTTTACAAGACAACTTTGAAGTGGCTCAAGGCAACCTTGTTGATCATTTGATCATGACATCAGTTTGTTGAGACTATCATCGATGTTACATAGGTCTCCAACTCGTTAATATTGGTGGACAGAAGGTGAGGTGTGAGTTAATGCGTTGTTTGATTTTTAGACATTTTTTTCCTATCTATGTCTTTATCAAGTTTTATTAAGATTGTTGCTTTGGACCGAGTTATTTTCCATTAGTTGTTTTTTTTTATCGTGCATCCAGTGTTTATGACATTACTTACTTTTTCGAATGTTTTATATCTTAAATTCTTAATGAATTTTATTATTTGTAATGTAGATTAAATACTTTGTATTTTTTTCATTTTTACCTTCAGGTTGTATTTGTTGTTAAGGTTTATAATTTCCTCTATAAAATCTTAAAATTTTAATATGATATTGTTAATTGTTAAATAATTAAAAGTTAATAAATTGTAATTACAGTTTTATTATTTGTGATAATTAAGAATTTGATAAATATCTATTTGAAAATCAATATTTTACAATTCATATGCCAATTTCAATTATGTAAATCTTTAAATAAAATGTATAGTTGGAATTATAAAACTTGATAAATTTAATGTCATTCATACGACCTTTGAATTTCAAATGACATGCTTAAGAAGAATTAATGAATTCATAAGTAATGCTTATTTGTATTAATTAGATATTTGTATTTTTTTTCTTTACATGTTGTTCAAATATGTATATGTAACAACCCGCCTAATAAGATACCGGGCGATCACTCCAATATTAAATTAAAACAGGAGTCACATATGGATCATCCTTAGCATCACTGTCGAAAATCCATTTAATTACTAATATCCTATTAGGTGGCCGTTAAAAACTTTTACTAAACTACTCTTTTTAACGAATAAATTACAACATCCACAATTAAATGCGTAATGAACTGAAATGAAAATGAAAGGAACTAAAATAACCGAACACTCGGTCCAAATATACAACCATATCGAATGCTGTACTGAAAGAATAAATATATGCAATTGAGCCATTGGCTCGAAAGTTTATACAATATCTCCTATCTAGAGTACAACGATGGAAGCGGCTATCAAAAATCTGCACGCATCCACAGCTGCTGCAGCTGACGACAGACTCGAAAGAATTGTCATCCAGGCGTCCCTGTGTCTGGAAACCTATATATATAATATAGCAAGAAAGGAGAAGTAGATAAGCGGGTCAGAGCCCTGAATGTTGAAAATATTTTGCAAGTGCATAAATGCCTTATTATTTTGAAAAAGGTTTTATCTCATATTTAAGGTTGGTATCGCACTCCCGTGAGATACCCCTCACCTCTCCGCTAATAGTGCACTCCTAGCGCATCTATCTAGAACATTATAGTCAAGTTACCCTGCTAAACTAGTCTATCACCCCACCACTATCTACCCTAGATAGTCCAAGTAATGTACTAAGGGCTAAGCTTCACCCCAGTCTCAACGTTATGCCATGTTCATGCGTGGGGTGTCTCGCAAAGAGAAATCCAAACAAGGAACCCCCCCGATACACTACTACGCGGCACGGTCGATAGTCGAGATCCGCCAGTCCCTAAGTACAGAAAGATATATAATAACATATATACCATAAGAATTTATAATATAAGAGCACTAAGGATTAAACTTCTCCCCAGTCTCAACACACTGCCATATTCGTGCGTGGGGTGTCTCGCAAAGCGAAATCCAAACAAGGAACCCCCCCGATACACTACTATACGGCAAGGTCGATCGTCGGGATCCATTAGACCCTCGGTACTCGATTCATCCATATATACATATTCATATTACAATATACATCCGGATCTATCTCCCGGACTGAGGATTTATATACAAGTATTTATCAATACTTTCATTTTCTCAAAACTTCTCATTTCCCTTTTTATACTCAGGAAATGTAAATATAAAAGCCAATTCATTATCATGAATTGCTTTAACAAATCGTTTACCTTTTTAAAGCCAATTTTATTATCATAAAAATGTTTTTCCTTTATATGTCATCCCATTTCCCTTTTTATATTCAGGAAATGTACCCAAAGCCATTTTCATTATCATGAAAATGCTTTGATCATATCATACGCTTCCACATCCCTTCTTCCATCCGGGAGTGTTACCGAAGCTAAACCTTTATCACATTTCCCTTTTTATACTCAGGAAATATAAATTAAAGTCAATCCATTATCATGAATTGTTTTAATAAATCTAAGACCGTCCCTCCGGGTATCCCCACTGGACGCACCCCTAAATGACTATCATCTTCCAGGGCCTCCAAGACAACCTGGGAACCTAACAACGTCGGGAAGCGGCCATGTGCCTGCGGGATAGTCAAGACCACACCCGGAATCTCCTAACCAGCGCAGAAAAATATATATCAACAAACGCTCACATGGCCTATGGACTATATCCAACCTGCTCAACAGCCAGGAAGGCTTCACCACAACGCGCGCAACTTCCCTTATGATAGCGATTTAGGGAGGTGTGTAACCATAATCCATAATTTATCAATTATGAAAAACATTTATCTTTCCATTTTGAAAATATTCATTTTTATATTTTCAAAATCATTTTCATCATATCATATATATATACTTTATTCACATAGTATAAATACATACCATATAGTCCTCCTAGAATATATAAACGGCCATAATAGCCTAAATCCTCTAGCGATGACCAATAATCCCAAAGATTCCCTCCAGGAATCATAATCATGCATTCATATAAGCATGATACTAAACCCAAAGTATACTCTTACTTTAATAAATAAAACATACTTAAATCCTATCTACGGATTCATTTGGATATCTCCAATTATACAAATTCACTATAAGTGAATACACACATATACAAACTCCGAATTCCTCAAGTCCTTTAGGACATAACCCTCCATAAATTTCTAATTTGGAAGGCCTTTAAACATAAACTCAAAAAGGAGAAATAATCCTAATCTCCAAAATCTTGGGCTGAAAACAGGGCACCGGTCGACCGGTCCTAGACCCCCGGTCGACCGCGGGTTGCAAATAAGCCTACGAAACAAAGCAGTAAGCTCTTTCTCCTTGACGCGGTCGACCGGCCATAGGGGCGCGGTCGACCGGTCACACCAGGTCTCCCAAATAAAATTCCTCAATTCCCTTAACCAACAACCCAAATTCATTTTCGGGGTTTCTAAACTACCCCAAAAATTATCCCGAACATCTACGGAAATAATTCTAGCCGTAATTTTTCCAATTCCCGATTTGATTTTCGAGTTGGAAATTCCAACCCGGAGCTTCCATCTTGTAAAAATCATATCAAATCGTAGAAAAATCAGAAAAATACGCAGTCGGCGCCTACGCGACCGTATCGAAAAGATCTACAACTTTCGTGTTTTGGACGAAAGCTAAATCAATTCTTTTCCTGGCCAAAAATGCCCCCAAAGGTGATGGGTTACTATTCATCGTCACCTCCGAGACGATTTCCGCCATTAAAGCTTCTCCCAAGCTTTTGTCGCCTCACCCAACGTCCTATAACCTCAACCAACTACAACTACACGTATATTAAGGGTTCTAAACATCCTAGAACCCAAAACCATCAATTAATTTGGATTAAAACCTAAGTTCCACAAAATTGAATTATTAGTGGGGTTTAATTGTTTTAACTCCCAAAAACCCTTTTTATCCACGATAACCCACCCCAAAACCATTAGGGTTTGTTTATACCAAACTACGGTATGAGATATTTATGCAAAAAGATAAATAAAGCAAGTAAACACTTGCCTCGTGGATAAAATCCGACGACCTCGAGTCGAATCCGGCGGAGTTGGTCCGAGATCTCCCATTTCTCCTTCCTCTCTCTCTTCTCTCTCTTTCCTTTCTTTCTTTCTCTTTTCTTTCCCTCTCTCCCTCTTTACATAAGAGAAAAGGGTTTAAAACCCTTAAAACCCAAAAACGACTCGTTTACCCAATTACGAGTTACTTTTACCTCTAAAAATATCCGAAACTCATTTTCGACAATCGAACACTCCTTTCCGACTATCTCGGACATTCCGAGAATTATGGCGCAGTCGAAATTCCCATCCGAGGTACTTGACCGCAAATCACTATTCCAACCCAAAATAAATAAATGCGGGTTTTTCCCATTAAAAATCTTACCTCGTGTCGCTTTACTCAACGATGACATATAATTAAATTACTTCGACCTATATAGTCCCAAAATAATTTATAACACCCTTCGAAAATCATTCAAACCTCGAAAATTCCAAAAATTACTATTTAGGAAAATTCCCCAAATTGCCAATTTATATCCAATTATGGAATTTAATGGTCTCCAAAAGGACGGGTTGTTACATACTCCCCTCCTTACAACGGAATTTCGTCCTCGAAATTCAGATACGACCTACACCACCAATCCTAGGATCACTCAAAATCCTAATACCTCAAAGGGAATGACACTAACCCAATGGTTCCCAACCATGTACAATACAACTACCACGATCGTAAAGTGACTCTAATACATCACATAATACCCATCATCTATAATGCCTATCGGCATGAATTTCAACCTTATATACTACGCCCATTCTATTTCAGGCGGTATATAAACAAACTTACCAAGGTGCCCATACACCTTTCTAACTTGCGCACATCTGCACATATATAGTGAACGTCAGACACGTAACACTCGCTCCCAATAAGGATTTCCTTTCCTCGGTGTAATACTCATCTATGGGTCCTCCCGACCCGCGAAAATCAAACTCCTAATATCGGCATTACTAACTCTAACGAGCCTACATCCTACAGTGCTACCGTCTATGCGTTACCCTACCTAAGCGAAACGAGTCTCCTAAATATCCCTAGTTCCCAAGGCCTCTCTCAACTCCCGACGTTTGCTTGGTTTCGTGCGTGGGACGTCTCGCCAAGGCGAAATCCAAACAAGGAACCCTCCCGTTACACTACTCCCTCGCGTTGTCGGTCATCGAGATATAACGACCTAAGGCACACCAGCGGGACGTCCTAAATCCTACCTCGCTAACCTACGAAGGCATTCCTACTATCTAATCCTTCCGCCCATACGAAAGGAAACCTAATTAACCAAAGTGCCTACTCTCTGTAGGAACACTACTAACATCACACCGATCAAAGATTTTTCTCCAAATTTGCCTTCTCATTAAGGCTTGGCTAACATCCTCGAATAAATTCCTCTAAGTCCTACTCCACCCAACTATTCGTGGTGAGAGGACCACTTTAGTGCTTTTCCATAACACCATATCTCCATAAACATACCATCCTAACAGGGCTCATAATCTATAGTGGTTCATCCACACTATAAGACTAACCCAAATCCTTGCGTCCCATAACAGCTCTCCACGTCCGGCGCCGTTAAGATTCATGTGTGGAGTGTCTCGCAAAGCGAAATCCAAACAAGGAACCCCTCCACACATTAACCCTTGACTTCGTTGGTCACGGAGTCCCGTTATTTCAGACATGCACCCGGGATATCCATATCCCCTAATCCAATAAAAAGATGGTCTGAACTCCTATCTCTAACTAAGAGTCACACCACCCAGCGCTCGCACTATTTCTAAGTCCTTGCGCAACCCGGTACTGAGCTAAACCTTACAGCTCAACAATATTCCTGTGGGCCTTACATTATATCTATAAGGTTGCCACACATACCAACCAAAATAAGAAAGCCTCTACTCATTAAGGTTCCATCAACCCATAACAAATAAGGTGAACTCAACCTATATCTAGGTGAGACACCGCAACAATAACATGTTCCCTCGAGGAACCATGGACACGATAGACTTGCCATTCTTAGCCTGCTATCGTTTCGAAAATACCATCATCTTATACAATATACATAAAATATAAACACCCGCCTTTATGACGAGTGAAGGAAAACAAAATCCCGCTATCGCGGAAAAAAAAAACATAGACATACATGATATTATGTTATCGAGACCGCCACAACTCAAATTGCACACACGAGTCTAGGGCTAACTAACACCGCGACTTTATCTAGCCACGCCAATTATACCTCCTAGATTGAGGTAAAACTCATACCAACATCCTTCTCGTTCCGACTAAATCGTGGGGACTCACGGTTAAAACTATTCGTAAGATCCCTTTCAAACCCCCAATTTCCATGAGGAATTCGACTTTAGTACCATTCTCTACATCAGCGGTACTGCGGTAATCCTAACTACCATTATTTAGTAGTCGCCACCGAAATCCTTAGCAATTACCATAAGGAGAGTGACCTCTACTAAGGCCCTCGTCCCCAACATCTACCAGCTGCTCCAGCTAAGTCTCATCTCCTACTACCATCCAAGCTCCGCACACGATTCTCAAACGAGCGCGCAAAAGATTTCTAAAATCTTCTAATATGGCAAGAGAACGAAATCTCACAAGAGAAATCAACAATCCTAATCCTGAGGCTCTATACAAATCGAGAGCAACGCTGAAAGCATAGTACGTCCGCACAGATTCCTAAAGACACTAGAACCTGATGCTCTGATACCATCTGTAACAACCCGCCTAATAAGATACCGGGCGATCACTCAATTATTAAATTAAAACAGGAGTCACATATGGATCATCCTTAGCATCACTGTCGAAAATCCATTTAATTACTAATATCCTATTAGGTGGCCGTTAAAAACTTTTACTAAACTACTCTTTTTAACGAATAAATTACAACATCCACAATTAAATGCGTAATGAACTGAAATGAAAATGAAAGGAACTAAAATAACCGAACACTCGGTCCAAATATACAACCAATCGAATGTTGTACTGAAAGAATAAATATATGCAATTGAGCCATTGGCTCGAAAGTTTATACAATATCTCCTATCTAGAGTACAACGATGGAAGCGGCTATCAAAAACCTGCACGCATCCACAGCTGCTGCAGCTGACAACAGACTCGAAGGAATTGTCATCCAGGCGTCCTTGTGTCTGGACACCTATATATATATATATAATATAACAAGAAAGGACAAGTAGATAAACGGGTCAGAGCCCCGAATGTTGAAAATATTTTTCAAGTGCATAAATGCCTTATTATTTTGAAAAAGGTTTTATCTCATATTTAAGGTTGGTATCTCACTCCCGTGAGATACCCCTCACCTCTCCGCTAATAGTGCACTCCTAGCGCATCTATCTAGAACATTCTAGTCAAGCTACCTTGCTAAACTAGTCTATCACCCCACCACTATCTACCCTAGATAGTCCAAGTAATGCACTAAGGGCTAAGCTTCAACCCAGTCTCAACGTTATGCCATGTTCGTGCGTGGGGTGTCTCGCAAAGGAAAATCCAAATAAGGAACCCCCCCGATACACTACTACACGGCACGATCGATAGTCGAGATCCGCCAGTCCCTAAGTAAAGAAAGATATATAATAACATATATACCATAAGAATTTATAATATAAGAGCACTAAGGATTAAACTTCTCCCCAGTCTCAACACACTACCATATTCGTGCGTGTGGTGTCTCGCAAAGCGAAATCCAAACAAGGAACCCCCCCGATACACTACTATGCGGCAAGGTCGATCGTCGGGATCCATTAGACCCTCGGTACTCGATTCATCCATATATACATATTCATATTACAATATACATCCGGATCTATCTCCCGGACTGAGGATTTATATACAAGTATTTATCAATACTTTCATTTTCTCAAAACTTCTCATTTCCCTTTTTATACTCAGGAAATGTAAATATAAAAGCCAATTCATTATCATGAATTGCTTTAACAAATCGTTTACCTTTTTAAAGCCAATTTTATTATCATAAAAATGCTTTTCCTTTATATGTCATCCCATTTCCCTTTTTATATTCAGGAAATGTACCCAAAGCCATTTTCATTATCATGAAAATGCTTTGATCATATCATATGCTTCCACATCCCTTCTTCCATCCGGGAGTGTTACCGAAGCTAAACCTTTATCACATTTCCCTTTTTATACTCAGGAAATGTAAATTAAAGCTAATCCATTATCATGAATTTCTTTAATAAATCTAAGACCGTCCCTCCGGGTATCCCCACTGGACGCGCCCCTAAATGGCTATCATCTTCCAGGGCCTCCAAGACAACCTGGGAACCTAACAACGTCGGGAAGCGGCCATGTGCCTGCGGGATAGTCAAGACCACACCCGGAATCTCCTAACCAGCGCAGAAAAATATATATCAACAAACGCTCACATGGCCTAGGGACTATATCCAACCTGCTCAACAGCCAGGAAGGCTTCACCACAACGCGCTAAACTTCCCTTATGATAGCGATTTAGGGAGGTGTGTAACCATAATCCATAATTTATCAATTATGAAAAACATTCATCTTTCCATTTTGAAAATATTCATTTTTATATTTTCAAAATCATTTCCATCATATCATATATATATACTTTATTCACATAGTATATATACATACCATATAGTCCTCCTAGAATATATAAACGGCCATAATAGCCTATATCCTCTAGCGATGACCAATAATCCCAAAGATTCCCTCCAGGAATCATAATCATGCATTCATATAAGCATGATACTAAACCCAAAGTATACTCTTACTTTAATAAATAAAACATACTTAAATCCTATCTACGGATTCATTTGGATATCTCCAATTATACTAATTCACTCTAAGTGAATACACACATATACAAACTCCCAATTCCTCAAGTCCTTTAGGACATAACCCTCCATAAATTTCTAATTTGGAAGGCCTTTAAACATAAACTCAAAAAGGAGAAATAATCCTAATCTCCAAAATCTTGGGCTGAAAACAGGGCACCGGTCGACCGGTCTTAGACCCCCGGTCGACCGCGGGTTGCAAATAAGCCTACGAAACAAAGCAGTAAGCTCTTTCTCCTTGACGCGGTCGACCAGCCATAGGGGCGCGATCGACCGGTCACACCAGGTCTCCCAAATAAAATTCCTCAATTCCCTTAACCAACAACCCAAATTCATTTTCGGGGTTTCTAAACTACCCCAAAAATTATCCCGAACATCTATGGAAATAATTCTAGCCGTAATTTTTCCAATTCCCGATTTGATTTCCGAGTTTGAAATTCCAACCCGGAGCTGCCATCTTGTAAAAATTATATCAAATCGTAGAAAAATCAGAAAAATACGCGGTCAGCGCCCACGCGACCGTATCGAAAAGAGCTACAACTTTCATGTTTTGGTCGAAAGCTAAATCAATTATTTTCCTGGCCAAAAATGCCCCCAAAGGTGACGGGTTACTATTCATCGTCACCTCCGAGACGATTTCCGCCATTAAAGCTTCTCCCAAGCTTTTGTCGCCACACCCAACGTCCTATAACCTCAACCAACTACAACTACACGTATATTAAGGGTTCTAAACATCGTAGAACCCAAAACCATCAATTAATTTGGATTAAAACCTAAGTTCCACAAAATTGAATTATTAGTGGGGTTTAATTGTTTTAACTCCCCAAAACCCGTTTTATCCACGATAACCCACCCCAAAACCATTAGGGTTTGTTTATACCAAACTACAGTATGAAATATTTATGCAAAAAGATAAATAAAGCAAGTAAACACTTGCCTCGTGGATAAAATCCGACGACCTCGAGTCGAATCCGGCGGAGTTGGTCCGAGATCTCCCATTTCTCCTCCTCTTTCTCCTTCCTCTCTCTCTTCTCTCTCTTTCCTTTCTTTCTTTCTCTTTTCTTTCCCTCTCTCCCTCTTTATATAAGAGAAAAGGGACCCTTAAAACCCAAAAACGACTCGTTTACCCAATTACGAGTTACTGTTACCTCTAAAAATATCCGAAACTCATTTTCGACAATCGGACACTCCTTTCCGACTATCTCGGACATTCCGAGAATTATGGCGCAGTCGAAATTCCCATCCGAGGTACTTGACCGCAAATCACTATTCCAACCCAAAATAAATAAATGCGGATTTTTCCTATTATAAATCTTACCTCGTGTCGTTTTACTCAACGACGACATATAATTAAATTACTTCGACCTATATAGTCCCAAAATAATTTATAACACTCTTCGAAAATCATTCAATCCTCGAAAATTTCAAAAATTACTATTTAGGAAAATTCCCCAAATTGCCAATTTATATCCAATTATGGAATTTAATGGTCTCCAAAAGGACGGGTTGTTACAGTATAGTCTTCCACATGATTTTTTATGGAAATAGTTTAGGTCAACTTTGATATTATGTTAGACTTGACAGTACCCCCGTATGATTTTAAAATTTTGACTTCATTAGTGAAAATGAATTTAATGATAAAATTCATGATTTTCCCCATACCATAATTTAATCATGGACGACTCATCAAACAAAAAACTAAAAGAAATATGCAAGGAATACCTCCATTTAGTTTACGCTTAGATGTTTTATAGATAATTGATGCCTCACCCCACTTCCTTGAAAGAATAAAAGATTTGCGAAGATTTGAAGACATAGAAAAGTAAAAGGAACATATTATTATAAATGATGTTTAAATTTATTAGTGATATGACGGGATAATTTATTGGGTTATATCGAGAGTGGAGATTCATTATTCTTCTTTGCATGACCTTATGCATGAGTTCATTATTGTTTATATTATTTATGATGGTGATGATTGGGATGTTTAAAGTGGAGGTCGAATTTCGTATCATGGGGCCTAGAGGGGATTGGGAATTGAAAAAAATAATAGTTTGATGTATCTTTTGTTTCAAGCAGTATTTTCCAATAGATCACTCTTAGACCATGCTCCATTAGGCAAACAACAAGTAAGGATGTTCTCTCTAAGGAAAATACCCATAACCATCATAATTAACTCATTTCAATTAATCATTACCATAATTCATAAATTGGGTACCACCTTTACTATTATTCTTAGTATTTAATTCATAATATCCTTTAATTCCATTCACACCACCCATCGTACCATATAATTATATCCTTTAACTCATGAGATATTTTAATTTCGTAATTTGCATGTGGTAATATAACTCACATGTGATATCTCAATGTTTAAGATCTACTATTAAAATAGGTAAGTTAATTAATAGGTTCCTAAAGTCCCCACTCCTACCCATCTCTATACACCATGCGTGTAACGTCCCATAAATGAAATCCAAATAAGGAACCCCTTAATACACTTATATCTAGATAGGATATTCATTGAGATGCTATAACTTGTTATAAAATTATTAAAGTGAATTTATCATAGTCTAATAAATCAATAACATAACCTCAAAATCAACAACAACCAACCACAAACCAACATCAATAACAAACCCATCATGCGCCAATAACATAATTAAGTACTCTTTTTAATCAAACTATTCAAGAATTTCAATTCCATCATTGTAAATTAAATAGTCAACGGTTAATACTACTTATAATACTGTAAAATTTAGTGACCAATTTCTCATCATTTAGTCATATAAAGGGATTCTAAATAATATTTAAGATTAGAATCATGGGGTATTCTTCATTTATAAGTTTATTTATAAAATTTACGCTTTGATTATTAAATGTTATTCCTTGCACCATGTTAATTAAATTTAAGTCTATGTATATATTCAAGACCTTTTCTCCAAAATTGGAGATGTAGATGATGAGGATCAATAAACCAAGAGTCTTTGTCTATCTCATTAAAGCAAGTGATTTGCATGATTTTGTAGCCCTTCATGATGGGCTTGCCTTTACTGACATAAAAGATGAAGATGATTATCCTCTTTTAATAGAAGAACTGCAAATATTCTCAAGGAGAATGACTAGAAAATTGGATATCAGGAGATCCAAGAAAAAGACTCTAGCATCCAAAGGCACCTCCAATCAAGAACAAACCTTTTATAGAACTAACGGTAAGTTTAAAAATCCCAAGATTCAAGATCCCATGTTTAGAAGATTGACTCGAGCACCTCTCAAGTCCACACAAATTGCCCCTCCAAAAAGATATAAACGATTAATTTCATGATTGGAAACATTAGAGGTGTATCAAATAAACCCTCATAAAGAAGAATTGAAAAGCTTTGTAAAAACTATTATCTTCCCTCCATTTCTATTCTAGAACCTAAATCTAAATCTAATAAGATGGAGAACTTCATGAGGATTATTAATTTTGATGGTGGTGTATCTAATTGCAATAGAAAGATATGTTTTTTTTATATAAATTTTGGATGAATTGTAATCTTATTGAGAATGATGAGCAGTCAATACTTTTGAGAATCTCTCATCATCATCTGCACACTGAAGCTTATTTATCAATGTTCTATGGGAAGTGTTCTAGACTTGCTAGAGCTTCTTTATGGGACTCTCTCATATCTCATAAACCTCTAGTCAATAAGTTTCCTTGGCTCATCATGGGGGACTTTAACGTTGTGGCTAGAACTAATAAAAAAAAGGGAGACAATCCTTTATATCTCAATACAATGACAAACTTTAACCAATTTATCTCTAATGCATGTTTAATGGAAGTTGGATTTACTGGATCCAAGCATACTTGGCGTACCTTTAGAGATAGGAGTAAAACATGGTGCATGTTAGATAGAGGTCTAACTTCCCCTAAATGGTTTACCTATTTCCCTAACTTCTCTCTTAAACTCGTTAATAAGGTTTGTTCTCAATTCAAACTAAAATTGATCAATGTCTAAAACCATTCAAATTTCTAAATTTATGTTGCTCTAATCCTATCCTTAAATATTGGATAGCATCCTCAAGGTGCATTCCTCTTATAATATTCTAAGATAAACTTCAGAGGATAAAAAAGGATCTCATTTCTTAGAGTAAAGCCAATATCCCCAAATTTTTTGCGCATGTGCATAAACTGGAACAATAAATGAATCTCAAGGAGATTATGTATGAAGCTGATCCAGATGTAGCCACAAGAGAGGACATGTCAATTTCCAAGGCCAAAATTTTAGGATCTTTGAAGTAAGCAGACAAGTTTTGGTTTTAGAAAATGAGAGGGAAATAGACGATGGAGGGGGAAGCTAATACCAAACTCTTTCAGGCCAAGGTCAAAGCTAGAAACTCAAAATTGGTTATCCATAAAATTGAAGGCAAAACAAGTAACTAGAAAGAGGATTCCAATAGCATTTAAGATGATTTTATTAACCACTTCAACGAAATATTACAAGCAGTGAATATAGAAGAAGATTGTGAGCGGTTAGATGTCTTAGAAGCCAAAGTTTCTGATTTTCATTCTCAAAAGCTAGATGATGTTCCAAATGAAATAGAAATCAAGCAAGTTATAGCAAACCTTCACGAGGATAGTTTTGTTGGTCTAGATGGATTTAATGGCCAATTCTATATCAAATTTTGGGACATCATCAAAGATGACCTAATCCAATATATCTTATTATTATTCTCAGGTAGAGATCTTCCCAAGAGTTGGACTAGCTCCAATATCATACTTATTCCCAAAAATCAAACTACCAATACTTTCTCAGACTTTAGACTAATAAGCCTTTCTAATTTTTTCTAAAAACTTGTTGCAAAAATCATTGCCAATAGATTGTCCCTTATTCTTCCCCATATCATCAGTAAGTCTCAAAAAGGTTTCATTAAAGGAAGACTCATTTCTAAAAATATCCTTCTTACTCAGGAGCTAATGTCTTTGATTAGTAAAAAAAACTCATGTTCCTAATGTGGTGATAAAATTGGATCTCTCCAAATCTTATGACAGAGTCGCATGGCTCTTCCTCACTAAAATTCTCAGAAAATTTAGATTCTTAGGTGTTTTCATTGATAGAGTTTTGAGGCTAAATTCTAATAATTGGTTTTCGTGAATGGTCAAGTGGCTGGCTTCTTTAAATCCTATAGATATCTCAAGCAAGGAGATCCAATTTCACCTAGATTACTCATGTTAGTTAAAGAAGTTTTAATTCAATGTCTTCATTAATTAATGACTTTTGGAAAGGTTATTCCTTTCTCCCATCCTAGAGACTTCCCTCTCATTAGTAATTTGATCTTTGTAGATGACACAATTATATTATGTAATGGAGCTTCATCTAGCCTAAAAAAATTGATGAAATTTTTGAAAAAAATTGAAAATGGATTTGGTCAAGTCATCAATTATGAGAAGTCGAGCTTTACCCTTGATCACTCGACTAATAGAAGAAGAATTAACACTATTAAACACCTGACTAGTTTCAAACAGAAGAAAATTCCTATAAAATACTTGGGATGTCCCATTTTTCATAGAATACCTAAGCACTCCTATTTTAAAGACCTTATTCATTGAATCCAAAAGAAAATTCAAGGGTGGCAGTCCAAATTCTTATCATTCACTGGTAGAAGAAATATAATCTAATCAGTCCTTGCCTCAATTCCTCTTCATACCATAATAGTTCTCAATCTTCCTCTAAAGACCCTTAACACAATAAAAGTCTATTCAGTAATTCTTTAGGGGGTTCTCTAAATGAGTTTGGGAAAAAATATCATTGGCTTAATTGGGATAATCTTTCATTCCCTGAAGAGGAAGGTGGCCTTGGTTTTAATGATTTATCAAATTCCATAAAAGCTTTTAGTATGAACCTTTAATGGAACCTCTATAATTCTAACTATTTGCGGTCTATGTTTGTTAATTACAGGATGTCAGCTTCTAATAGCCTAACTTTAAAATATTAAAGAGTATGAAATCAATTACAGATGCCTTCATTACAGAAGTAGTAAGTTTTGGGGTCTTTCTCAAGTGGAGATTTCACATCAAGCTCATCTTGGAATGCTATTAAAAAGTCTAGGTCTTCTTCTATCTTATACAAGTTTATATGGAAGAAAGAATGGCCTCTAAAGATCTCAGTCTTATTATTGATTTTTTTAATTAGATTGTTCCTCTTGAGGAAATGATTCAATAGAAAGTCCTTCATCTTGCTTAAATATTTATATGCTACTATAATTAATTAGAAAACTTCGTCCATTTATTCCTTGATTATCCAATTGCAAGCTTTGTATGGTCTTTATTTTCTCAAATACTGGGATACAAGTCAATACTTCCTCTTTCTAACAAATCTTAATGTCTTCATGGCTTAGAATTTCTAGTAAAGACTTCATTAGTTTCCTTTGTATCTTAATCCTAGGTTCCATTTTATGGGAAATTTGGATAAGTAGGAACAAATGTGTATTTGATGGCATCAAAATGGAAATCAAGAAGATTATTAACAATGTGATCATCCTCATCAGGAACTGTGCTTTAAATATTTCTTTTAAATCCTCTTTAAAGTCATATGCAGATCTTCAGTTTCTCTGTCACCCAAAAATATCCAGAAGCCATCACCTTTTGCTCTTATCTAATGGGCTTCACCTATAGTTTCTTGCTTCAAGTTGAAGTGTGATGGTGCATAAAAAAGAAACCCAAGGATTTTAGGATCAGGGGGAATTATAAGAGACTATAATGGCAGCCTCATTCAAGATTTTTCTTCTCATGAAGGCGAGTCCACTAACATTATAGCTGAATTCATAGCTTGTGACACCCTATCTAATTAAATACCGGGTAGTTACTTCTTTATTAAATTAATATATAATATCAAGTTGGTTCAGTCTTAGCATCAGTGTTGGAAAACATTCAATTAGTTACTAGCCACCTAATATTTAAAAAGTGAGATGAAAAATTTTACCTTACAACTAAATAATGAATAACCAACCATTCAACATCCACATGAACAATCTCAAGGAATAATCAATCGAAAGAAATAACAGAGTCTTGAGTAAACTCCAAATATAATGTCAATGCCAAATAATCCCAATAAAAGAGTCTGAATAAAATAAATCCAACAACTGAACTAAATCAAAGCCTAAGAATGGGCAACATGCCCTAACTGATAATTAATAACTCCAAAGTAAGGAAAAATAGATGTGGATGCATCTATTATCGAGATCCTGTAACTTCCACAACAGTTACAATACGTCAAGGGAATGGAACTCCTATGCTTGGCGTCCATGTGGCTGGGCACCTAAAAGGTTTTAACAAAAACAAAATAGATTTGTAAGCAAACGGGTCAGCGCCCGGGGTGAAAACATTTTAAAAACAGTAAGTGTTTAATTGCAGTAAACAATAAATATTATATACATGTTAGTCACGTGCTCTCACTTGAGATTCTCACCCCTCAACTATTATGCATGCCAAACGTATGCCTCTAACCCATCCTAGTTATGCTACTAACTAACAAGTTTATATCAAATCTGACAATAGGGATTACTACATGGATCCACCCATAATACTCAATTAAGACATACTTATATTTTAAATTATTATTTTAATCCATTATCTCATATATTATTTAAATTTCCACATCATTAAGTCATTTACATATCTTAGCCATTCTCATCTACTAAGCAACAGTGAATAATCACAAGTATATATTTATATCACACTCAGTACCTATATACACATATGGCAGCCCTAGGCTAAGCTGTGGTGCACTCATACTCTGCTATCGAATCCCAATACATTATGTACATGAGGATCACGAGTTTTGAATCACTCATAAATCGTATCAATAAAAATCACACATATTGGATACGAACATAGTTCACATACCCATGCGTCCCACACATACCTATGCTCCCATGGTCAGCTGACTTATCAACTCACAAACATGTTCTTGAGGTACCAAATCTAAATCCCCCCAAAGGCACACAAGACAAGATTATCCTCTTCCTATAACCTCCCGTGATAGCAAGTATGGTAGGTGTGGGTACCCGAAATTAGGACCATGGGCCTGGACGAGTAGCCCATTCCTGGCGACCCAAAGTCCAAGCCCCTAATCTCTTATTTTGATCCGGTCTCCCCCCACGTTATCATTAAGGGAAGTTATAGGGGAGATGGAAGACGTCGGGGAACCCATCACCTCCACTTACCTACATGTACATGTATATATTAAACCCTAGGTCCGGGGCAAAAGGAGAGTTTTTGTATTCTCTCTAATTACTCTCCAGAGTATATAGAAATAATATCGAATGCACCACCGTGGACGTAGGCACATCTTTGCTGAACCACGTACATCCTTTGTTGTGTGATTATCATTTTACATTCCTTGTTCTTACTTGGTGAATAATTTCTTCTTATTTATTTGTGTTGCACAATAATTGTCACCACAATTGGCGCCGTCTGTGGGAAGCGCTCATCTTTTCCTGAGAAGAGCCCACACCAAGAAAGGAGTTTAAGATGTTTGGTCACAGCAGCAATGCCCCTCAGGCAGGAGATATTCAAAAGCCACCTGTTCCTCGCAGGATTAGATCTGAAGTTCGACGTTCAAATCAGAGAGCTCGCCTGGAAAGGCCAGCCTCAGAAGAAAGTCAGGGACCAGAGAGGTCCACACAGATATCCAGATTGATTGATGCGTACAAGGCAAGGCTCCACGAGCAGAGGGAGTCTTCCCGTAGATAAGAGGCTGAGAATGCTCGCTTGAGAAGAAGACTGGAAAGACTGGAGAGGGAGCTTCGTCCTGATAACAGGAGATGTCTATACCGCACTCCTAGCCCTCAGGCGAGAAAGTCTCGCAGCCGAGGAAGGATCCCTAGGCGAGAATCTCAAAAGATCGAAGGAGGTGATTCAAACGACGACCTCTACGAACGGCTGCGAAGAACTCGTCGCTACCAGAGCCCTGCTTGTAGCGACGGAAACATACGAAATTTAGTCCACAGGGAGGTGGACCAACATCCTGCTCACCACGGAACAAGATCAACCAGAGAACTCACAAGGTGAGCTCTCAAAACCCAGATGAAGTCACCCTTCACGAGGGAAATCGGAGAGGAGGAAGCCCCCAAGAAATTTACCATTCTAAGGTTCAAGATTTACGATGAAAAGACTGATCCCATCGATCACGTCAGGCAATACTGACAGGCATGACCCTCTGGAATCACCGAGATGCCCTGATATGCCGCATTTTTCCTTCGAGCCTGCATAATGTAGCGCAGAAGTGGTTCGAAAGGCTCCCCCACCGGTCGATCAGGAATTTCAAATCCCTAGCCGAACTTTTTAAATGCTCGATTCATTACCAGTAGCTCCCATCCCAAAAGGATGGATGCTTTGCTAACAATGAAGAAAATGCCTCAAGCGACCCTCTAAGACTACGCGAAGAGGTACTGGGAGTTATTCAATGAGATCGAGGACTGCGCAGAGGAAGTGGCAGTGGCCTCCTTCAAAATTGGGCTCCCTATTTCTTCCCTCCTATACCAGTCCCTGACGAAGAAGGAAGCTATGACTATTGATGACCTAATGGCCCGAATCGAGAAATACGCAAAGGTGGAAGATGTCACCCGCCCTAATATAGGAGAAAACGATCGAGCTAAGCTCACTACCAAGGGAAGTGAGAAAACTGAGAACCAGAAGAAAGAAGGAAAGAACGGGGGCAAAAATGGCTCCAAGAACGGAGGAAACCATGACGTGTCGAAAGTATTCCAGGCAGTTAACACCGTCTTTAAAGAATCAAATTATAAAATTCTCGCGAAGATCAAAGATGAGCCATTCATCAAGTGGCCCAGGAAAATGGGAGGAGATCCCTCAAAGAGGAACAATGCGTTAAGATGCGCTTTTCACAAAGAGGGAGGACATAAGACCAAGCACTGCAAAGCTCTTAAGTCTCACCTCGAGGAGTTGGCCTAGTCCGGGCATTTGAACGACTTTGTAGAAAAGAGGGCAGAGAAAGTGGCTGCCAACAGAGAGGCGAGACCCGACAACGTGTTGGAGGATGATGCTCGACATGAGTTCGCAGTAATCCACGAAGCATCTGACGTCAAGTAGATACAAGGGAACTCAGCTCGAATGGAAATGAAAAAACATACAGCGGTAATGCAGGCTTTTCAAATCGATCCAGCAAAATCACAGTCAGGAAAGCGTCGACGAGCAGAGGACGTCAACTATAACAAGCATATTATTTTCACAGATGAAGATTTGGTGGGAGTAAGGACCGCACATCATGATGCCCTGGTCATTACACTCAGGATAGCCAACTTTGACATCGACAAGCTGCTCGTCGATCAAGAAAGCTCATCCGAAGTAATGTACCTTGACCTATTCAGGAAATTGAAGTTGAGCATCGCCGACCTAAAGGAAGTTACTGTTCCTTTGGTCGGCTTTACTAGAAAAATGACCATGCCCCTGGGCAAGATAGTACTGCCAGTGCGTGTTGGAAACGTCTCCAAGATGATCGAGTTTTTGGTAGTTGACATCGACTCACCGTACTAGACCATCCTCGGCAGGGGATGGCTTCATGCGATGAAGGCAGTCTCCTCGACCTACCATCAGAAGCTCAAATATGTAACCGAGCGAGGAGTAATGGAGATCCACGATGACCAAGCGATGACGAGGAAGTTCTTCATAGCAGTCATCCGACCAAAGCTAGAGAAGAAGGACGGTCAACCCAGCGAGAAAGTTGAAGAAGGTGTGATACCTTCCAAGTAGCAATTAAAGTATGGAAGACCTGGAGTAGAGGAGACCAGGCTCCTCCCCTCCGAGCGTGTCGTCGAGGACCTGGTAGAAGTTATGGCTGAAGTTGGTGACAGTAGTAGAGTCTTCTTGATTGGAGCATCTCTCACCGGCCAAGAACAGATTGAGTTGACGACCTTGCTGAGACACAACGTAGATGTTTTCGCATGGGAACCATACGAGCTGCCTGGAATCGATCCTAGTATGGTCTGTCATCAGCTGCACGTCGACCCCACATTCAAGCCAATCATACAGAAGGCACGTAAAACTGCACTCGAGAAGGCTAAAGCGGTCGAAAAGGAAGTCAAAAAACTACTGGATGCAGGATTCATACGGGAAGTGAAATTCCCCAAGTGGTCGTCCAACCCAGTAGTAGTTCCGAAGAATAATGGGAAGTGGAGAGATAGCATCGACTTCACTGACCTCAACAAAGCATGCCCTAAGGATAGTTTCCCCCTCCCAAAGATAGACCAACTAGTAGACGCCACTACAGCTCACGAGCGAATGAGTTTCCTGGATGCATACTGAGGATATCACCAAATCCCCTTGTATGCCCCAGACTAGGACAAAACGACGTTCATCACGACAGTTGGGTTATATTTCTACAAGGTCATGCCCTTTGGGCTCAAGAATGCAGGGGCAACCTATCAGCGTCTAGTCATTAAAATATTCAAGGATCAAATGGGAGACACAATGGAGGTATACATCGATGACATGCTCGTTAAGAGCAAGAAGAAGGAAAATCACCTCTCGAACCTGTCAAAGACTTTCGAAATCCTCAGGAAGTACCGGATGAAACTTAATGCGAGCAAGTGTTCCTTCGGTGTCCAGTCAGGAAAATTTCTTGGGTACTTGGTCAGTAAGAGAGGCATAGAAGCTAATCCAGACCAGATCAATGAAATCAACAGGGTACAACCCCCTCGAACAATTCGGGACGTGCAGAAGCTCACTGGAATGCTCGCTGCCTTAAATCGCTTCATCTCCAAATCCTCCGAGAAGTGCAAGCCTTTTTTCCAGCTTCTAAAGGGGAGTAAACTGATAGAGTGGAGCCCAGACTGCTCGCGAGCTTTGGACGAGCTCAAGTCCTACTTAAGCTCTCCACTGCTGCTTGTCATACCACAGCAAATGGATTCTTTGTACCTGTACCTCTCCGTATCCAATCACACTGTTAGCTCTGCGTTAATATGCGAGGTTGCAGGAATCCAACACCCCATTTACTATGCGAACAAGACCTTATTAGACGCCGAGCAAAGGTACCTGCCATTGGAGAAGCTCTCCTTTGCACTTGTAATAGCCTCGAGGAAGCTGAAGCATTATTTCGAAGCTCATACTATCATCGTCCTTACATTGCATCCCCTTAAGGCGGTCTTAAGGAAAGTGGACTTGTCGGGGAGACTGTTTAAGTGGTCAGTCGAGCTCGGCCGGTTTGACATCCAATTTTAACCAAAGACAGCTATCAAGGGTCAGATCCTTGCTGATTTCATAGCCGAATTCACGGGAGAAGAACTCTCCGACCAACCTCAACCAACAAGGCAAGAGAAGAACCAAGCAACAGAGAGAACCTGGAGACTCTTCGTTAATGGAGCCTCCAACTCAAAGGGGGCAGGGGTAGGCATTGTCCTCATCACTCCAGAAAACACAATCATCGAACAAGGAATCAGGCTTGGATTTGCAGCCTCCAACAACGAAGTAGAGTACGAAGCCCTAATAGCCGGTCTCCAAAAGGCATAAACTCTAGGAGCAAAACATTTACAGGTGTTCGGTGACTCTCAACTAGTCTCTAATTAGATAAGTGGAGATTACAATGCAAAGGATGAAAGAATGGCAGCCTACCTCGCCTTAGTGAGAGAATTAATGTCAAGCTTTGAAGAGATCAACATCCAGTAGTTTCGCAGGGGGCAAAACAGTCATGCTAATGCCTTAGCAGCCTTGAGTTCAACAGTTGACTCTGACCTTAAAAGGGTCATCCCCATCGATTTCCTCATTTGTTCGAGCATTAACCACAATAGCAAGTTACCAAATGTGGAACAAATACTCCAGGTGGGATCAGCCCCCAGCTGGATGGACCCCTTAAAGGACTATTTAAAGGATGGAACGCTCCCAGATGACAAGAAAACTTCCCACCAGATAAGAGTCAAAGATGCTCACTTTCACTTATCCACAGGAGGAGACTTGTATAAGAAATCCTTCTCCGGTCCCTACCTTAGATGCGTCCACCCAGGTGATGTCGAGCAAGTGCTACACGAGCTTCATGAAGGAATCTGTGGAAGTAATATCGGAGGAAGGTCTCTAGCCTTTCGAGCAATGAAGGAAGGCTATTGGTGGCCATATATGCAAAAGGACTCCGCAGTATATGTCCGCAAATGCCTGAAATGCCAATTCCACGCTCCTATGGCCCACCAACCCACCAGCGACCTGAAGTCCCTGTCCAGCCCATGGCCCTTCGCCCAATGGGGAATGGACATCGTGGGACCGCTGCCTACCGCCACCGATAATCACAAATACCTATTGGTTACGACTGACTACTTCACCAAATGGATTGAGGCTGAACCCCTGGCGAACATCCGAGATGCTGATATGATAAGGTTCATATGGAGGAATATAATCACTCAATTTGGAATCCCCAGAACCATCATCACGATAATAGAACGCAGTTCGAAAGTGGCCCCTTTCAGAACTTCTGTAACGAACACGGGATCAGACACCACTTCAGTTTGGTGGCCTACCCTCAGAGCAATGGCCAAGCTGAAGCTTCCAACAAAACTGTGATCGATGGATTAAAGAAGCGATTAGAGCGAGCCAAAGGCGCATGGGTAACAGAGCTACCCCATGTTCTATGGGCGTACCTAACCACTCCTCGACGAGCAACAGGAGAAACCCCATTTTTGCTGACATATGGCATGGAAGCAGTCATCCCACTAGAAGCAGGTTTGCCAATAATAAGATCCAACCTTGTCGACCAAGGCCTGAATGATGAAGAATTTCTTGTCGAACTCGACCTAGCCGACGAGCACAGAGAGCTAGCCCTGGTGAAGCTAGCAAACTATCAGCAACAACTCACGAAGCATTACAAAAAAAGGGTTAGCCCGAGGACGTTCCAAGTTGGGGACTATGTTCTAAGGAAAGTCCTGGGTAGCACAGTGAAGTCGTCAGACGGCAAGCTAGGCCCAAACTGGGAAGGACCCAATAAAGTAACTAAAGACGATCTGCAACGTGCCTATCACTTGGAAACGATGGAGGGTAGAGAAATACCACGAGCATGGATCGCAGCTAATCTCAAGAAATTCTATTTTTAGATCTTTTTCTTGTATTCTTTTGTTATGAAAACAGAAGTTCATTTTCCTTATTACTAATGAAAGTTACTTAATTGGTCACACTCTGATTGGCGACAGCTGCATTCATCGCACATCTTTTTCAAATAACAAGAACATTGATCACTATAGCAGGGGAATACCCATCTTCAGGTCATCGTCATAAAACACGAGAGACCTCTTAGCATTGCCCCTAGCAATATATGAAGCCCTACAGGGGATCCTTAGGCAATACGACCAAATTTTATACTGGTCATCAAACCTACTTCGGTTGAGCAAAATCCTAATCGGATGAAGACATCCAACACCAGGTGTGTCCTCGCCAATTGCTCCACTTAGGCCTAAGGGAGTGTGATGACACAACCTAAAAGGTAAAGTGGAGCATAATGGTATCCTGATATTATACTGGACTGGGAGGAAACTTGCATGACAAAACAAAAAACATTACAGAGCAGCAAGAGTATGAAAAGTAGGATGCACACGTTTAGTCAGCAAAATTGGCCCAAAACATAAACTTTTCATTAATCCATCATACTTACAACAATGGTAATACATGTTTAGTCGGCGAGCTTGCCCAAAACATTTACATTATCAAAAATACAAAAAAAAATAACTAGCAAAATCTCAATGAGGTGAAAGACTCCGAGCAAGATAATCAACCACTAGAGCTCTTCGTCCGTCATCAGGAGCAGGAGTTAACTCTTCCACCACCTCATTCGCATCCGACTCCAATAACTGCTAAGGAATATCATCGATGGGGATCTATCGATCATCCCTCCGGAATGGGTTAGTCATCAGCGTGGAGGAAAACATCTCATGACGATACCATAACCCGAGTTCCTCGGGACTTTCAGCTCCTTCAAGGCACTTAGCCACCCCCTGATAAAATAAATCTCCTCGAACTCAAATAGCCTTGTTGGAGCATTCGACCAGCCTTGATCATAACCGTCAGCCCACGCTTGCCGAGGGCCTTTCTTGAACAAGTGTCGTAACCAAGTGACGTCCCTTTGAAGCCCAGCAGCGATTACATATGCTCGTTGAACATCACCGCGGAGTTCTTCCATTTCCCTATCGCGAAGTTCTTCTCCTTCCCTGCTTCTGCTCCTGGTGCTCCTACCAGCTCGCGGAAGGGGAGGGCGAGTGAGACTTCGCGATTTAGGAAGGGTAACATTATGATCAGCTCTAGTTCGTAATGATGAGGAGCCTTGTAATACTGCTCAAACAGTGCTCGTTGCATGCTCCCTGAGTCGTAAGACTTCTCTCCTCAGATCTTCGTTCTCCTGTTGAAGAACCTCCCCTACTTGGTTGATCTCGGAGGCCTCTAATAGTTTTGTCATCAGCACATTGGTCTCCTCTTGCACTGAAGCACCAATGTCCTCCATTTCCTGGAGCCTATCCTTCAGCTTGGTCACGAGTTCAGATTGCTCCTTATACTTATGATTTCTAGACCTAAGGGACTTGCAAAGCTTAACGAAGGCCTGGCAAACTTCGAGACTCGCATTGGGACCAAGGGTCCTACCCAACTAGGAAGTAGCAGGATTGTAATCATCCACATCAATTAACTACAAGCAAGAGAAAGAAAAGGGAGAGAAAGGGATAAATCAGTACAAGCAGAAATGAAGCCTTTTTCATTAGTGAAGATTGAAGTTACATCGAACTGAAAAAAGAAAAGTTTGCCGAATGGAAAAAATAAAAATACAAAGCAATCCTATCTAACTAGCAACATCAAGTGGCCCAGAGGTTGATGGCCCTTTCCCCTTATTAGCATCAACAGGAGCACTGTCCTCATCAGGTGTGGTATCTGTCACCTCAACAGGAGAAACGTCAGTAGGGGGCGCTTGAGGAACAGGATCAGAGCCTTCAACGGCTGGGGCAGGGTCCTCATCTACGACTGGCCTCGACCCTAGGTCGTGCTCATTAAAAAGGGGAGATGCAACATCTACTCCAGCAGCAATGAGAGCCTTGTTCCATCCTTTCTTGAAGTTGAGATGGCTAATATAGCCTATCTGAACTTCAGCATCCTCATATGCTGCAGCCCAGCCAGAATTATAAGAGTCTTCCTTGACAGTAACAGCCTCAGACTCCTTCTTTTTCAGCTTTTCAATGATCACCCTGTTCTCCTTAATGACTGTAAGTTTTGCTCGAGCAAACCAAGTCATACGCCTACCTCAGCTCCTTCAGATCTTGGACTGCAGCGTCCTTCTCCTTATTGGCAGTGGCAAGAGGAAAATTGGATGAAATCCGAGTAGCATCAATGGCTCTGAAGTTGTCCTCGAGCTCTTTACCCTTCAGCTTCAGGGCAGAGTTCTCTTGCTCCAGCTCACTACTCTTCTTCACCAGCTCATCGCGTGAACGATACAGCACGGTGAAGTCAGTAACAAACTGCAGAAAAAATAAGGCATTAGAAGTGGAAAATAGGGGAAGTTAGAAAAGCATAAGAGAAAAAGGGAAAAACCTTACCAGAGCAAGCCTTTGGCTAGCCTGAAGGGCCAGGTGCTCTGACCTTACTGCCCTTTGGCGATCAGCCGGGAGGACAACTCTCTTGAGCAAAGCTGGGGCCAGCTGAGGAGAAATTGCAATGGAGTCCCCCTCGAGCAGAGCAGATACCGGGACTAAGGCCTGCCCGACCTTCGTCCTTGCTTCAGCCCTCCTCTTCTCCTCCTCCTTCTCGATCTCTTTCCTCTTCCTCTCCTTTACCTTCCGTTTCTCCTCTATTTTCTTCCACTCTTCTTCCTTTTTCCTCTCTCTCTCTCTCACCTGCTCATCTTCCTTCCTTTTCCTCTCCCACTCCTGAGCAAAAGACCGGGAACCAGTAGCCACAGAACCCGAGGTAGATTTTTACTTCTTTGACCTCTGTGCGAGGAGCATGTGGTCTTCATCGTCATCATCACGAATCAGGTTCTTTCGGGGTGGAACCATTCCTTCACTCGAACTACTAGAGGTACTCGACGATCCTCGAGCTTCAGAAACCTCCCTACGATCATAAGAGCTACTACTGCTAGAGATCCCTCCTCGCAGATCACTTACAGCTCCAATAATGTCACTCTCAGAGCTACTCTCTTCCTCGTCCAATTGGATAGGACCTGCAGCAGTCTCTTCAGATGACTCAAACTCCGGGATATTATCCACAGGCCTTGCTATAAAGCTGGAACCAACGTTCTTGTACTTGAGCAGGAAGGCAGCAGATCTGGGGTACTCGTCGTCACCTAAAGGCTCCCTGATTTTCCAATCCTTTACTAATTTTGAAAGACGGACCTCGTTGAGTGTAGGTTCCAAGTTCTTTGACTTCGCTGCGAAAGAAAAAGCAAAGAAGAGTTAGAAGGATTACAAATCAATAAAAATCAAAATAACAGTACAATGTCTACATATGTATTCCTTCCCATAGAAGGGGACAGAGAACCTCTCAGACCTCAACCCTTCAAATTAGGGAGAAAACTGCCAATTTCTAACAAGAAAACCTTCTTGCCAGCAGTCCTTATGGGAATCAGGTAGATTTACTGCCAATACCCTGTCAGGGCTCCTAGATTTGAGGTAAAGGACACCATAACTAGTTCGAGAAAAAGAGTAACAGAAACAGACCTCGGTGAGCCCTAACCTAGTTCCATACAATTGATTTATCCTATGGACGCCATTTACTATTTTCCACACATTGGGCGAGCATTGTGTAGGAACAATATTGAAATAGCCAAAGAAATGCAGGAACAAATCATTGGGAGGAAAAGTGAGTCCCCCCTGGGAAAGCAACAGAACATGGATCCAGTGAGCATCATCTATCTCTCTAACGTTTCTAAGAGGGGAGGAATAGCACTCAATATCTACCCACTCGGGAATGTTATAAAACTTCCTAAACTCAGAGACCGACCTATTCCCAATCTTCGCCATTGAAAAGCCCTAGAAAACTACAAACTCAAAGAGAAAGCACATAGAAAAGATACAAGGAACTTACAAGATAGAAGACCAATTCAACGATGAAGCAGCACGAGCCCAACGGCAAGGAAGCAATAAGACTGGAGATTGAGAGAAGAAGGTACGAAGTGCTAGAACTCGCAAGGAATGAGAAAATGCTGGAAAAATTAGAACGATAATAGAGAAGTACCTATTCTAAGAAACCTTCAATTCTACTAATCATAGTGCATAAGATACGAGGCGGGTGCCGCTAAAATCAGCTTCACGATTTCCAAAGAATTGCAAAACAGCCATTATGGGTAATCATTTAAATCTATTGAGCCCATAAACATGGCCCAACAAATTTAGGGGCAATTGTGGGTACCCTAAATTAGGACCATGGGCCTGGACGAGTAGCCCAGTCCTGGCGGCCCAAAGTCCAGGCCCCTCATCTCTTATTTTGATCCGGTCTCCCCCCACGTTCTCATTAAGGGAAGTTATAGGGGAGATGGAAGACGTGGGGGAACCCATCACCTCCACTTACCTACATGTACATGTATATATTAAACCCTAGGTCCGGGGAAAAAGGACAGTTTTTGTATTCTCTATAATTACTCTTCGGAGTATATAAAAATAATATCGACTGCACCACCCTGGACGTAGGCACATCTTTGATGAACCACGTACATCCTTTGTTGTGTGATTGTCATTTTACATTCCTTGTTCTTACTTGGTGAAAGCTCTCTTCTTATTTATTTGTGTTGCACAATAATTGTCACCACAGTAGGTATTCCATACACATAATAATCCATATATTAGGTAATCACACAACCTAAGTATTCATCATTTCAATATATGTATACTCCTATCCCATATTACAAGTTTCATACATAGTATAGTTTCATCCCGATTATTTTACGTAATATGTTTAGCGTGATAACTCTCATCGTATAAATACGAGTATTTAAACCTATTCCAAAAGGTTACTAAGTCTCCCTCTTGCTTATAAGGTTATTTTAGTAATCTATAGTCCCGCTACTACTGTTCCTAATATTAAGTTATTATTTATTCGAATTAAAATCACGTTTCCAAAATTTCCAACTCTAACACTCTCGTCGGACACTCGTAAGATTTATTACTAAATTCCATACCAAACTAATATTTTTGGGCCTCAATTCCATTCTTACTGACCTTTCCTAAGTCCCAATATGTTCAAATAGTTCATACCAATAATTCTTAAAAGTCGGGATTTGTTAAACCTTAAAAGGAAAATATAACACAAATTCAGGAGGAGGCGATCGATCAAAGGAAAGGGTCTATAGATCGATTCAGTCGATCGATCGACATTCTTGAGTCGATCGATCGATCCATCAGATATGGCCTACGGTTTGTGCATATTTTAACCTACATCAATTTTAACCTTCAAATCCTCTATTAAAATGTCTCAAACTCCCAAATATTTATGCCAAACATTATACCATCATAACAACATAAATTCTAACGTTTTAGAATCATCAAATAATTAAGGGTTGTCAATTTATTGTATGAAATCATGTATTTTTCATAAAAAAACTATTTCTTCAATTTTCTTCCAGAATCATAATATATCCCAACTTGAAGTCGTAATTCTCTACATATGGATCATGATTTTGCGTTTACTATATTTGCAGAAGTTAATCTACATGCAAAACCTACCCAGATTAAGATTTAAATTTCTAAATCCATTAATTCATCATTTTTTAAGATTTTTCTCCAATTCTAAACTATCATGGATAATATATACACTGAATTATTGCAAGTTAAATCACTTGCTTGAAAATAGAAGTTCTGATCCTTTGAGGAAGATGATATGGTGGTTGTGTTCTCTCTCCGATCACAAATCCGACAATGGTGGTGGTGCAAGGTGGTTGTTTGGTCCTAGAAACCCTTGGAAACCCTTCCTTTTTATCTACTTCTCTCTCTCTCTCTCTCTCAAGTTTGTAGCAGCCAATAAGCCTAATAGTCCTAAGTGTTGGCTGATATATATAACCTAAATTTAATAGGTTAATATTCACCAAATAGTAGAATGACTAAAATACCCTCTCGGATTGCCGTTTTGGTCTAAAAATGCCTCGGGACACAAATTAAACCCCGAGGACCCAAATTAACCCAAATTCACCAAATAGTTTCAGACCCGTCAACGCCCTCAAAATGATCATAAGGATTATATAAAAAAAATTACTTTATAATTCATTAAATTGGTCCCGACATGACTGACACGCGCGCCCCAACTTAATTTCCAAAACTGTCATATTTTATACTCGTGATAATTTTAATAATTTCATAATCATATATTACTATACTCGCTTAGTAATATTCAACATAATTATCATAATCAAATACTAATTGTAGTCTCGCTAGTATTTATATCAAGATTAATTACCAATTAATTTCCCAATTAATTCAATTAATCATATAATTAAAATCAGTAAAAATGCGGGGTAATACATACTTCCCACCTAATAATTGAATTTTATCTCAAAATTCAAAAATAGAGGTATATCTGGTAGAAATAACTTGGGATATTTGTCACACATCTCATCCTCGTGCTACCAAGTAGACTCATCGGCATTATGATGCCTCCACTGGACACGTACTAGCGATATTACCTTAGATCTCAATTTCCTCTCTCTACGGTCGAGGATAACAATTGACCCCTCCTCGTAGGAACTATCGGGCTGCAAACCAATCCCATTAAATCAATGTGAGTATGGACCAACACATCCCGAAGATATATGCTCGGTGAAGAAATATGAAACTCGTTATGAATCCTATGCAAGTGCTCCGGTAACCCAAGTCTATAAGCAACTGGTTCAATCCGCTCATTGATAGGGAATGGCCCTACATATCTCGACTCCAACTTCCCCTTCTTTCCAAAATGCATTAACCCCTTCATAAGAGATACTCTCAGCAACACCTAGTGTCCCACATTAAACTCTCAAAAGAACCTCTTGGCATTGGCGTAGCTCTTCTGTCTATCCTGAGCAACCCAAATACGACTCTGAATCATTTCTATCCTGGCCGAAGTATTATGGACCATCTCCAACCCAAGTAGATTGTTGTCCCCCACCTCTAACCAACACGTTAGAGAATGACAAGGTTTACCGTATAATGCCTCGAATATATCCATGCCTTTCGTAAATTGGTAGGAGGTATTATAGGCAAACACCACTAGTGGAAGATACTGCTCCCATCCCTCGCCAAAATATAAGATACACATCCGCAACATATCTTTTAACATATGATTTTTCCTCTCAGTCTTCCCATCAATCTGTGGGTGATAGGCCGAGCTCAATCATAACTCCGTACTCATGGCCTACTGGAAGCTCTCCCAGAATCTAGACACAAAAATCTTGTCCCGATCAGACACAATATCAAGAGGCACCTCGTGAAGTCTCACTATCTCCACAATGAAGATCTGAGAGTACTGCCCCATAGTATAATCAATCAGTACTCGTATAAAATGAGTTACCTTGATCAAACGATCCACAATCACCCATATCGAATCGTGACCTCGCTAATATGTAGGCAACCCTGTGATGAAATCCATGGAAATGTTCTCCCATTTACACATAGGTATCTCTAATGACTGTAGAAGCCCTGATGATCTCTGGTGGTCCAATTTTACTAGCTGACAAGTGGCACACTTCGAAACAAACTTAGCCATATCTTTATTCATTCCACTCAACCAGTACTTTCGTCTCATACCCTGGTACATCTTATCCCCAACAAGAGGTGCTGCAAAATGTGAAACGTGCGACTCTGTCATCACCTCATGTCGCAAGTCCTCACCCTGGGGAACAACCAGTCTCTAATTGAAGCGTAATCATCCATCTGAACCAATTATGTAAGACTCGACCCCATATGCTAGTAGATGTAATATCCGATCCTGGCAGAACGGATCCCTTGCCTGAGCCTATACCACCTTCGTAATAATCTGAGGCATAACTGTCATAACAGACATAAATGATCGTCTCACTACATCTTAGTTTACCAAATCTTTCCATTTCTTTTTCCACACCTCTGCCACCTCACCTACTGGCCTACAGCTCAACGCGTCTACCATGTTAGCCTTATCCGGGTGATATTGGATATCGAACAGATAATCCTTCACAAATTCAAGCCACTTGTGCTCATGCATATTCAACTCCTTCTGGGTGAAGAGGTATTGTAGTGACTTATGATCTGTGAATAAGAGAAATTTCTCCACCAAGAGATAATGTCTCCATATCCAAAGTGCAAACCCGACTGTTGCTGACTCCAAGCCGTGGGTGGGGTAATTCCTCTCACGAGGCTTAAGATTTCGGGAAGCATAAGCTATTGCTTGTTCCTCCTACTGAAGCATACCCCCGAGTCCCTGTAAGGACGCATAAGTGTAGACTAAATACTCCACTCCTGGGCTGGGCAGTGCTAGAATGGGTTCCAAAATCAACTTGTCCTTCAGCTCATCAAAGGCTAACTAACAGGCATCATCCCAAATGAATTGCACCCCTTTGAGAGTCAGGTGTGTCACCGAATCCACTATCTTCGAGAATCCCTGAATAAACCTCCTATAGTATCCTTTTATGCCCAAGAAACTACGTATTTATGTCGGTGTCATGGGTTTTCCCCACTCTCTTACCCTTGTCAGATACAATGTGCCCCAAAAACTAGACCTCCTTCTGCCAAAACCCACACTTCTCGTATTTGTCATAAAACTCGTGTTAGGGAAGTGCATGTGTCATCTGTCACAAATGCTCGACATGTTCCTCCTTAGTATGAGAATATATCAGAATATCATCTATGAAGACAATGAAAAACTGTTTAAGGAAGTCTTTGAACACCCGATTCATCAAGTCTATGAATACGGCTGGAGGGTTGGTTAGCCCAAATGGCATAACCCTGAACTCGTAGGATCCATATCTCGTCAAGAATATAGTCTTAGACACGTCATGCTCCCTGATACGTAACTGATAGTATTTGGATCTCAATTCTATCTTTAAGAAGAAGGCAGCTCCTCACAACTGATCGAATAAGTCATCGATTTGGGGCAATGGATACTTGTTCTGTATCGTGACTTTATTCAGCTCTCGGTAATCAACACACAATCATAATAATCCATCCATTTTCTTTATATACAGCACAAGAGCAACCCAAGGTGAGGTACTCCTCCGGATGAACCCCTGTTCCAACAGCAGCTCAATCTGATCTTGTAACTCCCTCATCTTTGTCGAAGCCATACGATAAGGCGCGCACGCGATTGGCCGAGTGCCCAATGTTAAATCTATAATAAAGTCTATATCTCTACTAGGAGGAAATTATGGTATCTCCTGTAATACATCAGCGAACTCCCTTACAACATGAATCGAATCAAGTGGGATTACTACTTCCTTAGTGGTCTCCCCCTTTATGTAATATAAATGAGTGGACAATCCTCCCTCAGGATGAGGCATCGCCACCAAGAACATCTCCTGACCTGGTATAGAAAATATAATACTCCTACTAAAGCAATCAATCGCGGACTTATACGTAACGAGTCAATCCATACCGATAATCGCATCATACTCATGCATATCTAAGACAAACATATCAGTCGGTAATAACAATCTCCCAATCTTTATGCCTACTACCCGATATATAAAGAAAATTAGTGACCCATAGCACATCGGTGAATCTACACTAGTAACCATTCGCTTTGCCCTGTCTAATAACCCCGTGGCACGTGCAAAACTAGTGGCAAAGAAACTATGTGATGTCACCCTATCAAATAAAATATGCCTCAAAGTCCCCTAGATAGAAAACATACCCTCAATCACGGGTGCAGCCTATGGAACTGCGTCCATATGAATGTTATAAACACGCCCATACTATAACTGCCCCTACTGAACTAGGACTGCTATTATAGCTAGTAAAATTGGCATCTGTGGTGGTACTGGGAGGGTGGTGGGAAATATTGGTCTCTAAGGCTCCTGTCGAGCACCCTACTACGAAAACCTTCCCTTCTCAAGACAATCATGATGCTTGTGGTCATTATTGCCACATCTGAAATAATTTCCACCAAAGTTTCCCCATCTCTGTCCTTGCTTCCCTTGGCCTTGCTGGTCGTTACCACCTCTCACTTAGCTCTGGAGTCCCTACTGTTATTGCTGTTGTCCTTGTTGTCCCTGTTGACCCTGTTGTCCCTATTAGCCATTGGGTATAACCTCCATGACCCTGTCGAAGACCTCCTGATCTTAAACACTTAAAATCCCCCCGGTGGGAATTCTGGTCACCCTGCCTCTGCTGGACCTGAGCTCGTTGTGCCCCACTGGCACCACTACCTCCTGACCTGCCCTGCTGGTTGGACTCCCCTACTTGCTTGCTCCCTAACAGATGGAAGTGGTGGTCCTAACAGCGAAGTAGTTCTCCATTAAGAACATTAGTATAGGTCTGTAATGAGAGGTTACCCAAAAGATGTTGTCGAATCCTCGAGGTAAGGCCATCCATGAACATCTGTATCTTCTTCTCCTCAGTAGGTACCTCTGTTGGTACCAGATTAACCAACCTGGTAAACTCTTTCTCGTACTCAACTACGATATTTCCCTCTTGGGTGTGGTTTAGTAATTTCCACCTCATCTCAGTCTGAACGACAGAATGGAAATGTTTACGATCAAATTGCACCCAGAAATCCTAAATAGTAAAGACATCTCTCCCCTCAGTAGTGGTAATAGACTCCCACGACTACAGCACTGCTCCAACTAGCTTGAATGTAGCTAGTACTTGCCTCTATACATCTGTGTACTCAAACATCCTCAAGTGCCTCTAGATGTCCTTCTTCCATTGGCTCGCCACTACAACATCGGAGCTCCCTGCAAACTCCGGAGAATGTGCCTTCTGAAATGCATCTCTGACACATTTCCAAGAAAACGGGAATGCATGAGCCTGAACTAAGGACACTACTGGTGCCTGAGGTGGCACCAGCTGCACTATTGCTAAACTAAATTTACCGCCTGTGATACTACAGTAACTTCAGTGGCGTTCATAGTACCCTGAACTAGTGCTGGTTGAGGCTCGGGTTGGACACCACTGGGAACTCACTGTGCACGTCGAGGAGGCATCTGAAATGAGAAAAAAGCTTTATAAGTCAAAAGTTATCATCATAAAATGTCTAAAGATGTAAAATGCCCAATTAAAGAATACAACAATCCTAAAATATAGGGCTCTATATCAAAGAACTCTACCCAAAAAGCATAACAAGCCGTACAGATCCTAAAGACTATAGAATCTGATGCTTTGATACCTGTGACACCCCATCTAATAAAATACCAGATAACTACTCCTTTATTATATTAATACAGAATATCAAGTTGGTTTAGTGTTAAGGTCACTGTCGAAAAACATTCAATTAGTTAATAGCCACCTAATATTTAAAAAGTGAGATAACAAATTTTATTAATAAAATTACCTTACAACTAACTAATGAATAACCAACCATCCAACATCCACATAAACAATCTTAAAGGAATAATCAATCGAAAGAAATAAAAAAGTCTGGAGTAACACTCCAAATATAATCTCAATGCCAAATAATCCCAATACAAGAGTGTGAATAAAATAAATCCAACAACTAAAATAAATGAAGTCTAAAACTGCTATGACTGAATAAGAATGGGCAACATGACGTAATTGATAATTAATAGTAAGCAAAGATAGATGTAGAGGCGTATGCTATCAAGATCCTGTAACTTCCACAGCAGCTACAGCACCTCAACGTAATGGAAATCCTATGCTTGACGTCCCTGTGGATGGGCACCTACAAGGTTTTTACAAAAACAAAATAGATTTGGAAGCAAATGGGTCAGAGCCCGATGTCAAAACCTTTTAAAAACACCAAGTATTTAATGGCATTAAATAATAAATATTATATACATGTTAGTCACGTGCTCTCACTTGAGATTCTCACCCCTCAATAATTGTGCACGCCTAATGTATATCTTTAACCCATCCTAGTTATGCTACTAACTAACTAGTTTATGTCAAATCTGACAATAGGGATTAATACATAGATCCACCTGTATTACTCAATTAAGACATACTTATATTTCAAATACTTGTTATTTGAATCCATTATCTCATGTATTATTTAAATTCCCACCTCATTCAGTCATTTACATATCTTAGGCATTCTCATCTACTAAGCAACAACGAATAATCAAAAGTCTATATTTATATCACACTCAGTACATATATACACATATGGCACTGCCAGGCTAAGTTGTGGTGCACGCATACATTGCTATCGAATCCCGATACATCACATACGTGAGGATCACGAGTTCTGAATCACTTAGGAATCGTATCAAAAGAAGTGGCACATATTGGAGGCGAACATAATTCACATACCCATGGGTCACGCATATACCTACGCTCTCATGGTCAGCTGAATTGTCAAATCACAAATAAGTCTTCACAGTCCTATGTTCTTAAGGTACCAAATCTAAATCCCCCTAAAGGCACACAAGACAAGATTGTACTCTTCCTACAACCTCTCGTGATAACAAGTATGGTAAGTATGTCATACACATAATAATCCATATATTAGGTATTCACAGAACCTAAGTATTCATGATTTCAATATAGGTATACTCACATCCCATATTACAAGTCTCATACGTAGTATAGTTTCATCCCGATTATTTTACGTAATATTTTTAGCGCGAGAACTATCATCATATAAATCCGAGTACTTAAACCTATTCCAAAAAGGTAACTAAGTCTCCTTATTGCCTCTAAGGTTATTTTAGTAATCTAAAGTCCCTCTACTACTGTTCCTAATCTTAAATTACTATTTATCCGAATTAAATTCACGTTTCCAAAATTTTTAACCATAACACTCTCGTCGGACCCTCGTAAGATTTATTACTAAATCCTATACCAAACTAAAATATTTTGGGCCTCAATTAATTTCTTACTCACTTTTCCTAAGTCCCAATATGTTCAAATAGTCCATACCAATAATTATTAAAAGTCGGGATTTATTAAACCTTAAAAGGAAAAATATAACATAAATTCAGGAGGTGTCGATTAATCAAAGGAATGGGTCGATCGATTGATTCAGTCTATTGAGTGACATTCTTGAGTCGATCGATCGATCCATCATATATGGCCTACGGTTTCTACATATTTTAGCCTACATTAATTTTAACCCTCAAATCCTCTATTAAAATGTCCCAAACTCCCAAATATTTATGCAAAACTTTATACCATCATAACCACATAAATTCTAATGTCTTAGAATCATGAAATCATTAAGGGTTGTCAATTTCTTGGTTCAAATCATACATTTTTCATAAAAACCCTATTTCTTCTATTTTCTTCAAGAATCATAATACATCCCAGCATGAAGTCATAATTCTCTACACATGGATCATGATTTTATGTCTACTATATTTTTAGAAGTTAATCTACATTCAAAACCTACCCAGATTAAGATTTAAATCTCTAAATCCATTAATTCATCATTTTTCAGGGTTTTTCTCCAATTATAAACTAGCATGGATAATATATACACTGAATTATTGCAAGTTAAATCAGTTTCTTGGAAATAAAAGTTATAATTCTTTGAGGAAGATGATATGGTGGTGGTGTTCTCTCTTTGGTCACAAATTCGGAGATGGTGGTGGTGCAATGTGGTTGTTTGGTCCTATCAACCCTTGGAAACCCTTCCTTTCTCTCTACTTCTCTCTCTCTCTCTCTCTCAAGTTTTTAGCAGCCAATAACCCCAATGGTCCTAAGTGTTGGCTGATATATTTAACCTAAATTTCGTAGGTTACTATTCACCAGATTGTAGAATGACTAAAGTACTTTTTCGAGTTGCCAGTTTGGCCTAAAAATGCCTCGGGACCCAAACTAAACACCCAGGTAGACTTTTCTGACTATCTCGATAGTTACAGACATGTCTGTGCACTCAAAATGACCATAAGGATGATATAAAAACAAATTACTTTATAATTCATCAAATTGATCCCGACACGATGACACGCGCGTCCCAACTTAATTTTCAAAACTGTCATATTTTTTACTCATGTCAATTTTAATAATTTCATAATCATATATTACTGTACTCGCTCACTAATATTCAAATTAATTATCATAATAAAATACTAACTCTCATCTCGCTAGCATTTGTATCCAGATTAATTACAAATTAATTTCCCAATTAATTCAATTAATCATATAATTAAAATCAGTAGAAATACGGGGTATTACATAGCTATCCTCAAAGATCTCAAAATATGCCATCAGCTTAATATTAATAGCATTTTGGTTAAACCAGAATCTAAATTTGTCATTGATCAATGGCTTTATTCTAAAACCTCCATGGTCTCTTTTAGATGTTATTAATGTTATTAAAGGCATTGTTATTCAGCTGGAGTTCAATCATTGTTGGAGAGAAGCTAATAGTGTTGCAAACAGTCTTGCTTCTTATGGATGTTACAATCAAGGGCACCACATTGTCTATTCATTCATGCATCTTCCGAAAATTTCAAGAGGTTGTTACAAAATGGATAAGCTAGGTTTTCCTTCCATTACATTTTCTTAGATTTACTTTAGATTTCTTATTATAATATTCTTTATTGCTTTCTAGATTGTAAAGAAACTTAGGTATGGATTTTCTACCTATTGTAATAAATCTAGGGGATTATTTCCCTTCTATTAAAAAACAAATTCATACATAAAGGTACAACCAACCAAGCTAAAGTTACAACCCTATATAGCATATCCACTTGTCAATAAAAATGAAGTTCGGATTAGAGCTCAATTAAATATTACGAAGTTCAACTCAAAATAAGGCCATTAATAAATATCTAAATTCAAATATGCAAGTCTAATCACTAATAGTCCAATTTCAATAATTCATAATTCAATTAAGTCTAAATCTAACAAAACCACGTGAATTCGAACAATTTATATCACAAAAGAGGATTGGAATGAGTGATTACAAACCCCAAGGTTTTTTAGTCAATTTTAGATGTAAAATTTATATTTATGTGGAATTAATAATTCATATATATAAAGGAGGAGAGTAGATGAGTACCTTGCTTAAAAATGTCCAAGCAGTTGGTTTTGTTGAAATAGATGAAGCCCTTGATAATCAGCCACTAAAACCTCAAACACCACTTTGACTCTTAATTAAAAATAATTTGATTTGTCTCTTGAATCCTTGCTTAAAATTGGTTTAAAACACCTTAAGTTGACTTATGAAAATTTGTTTTCCGGGGAAGGGCTTGGACATAAAACTAGGGTTTTATAGAAAGGAGTGAGGGCCTGAGTGATTTTTGAATATAAATGTGTCAATTTTTATATAAGATGTTATAACACAAAAGGCTATGCAACGTACCCTATGGACCATCTGCAGACTGCCCATAGACTAGCCCTCTCGTGAGTCGTAGGGTGTCTAACCGTGATTGTAGTATAAAACCCCACAATCACCATACTCCCTATGGCGACTGACTTAATTTTTAAAAGATCCCGCATATTTCATTCTTCAACCCCTAAAGTTCATACTCAAGAAATGTACAAAACATTAACATGCCCTTGGAGTTTTCCCGAAATCTCCCATAAGCTTAACTTAAAGAGTTTTAGCCAGCTCAAATGCTACTCTAGCCATTTTAAATAATTTTTGGGACAATATTTATTCTCCCCCTTTTATTTTGTTCTAAATAAACAAGGAGTATAAATTAAATAAGAAATATAGGTAATATCAGAGAAAACAATAAGAGTCATCATGAAAAAATATGAATGTAAATTATTTAATGATAATCTCAAAGGCATCACAAGCTATTTTTTGAATTTTTCTTAAATTTTTTTCAAGTATAAAATTTTAACAAATACAACACCCCATGTAGGAACACACAAAAAACCGAATCATGGAAATAAAATGTAGGTCTGTGAACACATTCTATACATTAATCAATATAGACAAACATAACATATGTGCACGAAGGAATGAACACCACTAATGAAAGATCTCAAAGTCTACCTTAGGTGTAAAAATGATGAACTGAAGCGAAATTCACTTAGCCTATTAAACAAATCAATATTATGAGTGATTTTCGCACCAATAACGTCCAAAACTACATAATACTTTACTAGATTTTTAAGGAAGTGTAGCCCCATTGATCTTTGACTTAACTCCCTCAAAACTCACATATTGAATTTTTTCACTCAAATATTTTTGAAGAAATTAATGCCCATATGTAGATAAGCATTAATGTTCTTATAAATTGGTCTGGCACTTCTATTTTTATGTGCCTTTAATCTTTTAGGCTCTTTTCTTTTTGAAAATGTGTTTTTTCATGCTAAGTTAACCTGTCTTTCACAGTCTGATTCCATTGCTTAAAATATACCAAAAATACTAGAAAAATGATTTTATATTTCTACAATTCGGGTAATGGTTCTTACATGCACTACTTTTTTTTTTCTATTGCTTCACATTTGGTTAATTTTAAAAGGAGGATTGAGATGAAAATACTACAATCGACACATGAAAGGTAAGTGCAAATGCTCAAATAAGTTTGTGCTCATGTGCGTTAAAGCTGAAAAAGAGTTAAACATGTAAAAAATAGTCATTATATCACATCTTAATGACTCCACACATTATAAAGCACATAAATGGAATGATGTCACGTCTCAAAACACTAAAAATAGTCACGTGGATATGGAATGAATTGGTGAATTGGACATCTTTAATGTTCATCCACATATGATGTTAAAAAAACCACAAAACTCTTTTTGGATTTTTTAAAAAATTTATCAGAAAAAATCTTTTTGCTTTTCACTTTTTCTTAAAAGAAACTGAAAATCGTTTTGTATTTTTCAAGAAAAACAAAACCTTTTTTGTATTTTTGAAAAATATAAGTGCAATGATAGGACAATCTGTCAATCATTATCATCATCATCATCATCATCATCATCATCATCCTTGCCTTAATCCTATCATTAGGGGTTGGCCACATGGATTCTCCTTTTCCATTCTACTATATTAGATACATTATTATCATTCTAGTTTAATTCCTTAAGGTTTCTCTTAATAATTTCTTCCCTTTATCTTTTACCCTCTTTATCTAACAATATTCCTCTTGTTACAGGGGCATATATTGTTCTACGCAACACATGATCATACCACCTAAGTATACTTTCTCTTAATTTATCGCTAATAGGGGCTACTTCTAGCTTTTATCTAACGTATTAATTTTTAATTATATATGGGAAGTGGACTCACATGGGCATGGGTACACCTCTTGCAAAAATTTCACATATCTCTCCAAATGTAACTCCGTAAGAGATAAATTTCGTTTAACTTTTCAGTTTTCAATGTCTCGGTGTACGAATCACAAAAATCTTTTTGGAGATATCCTTCACCCTCACTTACAATCTCATCCTCACTCGCATTCGAATGGCTCAAAACATCATCGAGACTAGTTGGTCGGTCAACATGTTTCTGACATCCTCTTTATCAATATGCAAGCAAGCCCCATTAGCATCACGAGGGCCAAATCGTGATTTTTAGACACTGACATCATAGCAGGGCCCTCTCCCTTACTGGGGCATCCACCTTCTTGGTGGACAGAGAAAAAATAACAATTTTGGTTCTTGTCTTACACTTCTTTGCAATCTAAGCTTGTGAATTTTTAATGGAGTCCCCTAATTATCGGGGTCAGATGCTCCCTCAACCTCCTTTTTCTAGACAACTGAACTTTTATAGAAGTGTAGATGTCGAATTCATCTAATAGGTTGGAGACTCTTCATCTTGTGGCATCTTTTCTTATAAGGTAGAAGGAACCACAACAGGAATGGAGGTGATGTCTAAAAACTTGAAGGAACCTGAAATGGTTGCACTTGAAAACTCAACACTCCTAGAACGAACATGGATTATTGGATATTTATCTACTGACTTGAACACAAGACAAGTGGGGGTGCAGTTGTTGTTTAAGAACAATGAGGCTGACCTCTATTTCTCAGACATAATAATCAAACATATTTTAATTTTACACACCCTGCTTAGCTCATCGAAACTAATGTGTGCTTGGTCGGGATCTTTCTCTTATAAGCTTCTACACACAATAAGGAAGGAAAACATCAATTAACAATCATACAAGAATTAGTAAACCAAAATAAAAGACAACTGAAAATAATAATTAACATATGCCATGTCCCCTAGTGGCTCACTTTAAACCCATGTAAGGTTCCCTACCCTGATGAATGCATGGATGTTCCAATTATTTCAAAAAAATCCTTGATTATAATTAGGAAAGATCACAAACATCATCCTCACCACTTTTAACACCTTCAGATAATATGTCACGTGATTCATTCATACCCACATGTATTAATATTTTATCTCTTGGATCCCTTTCTTAGTTTGGTACAACACATTTATCCTATTGACCCCATTAACTATTTTCCACGTGTTTGGAGTACATTGGGCAAGACCTATGTTGAAGTATTCACAAGACTCTAAGATGTGTTGGTTCAGAGAAAATGTTATGCTGGCTTCAACAGTGAATTAGGTGAAGATCTAATGTCCACCCTTAATGTCATATTAGTCCTTATGTCTTATTCCAAATTCAATCATTACCCATTCACGGATAGAGAAATGTATCTTAAACTCATCAATGGAGTTCTCACTAACTGGGTAAATCATTTTTGTAACTCAAGAAAGAGAAAAGATAAAATGAAAATGATCGCATAAAGAAAATTTTAGACAAAAAATGGGATAATGGAATAGAAGACTTACAATAAATCAAGAAGGCAGAGTGCTCTGAGTTACTTTTTAAAATTTAAGGAATTGAGTTCGTTTCAAACTAGCAATCAAGGAAGACATAATATTTCTAGGCACAACTTTCGAGATGTAGTCATCATTAGAAAGGCACTCCAAATGGTGATACACACGCTATCTCCGTTTCATTAAACACCACACAATTACTAGTGTGCCATGAAATACCGAGATAAATTAGAAGTCTTCCCTTCAATTTCAAAAGGCAAAATAAAGTTGTGTTTCATCTTAAAAACACCAAGGGTTGATAATCTCTCACCATACCTTCTATGGGCAATCAGATCTCACTTTCAACCAACGTCAAGATCAATAAGTGACAAAACCTCTGCACCTCATTTAGGCTGCAAAGGTTTGGGGGCAATTGTGGGTGAATGATCCGACGTAATGGGGGAAGCTGACACGTGTCTAGTAGACTTGATAAGTGATCACAAATTGGATATAAGAACAAAACAGAGAGAGAAACACAAGACTTATTCTCTTTACTATAATACTGTGTATTTTCTGGCATTTATTTTATTGTTTAATAATAGTGTGAAGAACATAATAAATAAATATTAATTATTAATTGAGATAATTAGTAAAAACGATTTCATATTTACATGATGATTAAATATTCATAATATGTGAGTCGATTAAATTTTTCATATTAAGTAATTTGTTTGTCTCGCATGCTATAAAAAATTAATGGGCATAATTAATTGCAATGGACTATATGCTGTTAAGTGTAAAATAATTAATTAGTTCTTTATTTAATGTCATGATTTTTTACCGTGAGATATGAAGTATAACAAGTTACAGTGAACTTTAGGGTGATACGAAGACTCGGTTGCATATTTTTATGGTCTTAAGTTGGTCTCGGGGGTCGGTATCACTTAGGCTAAGTTTTGGGCTATTCTGATGGTATTTTACGCCCTGTTGGGGGCCTAAAAATTAGCCTAATGTAGAGGTGCAGAAATTAGAGTATTTGGTAGGGTTAAAACTCTTTAATTAGTAATCTATTAGTAAAAAAGAAAATACTGGTAACCATAAGACTTGTGGTAGAAGTAGAGAAAAGTTGGAGAGGAGAAAGTACAAGGATTGTAATTCATCCTTAAACATGTAACTTGTTTAGAATAATTGTTTTCGCTTTATTAATATGAGATTATAAGCATGTTTACGTCCTGATATAATAGTTCTTAATCGTGTCATGAATAGGAGTTAATTATAAGTACATTTATTCTACCTATGCATTCAACACTTGTACATTAATGGGAAAATGGTGAAATTGAGTATATTTAAGGATTAATTACATTGTAGAAATCACGTGTTAGTATTTACTCATGATAAATAATAGAATCCCATATTATTTTAAGATATTGGATCTGAATTTATATATATGACTCTATAATGGTGAACAAAGTTTAATAATGGGAATCTGTTGAATTATACCTTATTTTAATGATTTAAATATTTACTACTTATTAGAAATCGATTAGGATCATTTACTAATGATTAGGTTTGATTTTGGGGTTACAGTGAACGTTAATTTGAAGCTTTTAGGACCTTTAATGTAGGTTTTTGGGACTGACATGAATTTTTGGAATGAAGCTGGTGATCAGAGTCATTCTTATTTGAAAGAGATGGTTGCATTCGTCCAAATGTGTTCCCTTCTCATTCAAACGATATCCTTGAGTCAATTTGAACGGCCCTCAAAAATTTATTTGAACGAGATTTATGAATTAGGGGAACTTTTGATATAAATTTTGCGGTGGGTTATCCCGAGTTGATGCTCGTGTTTGGATCTTTATTTACTGCGAAGATGATCAGTAATTTAAGTGCTATAGGTTTATTAGAGTGTAAACCCAAATATTAAAATATTTATCTTTAATTATTGTGTATAATGATGAACTTTAATTAATGGAGAAATCCAGCATTGGGGGATTGAGTAGATATTGTTAGATGCGCGAGGAGATCATTATCCTATCTACGTACGCATATATTGTGTGGTGTGTATATATACACACCACACAATATATGCGTACATAGATAAGATAATGATCTGCTCACACGTCTAACAATATTTTATCAATCCCCTAACGCTGGATGTTTCCATTAAGGACATTGGGAGGTCTTATATGTGGATAATGTATTTAGTCAATCTAGACATTGGGATGAGAGAGGCTAATGACCTGATCTACCAGTGGGTTTGGTATGGGGACTACCAAGTGGTTTGATTGCATATTGATCCCCTATTCTCTTATGTGTGTATTGATTTTGTTTAAGTTCATTAGGTGATGGAATCCTATGAACTTACCGATATAAGTGTGAGAGTGTTCCTAAAGGAAGTTTCCTTTGTATGTGATGTAATTATAGTTAAAGATAAATAAATACCTTAATCTAGCGATAGACAACGTTTAATTAAACCCTATATCATTTTTGGTATGTTATGTGAGTTAAGTGTACTCTATTTCTTGGGGGTATTGCGCGGGGGGGGGGGGGGGGGGCGTAATTATCCAGTTATAATCTCACATGCATGTTAGATACATTTTTAATTACACTCGGTATTGCTAAGTATTCATTAGTCTACTGATAGGATATTCTTAGTGTAGTAATTGCCTTGGGTTGGGGACATGTGAGTAGTATTTACTTTAGATGAGGGGGTGGGATACTTATCTAATGAGAGTTACGATAGGTTGCATGTTATTGTAAATGATTCGTATGACTTATATTGATGTTATTGGATAAATTTGCTACAAATTTTGGGCTCTGGCCCATTATATAAAAACCTATTTTCAGCAATTTTTAGACAGTACCCAAAATGCTAAGACAGTTTCGACTTGATGTTCTATCCATTTCATTTTAATTTCAGATTTATTTTATTGTAGTATATGTTGTTTTGTATTTCATCCAGTTCAGTTATTTCTTTTTCATAGATTGTATGGACATTGAGTCCCGGTTAATTCCTTTCGGTTAAAAGTTGAGTCGAACTTCTAGACTATTTATTTTTTATTGGAATTGTGTCTATTTAAAGTTGATTTACTTTTTTCCTTATCAAATACGTGGATGGTTTTAAATTAAATCATTTTTTAACTATACTATTTTGATGCTAACAATGATAAAAATTGTTTCACAAGCCATATTTTCAAAATATTAGGCTAGACCGATTATTATATGGAAAAAAACGGGTTGTAACGGTTGGTATTAAAGCATCCATGTTTTTGTGTCCTTATCATTTGTGTGCATCTATTACATTCTATGTTGTGTTCTCTTATATGAAGAGCCATATTTTATTTGGATTTGTTGGACTCTTTTGCGAAATCGTTTACTAAGGTGGATCTTGTCTACTTCCAGAAGGCGAAAACAAGACACGATATGCCCGAGGGGTTACCAATGAGGTTGCAGAGAGGGAAGCTCAACAAAAGATATAACCACATCACAATTGGAATAATCCACATGTTCAAAAGAAGAATTATCTTTCATAGTTACCCAGGTAGCCATCATGAATATGGATGAATATTATAGCATTTTCATCCACTACAGCTGCAACCACAGGTGGTGATACTAGTAAAACCATAAATTGGAGTATAAGAGAGAACGGGAGGCCTTTGATAAGGGTTAATCAATTATTTTTTTTAGGAGTAATATCATCTTGGTCGTGTGTAAATGGAATAATGGCAGACAATGATATTTGAGGATGATTTAGTGCACAGAGGTTCATAAGCAGATGTTGGCTTCATTTAGACTCGTGGGAGGAGGCTTATAGTGGTTGGAGTTTGTCACCACAACTGAGGAGAGGGTTACAATGACAATTATAGAATGTTGCGTTAAGTTTGGCAAAAAATAATTCCCACCTATAGTCAAGACAAAGAAGAAGAGATAATTTTTGGACGTCAAGTAGGGAGGGTCACACCGTAGTAGAGTACGAGGATGAGTTTATAACTCTTTCTCTATTTGCCTTAGAAGAGATAAAAACTGAAAATAAAAAGACGGAGAAGTTCATTTGGGACGACATAACAAATCAAGATGGAATTTTTTGGGAAATTGACTTTTACCACTTAGACATGGGTGGTAAATGTCGCATTACTTAAGTTTTTAGATCACCAAGTTTTTGAATGTGAAGGCAAGAAGAGGCCTAGTCCGGGTTCATCTAGCCAACATGGAAGGTCTAATGGAGGTTCTATCCATCGTTCCTAGCAGCCTAAGGGGCCTGAGTCTTAGGATCACCATAAGAAAAAATATAAAGGTCATGATGACCTTAGGGTAACCAGGGCAACCACATCAATTGTAGCATGGCCACCAGGTTTGTGGATAGTATGCTCGAGGCCATCAGGACCAAGGGAAATAGGGTCATGTCTAGTAGGGATATAATACAGTTGTCATTTTATCGACACTTATTTCACTTGTGGTGAGATTGACCACATTTATTGGAAGTTCCTAAAAGGCAATCAGGGAACACATGATCAAGGATTTCAGAGGGGGTACCAAGAAACATATGAGAAACATTAGTAATTTTTAGGCCCACTAGTTTTCGCAGTGACAGCATTACTAGCCCCATTAGCCTAGACATATGGACAATAACCACTACATTATGGATGTGATTATCATGTCGCCCCTAGGTAGGTGGAGGTATTATCATAAAAACTCAAAGGTATGTTTCCTATCTTTGGGTATGTAGAATGCATTATAATTTATACGGGTGAATAAAAATCGTTTATTACTACTAGTTTTTCTCTATCATCGACGAGGGTAGATTTAGCGTCAGATATAGTACCTCGCGTAAATTCACCCATGTGTAAAGTGGAAACTATCCTCTCCATATGTACAAGGATCGAGTCGAAGTAGGCACGCTTAGATTTGTGGCATGTTTTATTATTTTAAACATCTGAGAGTATGATGTTATCCTTAAGATGGATTAGTTATCCATGTATAGAGCTTCTATTCATTGTGTTGATAGGTTCATCATCTTTATCATTCCAGGGAACGAGATTTACTTAGTTATTATGGGCGCGCCCGGAGGGAGGGTCAAGAATCAAAATATATTATATTAAGGAGGATACATCTAAGGGAGTCACTGTATCTTTAGACTTTATTTTGATCATTGGGAGGTTTTGGATGTGTTTTAACAGATTCTGGGGTTACTGGTGATTAGAAAGATTTCCTACATGATTGACTTGGCTCCGAGTATGAGACCTATTGCACAAGTACCATATTATATGTATTATTTGGAGATCGAAGAGCTGATAGATAAATTTAATAGGTACTGGGTTAGTGATTAATTCACTCGAGTACTTTGCCTTGGGGAGATCCAGTCCTTTTAGTTAAAATAATGATGGAATGTTGAGGCTATGCATTGATTACTGGGAGTTGAACAAGGTCACCATACAGAATAAGTATACTTCATCCAATATTTATGACTTGTTGGACAAGTTAAGTTGTCATTGTTATTCTCTAAGATTGATTTGAGGTCGAGGTACCATAAGTTGAGGATTCGAGAAAATGATGTTCCTAACACATTATTTTTGATGAGATATGGATCTTACAAGTTTATCGTAATGCGATTCTAGCATTAATGGGCTAGTATTGTTTATGGACTTGAGGAACAGGGACTTCTGGGCTTAGTTCATCACCGTGTTCATATATGACATATTAATCTATTCTTGGACAATAGACGAGCATGCCCAACTCTTGTGGATGGTCTTACAGATGTCATGAAATCATCATCTCCATGCTAAGTTTGAGAACTGTGGTTTCTTATTGAGGGATATACAACTCTTGGGTCACATCATGTCCATGTTAGGGATATCAGTGAACCCAGGAAAGGTTTCAGAGGTAATGGAGTGGGGGAAACCCACAATACCTATGCAGGTGCATAGTTTTCTACGATTGGTGGGATATTATCATCAGTTTATTCAGGGGTTTTCGAAGATAGCCGAGCCTTTGACGAACCTAATAAATAAGGGGTGACATTCTTTTGGGACGATTCATGCTAGCATGCTCTTGATGACTTAAAGGACAAGTTGACTTCAACTTCGGTGATCACTTTAGCTCGTGGAGAGGTAGAGTATCTGATGTTTACCGATTCATACTTATAGGGACGTGGGGGTGTACTGATGCATGAGGAGATGTCGATAAATTATGCTTCCCGCAAGCTTAAGTCTCGTGAGGGAAATTACCCCACCCACGATCTGGAGTTAGCATCAATGTTTTTTGCGCTAAAATTTGGAGGCATTACCTTTTGGGAGAGAGATTACAATTATTTACACACCATAAGAGTTTTAAATACTTCTTCATATAGAGGGTGTTGAAATACTTTATCCTTATATCGATAGTTGAGCTCGCAGTAGTTTGGAAGGTGAAATGGGGTTCATTTCTCATGGAGGATGATTTATCTTGCACTTTTACGACAGTCTTTAATATCACACATGTAATTGTCATTCGGGTTGTGAAGGAACAAACAATATATTATTCTTGTTAAGAGAAGATCAATTAGTCGTTCACCGAGGGTGGGGTTTTACTTAATCAGGTCTCAGGGAAGTTTACGATTTAATAGTAGATTGGTTGGTCCCGAGGAATGAGGAGTTAAAGGAGGTAGTTATGACTAAGGTACAGTAGTTGCATTCTTTGGTACATCCCAGTGGGGATAAGATGTGAGAAGATATCAGGCACCATTATTAGTGGAAATGGATGAAAACATGTGACACCCCGCATAATTAAACATCGGGTGATCAAGCCTTTATTAAATTAAAAACAGGTTTCTCAAATGGTTCATTCTTAGCACCACTGTCGAAAACATTTTAATTACTAATCACATAAGTGAAAATTAGATCGGTGCCAAATTTTACCTTTCTTAAAATGGATAAATCAACCACGTGGAACAAAATATAATAATCACCATGTACTAAAACCCAATCAGCAAAAATAAGTACAAGAGAACAAGATTATTACCGAAGAAACCATCGGCTAAAAATCTCTCTACTAAGCGGTCATACGATAGACCTTGAGTAATATCATTAAGGTACCTACACACCAGGATCAATCACTATGAGACATCCATAATCTCTGAAGTCTCCTACATACTGATGAATAATGCGAGCTCGACCCTCTTTCAAGTGAGGCATCGTCATATACCCTATTGACTCGAGGTTAAAACTCATATACTTTCTTCCCATCGCACTGTTGGTTCAAATCGTTCCCGAACATAACACACTTGCCCTTCTTGGAACGCAAAACTTATCGAAGTTATTATTCTCTTAAATAACTTCAGGTAATATCCAAATGTGTGGTCTTACGTCCCATATAAGACATCTTTTTCATAAATCCCCTTATTTAAGGCCACACCGACCGGTTATGGCAGCATCAATTCTGAACATCATCATCATGGTTCCCTTAGTTCCATTGACCAAGACAGTTCTGTCTTAGAATCCATTCAATAAATTCCCCTAATGGGTTTCCACTTATGGCTTGCACTAGTCACTTTACATTCCGTCTTACTCTTTGACTAATTCCTTAAACTCTTTTAGCTCTGCTCACCTCGGAGCATTTTCATCAACCTTGTAAGAAGCATCGTACTGCCATCATACACAGAAGTCGTCCAAGCAGAGTTTTCCTAAAATTACGGGCGATAATAACTCGTGAGTCCATTCTCTCGAGGGATCTTTTTTCCTTATACCTGTCTCATCAGGTACAAGTTCACTTCAATAGATAAAATTCTTTCTCACAATTGGCCTCTACCAGGATTTCACGTGATGGGTTTAGAAATTTCCATTTACTTCACTTCTGAACCATCATTGGAGGAAATTGCTGTTAAACTATACCTAAGATCCCTCTATTTGTATATTTACCCTCGGTCCGTATGTGGTGACTGGTATCCCCACCACGTTGCCTCTATAAAAATTTACCCAAATTTTCACTAATGAGTACTTATACTCTATCCTTAATGCTAATACCTCTGGAAATTCTACATCCATTGGTTAATAGGCACACTCGACGTTTTTAGATTTTTCACGGGTCATTCTCTTCAAAGATCTTTCCGACCTCCTCCCATTATCACTGTGTTGGGCGGGTCTAGATTAGCATCACCCTTTGCTGTCGCGGTACTTGGAAAATGCTTGCTATGCCCCAACAATCCTTGTAGCATCTACTTTCATTACACACTAAGAGTGACCTCGACAACAGTCATCTTTTCCACGATTTACCATCCTTGAACACTCCATGCTTAATGCCGAGCCCCTTCCTCCTCCAGTTCTTTCAATTCCTATGTTAGTCCTACTGCCATGTTCGACATACCATACTCAATCGAACTCTTATATATATATCACTTCATCTACTAAATAGAAGGAGAACGTAAACCACGTACATAGAGGATTACAACAATCCTAAGACAGGGCACTATATCAATCAAACGATACGCTGAAAATGTAGTAAGTCGTATAGATCCCATGGACACTAGAACCTGACGCTCTGATACCATCAATGACACCCCGCCTAATTAAACATCGGGTGATCTAGCATTTATTAAATTAAAAATAGTTTTCTCAAATAGTTCATTCTTAGCATCACTGTCGAAAACCTTTTAATCACTAATCACCTAAGTGAAAATTAGACCGATGCCAAATTTTATCTTTCTTAAAATGGATAAATCAATCATGCGGAACAAAATATAATAATCCCCATGTACTGCAACCCAATCAGCAAATTAAAGTACAAGAGAACAAGAGTATTACCGAATAAACCATCGAGTAAAAATTCCAAAACAATAATAGAACAACCACTAGTCTGAAACTAAACATTTGAGACTGATACTGGACCATAAGTCCATACATATAATGGTATAAGATCTTGCACTAGATCTGAAAGAGAGACATCGTCTAATGAAAATCCTATAAGCATCCACTGTGCTACAGCTTCGAGTCCCTGGAATGAAATCAGCATACATGGCGTCCATGTGGCTGGACACCTAAAAGGTTTTGAAAATATTTTTATAGCAAGAGTTAGTACTCAAAACATTTTGAAGCGTTTACCACGATATAAAATGTGGTTATTGATTACACATGTTAGGTTCTCGTACACTCTCTTGAGTTTACTCACTCCTAATCTATTGTGCACACCTAATGTTCTACACTTAGCCTACCTAGTCATATCTTCCAAGATAACTAGGACTATGTAATCATCTGAACTTATCTATACCTAAGTTCTCGTACTGTCCACACAGTACATCCATTTCATTAACATCTCACGAAGGTTAATTAATACTCAAGTAACATTTCACCTATGTTATGTTTCAAAACTTCTCATTTAGTTTCACTACTAAATTCCTACAATTCTCACAATTTCTATCTTCCCACTTTTGTGATTAAGTTTAACTACTTAAATTAGTAATTAGATATTCTCTATCTAACGTTACGTTTCTTAATTAAGTTTGACAACTTAACTTACCAGTTTGATATGTATCTTTAAATACATAATATATATCAATCTACTAGTACACAGAAGTAGAATATCATTAAGTATATATTTCACACATAATATATACTAAATACCAGTCATTATTTTGTCCCTTTTTACACACGTAAAAGACTCTTGGTTCGGAATGATTCATCGACCCCAAGTAAGAATTGGTTCGGAATGATACATCGACCCCAATTATTTATATACACAAATTCTGGCTCGGACTCTTTCATCACGCAACCAGTTAAAAGGTTGGGTTCAACATTTTACATCGACCCCAAACATATGATAACCCAATGTTAGTTCGGAATACTCCATCGACCCTAACATATAATAACCCTAATTTAGTTTGGAATACTTCATCGACCCTGACATAGTTAATTTAGGTATACATCTCTTAACCTAATAGTTCGTACAATTTAGTAGGTACACACCCGACCTATCAATCATACTTGTACATAGTATAGTATTATCTTATATTAACCGTATCCGTCAATTTACGATTTCTCACTATCGCATTTATTTGAGTATTAACTAAACTCTAAGGGCCCTAGTTATCCCTCACGTAATATCAATTAAGTAGTTACCCTTGTTAACATACTAACCCAACAAATTTAATCTCGCTCACGCTTTTCTGTCATTATATTCTTATCATCTCGAATTAGAATACGTCACAATCAAGGCTATGAATCTCCACTTTAATTCTCACACAAAATTAAAGTCCATCGCTCAATCATAGACCTATTTCTATAACATTATTCCAAAAATATATTTCATCAAGCTCCCAAACAGTTCCCCAAAATGTTTTTTGGTATTTTAGGCTTAAAAAGAAAGATCTTACATTTTCTTGCAGCCCAGACGGATCATAAATTTTTTGGCAGATTAAACACCCTCTAGTAAAGTTTTGATTTCTCCCTCTACATAACTACAATTGATCTGATTCCAAGTTAATTGGAAAGCTAATAGATATACCTTTCCATAAATCTATGATTCACACTCTAATTCGAAGTAAAACTCAAATTGTACTCGTTTTAAGTCACGTCAAAATTCTGGCAGATTACTATGCTGGCAGATCAAACACACTGTAGTAACATGTTGATTACTCCCTCTACAGAAGTCCGATTGACCTGATTCTAAGTTCATTGGATAGCTAAGAGATAGATATTTCCAGGAATGTATGGTTCATACTCTAATTCTAATTATAATTCAAATGGAATACGTTTAAAGTTATGTACAAAATTATGGCAGATTGACATCTTGTGTGCATCAATTAAACCCCAAGTCATTCAAGATTCATGTTCTTGAACCAAGAACTCATAAAGATTCTATGTTAATCATCAAATATATTCAAATTTCATTTTACCTTTACTTAGGGATTCATTCTACATGCAATCCTACCCAAACATGTGATCAATTCAAACATTTAATTCACAGTTTTTCAGTAGAAACCAATTCTTGAAACTCCTTACACATGGGTATTATAAGTTGAATTTGATTTGAAGTAAACACTTGCCTCATAGTTTGTAGGGTATGATTTTGTGTTGTTGATGGTGGATTGATGTTCTTCTCCCACCATCCTTCTTCCTTGGATGATTTGGGTGCAAGATTTAAGTCCAATTCTTAAAGATTCCCTTCTTAAGCATTGGAATTGGTTTCCCCTTCCTCTCTAATGGCCTCTCTAAGTTTATAAGTTATTAACCCTAACCCCCAATTCTAATTACCAGATAGAGGGTTCTAATTTTCGTAGGTCTTTTAACCCTTATTTTTAAAATGATAAAATTACCCTAAAAAGGTGCCGGTTTGGTGTAAAATTGACCCGGGACCCAAACTATACCCCCGGGTACACTATTCCCACTATTTCGACCCATCCAAAATCGTCCGTGACCTATAAGTTATATTCCAAGTTACTTAAAATATATTTCTCATTCTCACCCCAAAATGGTTTATACGTGCTAAGTAACTAATTACTACTCGCGCTAAGTAAATAGAATAGGCAATATTAATCAGTATCTATCTCTTGATTAATACTCTATATTCACAATTATTAATAAATATCACTAAATTACTTTTCTTGCGTAATTTGAATCAAATTGTATTTTCTCATTTAATTGTCAATTTAATTAAATATCTCCAATAATTTAATTAAATAGAAATACTCATAAATGCGGGGTATTACATACCTCCCCCTTACAATGGAATTTCGTCCTCGAAATTAGGATAAGACTGGTATAAGACTAAGGACCTTAAACATCACTGCCTCCTCTAATACCCAAAAATAAAATCATATCATCCTAAGGGTCACCCCAAGTATATGCCTTGCTTCATTATAAACCCTTATCGCATATTTTCCATACCTCATACAATATGATTTAGTCTCACTACTTAATATTTCCATCGATTTTTCCCAATCTAACATTAACTCTTGAAATTAAGTTTCTCCCTACTTAATTTACCCTTTTGATGTTTATCTATGTATATAACATCTATGTGTCTACTATCACTCATAAGTAGAATATTTTAAGGTATATATTTCATACATAATATATACTATAAGTAGAATTGGTCCGGCAAAATCATCGGTCCCAATCGCCCTATCATTTACGTTGGTCCGAAAATCCCTCGACCCTAAGGTAAATGTAATGCATATGTTGGTTCAGACCTTCCATCGATACCAATGTTTATTATTCATCATCAATTTGGTTCGGCAATTCATCGACCCTAAATCGATCTTTCATGTATTAGTCTGGAACATCATCGACCCCAATACAGAATTAAGCATACTTATTATAGCACATAAGCAGGAAAATAATAAGGTATATATTTAATACACATAACGTATACTATGAACACTTATTTTATAATCACCTACCCTTATATAACACTTCTGGGGTTATTGGCTCGGAATCCCACCTTAATCACCAATAGTGATTTGTTATATTGTCTCGAAATCACACCTCGAGCACAATATATATATATATATATATATATATATATATATATATATATATATATATATATATATATCATCACACATGAGTATACAATTTAGGAGCTATATATTTCACACATTATATATTCTAAACTGTCATACTCCAATAGAATGTCCTCATATCACGCATTAAGGACAAAGAGTTCGGAATATCTCCTCGAACCACACCTCAAAGTACATATAAGTTCATAATAGGTACACATGAACCTAATCCTCATTTACAGTCCACGTAGGCACACTCACACTACCTATAATTATGCTCATATAGGTATACATTTAACCTATGAATTGGTGAGTGGGTTCTACCAAAATTCCACTAATCATTAGTGCGTAGTATCTTCATTTCTCACAACCATGGAGTCATAGGTTACACAACATACGCAAAATAAAACTTCATCCCCATTTCTCCCTGACCATCTCTCACAGAGTGGGATTTTAGGATTTCATCCTGATTCACAATAATATATAGCGGCACCTTGTACTTGTGCACTCTTCCTTTTTGACGACATACTAGTCCATCCCGGTCAACCCATTTCTCTACCCCAACGAAAATGTTGATTTAGTTATGATGTTCATAGCCCATCCATAAATTATAAGTCTTCCTACTCATTTCATCACTGGAAACGTAGGTTCACTACCCAATTTCAGTTGCTCATTTTGAGCCCATCGTTCCCTATCAACTAGTGGTGCGTCTGGAGACAATCTCACTATGTCTCTTCCTCAACACTGCTTACCACTTACGTCATATTTACTCAAGTGGTACTCTATTCCCTTTTCTCTCCGGGTATATTATACGTTACAATCCGTGCACTCTTCGTAATTGGCACACTTTTAGGGTTGGTTACCTTATGAGAATTAACATTTTAGTAACGAGTAAGTCAATCTCAACACTCAGTCAAGTAGCACCTTGCGTTACTTCTTCAAAACAGTTAGGTCTCCCATATCAAGAGATAACTTTTGAATGGCTTCCCACTGACTTTTATACCATAGGGCGTGCTGGCTCTCTCAGCACATATAAGCTTGGAATTTCGTCTATCTCCCATGACGTTCAATCCATTTCATCAATATGACTTGCCTCATAACTTCTCCATCGTCTTACTTATCAAATATAATATTCTGCATCCCTCTATCTTGGATGACTAAGAAGGCCAATTGACTAGGGCGCCCATACATCCTCTTCTCCATGCACATTTGCAAAAACATTGCAATCGTCGCACTCATAACCAAATTTTCCTCAACTCTCACCTTGTTTTCACGACGTGACTACAATCCCGTGGGTATTCTCAATCCCCAATAGACTAAAAATCAAATCCTTTCCCACAAAGCCCCACTTATCCCTCCATGGTGAGATAAGTTTTTCAGTGTTTCCCCACAATACTACCAGCTCCACTGATGCCCTAGCATCTAACAACGCCTCTTCTCCTGATGTGCATAAAAATCCAGTCGTATCCCCTTTCGTAATCGAACTTAAAAAGAGACTTCTCCCAATTCATTCTTACTGAGCATTGTCGGAACAACACATAGTCTAGATACTCAAATTCCATCCCCCGATAATATGTACAACCATACTACAACATCTCTAAAGGAGTCAAGTGGTACTGCGCTTATACTAGCACTAATCACAATAACGAGATCGATCTCTCTGCTCAGCGCTCATACAATATACCTTGAGTCATATCATTAAGGTCCCTACACACCGAGATCAATAATTATGAGACATCCATAATCTCTGAAGTCTCCTACATACTGTTGAATAATGCGAGCTCGACCCTCTTTCAGGTGAGGTATCGTTATATACCCCATTCACTCGAGGTTAAAACTCATATACTTTCTTACCCATCGTACTGGTGGTTCAAATGGTTCCCGAACATAACATACTTGTCCTTCCTGGAATGCAAAACTTATCAAAGTTATTATTCCCTTAAATAACTTCGGGCAAGATTAAAACGCGTTTTCTTACGTCCCACATAAGACATCTTTACATAAATCCCCTTATTCCAGGCCACACCGACCGATTCAGGCAGCCTCGATTCTGAACACCATCATCATGGTTCCCTTAGTTCCACTGACCAAGATAAATGCGTTATTGGACTTTACAGTCCCGACTTAGAAACCATTCAATAAATTACCCTAGTGGGTTTTTACTTATGGCTTGCACTAGCCCCTTTACATTCAGTCTTACTCTTTGATTAATTCCTTAAACTCTTTTGGCTCTTCTCACCTCGGAGCATTTTAATCAACCTTGTAAGGAGCATCGTACTTCCATCATACATATAAGTCATCCAAGCAGAGTTTTCCTAAAATTACGGGCGATAATAACTCGTGAGTCCATTCTCTCAAGGGCTCTTTTTCCCTTATACCTGTCTCATCAGGTACAAGTTCACTTCAATAGATAAAATTCTTTCTCACAATTGGCCTCTACCAGGCTTTCACGTGATAGGTTCAGAAATTTCCATTTACTTCACTTCTGAACCATCATTGGAGGAATTTGCGGTTAAACTATACCTAAGATCCCTCTATTTGTATATTGACCCTCGGTCCGAATGTGGTGACTGGTATCCCTACCACGTTGCCTCTATAAAAAATTACCCAAATTTTCACTAATGAGTACTTATACTCTACCCTTAATGCTAATACCTCTGGAAATTCTACATTCATTGGTTAATAGGCACAGTCGACGTTTTTAGATTTTTCACGGGTCATTCTCTTCAAAGATCTTTCAAACCTCCTCCCATTATCACTGCGTTGGGCGGGTCTAGGTTAGCATCACCCTTTGCTGTCGCGGTACTTGGAAAATCCTTGCTATGCCCCAATAATCCTTATAGCATCTACTTTCATTACATACTAAGAGTGACCTCGACAAGAGTAATCTTTTCCACGATTTACCATCCTTGAACACTCCATGCTTAATGCCGAGCCCTTTCCTCCTGCAGTTCTTTCAATGCCTATGCTAGTCCTACTGCCATGTTCGACATACCATACTCAATCGAACTCTTATATATATCTCACTTCATTTACTAAATAGCAGGAGAACGTAAACCACGTATGTAGAGGAGTACAACAATCCTAAGATAGGGCACTATATCAATCAAACGATATGCTGAAAACGTAGTAAGCCATACAGATCCTATGGACACTAGAACATGATGCTCTGATACCATCTATGACAACCTAATGCTCTGATACCATCTATGACACCCCGCCTAATTAAACGTCAGGTGATCAAGCCTTTATTAAATTAAAAATAGGTTTCTCAAATGGTTCATTCCTAGCATCACTGTCGAAAACCTTTTAATTACTAATCATCTAAGTGAAAATTAGACCGGTACCAAATTTTATCTTTTTTAAAACGGATAAATCAACCATGCGGAACAAAATATAATAATCACCATGTACTACAACCCAATCAACAAATATAAGTACAAGATAAAAAGAGTATTGTCGAAGAAACCATCGACTACAAATCCCAAAACAATAATAGAACAACCACTAGTCTAAAACTAAACATCTAAGACTTATACCGAACCACAAGTTCATACATAGAATGGTATAAGATCATGCACTAGATCTGAAAGAGAGATATTGTCGAATCAAAATCCTGTAAGCATCCACTATGTTACAGCCTCGAGTCCCTGGAATGAAATCAGCATGCATGGCGTCCATGTGGATGGACACCTAAAAGGTTTTGCAAATATATTTATAGCAAGAGTTAGTACTCAAAACATTTTGAAAATATTTAGCAAGCGTTTACCAGAATATAAAATGTGGTTATTGATTACACATGTTAGGTTCTCGTACACTCTCGTGAGTTTACTCACTCCTAATCTATTGTGCACACCTAATATTCTACACTTAGCCTACCTAGCCATATCTTCCAAGCTAACTAGGACTAAGTAATCATCTGAACTTATCTATACCTAAGTTCTCGTACTGCCCACACAGTACATCCATTTCATTAACATCTCGCGAAGGTTAATTAATACTCAAGTAACATTTCACCTATGTTATGTTTCAAAACTTCTCATTTAGTGTCACTACTAAATTCCTACAATTCTCACAATTTCTATCTTCCCACTTTTGTAATTAAGTTTCACTACTTAAATTAGTAATTAGATATTCTCTATCTAACATTACATTTCGTAATTAAGTTTGACAACTTAACTTTCCAGTTTGATATGTATCTTTAAATAGATAATATATATCAATCTACTAGTACACAGAAGTAGAATATCATTAAGTAATATATACTAAATACCAGTCATTACTATTTTGTCCCTTTTTACACACGTAAAGGACACTTGGTTCGGAATGATTCATCGACCCCATGTAAGAATTGGTTTGGAATGATAGATCGACCCCAATTATTTATATGCACAAATTCTGGCACGGACTCTTTCATCACGCCACCAGTTCAAAGGTTTGGTTCGACATTTTACATCGGCCCCAAACATATGATAACCCAATATTAGATCGGAATACTCCATCGACCCTAACATGTAATAACCCTACGTTAGTTCAGAATACTTAATCGACCCTAACGTAGTTAATTTAGGTATACATATCTCAACCAAATAGTTCATACAATTTAGTAGGTACACACCCGACCTATCAATCATACTTGCACGTAATATAGTATTCTCTTATATTAACCGTATCCGTCAATTTACGATTTCTCACTATCGCATTTATTTGAGTATTCACTCAACTCTAAGGGCCCTAGTTACCCCTCACGTAATATCAATTCAGTAGTTACCTTTGTTAACATACTGACCAAACAAATTTAAGCTCGCTCATGCTTTTCTGTAATTATATTCTTATCATCTCGAATTAGAATACATCACAATGCAAGCCTATGAATCTCCACTTTAATTCTCTAACAAAATTAAAGTCCAACGCACAATCATAGACCTATTTCCATAACATTATTCCAGAAATATATTTCATCAAGGTGCCAAACACTTCCCCGATAAAATTTTAGTCATTTGAGGCTTAAAAAGAAAGATCTTACATTTTCTCGCAGCCAAAACGAATCATAAATTTTCTGGCAGATTAAACACCCTCTAGTAAAATTTTAATGTCCCCCTCTACAGAACTCCGATTGAACTTCTTATAAGTTCATTGGAAAGCTAAAAGATATAACTTTCTATAAATCTGTGATTCACACTCTAATTCGAAGTACAACTCAAATCTTACACGTTTAAAGTCACGTAAAAATTCTGGCAGATTACTATGCTGGCAGATCAAACACACTATAGTAATATGTTGATTAATCCCTCTACAGAACTACGATTGACCTGATTCCAAGTTTATTGGATAGCTAAGAGATATACCTTTCCAGTAATGTATGATTCATACTCTAATTATATGTATAATTCAAATGGAATACGTTTAAAGTTATGTAAAAAATTATGGCAGATTGACATCTTGTGTTCGTCAACTAAACCCTAAGTCATTCAAGATTCATGTTCTTCAGCCAAGAACTCATAAGGATTCTATGTTAATCATCAAATATATTCAAATTTCATTTTACCTTTACTTAGGGATTCATTCCACATGCAACCCTACCCAAACATGTGATCAATTCAAACATTTAATTCAAGGATTTTCAATAGAATTAACCAATTCTTAAAACTCCCTAGACATGGGTATTATAACTTTAATTTGATTTGCAATAAACACTTGAATCATAGTTTGTAGGGTCCGATTATATGTTGTTGATGGTGGATTGATGTTCTTCTCCCTCCATCCTTCTTCCTTGGATGATTTGGGTACAAGATTCAAGTTCAATTCTTTAAGAATCCATTCTTAAGCTTTGGAATTGGTTTCCCCCTTCTCTTTAATGGCCTCTCTAAGTTTTGTAAGTTATTAACCCTAACCCCCAATTCTAATTACCCGATATAGGGTTCTAATTTTCGTAGGTCTTTTAACCTTAATTTTTAAAATGACCAAATTACCCTCAAAAGGTGCCGATTTGGTCTAAAATTGACACAGAATCCAAACTATACCCCTGGGTACACTATTCTCACTATTTTGACCAATCTGAAATCATTCGTGACCTCTAAATTATATTTCGAGTCACTTAAAATATATTTCTCATTCTCACCCTAAAAGGGTTTACACGTGCTAAGTAACTATTTACTACTCGCGCTAAGTAAATAGAAAGAGGCAATATTAATCAGTATCTATCTCTCGATCAATACTCCATATTCACAATTATTAATAAATCTCACTAAATTAATTTTCTTGCATAATTTGAATCAAATCGTATTTTCTCATTTAATTCTCTAATTTAATTAAACATTACCTAATAATTTATTTAAATAGAAATACTCAAAAATCTGGGGTATTACAAAAGAAAATCAAAATTTTTATGTACAAGTGTGCTATGTACCAGATGGTTAAGGTAGATCACCAGAGACTAGCAGGTATTCTACAGCCTTCGAGATTTCTATGTGGAAATAAGACAGAATTTTCATGGATTTTATCATTGGGTTACATGTGTCATATTGGGAACACGATGCCATCTGGGTGATTGTGGACTGTTTAACGTAAATTTCCCATATCGTAGTCACCATTGTGTTGTTTCAAACCCCACGTGAGAACGTGGCATAGCCGCACCCAGGGGGACTTCATCATGAGGAGTCCTGGAGTTCTTGTCTCCCCTTCTGCCGCATACTACAAGGTCAGGTTAATTTTTTAACATTTTTGGGACCTTCGGTGACTTGTCCCTTGCTGTAGTTTGACACCACGTCTATTTTTGGGTGCAATACCCTTGGTAAGTGTGGATTTTGTGCGAATAAAGGGGTTTCGTTGGTTGTTCAGAGTCCCTAGTTTGTTTCATAAGGATAGTTTTTTAATCTGCGGTTGGTCCATAGACTCTTATTATGCAACTTTGAGAACCGTGTTATGAGTGTGGAAATTGTTAGACATCCAACTTATTCTGTGTGCTTCCTTAATTCTATGCTTATTATTTCTCTTTAAATTGATTGATTATTGTTTGATGATTTTACAACTTGTTTAGAGACTTTTGTGCGAGGTTCCCTCAAAATATAAACAGGTGCTCAGGTTGGAAAATGGTATCACTGGTAGGTATCGAAACGTCACTTCAACCAGTGTAGGTACATAAGATTTTCTTATGCGTGACTCCGTGATTTTACATATATAACAAATGGCCGTTATTGTGCGAGAAAGATCGAATTTTAGATAGTTTGATAGATAGAAAGGTTATAGATGTGTGTATCTCTGTTGTTATTAGTTTATACATTTTAGCACGTTTATATGTAGAAATATGTTTGGGATGTCCTACCTTGAGACAGTTTGATAACTCATTTTAGTTACTTAGGTGTAATGGATGAAAGTTGAGAAATGTTTGCATCTTGATGTAGACAATATATCAAGAGACATATTGCTGAGGCTCTAGCTCACCAGAAATAGTCAGTATTGCGCTCACATACCCAAGGAGACTTAGGATTAGGGCCAACATAGTTCCAACAAAAGGGGTTATATTAGATATAAGGGAACGTCAAGAGACATATTATGAGTCCAGAACTTCACGTGTTTAACTTGGTATAGCGCCCACATACACAAGGATACGTAGAATCAAAGTCAACTATAAAGGCAAATTTCAAATAGAGTAGATTTGTATGTTTTTTGGATTTATACCATGTTAAAGTAAATCTCTTTGAGTTATAGGTTAGGAATTGAGTTGTTGACCTTTCAAGCCTATGGCGTGGTTTCTTTAAGATGTATTGGCTAAGTTAGAAAGTCTATATCATCATGCCGTGTTTTACGCTCGTTTCAATCTTCATATTTCGAGGATCTCTCAGGTATGGATGCAGACATATTTTGATCCTTGGATATTTAATAAATGGGTCTTAGGGTTTTATAAAAATTGTTTTTAAAATGTCTTAAAATGTTTTTATCTCTTTTAATATTTTTTAGAAGGAAAATATGTTTTTGTGCAAACTTTTGAACGACGTTGGGTTTGTCATTTGATCAAGTACATGAGAACAACATAGAACTAACTTCGAATGAGATCGATTTTGGAAACTTTTGGTTTGTTCTGGAGTCCATTTGGAAATTTCATTTGCAAGGTATTCAAAAGAGACGCATGAATTTGTTCAAACGAGATGTACTTAGTTCTAAAGAGCTTGCAAAATTTTAAAGGTCCCGAGATTTTCAAAACTTCTTTCGATCCTTAACTTGTTTTCAACAAACCTCCTATAAAGAGGAGTCAGGAGAAACATTATTTTGAGAGAAATTCTTATGTTTTGAGTTTCCAAACTGGAGAGCTCTGTGATAATCATTTCTCTCAAAACATAAGAATTTCTCTCAAAATAATCATTTCTCTCAGAGATGTGGAGAATTTCTGTGACTAAAATTATTTCTGTAAACATTATTTTGAGAGAAATTCTTATGTTTTGATAATTTCTGTGACTAAAGCTCTCTAGTTTATGGTGACTAAAATTTATTCTCCACATCTTTTTCATAATCATTTCATACGACGGATTCCATATTTGCAGTTTATGCATGGTGGAGTTTGTGGTGTGGTGTTACGGTGAAGAAATGGTCGATTTTATGTTCCAATCTGTTATCGATTTTTGAACTATTCGGTCGATAGTGAGGCATATGTGAACTAACACATTATGGCAGTTACATGGGTGGTTTCCAAAGTTGTCATTGAGGAGGAGAGGTTGAAGATCCAATATGCACCAAGGCTTGCAAGGGCGTCAAATCGTTTTGTAAGTCATCTATCAAATTCTATAAATCATTTATCCTCGTACATCGGGCGTTGTGATTTATTTACTTTATTTCATCCCACATGCACCTAGATGCATGCTTAGGTTAATATAAAATTAGTTAATGAATTTAAGCACAACTCTATTTAAACTGATGTTAAGTTTGATTTGGGTAACTTGTTTAATTGAACTTTAAAATTGAAAATTTTAAAAATAGTTATTTGTCTATTTTTCACCCTTTGCCATTTTAGAATCATTTGGGACAATAGTGTGTTCTCCAATTGGTATCAGAGTGGGAACACTAAGTTATCCTGTACATCCATCTTTTCGTGATGTTTTAAGGTTACTTAGGTTTATATATATATATATATATATTGTGTTTGTTTCTCTCCTTCGATGGGTTATCCTAGTGATAAGATTTTGATGCATTTATAGATGATGAAGACTTTGATATTCAAGATGAGTTTAATGAGTTTCATAATCGTGCTGAAAAATTAGCTCTTTTCAATTTAAAGTTTGCATAAAGAATTAAATTTCTTAAAAAAGAAATTTTAAATTTTAAATAAAAGAAAATTGTTTGCAAACTATTCAAACTCAAAGTGATATAATTCATGAGAATCTCATGGATGTGAATTGTGATTTTAAAAATTAAGAAGTGTTCAAGAAAGAGAGTAATAATAGAGTCTAGTTTTTAGAGAATGAATTAAAGTTCTGTAAAATTCTTAAGACTAAGGTTAATGAACAAGTCATTGGGGATAATAATAAATCGATAAAAGTTATGAAGAGACGTGAGAAGACTCTTTGGAATAAGCTCTTTTGTATTGAGGGGGAGAAAGATAACCTTTTAGGAATGACTGAAAATTTGAAGAATGAGTTCCTATCATTTGAGGAGTCTAATTCTTTACTTGAGTCTATTATTTTGAAGTTAGAAGATGATCTAAGAGACTCCAGTATTGTTGGTAGTATTAGTATTGGCTTCGATAATACAAATGATTTCACACCTAAATCTAAGACCAATGTTTGTTTTAGAGTTTCAACATTTGATAAGGACGTTAGACAAGGTCAACCTATAGGTAACATTTATTGATTTTACACATGTTTGCATTGTGGCAGGAAAGGTCATCTTAGAGTATTTCATAATGATCTTAGAAGATGTCCTAGGAAGTCTAGATCTATTGTTACCTTTCTTCCCCAAAAATAGATTCATTAGGTGTTCCTCTATTTAGGTTAGTAAATTCGTTTTGGAGGCGCTAAATGTTAGACAAATTGATTCTCTCATTCTTACACATGACTCTTCACATGCTATATCTCTTGGGTGATTGCTTACATGTTTTCATACACTGGATTTTGTACTTCATGTTATAACTACTTTCTACTTGTACGATGTGTATCCTAGTTTTTTTTTCCTTTTTTCTTTTTTAGGGACTTAATGAGAAAAATACAAAAATATTTTGTTTGTCTTTTGAATTGTTTTTGTTAAATTAGTATCATTTTGGAAAATGTTTAAAAATGCAAAGATATTTTTCTTATGTGTAGTTTTGTTTTATACATTTTATGTGACATATTGGAGTGTTTAAATCCACTTTATTCCATGTTTCCATGTGTATATGACATTTGATTATGATTTTAAATTATTAGATTTTTCTTAATCATTCTTGCGTGGAGTAGTATCAAACTGACTTTCTTAATGGATTCAGTTTGTATATGCCTCCACATGCATGAGATCTTTTGGATTTTAACTGCATATGTTACATGAGCCAAGTGAGATGTTCTCCTAATAATCTTTTCATTACACACACACACACACACACACACACACACACACACATATATGATTGGGGAATTGGTGCATCCAAGAATCATTGACTGCGAGTTTCTGATTTTATTAAAAATATGAGTGTGCACGAAAAAGGCTACAATGGGAGAAATATTCCTCACATAAAAGACCACCGTTAGCAAGAGCCTGAAAAATTTAGAGGGGAAAAAGAAAAATATATTACCGAGGTCAAATTTTTGTTTCATTGATTTTTCATTTAAATTGGTGTCTTCAAAATATGGGAGTTAAAAAATGATATATCTAAATTTCGAGGGAGTTATAAGATCAAGATCAACGAGTTTACATAATGAGTCCTAGTTACTTAATGTTTAAATCTATTGATTTGTGAATCATCAATATTTTCAAGCCTAGTATGCTTTGTGTTTCTTTGCTCATTATGAGTTCATTTTATCTATCACTATAAGGCTATATATATATATATATATATATATATATATATATATATATATATATATATATATTTTATAAAGTTAATGTAGTCAAATAGAAGTCATTGGATATTTTTGAATGATTGGGTCATAATTCATTTATTTCTAATTCGCGCCACTTCTTTCCGTTCCACAATGATTAGGTCATAAGTCATTGGATACTATGCTAGTGTGTAAAAAATATGTATTTTATGTCATTTTATGTTATATATATAATAATGCTCTTGTGCGGACCAATCAACATTTTAAGAATGCGGATCGGACATGTCTCACCTAATGGTGCGCCTAAAAATTATTGCCTAAATTATAGGCACACTCTCTCTTTTTTCTGGGCTCACCGCCAGGTGACACATGTCCGGCCCGCACTCTTAAAATGGGGACTAGTCCGCACAAGAGCAGGACTGTACACACACACACACACACACATACACACACACATACTTGAGAAAGGCCTGTTGATATAAACAAGTGTGGTCTCCTCTTGGATTCGACCCGACCAGGTTTAGCTGACCTTACTCAACACCCATCAGACTCATGTACGCATTGGCCAACTCAGAGTATGCCCACCTTCAATAGTCACGACCTTCAAGACCTTGTCCTCAGCATTTATAGTCACTCGACAAGATATATTCGCCAGTCCAAGCTGTCTCCGTTATCTTGTCCCTCTCATGTGTCAGCCTCATACCACGCTGAGAGTCTGAGACCTTACTAACCGTCCTGAGATGATATTTTGCATCCTTCATTATCGTCCCCTTGGGAGATCATTCTTCAGTCTCGACTCAGCCAGGACCTTCGTAGCCGACCTTGATATCTCACATGACACACGTGACTTGTTCATCACAAGCCCATGTGGACATAATGTTATAATAGATCTTCAGCCCATGTGGGAGAATATTTCATCATCATGACATACTTCTGCAGGGACATCTGCCCCCTCTTTAATGGTTGCTCATCCTATGCACCTCGAGTGCTTGCTTGAGGGGTGTACTGTGCACCCCTAAACCTATATAAACCATCTTTTTCTTCTTCATCTTCATGAATCGAGTAATTGATAACCCTATTGAAACTCTGTCATTTTGTATATATAGAGAGAAATCTTGTGTGTAGATGACCATAGCCTTTTAATGCCTTATTATAATGCAAAAAACACCCTCACCTTGCATAGTGGAGTAAGTTAAGGCTGAACCACTTATATTTCTTTGTCTTCCCTCTCATTCATCCCCTTATCTTATAATTATGCTTCCCTATAAATATCACCATTGTTATACATATCTAGAGATTTAGTAATTCACACATTTGGAGTGGTTATTCATAGAATCATCATTTTTGGCGCCCTCTATAGGAAGATATTTTCTTCTTCCTCTTCATTTTTCATCTTAGACTCTCACTTTTTCCTCTTATGGTTGTCCAGTTCCACCATTATGGTAATGTCACCACCATTTCCGAGATGGGTTGGTGTTCTTAAAGCTTTCGGCTTACTCAAAGTTCATCAAGCTTACGTTACTTCCAATCGTCGAAGATATGGCATCCGAATTACCTCTAGATGCCGGCCCAAGCTCAGGCTAACCACCACCTCAGCCAGAAATGGATGATATGGTGATGGAACTATGATCCTTGGTGTCCAAACAACATAATATGCAGACAAAATTCATGGAGTTTAGCCAAAGAATGTTAGGAAGGTCAGGTTCCCACGTGACCCCGCGATGAAGATTATTACTCCAGTCACCAGAGAGATAGTGGATTCAGTGATCGGGGGACCACCCCCGGTCCCATAGAAAGAGGACCGGTGCCATCAATGGTGGAGGGACATTGGTGATACTAGGTATATTAGCCTAGAAAAACAAGTCCAAAACTGTCCATATTATCGGGCCTATGACGAAGAAGAATATTAGGATACGTATGACATTTTTGATGACATAATTTTCCCAGGCCTCATCTATTAAGGAAATAGCACTCACTCGACACTTAATGGCCTTCCAAAAACATCAGCATTTAACAGTCTCAGCCCTAAAGGAGATTTATGTGATCTTCTCTCCTATTCTTGTAGTAATCCTCCATCTAGGGGAAATGATAGGTGTTATGATGATTATACCAGAAGGGGTCGAGATAGGGAGGAGCAAAGAGAAGTCAATAGACGCTAAAGGATAGTGTAACGAGAGCTAGTACAAGTTGTGGTTGTGCCAGAAGGAGGTGATGTTAATGTTGTCACTTAGGACAAGACTTGGAATAGGTACATTCAAAGGTTAGAAGATAAGATCGTTACTCTGATCAGAAGTCGAGGCCTCAATTGATGAGGCTATACAGAGGGGTCTCCTTTTGTTACAAGGATCATGAGTTTTCTTACCCCTGCAAAATTTTTAACCTCATACTATCATCCCGAAGTATGATGAGAGTTCCAATCCCATGAATCACATAGAGATGTATTAGTTTGCGACCGATATGTTCTCAAACCCTAATGAGATGAGGTGCATAGAATTTTCTAGGACCCTCATATGTGCTGCCCATATATGGTATATAGCTTTGCCTAAAACTCCATTGATAATTTTAAAGCAGTTGGCAGAGAAGTTTATATAAAATTTCTTCTACGGCATGAAGTCGTCGAATAAGGTAACTCACACCTTGAATGTGACGCAAGGAAAGAATAAGACTCTAAGGGATTACATCTCTATTTTCAACAAGGAAAAACTTGAGGTGGAAGATTAAGATGAGAAAATTGCTATGACAGCCCTTATTAGTGGGTTACAGCTGGGCAAATGATCTGGAAGCTCATTGAAGATCCTAAAAAGACCATGACTGAACTCCTGGACTCGACCGGGAGGATTATGAACATGGAAGAGGCTAAAGATAAATTTTCCAAGTATAATCCTTTAACGGTTAGCGCGTATGTGATCCTCAAGGAGATCAAGGACGATAGCTAATTTTGATGGCTAGAGAAGTTCAAGTCACCTCTTCACAATAGGGACAAAATAAAATGGTATGAGTTTCACCAAGACCATGGGCATAAGACCATGGGCTAAAGATAATTTAAAAAAAAATAACACAATGGCAGAAAAAACGATAATCGTAGACGAAAGTCCCTCCAAATAAAAAGGATGATGAGTCTGATAGTAAAAGGGACAACCATAATCTACAAGACAAAATTCGTGGTGCTAGGGGTCGGTTTGCACATGATATCCTATGATGTTGAAATGATCATCGATGGCCTAGAAGGTGGAGGCTCAGAACCGGCTAACCGAAAAGCGCGTGTTGTGGAGGAAAAGTTGGCGCCTAAGAGAATGGATATTAAATTAGTCAAAATAGAGGGAAAGCCGAGGAAACTAAAGAAAGTTAATATAGACACCCTAGTGGTGGGATTTTCAAGGCTAGATTTCAAGGGGATTCTAACTCCTCATAATGATGTTTTCGTCAGTAGCACCATGGTCCACGGGTATGATGTATCCCTTATCCTTGTTGATGGTGGTAGTTCGATCGACGTGATGTTCTGATACTGTTTCAAAGGTCTGAAGCCATGCAAGAAGAGACTGGTCCCCTACCATCAGTCGCTGATCGACTTCAACGGAGAGAAGGTTCATTCATCGGGGATATTTAAAATAGATTTTTGTATGGGCACCTGGTCGAGGTGTCATACCAAGAAAGTGAAATTTTTGTCATGTACGAGCATATCTTCTCAGCCTATAACATCATTTTTGGGAGAGTATCACTCAAGGAGTTTGAGGATGTGCCTTCTACAGCTCACCAAATGATAAAATTGATGAATCCTTATGGAATAGAGGAGGTTGAAGTTAAACAAGTGGAGGATCACGAGTGTTATTTTAGCTCAATCGAAGAGAAATAGAGGACCATAAGAAGGCTACTGCTTCCTATAATATATATACACTAGACCTAAGGGACGAGAGGAAACTGAAAAAGGCGATCCCATTGAGGAGGTCAAATCCATCGTCCTCAGTGAGGACGAGCTAAAAAACCATTCAAATCGGGAGATCATTAAAGAAGGATGTACAAAAACAATTCGTGAAGTTGTTAAGAATAAAATAAAGTATATTTACCTGTATCCATGAAGACATAATGTGGATAGACCCGGAGGTTATCTATCACTCGTTGAATATTGATGAAAAAGTGAAGCCTATAAAGCAAAAGAGAAGAATTTATGCGAGAAATTGATATAAGGTCATTCAAGACGAGGAGAAGAAGATCCAGTTAACTGAGTTCATTAGATAACTTCAATATCGAGATTGGTTGTCCAACGTTTTTATATGCCGAAGGGGAATGGCAAGTGGAGGATGTGTGTCAACTTCACTGGCCTGAATAAAGCTTGTCCCAAAGACAACATCCCCTTAAATTGATCAGATGGTCGATGCTATGATTGGACATGAGTTAATGAGTTTCATGGACCCGTATTCAGGTTACAACCAAATTTTTATGCATGAGTCTGTCATTCATAAAACTTCCTTTTTCATGAATAAAGGGACGTATTGTCATAAGGTAATGCCGTTCACCCTGAAGAGCGCAGGGGATACCTATCTGAGGTTGGTAAACACGATGTTTGACGACCTGATTAGGAAAACCATGGAATTCTGCGTGGATTACATACTAACCAAGAGTCTAAAGGTTGAGGATCATGTGGACGATATTGAATCCATGTTCAACATAATGGTTAAATTCAAGATGAAATTGAATCCATCTAAGTTCATTTTCGATGTCAGCGCGGGGAAATTCCTCGACTTCATCGTCAACCATAGGGTATAGAGGCCTTCCAATATTAAATCTCTCACTGATATGACTATGCTGAATAATATCAAAGTTTTCTATACACTAACAAGATAAGTCAAAATACTCAACCATTTCATCTCTCACGCAACGGATAAGTGTATTCCATTTTTCAAGATTTTATGGAAAGCCTTCACTTAGGATAAAGAGTGTGAGTAGGGGTGGCAATTCGAGTTAGTCGTGTCATTTTTGGGTCTTGTTGATTTTGATTTAAGTATAAGTTTTGGGTACCCTTAAATCTATACAAGTTAATCGTGTCTTGTTCGGGTCATTTCGGGTTATTACCATAAACGGTTTATCGTGTCAAAAATTGCCAGCCCTAAGTGTGAGAAAGCCTTCCAGGAGATAAAAACTTACCTGAGGTCACCCATGCTACTATTTCGACCCATTCAAGGGGAGAAGTTATTTATGTACTTAGATATATTTGAGTCTGCAATCACTGAGTGCATTATCTGTGAAGATGAGGGTGTACAAAAGTTAGTGTACTTTAATAGCAAGGATTTGTAAGGTCTCGAGCTCAAGTATTAGAGAATGGAAAATTTGGTTTACATGCTTTGAGGGTGTACATGCTTTAAGGAAGATGAAGCCGTAATTTTAGGCCCATAAAATGGTGGTGCTAACCGACACTCCTTTAAGGCACATCATATATAAACCTGAGAAATCAGGTTGGTTAATCACTTGGTTAATTGAGGTAGGTGAGTTCTATATCATTTACCATCCAAAGAGTGCCATTAGATGGCAAGATTTGGCAAATTTCCTTACCGATTTTACATGGGACGAGGTCGTCCAGAGAGAGGTTATTGTGGATGTTATCCCGACCGACACTACGAAACCCGACACCAATGAAAAGGATTTCCTATTCAAAGAGGGAGTATTTTATGAGGGTCATTTCTCGAGGGAAGTACGACTTGGATCCTACTTGTTGATGACTTTTCTTGTGAAAATGGTAGTGACACTGGGTTGATACACTTGGCTCCAGACAAAATAGATATTGGGTATGGGTTGAGATTCAGATTCAAGGCATAACAAAACTTGCCAAGGTGCTGAATGTTGGAAAGATTACCATCCACAAAGACTCGTAGTCGGTCGTGAACAAGATTTTGGTCATTTAGGAGGCCAAGGACGAGAAGATGTCCAAATACATAGCGCGAGTCAGGATAGTAAAGACAAGATTCCTGGAGGTTAAAATCATAAGAATACCTCGTCTTGACAATATCCAAGTTGATTTCTTGGTAAGGATAGAGTCAGTAACAAGGATAAAGATCAAGCGCGCAGTTCCGGTGGAAGTTCTGCACAGGTCGGCCATTGAAGAAGATCATCGCAGGGTTGAATTTTGCTTGAACTTGAATTTGAGAGATGAGTGGATGTATCCTCTAATTAATTACATATTGGATGGTGAGCTTCCAGATTCCAAGTTCGAGAGAAATAAGCTCATATATATGGCTGAAAAATTCATTATCGTAAAAAATGTTCTATAAAAGAGGGTTCCTGCTACCCCTGATCAGATGTGTTCAACCCTCAGAGGTTGACTATATACTGTAAGATGTCCATGAAAGGTCATGTTCATGTCACATAGGTGGACTATATCTTTCCAAAAGGATTGTTAACCAGGATTATTGGTGGTCGTCACTAGTGAAAGATACAGCTGATTCCGTGAAGAAGTATGACAAGTGCCAAAGATTTACTAGTATTCTTCATCATATTCACCAACCACTCACCTATATCACCACAGAGTGGCCATTTGAAGTTTAGGTAAATGACTTAGTAGGTACTCTTTTAAAGGAAGCATGCAATTATCAATATTTGATTATGGCTATCAATTATTTTTTGAAGTGGGTAGAGGCCGAGGTAATGACTTCCATTATCGAGGTAAAAAAATTCAAATTTATTTGGGTAAATATCATTTGTAGATATGACCTACCCCACACCTTAATATCAGATAATGGAAAGTAATTTAAGAATAAGTCCTTCGAGGCCTACTGCGATAGAGTCGGCATAAAGTAGTTTTACTCAGCACCTGGCGGACCCCAATTTAATGGCTTGACTGAGGTCATGAACTGGATGATACTTGATGGAATTAAAAAATAGCTTAAGGATGCAAAGGGTTTGGGGATATAGGAGCTACATGTGGTCCTATGCGCTTATAGGACGACTGAGATGACGCCGATAAGAGAAACATGGTTTATGCTTGCCTATGGGTCTGAGGTAGTCATCCCCACTGAGTTTGGACTCCCCATCTACAGAGTTCAAAACTATGATCCCGAAGGTAATGAAGACGGGAGGAGGCTAGATTTTTGATTTTATTGAAGAAAGATGGGAAGATGTCGAAGTCTGACAGTCCGCTTATCAGCAGAGAGTTTACAGGTTCTATAACAAGTGAGAGAAAGCCACGACGATAGTAGTGGGTGATCATATTCTGAATAAAGTTTGGTAGAAGATGAATAAGATTCACCCTAATTATCATGGACCATATAGAATAACTGAATAGGTCATCCCAAGGTCCTACAAGTTGGAAAACCTAGATGGTGAACCATCATCCAACCCTTGGAATGCGGACCATCTAAAAAGATAGTACCAGTAGTCTTTTAGTTTCTTCAATGTCTTATTCCTATTCACTTGTACGATAATGAAGTATCAATGAAAAAGTTCAAGTGTTGGCTCATATTTATTAGTCGTGTTTTGCATGTTTTGAAATATACTAAACTAAGAAACATTAGTTTATGAAGAATTAATTATAATTCCTTCTTAGTGATACGAGAGTGCATGAGGAGTCTCCTCTCTTTATACACTCTCAATAACGCCGAGAGGGGGGAAACAGTGTGGTAACACCACTTAGGTGGTGAAAAACACAAAATCAAATAAAAAATAATTTAATTATGGTTGTATAAACATTATATTATGGTTAAATGAGGGTCAGAACCCACTCGATGATATGAGAGTGCATAATGAGATGAGTATAGTCCATATACTTTCAAAAATGCTGAGAGGGAGGCCAATTGTATGACATCACTTAGGTGGTGAGAAACATAAATTAACAATCATTAAGTATGGGGGCTTGAACATCATTTTTATGATGAATTACTGATTTTAACTCTCCCGGTGATACGAGAGTGTAAGAAGGGACGAGTCTCATTCATACACTTTCAACAACGCCAAGAGGAGACTCATTGTATAACATCACTTAGTGGTGGGTTTAAAAATATTAAATGATGTGTGAGAAGTGTAATCATTGCCATTGCTTGAAACATCAGTTGATGGTGAAAAAATAACAACAGGTGGACACAACACTTTAAAACATTGGAATAAACATTGTCATCATATAGTAATTCATCAAAACATAATATGGTTCAAAATTACAAAGTTTGTTTGTCAGGAAGATAAGAGGAATAAAAAATTACATTAGAAAGGATATCAGCCCACAGACGGCCACCCTAGAATATTGTAAGAAATCTAAGCCTTAGACTTCTTCTCGGCCTGCTCCTAGACGACATTATCTGTGGCCAATTATGTGTGTACTTTATCTCCCACCTGTCCAACATCGACTTCTTCAGTTTTCGTCAGGATTTACATCTTCGCTAGGGGTTCAACCTCCACCTAGGCTAGAGCAGTGGCGACCAAGGGATTAGAGAAGTGGAAATCTTTGAAGTCCTTCTCCAATAAGCTCGAGACTTCAAAAAACTTCAATAAAGCCCAATAGCAACCCGTTCTAGCTCCTTGTTCAAGATATTAGAAGTCGTAGTAGCCAAACTCATATGAGGATTTAAATTCCTCCATAACATTCTTATTAGCCTTCGTCTCGACTTTCTTAACCTCAGCTTTATTTTTGTCTACCAAAGCCTTCAAAGAATCATCGTAGTCCTTCTTCATAGACTCCTGAGCATCTTAGTTATCCTTTTTCAGGTCTTTCACAACCATCTTATGGGAATGATCCTTATCTTTCAGCTCTTTCTTCAGATGTTTCTCAGCCTTGATAGCCTCTTAGGCTTGCTAAATTAGAGGCAACTGGCCCTGGACCAATTGGCCAACCTTAAATAAGTTCAGGATAGACTGTAAGGGAAAATAATAGGAATTAGTATCAGCCGAGGTTACACTTGGGAAAGTGAAGAAATCAGTACAAGGGTAAACTTAGAGGATTACCTGGGTGGCCTTATGGAGGCTAAAGTCACAAATATATATGGGGTATATGGCCTCCAAAAAGAGATTTTCAGACTCGGGGAGGATGGATCCGATGACTACTTTGACCCTTTTTTGGTCATCAATCAAGGAGTCTAAGCTGATGGAAAGCTGGGATAGATGAGCATATACAATGACGTCCGAAGATATTGAGATAGTTCGATAAGACCCCCTAGACGAGTTGACCTGTCGACCCTTTTTGGATTGGGGAAGAATGGGTGCATTATCTATGGACTCCTTTCTCTTCTTTAAAGCCTCGATTTAGCCAGGGCCTCCTGTATTGTACTTTTTAGTGTGGGCCGGTGATGTGGGATTCCTGAGCATCTTATTTAGCATATTGGCAAGGCTTGGAGGTGCCATCTTCAAAATTGATTCGGATGTATTGGTCGGATGACCTATAACACAAAAGAGGTTAGTATCAGCATGAATAATACGAGGCGACACCACAGTTATAATTAATTGCATAACTCAGAAAGGGGATTAACCCCCCATACCCATCGTTTTTGAAAAATGAGAACTCACCAACTTCTCAAATTCCACGAGTCCACCTCACTTTCCTTAACACCTTATCTTATTTATCATATCTCGAGCATCAACACTTAGGTTGAGGTTAAGTTTGGATGACATTGGGGCGTTGGCCCATTTTAGGGGGACCCTCGACTCTGAAGAATTATAAGAAGCGTTGGATTCGAACGACCAAGCTCCTGACGTAAAGAAGTATCAGGGCTTCTATTGATGGATAGAGTTTTGATTAACCATCAATACCTTTTTTATGGTTTTCCTAGCTACGAGTTGATAGTATCCAATATGGTTCTTTGTGCAAGACACATTATAGCATGCCTAGAATACGATAATTGGAAGGTCGACTAAGTGAACCATCTTCTAGAATTGGATGAAGTTGAGAATTAACCTCCAGGCATTGGGAGAGAGTAGGGATGGGGAAAGCCCCAAACTGGCCAGTATAATTCGTCAATGAGGTGGATGGGAAGTCTAAAGACAACCCTAAACATCTTCTCGTAAACCTCTATCTCACCATCTTGATCGTCAAACACTTTCTCACTATCAACCGGAACTCTCATATGAATGGATGGTTTAATCCAAAATAAATTCCTCTAAGTTGGGAGGTCAGCCTCTCTAATCATGCTTTGGAAGGTTTGGGCATGTGAGGTATCAAGTGGATATTCATCATTAGTGTTAGTGTTATTTTTAACTTTAACAGTTAGGACCCCAACATGAAGCCTCTCAGCAAATTTATGGTTTGGAATGACTCAAAATGGAATACCCATTCGGGGTAAGGGATATAAAATGTTGAATTTTGACTCCTCAGTGTCCAGGATCTCGAGAGACTTGTCGTGATTGCTAGAGTCAGTATCCCCCGAATCATCCAGTCGAGATGAGAGAACTTCCATGGCTTCCATAAAAGAGTCTTACTTGTCAGACTTCTCAGAAACAAAAGGGTTGTAGCCCTAAGAAGACGACAATATGTGGGACAAAGTTACAGACATTGTGTCACTTATGATCTCAATGATAATTGGTTCAGATGACTTTAGGTACGATAAGAAGAAAGGAGGTGAACCACAACTAATGGGGTTGTTTTGATAGGAAGTGTGGCCTTTGCCTCAGCTTTGCATTTTGCCTTAGCCTCAGCCTCAAGTATCTCCCTATAAATACTTTCCATAAGGTGCGGGTATTATTCATCTAGCCCGTTGAGGTTTTTTTAAATTCAAACACCTTTTGTGCTGACCATGGTTAAATAAAACATCTGGAGGGAAAATAAAATGATTTTCCTTAGTTTTTCATCCTAAAACAGTATAAGAACAAGCTGCCAAAGAAGATGATCAGAGCTTGCCAGAAAATGCACATGACTTAAAATTCAATGTTCGTCCTAAAAACCTATTACCTAAACCCTTGGCTATCTTGAAAAACCCAAAGAACCACCTAAAAGGCTGTCACAATAACCATTAGCACCATCGAAAAACTTATAGTTCGACGGATTACCCAAATATGTAGAGAAAAAACAAAAAATGATGGAAACCAAGAGAAAGGAAAGGAAATGATAACCTGAGTAAGAACAAAATAAACTTGGGAGGAGGAGGAAGCCTAGAAATCGTCGGATGGACACTGGTTAGAGAGCGATAGGTGGTTAGAAAAGATAAGCGAGAACGAAGTAAATGTGAGAAGAAAGATAAAAGAGGTTGAATTCAAAATATTTTAAAGATGTAATCATTGCGCACGAATATCGAATCATCCACTCATTTGGTTTCAAATCCATAGGGTAGACCTGCAACCTCCAATTCTTATACGACATGCCAACCTAGGATATGGAAGAGAGGTGTCTAATCCAAGGACACATGTTTAACATCCTCGATCTGACACAGAAAGGACATCCTCTACATAAGGCATGCTAGTTCACATCCTAAGTAGAAACCTTTAACTCTAGGGGGTTATGGGAATATACCCATCATCCTTTCATTCACATTGAAGACTAATGGAGAGGGGTGATTAATATACACAATTTTGGTCTCGTCTTGGACTCGACTCGGCCCGACTTATCTAACCTTACTCAACACCCATTAGACTCATGCACTCATTGGTCGAACCTATATAGGTCCACCTTTAACACTTTCGGTCTCTTAGACCTCATCCTTAGCATTTATAGTCACTCAATAAGATATGTTTGCCAGTCCAAGTTGTCTCTACTGTCTTGATCCTCTCATGTGTCGGCCTCATACCACGATAAGAGGACAAGACCTGACTTACCATTCTGAGATGATATTCTACAGTCTTCATGGTAACCCCCTTCGAAGACTATCCTTCAGTTTCGGCATGGCTAGGACCTTCATATCCTATCTTAAAATCTGACATAGAACACATGACTTATACATCATAAACCCACGTGGACATACCGTTACAATAGATCTTTGGCCCATGTGGGGGGATATTTAATTATCATGACATACTTGTGCAGGGAATAGGTGGTTCCTCTCTAATGGTTGCTCATTCCACGCACGCAGGTTACATTCTTGAGGAGTACAATCTGCACCCCAAGCCTATATAAACCTTCTTCTTTGTCATCTCATTGGATTGAGTAATTGAGAACCATACTAAAAATCTGTCATTTTGTATATATATAATGAGAAATCTTGTGTGTATGTAACCATGGGCTTTTATTGCCTTATTATTGTGCAAAAACACACCCTCACCTTGCACAGTGAAGTAAGCTAAGAATGAACCCCTTATATTTATGTGTCTTCCATCTCTCTTATCCCCTTCTATTACATTTATGCTTTTGTATCTATATCATCATTGTTATACATAGCTACAACTTGAGTAATTCACACACTTGGACTGGTGATTCAGCACCTCATCACCTGTGCCTGAAGGTATGAAGAAAATTTTCTAAAGTATTGAATGTGTAAATAGTTTAAGTCAGTTTTTTTACAGCACAAAGGTGAAAACAATTTAGAAAATTTGGACAAAATTTTATGTGTTCATAAGACTATCCACCCTATTTAATAAATTAAAAATAGTCTACAACAACAATACTAATGGTTCGTCTTGGACCTGGTCTAAACATCATAGCCCTCAAATACTAATTTAAGTCGTAAAGTTTTTTGATAACACAAAAGTTTAAAAAATTTAAAAATTTTAGGAAGAGTTTCATTTGTTTGTAGGACTATCCACCCAATTTAAAAAAATAAAATAAAAAATTTAATAAAAACAATTCTATCACAATTATACAATTATGATAAAAATATCAAATGAGCATCTAGTTCAATAAACACTAATTTTGGGATCAAGATTTTCTTCGAAGAGAGTTTTCACCGCGATACAATATCAAGTATTGTAAGTACTATCACAGTTGGGAAACTGAACAAAATAAAGAATCAAGCAGGGCGGATATACTTTTTTTATGAGAGTGAAACAATATAATCAAATATACATAATTAAGATTAATGAATACTAAAAAATATTTGGTTCTTATTTTATTCCCTAAAAGAAATGAAAATATGTATCGATGTTGCTTTAACGAATAATTAAATGTCCAACATCTTCCCAAGTAGTTGAATTTTATTTTATTAACATAAAAGAGAAATAAATTTTTAGTAAGTTACTTTTTTAGAAGTTACTCCATCATATGGGTTGCTACCACATTGTTGGCGTCTTAATCAATAAAATTAAACATCTTTTAAATATACTCATAACTAATTCTAAACTCCTAGAGAGTATTACCAAATTATATGACGAACTTATAAATGCTCATAAGCCACTCCGTGAAACTTGTAGAACCAATTACTATAAAAAGAAGACACATTAAGATTTTTTTTAAAACGTAAAAATAGTTCAAAAACATGATTAAAATCTTAAGACAAACATTTACATCTCTTAATAAATCCAAATCTATCATTTGTGATATACATTCTTAGTTGTGTCCACTTAACCTTTTATGATATATCCTCTCATTCATACAACGAATTTGTTGTACCAATGCACCATTACTCAACCTCAACTAACAATATGTAATTAGTATTCAAGAAGAATATAAATATCAAATCATGAGATCATTCTTCACAAAAAATCAAATACTTTAAAATCATAAGTTTAGAAAACCATCATTGAAAAAGTTATAAACAAAAGGTTTTGAGTCTTTAAAGGCTAGTCTTGGTTTAACAAAGCAAAATCGTAGTTTTGTAAAACCCACTTTAAGCCAACTTATAATTATCTCAACATAAAATTTTCACTTATGTCGCATTATAGAAGTAACCCATCAATTTCTATTCACGTTTTTAACATTTCCTTAGTAACATATCTCTTAACAAGAAGTGACAAAATAAATGAAATTTAGAAAGATGAAACCCCATTTCAAAAACATAAGCACCAGATAGTTGAAAGAATAAATACCCTACTTCACCCGTTTTTTTCAGTAGATGAGAATAAGCCAAAATTGGAAGGCATTAATATATCACTTATTATTATGTACCTTAAAATAAGTGAAGAGCCTCTATACAATCTAAGAATAAATGACGTTATCAAGATGCACAACCCTTTCAAGACATCATAAATATGACCCACAAATATTAAAAACACATATTTTCAAACTCAACCAACTTTGACACACAAATGAAACTTGAGTGAATTATTCTAATAGCAAAGGCCCTGTTTGGTTGTCCCAAAATTGTAAATAGGCCCATTTAAAAATTGGCTCATTTACAAATGGACCCATTTTTTATGTTTGGTTTTATAAATGAAAGAATTCAAAAATAAGCCCATTTTAACTCCTTTGTAAAATTACAAATAGGTTCATTTCACCAAAAACATGAAATGGTGCCATTTCAAATGGGATCGTTTTAGCAGGCCAGGTCATCTACGATCATTCTCCTCATTTTAGCAGGGCAGGGCAGGTAAGCTTTCTCTCTCATCTTCGTGTCTGTTTGCATCTCTTCTAAGCTTTCAAATGAAATGGTTTCTTCGATTCTTAGAAGTTGATTGTTAATCTGATTCACAATCAGATGTTACTAGAATTCGATCTTCATAGATGCGATCTAATTAACAATCAACGTCTAACAATCAGATTTCATCTTATTACAATCAAATCTGATTATAAAATTATATATGCCCTAAAGTTGAACTAGAAATCTGATTACAATCAAAGTTGAACTAGAAATCTGATCAAATCTGATTACAATCAAATTTGATGGGATTAACAATCAAATTTCATCTGATTTCAACAATAGATGTTACTAGAAATCTGATTACAATCAAATTTCATCCTATTACAATCAAATATTAGGGTTTTTTTATGTCTAAAGTTTATAAAATTTTATATGCCCTAGATTTTAGGTTTTTTTTATGTCTATTGTTGTTCAAATGAATCAAGTTTGATTTATTTTGTTTCGTTTGTATTGATAAATTTGCAGAGAACACTATTGGGGTTTTAACAATTGTCTACTATTCAGAGATTTATGAGGTAAAATTCTCTAATGTTTGATTGTATTTATTTTTAGTGTATGTTTTGTTCATGCTTTGATTAGTAGATATATGTGATCATCTAATTGAATTTAGAATTCTTTCTTTCACATGTATATGATTTATCTTAGAGAGTATATGAAATGAAAATTTCCTTTTTTTATGCAACACATTAATGCTAAACTTAATTTTTGCATTTGATTCAAAGGTAAATGGCAAATTCACAAGATACGACCGAAAATAGAACGAAGGCAGAGTGGGTGCCATCACGTGATGCTTTCTTAGTTGAACTATTTATTGAACATCATAATGGAGGAAAAAATCAAAGTGGTTTTAAAACCGAGGTGTTTCGAAGTATGGCGCGAGAAGTTAATAAGAAATTCAATTTAAATTTGGATGTAGCTCAAATAAAAAATCGATACAGTGTTCTGAAGAAAGATTTTGGCATTGTTAAGAAGTTACGGAATCAATCTGGATTTGGTTGGGATGATGATCAAAAAATGGTTGTGGCGGATGACAAAGTTTGGGATGACTATCTTGTGGTAGGTATAAGTATTTGGGTTAGTAATTACTATATATAAAAAGGAAATAATGCTTAAAACTTTTAAATGTAGGTCCATAACGATGCGAGAGCTTTTCGAAGAAAAGGGTTCCCATTATATGATCGATTATCACATATATTTGAAGGTAATTCATTTTACATATGAGTAATGAATTTTTAATTTAGTTATATACTTTTACTTGTAAAAATATATATTTTTAAAATCTAGTAACATATTTTGACTATAGGTCAACGAGCTACCGGGAAGTATCAAGTTTCAAGTGTTCAAGTTGTATCCGAAGAGGGAAATGATAATTTGAATGCTACCCAAGTTTCAAAGTCAACTAGTACAGTAAGAAAAGCAATTGATACAATACATGAGGAGTCCGGTTCGAGTTCAGATTCGGGCTTCTTATTTCATGATGGGAAATCCAAAAAACCTAAATTCGATGGTCCAATGAGTTCACGTCCGAAGAAAAAAATGCGCCTCAAGACGGGAGATAGGATAGCAAATGCTTTCTCTGAGATGGCGGCTGCTTCTAAGATTAGAGCATTTCAAAAAGTTGAAGAAAATGGGCTTGGTTTGTACCAAAAATGCATCGAGGATTTGCAAAAAATGGAAGAGTTGGATGAGTCAGAGATACTTAAGTCTCTAAGTGCTCTTCGGGATGAAAAAAATGCTATTGCATTCATGACACTTACGGGTCCTTTGCGTTTGGCCTTTTTGAAGTCATTGTGGTAGTTTAGGATATTTGAAGTCGATGTTATCTTTTTTACTACAAATCCCACAAAATAGTGTTTCAGTTGGATGTGGGCAGGACACAAATAATAGATTGCTTTCTTTTACCTGAAGTGTGGTTTTGAACACTCTGCTTTAGTTCTTAATTCTACACAATGTACATGTTTTGAACACTTTGTTTTGAACCATCTTAGTGGTTTTCATGATTGAACATGTTTAATTGGTTTTCATGATTGAACTGCAACATACTTTACTAATGCAGCATACTTTAGCCTTTCTGTGTACTTGATTGTCATTTACTTTCTTTGAGTTGGATGTTAAAGTATATATGTATAGCACTGCTATACATATATGTCCATTATGGACAGTCCATATATTATATTGTGAGAGAGGTTGGACTTCATATACAAAAACTGTGTAGCAGCACTGCTTGTTGTTGCTTGCTGTTGCTTGCTGTTGCAATTGTTGCTGTTGCGTGCTGTCAACCTACAAATCCGCCCGAGCTAATCCCCGCTGTTAGTGATTGTTCATCAGCAATACCACATTGTTTGATAGTTTCAAGGTTCAAAAAACTGTGTACCACCAGTGTCTATCAGCACAGTGATGGGATGCTTCTTAACAAAACCTTTAATTCTAATAAAATGTGTGAAACTGATCGAGATAAAGCATTAAATGAAATTTTTTTATCACTTAAATTAAGGCATTCTTCTTCCATGGAGTCTTCTAATTCTTGAATTTCTGGGATCTCATCCTCATCAGTCCTCATAACAAACAGTTCTCTCTCTTGCACACATGGCCAGGCTTAGGAAATCTTTGGCCCTTCTCTCTTTCATTTCTGCATAGGAAATCTTTTTGACAGGCACAGTAGCAATTGCAGGCTTATTAGCTGGTTGTATGGTCTTGTCTTCAGGTTCTGTAGTTACAATGAACTTTGCCCTTCCATGTAGCAGCTGATTTTAGGGCCTTAACTGCCTCCCTACTCATCTTGCCCTTCCATGTAGCAGCTTCCTGTAGCTTAGCCAAACAAATTGCCCTTTGAAGAGTTGAAGGGTAAAACATATGTACTCCATTTCTAACAGAGATTCTACTCTCTGGATAATGCATCAGACTTCAACAATATAAAGTGCCTCACTGTTAAAACTTGGGCACCTAAATTTTATAGAATCAATAGACTTTCAATTCTGACACATTTAGAATAAATACCATGTCTTTTGAGCAATTGGACCATTTAAAAACTGGTGATCAAGAGTTTCTTGGTGTTTAAGGCAGCAGGAGCATATAGAGGACATGTGAAATCCCTTAGCTTGAATAGATTCATCTAGAGGCATAATCTGGTGATAGCATTTCCATAGAAATAAAGAAATATTTTGGGGATAAAAAGAGTTCCAAATGCATTTGCATATGAAAGAACATGGTTTGGAAATTCTGATACTTTGCCTAGCAGATTTAGTGGAGAAAATGCCATCATTATTAGGAGTCCAGTACCACATTCCATTAGTGTTGTTGAAAGCAGATCAGCAGGTTCAGCAACATCTTTAAACCTCTTATGAGTAAGAGAACCAGGTTTAAAGTCCATATTTCTGTATTTTTTCCAATTTTGAAGATTTTAAATTCCACCATAACTTGATGCTGAAAGATTTGCAAATATCTTTAGTAAGCTTAAATCCCAAACCTCCTTCTTCCACTGGTAGGCAAAGATCAGGCCATTTTTTCCTCTGGTACCTAGCCCCATACTCTTTGGAAGATCCACTAATTATCTTATCTGATTGCACTAAAAAATGTGGGATCATCACTTATTTTTGTTTCAGCATGACATAAGTAGAGGTTCACTGTGAGACTTTGAAATATTATCTTTCTTAATCCTTGTATATGGTAATTTTCTTTGATTCAATGTTCTCTAACCAACTAGTTTTGGCTTTGAATTAATTTTATTCTAGCGATGGTAGAATCTGATGAAGAGTATCAAGAAATGGATGACATGGCCGCTGCAATTGCTGCCTTTTATTACACGAGTAGAATTCGAAAAAAACCATGTCGTAACTCCGCTCTTAGTGGTGCAGCATATGTTGATGAAATACTTAAGGGAAATAAAACGCGTTGTCGTGAGGTTTGTCGAATGGATTTGCCCATTTTTCAAAAGCTTTGTCATATTGTGAGAGAGCAAGGTATTTTGAATGACACGTCACGTGTTAACATAGAAGAACAATTGGCTATGTTTCTTTTCACCGTTGGTCATAGTGCTGGGAATCGACTAGTTCAAGAACGTTTTCAACATTCAGGTGAAACCGTAAGTAGGTATTTTCACAAGGTATTACATGCTCTCACCCAACTCTCAAGTGATTTCATTCGAGGTCCGTCAAACATCACACCAATGGAGATTTTAACCGATCCTAGATTTTATCCATATTTTAAGGTACTTCATTTTTAAATTCATGACTTTGTTTATATGTCTTAATATTCAAACTTTACTGACTTCAATGTATTTTTTAAAGGACTGTATTGGAGCGATTGATGGGACCCACGTCTCTGTTATTGTTGGGGTCGATGAACAAGCTTCATTTCGGGATCGGTGGTGAAACTTATCCCAGAGTGTTATGGCAGCATGTTCTTTTGATTTGAGATTTACTCATGTTTTATCAGGCTGGGAGGGATCTGCAGCAGATGGTCGTGTTTTGCTTGCGGCACGAGAAAAAGATTTCGTTGTTCCTGAAGGTATTATTCCTTTTAGTTTAAACATATTTAAGATTATGATTTTATAAATGGAGATTATCTTACGCACATTTCAATGTTACTTTCTCATATGTTTTATTTATGTTAACAGGTAAATTTTACCTCGTGGATGCCGGTTACCCAAATTTGCCAAATTTTATTGCACCATATAGGGGTGTTAGATATCATCTAAAAGAATATGATTCTGGACTTCGGGCACCTAAAAATGCAAAGGAGTTGTTCAACCATCGACATTCGTCTTTACGAAATGCAATTGAGAGAATATTTGGTGTTCTTAAGCAACGATTTCCTATTTTAAGAATGCCACATTCATATCCATTTACTTCTCAAGCCAAAATAATAGTAGCATTGTGTGTTTTGCATAATCACATACGCATCGAATGTGGAGGTGAAGATTGGGTTTATGAGGAGTATGATCGTTTAATCAATGATATGGGCATTGAGGAACAATTCGAGAATCTTTCACGAAGACTGATGCAAAGAAAATTGAATCATCCCATTTTCCAACAACATCATTCTTTCAGGGGAAAAAAGACATAATATATTAGACTTTCGTGATACAAAGAATGATCCATCATTATTGTTCTACAACCATAAAATGTATACAAATAGTAAAGACTATTCATTTAACACTTTCCCTTTCCAACTAATTTACTACTACTTTTGGTACTACAATTATAAGGGACCAAGACTAAAATAACTAATACTAAAAGTATTCCGATTTTTGTGTTGAATCTCTCTTACCAAATCTTCCAAGAAATAATGAGAAGTTTATATTTGAGCTACAAAGCATACATGACTTCAGTTCAACAAGAATTAAACATAATTATTACAAATGAAATTTACTTTGTAGATTTATTTAAAAATAGACATAAAAAATGTGAAGATATTCATTCATATTTAGTAGAAAGCTAAGCAACAAAGCGGATAACCTCCAAAATTATAGAAATAGAGAATTAAGATTTCTCATAAATAATAATAATAATAATAATAATAATAATAATAATAATAATAATAATAATGATAATGATAATGATAATGATAATGATAATGAGAATGAGAATGAGAATTTACTAGAAAAATTAAAAGCATTATGTAACATGTATTATATTTAAAGTATTTTAAGCGAAATTGTAAAAAAATATTATGGTAATATATTAAGAAATAAGTAAAAAAAAAATGTCCATTTGGTCATTGAGGTCCTCCAAAGGTCAATAATTTTTCCGTATTATACCAGCATTTACCTCATAGAAAAGTGTGTCTACCTATATTATATACAAAAGTATTGTCATTAAACACAACTGGAAGAACCTTAATAAAAAAAAAAATGCATGAACCCATATTATAAAATTGAAAAGAATCATACCATATGAAGTTGTCATTATATGCTTTACCATATAAATGGAAGAACGCATATCATAAAATGATTTGCCATGTTATAAATGCAACTTACTAATAATTAAATGATTGGATAGATATTAGAACATACCATTGTTGGAAAAATTGGACTTAAATGGGTTTTAAGAAAGCTGTCCAGAATTTTCTGGACAGAATTTTGAGCAACTTTGAGCTCAAATTTAGGTGGGACCCGCACTACGAAAATTGTGGGACCATATACGAACGCGTTCACCTTCGCAAGGAGATTAACGTAGTATATTCATATGTCCAATTTTAATAAGTTATGAATGATATTTATGTCCCCAAAGTGACTCACAAAGCAATGAAAGTTAATGAATTGGGTGTGTTTTTACTCTTGTCCCACATTGGAAGAGTAGTGGAATTTTGATGAGTTAATAACACCCCAAGTATGGACTAAGGCTTGGATGCCTTGGGGGTATCCCAACTCTTTGGAGGAAATTGTTGCACAGAATTTTGTATTCTGTTTTGATTAATTCATTATATATGAATTTTATCATTGATAAAAATTCTGTTTTTGTAACAGAAATGGAATCGCAAAGTACGAACACTACTCCTACGAAACTGATTGTCACCAACACAAGTGCGACTGCACCCGTATCTATGCCATACGGGGAGAAACCTGAAAAGTTCATTGGGGCTGACTTCAAACGTTGGCAAGGACAAATGTACTTCTATCTCACTACCTGCCAACTGGGTAGGTTTGTATATGAAGATTGCCCCTCTATTCAAGAGGGAGATGATGCTAAAAAGGTTGCTGCTGTCGATGCTTGGAAGCATTCGGACTACCTATGCCAAAATTATATTTTGGCCTACTTGGACAAGACTTTATACCATGTCTATTGCACTATCAAAACTTCCAAGGAATTATGGAATTCTTTGGAAAAGAAGTATAAAACAGAAGATGCTGGGATGAAGAAATTTATCGTGGGGCGTTTTCTGGACTTCAAAATGGTTGATTCTAAATCTGTAATCTCGCAAGTGCAAGAACTCCAAGTGATCCTCCACGACATTCATGCTGAAGGAATGTCAATTAGTGAAACTTTCCAAGTTGCTGCAATTGTTGAAAAGTTACCACCTTCTTGGACTTTGTTCAAAAACTATCTCAAGCACAAGCGTAAGGAGATGAATGTGGAGGAGTTGGTGGTCCGGCTAAGAATCGAAGAAGACAACCGTGAATCTCAAAAGAAAAGTGGGAAGAATCCGATGGAAACAAAGGTCCATGTCGTTGAAGGTCCTAAAAAGAACAAACGAAAATATGATGGGGAAGGCACTTCTAAACATAACAAGAAAAAGTTCAAAGGCAAATGCTACAATTGTGGTAAACTGGGACACCGCTCAAGTGAGTGTCGTAAGCCTAAGAATCAAAATAAAAATAACTCTCAAGCAAATGTGACTGAGGGTGAGCATATCACCAATGATTTGGCGGATATGAATCTTTCTGCCGTTGTCTCTGAATGTAACTTGGTTGGAAATACCAAGGAATGGTGGGTGGACACTGGAGCCACACGGAACATTTGTGCAAACAAATGGATGTTCTCCACCTATAAGCCTTTGGAAAATGAGGAGAACCTTTTTATGGGAAATTCTTCCACTTCTAAGGTGGTGGGACAAGGAAAGATTGCTTTGAAAATGACTTCTGGAAAGGAACTTACTCTCAACAATGTTCTTCACATGCCTGATATCCGAAAGAATCTGATTTCTGGATCTCTCCTTACTAAGGATGGTTTCAAACTTGTGTTTGTATCTGATCGCTTTGTGTTGTCTAAAAATGACATGTATGTAGGAAAGGGCTACCTAAATGAGGGGCTCTTTAAACTAAATGTTCTTACTGTAACCCCTAAAACATCTATTTCTATGAATGAAGTTGCTAGTTCTTCTTACTTGATTGAGTCATCTAATATTTGGCATGCTAGATTGGGACATGTTAATTTTGATACATTGCGTAGATTAATTAACTTGGAATTTTTGCCAAAATTCAACATTGATAAAAATCATAAATGTGAAATTTGTGTGGAATCTAAATTAGTTAGATTACCTTTCCATTCTATTGAAAGGATAACTGAACCTTTAGATTTAATTCACACCGATATTTGTGATTTAAAATTTGTTCAAACTAGAGGTGGGAAAAAATATTTTATTACTTTTATTGACGATTGCACAAAATATTGCTATGTATATTTGTTACATAGTAAAGATGAGGCTATTAATGCATTTAAACATTATAAGAATGAAGTTGAGAATCAATTAAGCAAAACGATAAAGGCTATTAGAAGTGATAGAGGAGGTGAATATGAATATCCATTTGAGGAATTTTGTTCTGAAAATGGGATTATTCATCAAACAACCGCTCCTTATTCTCCTCAATCGAATGGTGTTGCTGAACGCAAAAACCGTACTTTGAAAGAAATGATGAACTCAATGTTATTAAGTTCAGGAGCTCCACAAAATTTGTGGGGGGAAGCCTTACTTTCTGCTAATTACATTCTCAATAAAGTACCTCACAAAAAGACTCACAAGACACCTTATGAATTATGGAAAGGTCGAAGACCTTCCTATAAATATTTACGAGTGTGGGGGTGCTTAGCCAAAGTGATGGTTCCTAAACCTAAAAAGGTAAGAATATGGCCAAAAACCGTGGATTGTGTATTCATCGGTTATGCTACTAATAGCAGTGCATATCGATTTCTAGTTTGTAAATCTGAGATTTCGGACATTCATGTAAATACGGTTATTGAATCGAGGGATGCTTCATTTTTTGAAAATGAATTCCCGTATAACATGACTCGAGAATCTGGTCCTCCTAAAAGGACAAATCAAGCTACTACAAGTGGTACTCATCAACCTATTGAATCAATAGAGGATGAACCAAGACGTAGTAAAAGAGCAAAAATCTCGACTTCTTTCGGTCCGAATTTTCTAACATATTTGTTAGAAAATGAACCTCAATCGTATAAAGAAGCTATATCCTTACCCGATGCTTCCAATTGGAAAGAAGCAATTAATAGTGAAATTGAATCCATATTACAAAATCATACATGGGAACTAGTGGATCTTCCACCAGGTTCAAAACCTTTAGGTTATAAATGGATCTTCAAAAAGAAATTGAAGGCCGATGGATCAATTGACAAATATAAAGCTAGACTTGTAGCTAAAGGCTATAGGCAAAAGGAAGGGTTGGATTACTTCGACACATATTCACCGGTAACAAGAATAACGTCCATTCGGATGTTAATAGCAATAGCTGCTATTAATGGGCTTGAAATACATCAAATGGATGTAAAAACTGCATTCTTAAACGGTGAGCTAGACGAGGAAATTTATATGGAGCAACCTGAAGGGTTCAAAGCTCCCGGACAAGAAAGAAAAGTATGTAAGCTTGTTAAATCACTATATGGATTAAAACAAGCACCTAAACAATGGCATGAAAAATTTGATAATGCAATGTTATCAAATGGTTTCAAAATTAATGAATGCGATAAATGTGTTTACTTTAAATACATTCATAATGGATATGTCATTGTATGCCTCTATGTTGATGATATGCTTATCATGGGTAGTAACTTGGAAATTGTCAAAACTATAAAACAAATGTTGAGTAGTAGATTTGACATGAAAGATATGGGAATCGCCGATGTTATATTAGGAATTAAAATTTCTAGAACATCGGATGGACTTATATTATCTCAATCTCATTACATTGAGAAAGTACTTGAAAAATTCAAGAAGTATGATATTAGTCCTACCAAGACACCTGTAGATGTAAATTTACATCTAGCAAGAAATAATGGTGAAAGCATATCTCAACTAGAATATTCTCGTATTATCGGCAGTTTAATGTATGTCATGAACTGTACGCGACCGGACATAGCATACTCAATAAGTAAGCTAAGTCGATTTACGAGTAATCCAGGAAGAGATCACTGGAAAGCAATATTGAGAGTTTTGGGTTATTTAAAATATACTCAAAACTATGGATTGCATTACTCAAAATATCCAGCTGTTCTTGAAGGACATTGCGATGCAAATTGGATATCTGATACAAAAGACTCTAAGTCTACAAGTGGGTATGTGTTTACCCTCGGAGGTGCAGGCGTATCTTGGAAATCCTCAAAACAAACGTGCATTGCTAGATCGACAATGGAATCTGAATTCATTGCACTAGACAAAGCTGGAGAAGAAGCTGAATGGCTTCGAAATTTCTTAGAGGATGTTCCAAATTGGTCTAAACCTGTGCCCGCAATATGTATACATTGCGATAGCCAATCAGCGATTGGAAGGGCACAAAATCACATGTATAACGGAAAGTCACGACATATTCGTCGTAGACACAATACCGTTAGACAACTTCTCTCAAACGGAATTATCACAATTGACTATGTAAAGTCAAAAGATAATATATCGGATCCACTAACGAAAGGTTTAAACCGAGAGCAAGTTGAAAGATCATCGAGAGGAATGGGTCTAAAGCCTATAAATAAATAAGAATCAATATAGTGGCAACCCAACCTAGCTGACTGGAGATCCCAAGATCTAGGTTCAATGGGCAAACCGAACTACATTGTATTCAGTAAGCACTGGAGGATATTTAATCCTATCCATTCCAAAGATGAGACAGTGCATATCGGCCGCGAAATTAGGATAAGTTATGCTTTTAATGACATCTATATCTTAGTACGTCTAAGTGGGGTATTGCAGAATACTCTTTATGGAAGTCACCTACGTGAGTAAGAAGGGGGCCACTTCTATGAGAATAATGAAAGGCATATTCTCTAAAATACTTGCGGAACCAAGTGGTGTTCACGGCCAAAATGAACAAAAACGTGAGAACCAACTGTGTTGAAGAATTGTTGTGTGAATACTGTTGTCTAGGTTTACAATAACGATTGACGGTTCAAGGACGTGAAGTCTACTGATTAACCAAGTAAATCCGATAGTATATCACTAAGGAAAGTTCAAGGCCACTAGGCTACTTCTCCTGATGCAATAAGTCTTCAGTTTTACTCAACTTGTGTCTGCATCTGCATTAGCATTTGTTTTGTTTTATTTATAGCGATATATCATTCATGTGGGGGATTGTTGGAAAAATTGGACTTAAATGGGTTTTAAGAAAGCTGTCCAGACTTTTCTGGACAGAATTTTGAGCAACTTTGAGCTCAAATTTAGGTGGGACCCACACTACGAAAATTGTGGGACCATATACGAACGCGTTCACCTTCGCAAGGAGATTAACGTAGTATATTCATATGTCCAATTTTAATAAGTTATGAATGATATTTATGTCCCCAAAGTGACTCACAAAGCAATGAAAGTTAATGAATTGGGTGTGTTTTTACTCTTGTCCCACATTGGAAGAGTAGTGGAATTTTGATGAGTTAATAACACCCCAAGTATGGACTAAGGCTTGGATGCCTTGGGGGTATCCCAACTCTTTGAAGGGGAGATGACCTAAGCTATGCACGGGTTGACTTTCGGTCAAAAGTCCACACGCGCGCGCGCGCGCGTCCGTCCGTCCGGCCGGCTCGCTTGGGCTTGGGCTTGGGCTTGGGCTTGGGCTTGGGAAAATCTCCTACTTTTTTGGGCCGAATTTTATTTAACTTTCTGGGCTTTAATTATTAATTAATTACGAAATTAATTAATTAATTAATAAACTGTTGGCAGTTATTGCCAACAGTCAACAGTTAATTTCGTTTAACTGTTTTGGCAGTTATTTGCCAACCGTCACCTACTTTGCTATAAATACAGATGCCTCCCTCCGTTTTTAAACAATGAAAATTTTCCCTCCTCCAGAATTGCTGTCATTTTTCCTAGAAAATTCCTGTTATTCTGTTCCGAAATTTCTTTCTCCTGCATAACATATGTTGTAGTATTGTTGAGTAAAAGCCACAGAATTGAGTTCGTTGAAATTAATTATTGTTGTGCTACATAATTAATTGGGAAAATCCGTTCTATCTTGGGAGACTATATTCACAAACCTCGGAGCACATTGAGGGAATAAATTGTCTTAAGGACACTGTGAGATTCACAGGGCTCGGATTATTTCTTTTATTCTTGTCTAATTTCTGCAATATCAAGTAAGTGTTTCATTTCTGTAATTTAGTTGTAATTCTGTTTTAATTCTGTAATTATATTATTTTCATTATTCTGTACAATTGTTATTTATAAATAGTAGACATAACAACCATAACATGTTACTCCACATTTTTGTAATCGTGTAATTACACCTAAAAACCAATAACAAAATGGAGAACAAATAATAATAATCTATCAGAATAACCAACAATCCAAACAATAACTATGTAGACAAACAACTTAGAAAATTTCAAACATAGTGTAAGCAAAAATTAAAACCAAATACAAGAAAAAATCTAGCTTACTAAGATAGGACACACGGCCTAAGACTATTTTTTCAAGCACTTGGCGATAAATTTATTATGGTATGAAACAGAATGGTATGTATTTAAGAAATGTCTTTTGTTGTGTCTCCAACATCACATATTTGGCAACAAAAATAATTTGGGATATTTACAATATGCCAGAGTGTCTATCATTAAAACTATTAGACACATAAGCTCAAATTAAAGACCCACACGAAAATTCACAAAATAAAAAAGAACAATAAGGAAGTTTATATTGATACTTTAGGCACATAACGACCGACTGTAAAAAATGTATAAATAACCAATCTCATAAAAAATTACCTGCCAACATACAATGCTCATACTGTTTTAAATCGTAGCATACTCGTTAAACTTCTAAATGTTGTAAAAATTATCATATTTTTAGTATGCTACCCATGTATAAATTATATTCATACCTTCATTTATCCATGTTCAAGCCTTCAGATATGCGCATAACCATAACAGAGTGAGGGCCTTCATCTAAAAAATATGGCAATATTTAACAACTAAAAAAATCAAATCTTAGAATTAAATGTCATGCTACCAAATATCCATTACAACTATTTTATGTACCCACATAAAAATATCTTTCAACCCCTAAAATAATGCACAACCCCTCAATGCCACTAGATTGTAAAAAAATAGATTAGAGATTGTATAGGCAAAATTAAAAGCTTAAGGAAAGAAAATTTTAATTGTGCTATCATATATATGGTATAAATTGTTAGTTTTTCACCGTACAATTTAGTACTATCATTTACTAAGTTTGTTTAAACCACCTTTCAATATTCATTTGCTTAACCATCCAGAAAATTTATCCCATTAACCTTTTGATACTACCATATACTATATTTCCTTAAACTTCACCAAACTTATACAGTCCAAAAAAAAATTCATTCAACTCCAAAAGTGGTTAACTCAACCAAAAGTTTTGAAAGAACATAACATTAACATTAATAACACAATTAAGCAAGAAAGTGAAATAATCAATCGTACAGAAGGGCATCCATACACTCACAACAACTAAAGAAAATTACTGAAACTGAATTTTTGTCAAACACCTAGGTTGAACATATTGTTGTACTTGGTTGAACCCTTTATCATCATAGGTTTATAACCAAATGGGTACCTACAAAATAAAAAGAAACATGAAAAAATTCTAAAAGTTGAACTGAAAATCTGATTTGCACAAAAAAATATGTGTATCGAAAAAAGGAAAATAGATGGAGAAAAAACCTTAAACTAATAACTTAAACTCACCCCAAATACCACCATTCAATAGATTTGTGAGTAAGATGGGGAGAAAATTTCCAGCAAAAACAAGCACCAGAATTAAGTAAGAAAATAAAATGGATAAAGATATATACCCTATGGTGATACTGTGATGGTTCTCTAAGGTGGTTCAGTTATGGAGGTCTTCGATAATGGTGGTGGTTCAACCATTATTGGTGGTGGAAGTGATATCGATGACAAAAAAGTTAGTGAAATGAGAAAGAGTTTAATAGAGTTACCTGATTTCGAGAGACAAAGGAGACATAGTTACATACTAATTTGAGAGAGAAAGGGTAGAGAGAGTTGAGGAATTGATCAATCGAGAGAGAATCGGGTGTAGTGTTTGTGTGTGTACTGGTGTGTGGTGGACCCTAAAAGATTATTGAATTGTGTAATTTAGAATTTACCCCTATTTTTAAATTTTAGGAAATAGGGGAAAATGAAATGAAATGATAAAAATTAGGTGGAAATAAAATTATAGAGGGATGAAAGAGGAAATGAGAGTTATTTTAATCTCCACCCTTAATTTCTTCCTGGTTGGCTTTAATCTGAACCCTTAATTATATTATATGTTTCTGGAATAATAAAAACACCATTATCCCTTATTATATAAATATGCTTGTGTGTTAGTGGTATCTTTTGTATATTTATATATATGGTATCATTTGTTTTTAGGCCTTTGCGTTTGCATTTAATCCATGTTCACCATGTTTTTCATATTTAAATCAAACAGGGATGCTATATAATCATATTGGTATCTCTTATTGCTTTTTTACATTAGCATCTCGCGATTTATTATGTATTCAAGTTGGTATCACTTATTGCATCAATATTAATAATGATTTATCATTGTTTGGATTATCTTTGTTTATGTTTCCATGTTGTATTTGTTTCACTTTACACCATTGCATAATATTGCACTTTCTTATATATTTCCTATTGGTATCACGTGTTTTCACATTTGGGGGGAATATATGATTTATGGGGGAGAAATTATCTATTATGCATTATGTCTTTGTCTATTCCTGAACAAAAAGGGGGCGAAATAGTATCTTTCTCTTTAGTTTTAGGAGGAGATCTTTATTTTAGGGGGATACATCTTACCTAGGTGTGGGTCGTTAGACATAAGGGTTATTTTATTCTTATGCAGATGTCACACTTTTTACATTCTCTTTGCATTTGAAGGCGGGTTTAAATGTGAAGGTTTGCAACATGCGATAATATTCAAACGAGCAAAGATACTCAAGGTTTATGAGTCAATTGATTGTACTTTTTCCCTTTAGGGTTTGGGATTGAGTCTTACATTATCTAGATGACCCGTGGGAGTTTTTATTTTTGGTTTTTCCCTTAAATAGCCAAATGGGGAGATTTGTAAGGGAAAATTATCAAATAGAGTCATTTTGTACATATTTAGGTTTTATCCCGTGTTTGGAGAAAACCCTTTAAGTTATAGGTTAGGAATTGAGTTATTGATCTTTCAAGTCTATGGCATGCTTTCTAGAAGACGTAGAAGTCAAGTTAAGGTATCTATATCATTGTGTCGTGTTTTGTGAACTTTTTTGTCATCATGTTTTGATGATCTTTGCGGTATGGAGGCGTACATATTTTGATCATTGAATATCAATACTAGGTGTTATGTTTTATAAAAAATATTTTCAGAATGTTTTTAACTCATTAAATAGTTTTTTAAAGAAACATGTTTTTTGCGAGGTTGTTAGAATGTGAAAGAGTTGATACTCTAATACGACCTGAAAATTGCGAAATAGGATGATGGTTAAGGGAATTCCAAATTTTTTTATTTCTTCAAATTTAATTTTCTCTTATTAAACAAAATTTTAATTGAAGTTCAAATTAACACAAACCAAAATAAACATGAATTTTGCCAAATTAAACTTTTTCTTAAACTAACACAACCTAAAATAATTACGCACCAATTAAACCATTTTAGTGGTTAAGCCAATTTTATCTTTTAAACTTAAGAATGCATATAGGTGTGAATTTGCAAGATAAAATACACAACCACAATGCCACGATATAAGAGGAAAATCCACAACAGAAAAAATCTCGAATGACCCAACTATAAGTTCACTTAGTATGGAATTACAAAAGGACACGACATAATACTTACTCAATGCCCTCACAAGCCTTGATAATTTTCATTCCTTCAACCTCTCCCTGGTGACAACATAATAGTCCACCTACGTCTCGGAGTCACTAATGGCGCACTGCTGCAGTCAAGCATACGAAGTCCACCGTATGTACACCAATAAGGGTGGAATCCTCCGCAAGAAACAATCCTCAATTATGCAGAGAATGATGAACCCGGTACAAAAACTTTATCTCAAACATTTATCATATAGAAACATGGATATTAAAAAAAAATGGGTGTAAACATGTGTTTTTTTTAAAGTTAAACCATGAGTTTAGAACAAAAAAACTCGTGAACTTTTCTAAAGGTTTCTAAAACATAGTGGTTGGAAAAGTCTCTGATAAAAATGAAATCCCTCACTACATAGATTGTTGGTAAAAGTATTGGGAGGTTTTGAAGAAAAACTGCTTCAAAGACTATTTTTTGACAAAAGCTGCTCTGGTCATTCGAACAAAAATCAGTATCGTTTGAACGACATAGCCATCTCATTCGAACAAGATAAAATAGTGACTTATAATGAAAACTTATCACAAAAAAAAATCCACCTCGTTAGAAGGCGTTCGAACGTACACCAAATCTCGTTCGAACGATTTGGGAAAGTCGTTCTAATGACTTGGGAAAAAATAAATATTTTTCTTCAAAAAAGATAAAGTCATTTGGAAATAGCTTAACAAAAATTCTAGCACCCATTAATAAATTTCCAAGGCCTAACATAATATAAGCGTTTATACTTGAGAGATCATTGGAATGTTGATGACAATACGAGGCACAAAACATGACATAGGATTTGATCCCCTTTGACTTGACCACTACGTCTTCAATAGAAAATGTCATAGGCTTGAAATATCACAAACATAACTTCTCCTCTGACTGAAAGAGTTTTGTCCAGAATTAAGCCAACACCTACAAATTGACTCATTTGGAAATTTGTCCTTACAAATCTTCCAAATTGGCTATTATGGGACAAAACCAAAAATAAAAAACCTATAGGTCGTCAAGCTCATTTAAAATACTCAATCCTAAACCCCCCCAAAAAATACAGACGCTTGACCGATACATAAACTAGGCAGTTTTTCTTGCATTAAAACATTTCCGCATGATAATAAATCTTCACACTTAAGCACATCATAAATGCATAGAGAATATAACAATATAAATTTCATAATTAAATCCTCCCCCTTTGTCTAACAATATGTACCTAAGAAAGGACGTCTCCCCCTAAGTTATTTCTCCGCAAATGAAAAGAGTTAGATACAATTTCTCTCCCTTTTTTGTTCTGGAATAGACAAAGACTAAGGTGCATAAAATAAATAATCCTCCATAACTAAACAAATCCTTCCCCTCAATGAAATATGGGCTAAGAATTAAGGAAAAATAAGTATTTCATGCAATGATGTAGATGATATAAGAAACAATGAAGCAACCTAGAAAACAAGAACAACGAATCCACATAAAGAACAATATATACTAACTATGATGCGAATGAAAAATTATATCAACTATAATTAACTAAAATGAGCATGAAATACCATTGAAAAATCACAAGAAGATAGATATTATATGAACAAATAACATATAAGAACTAGATGAAAAAGCAAAGACTCAAAACAAATGATACCATATATAGAAATATGAAAATAAATCAATGAAGAATAAGAACATATGCATATGTATAAACACCACACAAAAATTTAAGCATGATAAGCTTTCCACACGCATATGGCATAAATGTGTGTAAATCAAATGAGGCAAACGGTGAGAAGAGGTATCAACTTGATATAAAAGAATTATAACCCAATCACTTAAACATGTTCAACGAGTTCTATTTGATCACAAAACTTTATCAACATAGATTTAGCCTCATGTGACACGATAAAGTGAACTCAAAGAACAAACAAGCATAATGTACATAAGCCTTGAATATTGATGATTATATAAATCAATAGCGTCATAAAAAAATAGGCATAACTAGGATTCATTGTGCAACCCCGCTGATCTTCACCTAAACACTCTTAAAAGAAAAACATATATTACATATTTTTTTTTCTTTTCTTTTCTCAATTCTTTTGAAGTTATTTCTTTTGAATGATGAAACAATCTAAATTATGTTGGCCTTTCATAATTTTTCCTTTTTAATGCCTTTAATCTTTTCACTAGGCACTTGCCAATGGTGGCTTCCCCGTAAAGGAGATTTTCTCATTTCGTATCACTTTCCTGTGCACCCTTATTTATATTCATAAAAAATCAAATAAATCTTACGGGCAATGGTTCTTACATGCAAAACTCCCCCATAGTCACAAAACATGTGAATGACAAAATTGATGAGATAACATCTAACAAATCTCAAATATACTTGTAAAGTTAACGTTCAAAATAGATTGTACATGTGAGTGAAAAGTCATATACAAAGAGAATCCATTAAGAAAATCAATGTCAACTTACTCCATACAAGCATGATAAAGAAAAATTTAAGAATTGAAATTCATAAATAAAAGTTCTATCAACATGGACATGGAATAGATATAGGATTCAAACACAACAATATTCCACATGAAATGTGTAAAACTAAAATACGCACAAAAACTTTTTGAGTGTTCAAAATTTTAACCAGATTTTAAAACAAAGAAAAGTCAAAGGACAAACAAAATATTTTTGTAGTTTTCAATAAGACTCAATAAATGCAAAAAAAAAAAGCATTTTTCATGATTCTAGGAAACAAATATGATGAAGCATACACTAAAATATGACTAACCAACATACGTCTAGCAATAATATATCATTAAGTGCAACTAGTGTATGTAAATAAAACTTACATAATCAACCATTAGAACTAGCATGAGAGGTAACATGGGCAAGAAAGTGAGAATCACATAGTCTATCATGTAAAACCTCCAAATCGGATCTCCTAACCCACATAGGTGTAACGTGATGCTGCCGAGATTTGGCGACGTTGGTAATTTTACCCTTGGATTTCCTAGGACTGTTTCTAAGATCGAAAATAAACCTCCTTAGGTGACCATTCCTACCACAATGTGAGCATGTGAAAGGACGGTTAGAAGTATTACCTAAGGGTTGTCCTTTTTTAGAGTTCCTAGTTTACTCTCTAAAAAATATGGTTTTGTCTTTGTTAGCGAAAGCACTTTGAGTATCGAAGACAATACCACACTTGTTATCTTTGATTTGGAAGGTGCCTAAAATTTTATCTGACTTATCTAACTTATCTAACGTACACTCCAAAACAAATATGATCGCACTCAACTCTATTAATCTCTCTTCGAGATCCATTATCCTAGACTCAAACAAACTCCCAAACTCCTCAAACTCAAGTTCTTTCTTCATAGCCTCCATTATACCTCAGATACTATCTCTATCACCTTTAACATACTCTAACTTCTTTCAAAGAGGTCTCTCACGTGACCTAATATTTTCAATTAAAACACTTTCATCGTTATCTACAAAATGTACTCTTATCCTAGCTTTCGACTTCAAGTTTTCCTTTTTAATTTCAACGATTCTGCATACAAATCACTGAAGGAAACTGAAAATTCAATCTCTTACTCCTCTTCTTCATACTCACTATATTCTCCACTCTCTTTACTATAAAACACTTTGGATTAAAAAATAATGGCCTCGAAAATATCATGCCAAGAAATATCTTCATGGGGCAATTAGCCATCAATGCTCATATGACTAGCCATAAACGCAGTGAAGTTTTGCTCAATTGGGGAATTAATCCCCTCTTCGAGTTCACTATCACTAAGGGTGGAAATATATGCAATAGGTTTATTTCCCTCCTTCTTTAATTTAGTGGGACACTCGATTGTCATGTAGCCGTAACCCTGACAACCAAAACATCTATTCGATTTATCCTTGTTAAGATCGTCATTTCAATTTTTATGGGGTTTCTCAGTTTTGTTACACTTAGACTTCTCAAATTTCTCATAATCATTTTTTTAATTTATATTTTATTAAACTTAAGAAATTTTCTAAACTTCTTATCAAACATAGCCATGTCATCAGAGTCGATGTCAGACTCATCATTCGAAATAGATGTTTCCTCCTTTCGGGATTTTAAAGCTATACTCTTATCCTTATTATTCACATCCTTAGAGGTAAACATGTGAAGTTCGTAGGTTTTTAATTCACCTATAATCTCTTCAAATTTCATAGATTTTAAAGTTCCATTAGAAATCAAAACGGTCACTTTTGGATTAAACCTATCGGGTAATGCCCTCAAATTTTGTTTATGACATGATTGTGGAACATCATTTCTCCTAAATTAAAGGACGAACTTACAACATTAGAAAATATAGCATAGAAATCATCGAAGGTTTCACTCTTATCCATTTTAATGGTTTCAAATTGAGTGATGAGGTTTTGGAGTTTGAAAATCCTTAAAAACACTTTTACCTCCATGGGTGAGTTGGAGTGTGTTTCAAGCCTCTTTAGACGTTTTTCAAGTCATAATACGTTGGAAATCCTCTAGTGTGATAAACCACATGAATTATAGTTTGTTATCTTATGATCATCCTTACTCCATCTTTCAACGAGTTTAGGAACACAAACTTCTCCTACTAAATACATTGGTGGTGACCACCCTCTAATAACCGCTTGCCAAATCCACTCATCTAATACCTTAAGTGCTAACCTCATACGTGCTTTCCAGTATGCATAGTTAGAACCATCAAAATAAGGAAACTTTGAAAATGATAAAATTTTCATATTCAAACCTAAAAAAATCTAACATGAAAAGTTCGTGAACCTGCTTTGATACTTATTGAAAAAATGGATGGTCTAATACCACTTGAAAATTGTGAATAGGATGATGGTTATAGGAATTCCAAAAATTTTAATTTCTTCAAATTAAATTTTATCTTCCTAGACAAAACTTCAATTCAAGTTCAAATGAACACAAACCAAACTAAACATGAATTTTTCAAATTAAACATTTTCTCAAACTAACACAACCCAAATTAATTAAGCACCAATTAAACCATTTTTATGGTTAAACTAATTTTATCTTTTTAACTTAAGCATGTATCTAGGTGTGAATTTGTAAGATAAAATATACAGCCACAGTGCTGCGATGTACGAGTAAAACCCACAATGGGAAAAATCTCAAACGACTCATCCGCAAGTCCACTAAGTAAGGAATTAGAAAAGGACACGAAAGAATACTTACACAACTACTCAAACCTTCACAAGCCTTGATACTCTTCATTCCTTCAACCTTTACCTAGTGACAATGTAGGAGCTCACCTATATCTCATAGTCCACCAATGGGGCACGACTACCATTAAGCATATGGAGTCCACCGTATGTATACCAAAAGACATGGAATCCTCCAAAATAAATAATTATCAATGATGTAGAGAACGATAAACCTAGTGGAGAAACTTGATTTCAAACACATATTATGTAGAAGCTTGGATTTTAAAGCAACTGGATGTAAACATGTGTTTTGTTTTGAAAGTTAAACCATGAGTTAAAAAATAAAACACTCTTAAACTTTTATAATAGTTTCTCGCACTTAGAAGTTGGAAAAGTCTCTGATAAAAATACAATCCCATACTACATAAATTTCTTAAAAAAGTAGTGGGAAGTTATGGGGAAAAATTGCTTCAAAATTATTTTTTGACAAAAATTGTTTCGGTCGTTCGAACGAAAATAAATTTTGTTTGAACAACATAGCCTTATCGTTCGAACAAGATAAAAAGGAGATTTCTAATGAAAAGTTACCATAAACTAAAATCCACCTCGTTAGAAGTCATTCAAATGAATGTCAGATCTCGTTTGAATGACTTGGGAAAGTCGTTCTAACGACCGGGGAAAAATTAAAATATTTTTCTTAGAAAAATATAAAGTCATTTTGAAATAGCTTAACAAAAATTCTAGCACCCTATAATAAATTTCCAAGGACCAGAATAATATAAGCATTTATACATGAGAGATCCTTGGAATGTTGATGGCGATATGAGGCATGAAACATGGCATATGATATGATCTCTTTTGACTTGGGCGCTACGCCTTCAACAAAAAATGTCATAGACTTGAAAGGTCACAAACACAACTTATATCCTATGACTTATAGAATTTTGTCCAGAATTAAGGTAACCCATACAAATGGAATCAATTGAAAAATTTTCCTCATAGAATGGCTTTAGTTATGTCATTTAAAACGTTTTTATCCCTTTTTATATTTTTAAGAAGAAACATATTTTTATGAGGTATTTAGAATGACTTTGGGTATGTCATTCGAACGATTACATGTGCCTTATTAGCTTTGAATACACTTTGAAAGATATCAATTTTTGCAACATTTGGCTTATTTAGGAATATTGTTAGAAATGTCATTTGAAAGGTGTTCGAAAGAGATGCATGTCTTTGTTCGAACGAGCAGGAGAGAATTTTTAAGAATTCAAGATTTTCCAAATGATTTTTTATTCTTATCTCATTTTTAACAAATATCTTATCAATAGGAGTGCGGAGAATAATTTTATTTTTAGAGAAATTCTTATGTTTTAAGTTCCCAAACTTTATAAAAAATCTCTTCGATTTTACCCAAACCCTATGTTTACACCCAAGTAGTTTTATATCCAAGATTCAATATATTATTCTTTGAGATCTAATTTATGGGCACCAAAGTTTATTCTTTACATCTTTGTTATAATCGTTTTATTTGATGGACTATGTATTTGCTGTTTACACACGGTGGACTCCGTGACATGGTGTTATGGGGAAGAAACGGTATATTACTTCTTTAATCCGTTGATGGTTGCTAAGATTTTCATTAGATATTGAGGCTTGTCTGGAATCACACATTATGCGAGTTGTGTGAGTAGATTCCTACATTCTCATTATGAAGGAGAGGTTGAAGATAAAAGATGCGTCAATGGCTTGCGAGGGTGTCGAGTCATCGTGTAAGTCATCTATCAACTTCTATAGATCCATTATCAAAGTGAATTTGTGTGACTGGTCTTTCAAGATTTTTTACATTTGGGTTTTCGTCGTACATCAGGCATTGTGATTGATTTAATTTATTTTATCCCGCACTCACCTAAATGCATATTTAGGTTGAGATAAAATTGGTTAGTCGGTTTAATCACAACTTGTTTTAAACTAGTGTTATATTTGATACAGGTAACTAGTTTAATTGAACTTTTAAATTTAAAAATTTAAAATAGTTGCTTTGTTTGTTTTACACCCATTGGCATTTTAGAATGTTTCGGGCCTATAGCGCGTTCTCACCAACATAGTTTGAATAAATGGGGTTGGATAATATAAAAGTGTGTAGGACTAGACACAGAGGCATCAATATGGAATAATATGCCAACAGACGTATTATGAGGCTTGGTCTTCATGAGTTTCGCTCAGTATAGAGTCCATGTACCCAAGGATACTTGGGATCAAAGCCAACGTGTAAGGACAAAATTTTAAATTGAGTCCGTTGTATGTATTTGACTTATACCTGAAATAAAACATTATTTTGAGTCATAGATAGATTTTTTATCGTCAAGATACCACACAATCTATGCCATAAAGTTTATTGAAGACATTGCAGCCAAGCTTTCAAAGAATTATTATGACGAGATTAATTTAGTGCAAGTTTCATGTTTTTATTGCATTCTGATCTCATAGGTATGAATGCATAATGTTTATGGGACTCAGAAAATATTTTTAGGATGTTATTTTAGTAAATAAGCATTTTTAAAATGTTATAAATAGTTTAAAACTTTTTAAATTCATTTATTATGAGATAAGGATGACTTAGAGTCGTATTGAAACTTTCCTTGTGTTTAGAAGGATCAAATGACATTCAAAGTTGTTTAAAATACATGTGGAGGTCGCTTAAATGACCTGGCTTTGTCCTAAAAACTACATGGATATCTCGTTCGAATGATAGTCTCATCTCGTTCAAACGATGTGCCAATTTAACTTTTTTATTTAAGGCGTGTTTCACTTAAAATTTTGTATGTTGCAGAACCAGAAAAACAGTTTACAAATTGTACATTTTATGCACAAGTTTTCTAAGGTTTTCAAAGTCTAAAAATATCCTTAGAGTTTCAATATTTGAGCTTTGATACTCTTATGCTGTAGAGATCTTGTTTTGCACCATTGGAGTTTCGTTCATAACTTTGAACATTGGGTTCACAGTAAAGAAGCGGTGAAGTCCGTGTCAAACATCGTAGACATTGCCAAGCTATATCGGTGGACACCAAGGCATTCGTGGATGTGTGTGCTGTGGACAGGTAACGTTCAAGGACTTCTACATGGTCATCGTGGAGGAGTGGTTGAAGGATCAGAGGAGCATCAAGACTTGTAGGTGGTCGAGGTGTGGATAACAGGTATCATTCAAGAACTTCTATCGTCTTTGTAATACCACATCATAGTGGTTTGTTCATACATCCAACATCATTTTTGTGAACTTATTTATTTTTCTTTCTTTAATCACCTTGATGCGTGTTTAGGATTAAACAAAATAAAATTGGGTTTAACTAAAATTGGTTCACTTACTTAGTGCGTATAAAATTTGATAAAGAGTTTTTTTTTTTCAAAAAGAATGTTTGTTTTGGAATCTTTAAAACACATTCAAAAGAAAAAGGGGCCTACAAATTGGTATTAGAGTTAGAATTTTTTTTTTGTGTGTTGATCACTTGTGTTTTTAAGGATGAATGTTAGAAATTTGAACGTTTTAGAGCTCCTACTTTTATGGCACTAATTATGCTTACTGGAAAATGTGAATGAGAAGTTATTTAAAATCAATTGATGAGCGTGTGTGGTTAGGGATCAAAAATTGTTGGACACCAGCGGTTACACGAAAGGGTGAGGCCACTACTTTAAAACCCGTTGAGTCATGGACCGAAGCTGAACATAGACTTGCACTTTACAACTCTAAATGTATTCATGTTATTTCCTCAGATGTCACATTGGAAGAGTATAATAAAATCATGACGTGTGAAACTTTGAAAGAGGCTTGGGATATAATTGCACTTACACACGAGGGCACTATCACGGTTAGAACGTCTAAACTTCAATACCTCACTACACAGTTTGAGACAATTAAGATTTTAGAGAGTGAGTCATTTCATGAGTTTTATTCTAGGTTCTCCAATATTATCAACTCGTCTTTTCATTTGGGAAACAACCGAGTCATAAAGAAAATATTAATGCCACCTTAAGTGATAGTGAATCGAAAGAGGGAGAGAGTTCCCCATTGAGCGCAACTTTTTAGTGTTCATGGCATGATATGTGAGCGATGATGATAAATTTTCCCATTAATATTCTCACGTGCATGACACTTATGAGGATATTAAGTGTGAACCCCAGGTGAGTGAGGGTGAAGCTAGTGAGGATGAGGATATTTATGTAGGAGAGTTGGAAGTTGCCTTTAGTGAGTTTTACGCGAAAGCGATAAAAGTGAAAAATGCAAACTTGAAGTTGCGATATAAGTTGAATGAGCGTGCCATAGAGAATAATGATGCTTTGATTGAGGATCTTAGGGCATGGGAGAAGACTCTTAACTCAAATATGTGGAGAAAGAGATAGATATTCTTCTTAGTTTGATGGAGGCTTTAAAGAAAGAGATTCTAGAGTTTGAGGAGTCTAGGAGTGTGATTGAGTCTAGGATTAGTGAGTTAGAGGAGAGATTAAGAGACTCGAGTAAGGTGAAGTTTGACTTGGAGGCTAGATCGGAGAAGTTGGATAGGATGTTGGGCACCGTTCAAATCAAGGGAGATAGCTTTGGTATAGGCTATGATGATAGTGTTGTTACCATTGCAAAATCCAATACCAATCTTGTGAGAGATCCCTCTAGGAACATTATGAGAGGTCAAAATTTTGGTAATCATTCCCATCATATTTATACTTGCACTTATGGTAGGAAAGGTCACCTTAGACATTTTTGTTATGAAGATAGGAATACTCCTAGGAAGTTTAGGAATAAAGTCATTTCGGTTCCCAAAACCCCCATGCACCATTTCACAACTACTTGAGTTAGGAAATCAGACTTAGAGGCTTTAGAAATTAAACTTCATGGTTTATGTTTGGGTGCACTTGATTCTTCACATGTTAGATCTAAAGGATGATTGTGATACCATATTTTTCATACGCATCATGATTTATATGTTCCTAGTGCTATGACATGTGTATCTTTTGTATTATATTTTCTTCATTTATCGAGTCTTAATTGAAAAATACAAAAAGATTTTATTTTTGATAGAAATTTTTTAAAAATACAAAAAGATTTTTGAGAAAATACAAAAAGATTTTATTTTTTTGTCAAAAATATTTTTAGAAAAACACAAAACGATTTTCAGTTATCTTTTGTGTCGTGAGTTTTTCATGTTTGATATGGCATATTTGTATTCTTGGACCCCCGTCATTTCATCATCCATGTGTCTAGGACATTTGGTCATAATTGTAGATACGTTGGATGATTTTAACCATTATTTATATGGGGTTGTTTCATAGTTGATATGTATTATGCCATCTTTGCACACATGTACAAGTTTATATGATTGTTTGACCTCTCAGGCGTATTTGAATTTAATGAGATGTTCTTATCTCAATTTTGGCATATATGTGTAATAAGAATTAGGAGGAGGTGTGCATGTAAAAACCCTTTAACGTGAGGATTAATATTGTATATATTGAAAAAAATTATGAGTGTTCACATGAAAGGGATGCGAAAGCACAATTAACTCATCGTGAAAGCCACCATTTAAAAGGGCTCAGAAAAAAAATAAGGCAGTTAAAGAATCATATGCCAAAATGGTCATTTTAGTTTATGTTCATTCTAAAAGAAAAGGAATATTTATATGAGGGAGTTTGGGTTGATATATAAACAAGTTTGCACCACAAATCCTTATGTTGAAAATCGTATCATTAGGCTATTTGTAGGATCGTCAATATTTTAGATTTGTGCGCATCCTGATGGTTTAGTTCATTTATCTCAATATATTAATTGTCATATATGGCTAAAAATAAGTTTAATGACATTTATTTATCAATTAGATCTTCTTGAACATGTTAATGTGTCGGAGTTGTGATCACTTGATGTAGTTCAAGTCCATTCACTCCATATCCAAGGTTGAGCTCATTGGTAATATGTTAGCATGAAACTCATAGTGTTTTAATAGTATTTTCTATTTTGAGTCAGTTTTGCTATTATTTTGTATTTTCAGTTGATGTTTTCAGGGAAAAAATCATATTTAGAATAGGAATTGGGAAATTTGTATGTCGTTCAAACGACATATGGACTTCTTCTGAGCGACAAGTCCAAGTCATGCAATGAATTAATCTCACGAGCTTCAAATGAGACGGTGAAAAGTGTTAGGTATAAGTCGTGAGATGGTCGTGTGATGGGTCGCGAGAAGGGGTGTTCGCGCGAGTGCCTAATGTTTTAGATTTCTTAAGGTTTGTTGATGCTTGGTTCAAACGACATGCCGAGTCATTCAAATGACCTAGCATTGTCGTTCGAGCGGCCTGAGGATGTTTAAAAAGGTTATTCTATTTCAATACCTGCTTCATGTTGATATCTTTTTTGTTATAGCTGAGTTTGTTTGAAAAGTTTATATTTATATGCAGTGTAGGTTGATTATACATAATTGATTTTACTGCACTTTTCGTTTAGTCACATCTCTACTGATTTTGGTGATTTTTGTCATGTGACTTCTGTTTTCTAGCTACAATTTTGTACTTGGTGATTATTTTTAGCTGGTTATTCATGTTTATCTAGATATTCTATATTGATTATTTCATTCTAGATATTTGACAAATTATTTATCTTTTTCACTTATTGTCTATTCGAGACAAAAAGAGGGAGAGATGTATGTGATGTAGGGGGAGGGGAGTTTAGTTTGATGAGCACATAGTTTTTTCTTCATTAAAAATTGATATCATATGCTTTTAGGCTTATATATTGGTATTAATTAGTTCGCACAAATAGATATCCTGATTTCAATTTTTTTTCAAAGATGATATCAAAATAATTTTGTCACATTTTTAACAAATGATTTGTTTTACATATTTGTAATTTTATATAATTTGTTCCTCCATACTTCACTCGGTATTTGTTTATTTCATGTGTGTAGGTATTCTTTAGTGAGTTAAGATTTCAAGACTACATCGCATTCAGACAGCTCATTCTTGCCGGACCAACATTTACTTGTCTTGTCCTGTAATTTTTATTTTTGGGTTTTATGGTATGGGATTCATGCAACATATGGCTTAACAGCTCGACTTAGGCATTTCACTCTTTGGGTTTTATTCCAGAATGGTTAAAGGGGGAGATTTGTAAGAACAAAAGTTTCAATTGAGTCCATTGTATGTATTTGACTTATTCCCAAAACAAAAATTATTTTTGAGTCAGAGATAGATTTTTAATGTCATGATCCCACACAATCTATGACATAAAGTTTATTGAAGACGTTGCATATAATATTTAAAGATTTATTATGCCGAGATTAATTTGGTGCACGTTTCACGTCTTCATTGCATTTCAATCTCTCAGGTATGAATGCGTAATGTTTATGGGACTCAGAAAATGTTTTTAGGATGTGATTTTCTTAAATAAATGTTATTCGCTTCTACTGGTGTGGTAGAAGGAGGAACTGTGGGTCCAGTGAGAAACTTGATCAAAGCATTTTTATGCAGCTGAGACGACATGAAAAGCCCCCATAAAGTGATGTTATATTGAGCTTTCTTTAGTTGATCGAGGATCTTTCTCTCCTCGAGGGTCATCTCTGGCATAGGGATTTTTTCCACGCCCTTCCCCTTATCATTGGCTAGTAGTGAGCTTGGGATCTGGTAATGGCTCCGTGATCTGGTCATGTGATTTATGGATGAAGGGAAGAATATGAACCCCATTTCCTTATCAAGCTCGGGTTATTCCGCCACCTTATTTATTTCTCTGAAAACTTCTTCAAATGATATCATCCCACACATGTCGGCTACCAGGCCAGTTTTTTCTGAAGCTTGCTCTTCATTCTAATCTTCGAATTCTTCCCCCCATTCGGTGGCAACAATTATGTCTTTCCATGTAAAGTCGATACATTCCACAACTTCAACGGATTTTTCATATGGTTCACCCCAATCGGTGGGGATGTGTAAAGGTGAAGAGACTAGGCGCTCTTGTAGCTTCAAAGCATCGAATAACTCGATGATACTACAAATGTTTTTGTTTGTCTGAATAATTATGCCATAATCTGGATAACATCATCCAGGCTGACTTTATCATTCGGTACTACTCAACTATCTGACTCTCGGGACCATTTTCGTGCTTCCAAGAACAGCGTATTGAACCTTTGGCAATCAATGATCATCTTTGAGGGCAATTTCAACCCGAACTCTAGGATTTCGTTTAAGACTTCTGATAATTCCATGCTTCCATTTTCAGAATGGGTACGAACAGTGATGCACGCTCTGGTAAGGAGTGGCAATGCCTGATCAGCGAGGCTAGTAGGGTATAGGAAGATATATGGGCAAATTTTGAGAGGTTTAGGGGATTATTTGAGTGTGATTTGTATTAAGGGATCAAATTTTGGGTTCTCTTCTAAGAAGATGGCATTGGCATGATTTGGGAGTGGGTTGTGAGTAGTGTTTGGTTAGGATTGGCTGGTGGGGTGATGGCACCCCGGTCAATTAGACCTTGGATTATGTTTTGGAGGTGAAAGTATTGGTCAGTGGTATGGCCAGTGGTTCGCTGAAAGGCGCAATGAGCATAGTCCTTGAAGTTTCTTGGGAGTGAATTTGTCAATGGACGGGGATCTAAGGGTTTGATAAGGTTTCGGCCCAACAAGGCTTGATAAACTTTGGAGAGGGGGACATGGAGCTTGGTTCATTCCTTTCGGACTAGGATAGGGCGAATTTTTGGTACCCATGATGTGGTTGGTTGAGAGATATTGTTGATGGTGGAGACTATTTCACTGGCAGGCTTATCATATTTTCTGGGGGTGAACTGTCCGGACACATTCGTTGGTTCGACATCTGTTTTAGCAAGACCTTCCTCGATTTCTACTCCTGCTTCTTTGAGAGCTCAGAAGTGGGGATGGCATTGTCCTCCCATCATTTCTCGAACATGGGGTAAGAATTTCTTCTTCACTATGCTGACTTGTTCTTCCTCGGATGCCCAATTGGTCATGGTTGCTGCTTTTTCCCTCCATCGGGCTATGAAGTTACTAACTGATTGCCCAGAGTTCTGTTTGAGCATCTCTAAATCACAGCGGGTGACCTCAAACTCTTCGTTGTATTTGTACTGTGACATGAATTCTCACGCCACATCCTCCCAGCTACAGATTCTGGACTATTCGAGAGACAAAAACCATCAGAGGGCACTATCCTTTAATTTTTCAAAAATAATTGAGCCATGACTTCTTCAGAACCCCCTAGTAGAGTCATAGAACAGTGATAGCTATGGAGATGAAAAATCGGGGGTCACCTTCCTCCGAATTTCTTGATATTAGGCATCTTGAACTTCTCGGGTAACCTCGCTTTATGATAAGGAGACATGTGGGTGCAATCCATGTAATTCCCCGTGATTCTTACTTGGTAAAACTTCTTGATGAGCATCTTGAGGTCCTTTTTGACTTTTTTCAACTCTTCTTCCTTCGGATCAAGGATCATAGTAAAGTTAGCCTCATGATGGGCAAGATTCAGCATCGAAAGCTGGGCAGGCGGTAACCCATTAGCAGTAGGGGTCCCGTGGAGCATGCTGATACTCTTTGGGAACCTAAATAGGCTCGGGTGGACCCATAGCATGAGGAAATAGGGTCTCGAGATCTTGAGGAATAGGAACCTAGTTTTGTTGGATTTCTCGGACCTTAGTTTGGAGGTTATCAATCATGGACACAAGATGAGTTAGGACTGTCGTCAGATCCGGCTGCACAACGGGGACTTGTTCTGTGTTCTCCATGGAAAGAGGATGGATACCGGACTCAAAAGAAGTAATAGGGGAACGGATAGAACTCTGGGGTGATTTGACTGAAGATCAAAGCCAATAAGGATCCAGGCCAAGGGTTTGCGATCGACCTGAGATGGTGCAAAAATGGGATTTATTTTTGGGAGAAAGAATGAAAATATTTTTTGACATTTTTTTTTCCTTTTGAGATTGGAAGACAAAATATTTTTGGCTTTTTGATAAAGAGAGGAGAAGTTTTTTTTGGCTTTTCGATAAATAAGGGAGAAATGTTTTTGGATTTTTTATAAAGACGAGAGAAATGTTTTTGGATTTTTGATAAAGACAGGAGAAATATTTTTGGATTTTTTTCCGAGAGATGGATCTCAGCATGATTATTATAATTATTATGTTCTCACTTGTATTCCATTCTCCTAGATGCAAAATAAAATGACGAACGGGACCCGAGCCTGGAAAAATTGGGTTTGTAACATATGCAAAGCTATGGCTGGACTTGTGACCAGGCTCATGGATAGGGTCCTGTTTTAAAAATGCGTGAAAATTCGGGTGGCAGGTCGACCCAAAATTTCGACAGAGTTGCTGGTTAAAACCGGCAATCTTATATGTGTGTCGTAGGCTTGACACCTATATGCGGGTATGCAATTGGTTGGGTGAATTGTAAAGGGTTCCCCCCTTTAGCGTGACTTCCACGATATACGTCTTGCTCTTGCGGGTAATTGGTACGTGTGGACAAGACATTTGATATACCCGAATGTACGTGAATTGCCTCACTATATAATATACTTGGCGTACATGAACGAGTTCACTGCGATATACCTCCCGTCATAACTTCGGTCAAGCGGTACGATGCGGGGTAACCGTTCGATATACGTCGAAGGTACTTGGTAAATGGAAGGTGAGAGACATATCGATTAGGCTAACTGCGCCCTACCGGACAAGCGCCCATCATGAAGTGACCCTCCAATTACTAGACAAAATTTGGTCAATAACAATGCTCTTTGGTGATGTCGTCTGAATCATGCATGATTCTCTTATTAGTATCTTATGAGAATGTCTTTCTCGATTATGCCAAACAGGAAGAAAGGTACAAGGACCAATGGTACACCAAGTATGGATGGGTGATGCGTGCAACATGTGGATATATGTCACCCTAGGTGCATATGGTGCGAAGTGTATACGGAGAATTTTCTACAAGTGTGTGAATAGAAGCATAAGCATGTGGTACACATGAGTAATAAAGGGGAACATGCAAATAGGGGGAAAATATAAACAAACATAACAGCCATGTAAATAGAGTCTAGCCCTCATAAATCCCCAGCGGATTTGCCACTATGGCCATCCCCGATCCTCGTGGCAGGCGGGTGCGTGAGGGAGGATCCTAGGTCCCGCGCGTCCCTCTCGGGAGCATTTCGGTCGGCGTCATTTAGGCGAGGTGAAAAATATAGAGAGATAGAGTTTCCAGTCTATTTTACTCAAAATAGATAAAAGAAAGGGAGCCATCGCGAAGGACAGCATCCAAAAGACATACTGATGCATACAAAACCAAAATGATTGGAAAAGGGTCCTAAGGCTAAGTTACGAAATTGGAATGTGTTACGCACCCATTCCGCCCTTACGGTCTCTCATGGATTTTGCTATGTTCCTTTATTTTCCCCGCGATATGTGTGCATGTTTATATATAGTGAAGATAGGAATTATCGACTTGTACCATGGAAGAGGTAAAGCGAGTCATCCGTAGGAAGGTATAAAAATATTAAAAAGTAGGATTTACGCGATTATACTTGTGTTGATCGTTACGATGGAACAACAACACGTGGAATAATAAGCAACTAAGAACAAATATATGTATATATATGTAATCTAGGAAAATTGAATTTAGAGAGAATAGGAGATGAAAGAAAAAGTAAAAATAGGACTCGAATCTCGGATTTTACCCCGAGACGCCTACGTAGACTCTAGAGGCATCAAAGTCCACGTAGTTCGCATGGAAAATCAGGGGTGGGGTTTATCCCATAAATCCAACCGGGGACTTCTCTTATTTGTGTGTGTGCATGTGTAAAAAAAGTGTTTTAGTTATGAGAAAAATGTAAGAAAAGTGTGAGAATTCCCGTTTGGAATGTATGAGCAAACCCTCTTTTTCTTTTTCTTTTTTGGTTTTTTATTTGTATGAAAATAAGACATGTGAAATAATACTAAATAAAAAAAGTATATTAGGATATGTGAGATGAGAGAATAAAAGTGCTAAGTAATAAAACAAGATAATGCGAATTTATGAGAATTTAAGGAGCGAATTGAGAAAATTGGACCTTCTTGAAGATATTGAGCTTGATCTTGAATGTTGGAGAGCAGCCCTTGCACTCGAATGATGATGGAGAGGGGTTAATTCACCAAGTTTGATGAAAAGGATGATGAAAGGTGAAGGTTGGAAAGGGGTTTGGATGTGGAAATAGTGCTGACTTCGAGAGAGGTTTTCTGGATTTGCTGGGTGTGATATGTTTCTGATCTGGGCTCCTTTTTTTTGTAATGAGGTCAAGGCCTCATTTTTATAGGCCTCGGGCATTGCCGATTGGCATAGCCCTATTCCTGACAGTCGACATGTTCGTTTAGGCACACTACCAATAGGTAGGGTCTGGGACCTGCCGTTTGGCAGTGTCTTTCAAGCCATTTCGGAAAATCGGTCGTAGAGTGCAAACCGTTAATCAGAATCATGCACGGGGGGACCGTTGGGAAGGTAATTCAGAGACCTTTGAAAGTCCTTTCGATCGCTCCCAGTTTCGGAGTTAACTTTGGGTCAAATATGGCTCGGAAGTATTCGTCGGTCCATTGGACGGGGAATCGTCAGACGCAAACGGATCGTTCGTCCTCATGGTAAGTACGAATCGTGCATGGGGAAGACCGTTGGAAAGTTTAAGAGATATACTTCAACAATCCAAAGAGTTTGATCTTGTTCAGGGAGTCAACTTTGGTCAATTGAGCCCTAGAAGAATTTAGTGACCTCTCGAATTAAAATGAATCGTTTGTCCGTACCTCAAGTTAGAATTGCACACGGAGCGGACCGTTGGAAAGGGGTTTCAGTTCCCTTTAAATATTTATTCAGTCTCGGTAGAGATGAAGAGTTGAATTAGGTCAAACGGAGCCTGGGAGCATCCGTTGGCCTCTAGATCAGGTTTCGGGGAAAATGGGTCGTTCGTCCGCATGGTAAGTCAGAATCACGAACGGGATGGACCGTTAAAAAGGGGTTTAAGGGCCCTTCGAAGATTCATTCAGTCTTGATCGAGATGAAGAGTTTGACTCTTGTTTAAACAGAGCCTGGGAATGCCCGATGGCTTCTAGGTCAGTAATCGGGGTATGACCTGGGTTTGTAGTGATGAAGGGAGGTGCTAAAGACCTAAGGAGAGTTTAAGGGGTAACATAATGGGGTGTCTACATCCATACTACCCAGAAGTTTTTTTTTTTAAATTCTTCCCAGAATTGTCACGGTCTTTGACCGTGATAATTTTTTAGGCTTTGTTAGGAGCTTGTCACGGTCATTGATCGTGACAAAACTTATCAATGTCAAAGACCATGATAGAATCGTGACAAGTCTAATAAACTTATCACGCCCCTTAACCGTGACAAGTTCGCAACAAAGAAGTTTTCACCCCTAAACTTGTCACGACTAAAGACCTTGACAAGTTAATTTTATCACGGTTAGATACCATGACAAGTCGGTTGTTTTGGCATAGTGCAAGTGCCAAAGTTACTTGATCTCATTTCAAAAAATTTAAGAAGGGATCATACTTCAAAAAGTCACTTTTTGAAAGGAGGAGCTCATACTTCATTGGAGTTACCCTAAAAAGAGATTCGTACTTCACAAAATTCTCTTCAAAATAGAAAACCTAGTCCAAAACCTACACAAATTATGCTAATGTTGGGCTTCATATCCGAAGCTATGCATGAATTAAAAAGAACAAAAAAGTAGGGCTTCCCCCAAGCAAAAAAATTATCTTTCACTGCAATGGTAAAGATCCGCTACCCAAATTTTAGGTCCACAACTCTTTCTCTCTCTCTCTATCTATCTATCTATCTATCTATCTATCTATCTATCTATCTATATATATATATATATATATATATATATATATATTTGTGTGTGTGTGTGTCCGTAGAGTCTGTGACATATAGGAGTTCTAACTTTTTTGGATTTCGAGAAAAAATAGGATTTTATGTTTTATGAGTTACTCTCTCAAAAAGCAATTCAAGTTTCATCAAAAGAATCCCAGTCCAAGAACTCCAATATTTCAATGCTCTACAACAAGGTAAGTATTAAACACATGAACCACATTAAGACACACACTGCATAAATCTGTTATTATGTGTGCACAAAATTTATATGGTGGATTAGCCTCTTCAAATTTTTTTTTAAAAATTCATTTAAACAATTTTTAAAATCATTTCAAATGATTTTTCCATTTTATTAAAATACGATTTTAAAAATGTTTGGGGATAAAATCATAATTATTTTAATGGTAAAAAATCTTGGTTGTATAGATTTTAAACCCGCTTGAAAAATTTGGGGCTTAATTTGAATTTTCAAATCCTTTAAAAACTCAAATTTGTTATTTTTTTATATGCCAAAAGCTTGTTGCGATTTCAGCACATCAAGTTGTGCTTGTTTACAAACTGAGATAAATCACGACCCTTGTATTGCATGCTTTGTGCTCTAACTTATACCTTGTGATTTTAGTGGATCTTTTATTTTCCTCCGTAGAGGGAATCGTGGATTTTTCCCTTATTTTAGGGTTTTACAACATTAAATTGCGTGTTAAATTTTCTTTAATGTTCTTAATTGCTTTTGTGAACATTGTCTCAATTAAGAATTAATTGTAGGTTTTAGTTATAAAAACCTAAGGTAATCAAACAAACAAATCTAGAGGACATATTAAGAAATTTTTAACACATCTTGTGTTGTATTTTGAAAAGATTTTTGTTCAAAGAGTTTGTTACCGAATTTTACTTAATCTATAACATTTTGTTATTAACTTAGTAAGCAGTTTTTCAAGTGGTATCAAAGCAGGTTTATCAAAAGTTATTTTTATCCTAAAACTCTAAAAATTATTTTTAAAATCTATTTCTGAATATGGATGAAAGATTTGAGAAGTTAGGCAACCTTTCCCGACTACCTCTCTTTGATGGAAACAACTTCTCTTACTGGAAAGTACGAATGGTTTCTTTCATTGAAGGAACTCTTGGTGATGATGTTTGGGATATGATTCAAAATGGTTATGAATATCCAACTATGTCTTCATGTGATACTGATCCCACAAGGGTTAAGAAACTTCTTAGAGAATTTACTAAGGAAGAGAAAAAGATGTCTCTCGATAATAATAAGGGCAAGAATACGATCTTTATGTCAGTTAACGAGTATGATTTTAAAAGAATATCTATTTGCTCTACCTCTAAATAGGCCTAGGACACTCTAGTCACCGCACATGAACGTGTTAAGTTCAGAAAAACACAAATGCTTGTCCAACAGTATAATACACTAATTATGAATCACAATGAATCCTTTAATGATTTCTATACAAGGTTGACTCATATTTTCATGAAATTACATGCAAATGGTATAACCTATAATAGAAAAAAAATCGTTCAAAAGATTATTAGGTCATTGCCTACCAAATTTGATAATAAGAGATATGTTATTGATGAAGTGGATGACCCAAACCTGACTCTTGAATTACTAAGTAGCAAATTAAGAACCGTTGCGATGGAGTTACAGTTTAAAAAACAAATGACAACCCAAAATAAGAGAGTCACTAGATCTAATGTTGTTTTTTCATCACAATTAACTTCACCTAATGTTAGTCCCTTAGACTTTGACCTTGGCCTAAATGATGATTGTGATTTGGATTATCTTGATAACCAAATTGCCCTAATGAGCAAACAATTTAAGAAAATAATCAAATTGAGGAACTCATTGGCAACCAAACATGGAAAACCAGGTTATCAAAGCCCTCAAAATTCCAGACCTCATGAAAGACATAACAACAAAAGCACCTATGACAATAATAGACCTAAGATGGACATGGAACATGTGAAATGTCATAAATGTGGAAAAAAGTGGCATTTTTCCAACAAATGCCAAAACCAATTTAACAATAGTACTAGGGTAAATATGTGTAAGACATGGGACGACTCTAGTGATTCTGATGAAGATGAAACTGAGTCAACCCATAATTATGAGTTCTATATGTCATTATATTCTAAGATCATATACCATGATGGTAATGAATGTTTGACTACTCATGATTCTATTATACCTATTGTTGCATAAGTAAATGAGAATATTATGATTGTTGATGATGAAAACAACACTAATAGTGATAGTTTAGGTGTGTCAAACTAAATACATTATCAATAAACCAGACGTGTATGTGAGTTCCATATATGAAATCAGCGCTATAGGAGATATTACACACACTACACTTAGTGATTCCGACGACGATCTTCAGGATCTTCAAGAGCTATACACGAAAATGCTTAAGAAATGTGCCCGTCTTGATAAAATGGTTAAGCTACTGAATGAGCGTATTGATTTACTTTACCAGACTATTAGGAAGAACGTTGAAGAATTTACAGCACAATGTGTTTACCACGAGACTGAAACTAAAGAAATTTCTACAAAAATAAGATACCTTTCTGAGAAAAATAATATTTTGCAATAAAAATAAATGTCTACTTTAGTTGAAGTTGAAGAAACTAAGCAAAAAGTTTCAATTGTTTTTAAAAAATCCTTACACTTTGAAACTCAAGCTAAATCCTACGAAGAAATTGTTATAGGAAGAGAGTTTGATTCTGAAGACAAATCTGATTTTGGATTTTGAGAGAAAGTTTATACTAGCAAAAATGTTTCTCCTGAAAATGTTGTTTTTATAAAACAGGGACAGAATCTTCAGAACACTCAGAAAGAAAATTGTTTGAAAGATGTCTCTAAGGCAAAACAAAGTGATTGTACTCAACAGCCCAAATATAATGGTCCATCTAAGTATGTATGTCCTCCTGTTAGGAATTAATATCCAAAACCCAAAACCAATGACACTAGGATGACCATTCCTATTAGGGATAAACCAATTTTCATAGATTTTGGTAATAAAGTTAAGTCCTCCACACATCATTATTGTTCATACCATGATGTCTATGGCCACTCTATTGCCAAATGTTTTCAAAGAGATTGTATACACCTACTTATTCAAATTTTAACAACTCTAGAAAGAGTAGGAATACTTATGTTCTCCCAAGATAGACCACTCATAACTCTAACAATAAAAAGAAGGGTGGACCTAAAACTAGGAAAAAATCATTTAGAAAGATCCAACAAAACTTTTCTAAATCAAAAGCCAATAAAACTCTCAAAACCAGAATTATTTGAATTAGAAAAGATTACTTGTTACCCCATCTCAAGTGCAATACTGTCATATCTACTTTTAAGGCACAACGAACTTCGTCTGGATGGTGATTTTACTCTAGATGTTCTAAACAAACGAAACACACATCTTTGGAGGTAGTGTTGTGTTTGGTGATGAAGTTTCATCTAAGATCACATATAAGGGAACGTTATGTGAGCAATGTGTAATACCCCGTATTTTCATGGCTTTTAAATTTAAGGACTTATTAAATTTAATTGAGATAAATTAATTTAATTGTTATTCAAAATGTTGTTTTAAATATTTACTAGCGTGACGAGAGTTAGTAATTATTGGAAATATAATATTTGTTGAATATTACTGGATGAGTATAGTAATATATAAGATTTATTTTTATAATATTATCACGTGTGAATAAAATGGCAATTATGGAAAATTAAGTCGGGACGCGCCTGTGTCGCGTCGGGAATAAATGTTGATTAATAAAAGTGAATATTTTATAAGTCATTCATATGGTCGTTTTGAGTGCGCCAACGCGTCCGGAAGGGTCAAGATAGTCAGACAAGTGTACCCGGGGATTTAGTTTGGGCCTCGGGGCGTTTTTAGGCCTAATTAGTACCCCAGGAGGGTGTTTTGGACATTTCGCAATTATGGGTAATTAAACCCACGAAAATCAGTAACTTATATCAGCCATTTAGGTTAGTCAGCTAGGGTTAGAAAACACAAACACAAGAACGGCCATAGGAGAGGAAGGAGAGAGCTCTCAAGGCAAATTCAAGGCCCAAAATCCATCCGGTTGCACCGCCACCACCACCAACGCGTAGATCGCGCGACGCGCTACGCAAACACACCAAAATCATCTGCAAATCAGAACGTCGAAAATCCCAGGCAAGTGTTTATCTTGCTATTTTTGTTGGTGCATCTTTCATATTAGTTTAGGAGTAATTAGAATGAGTTTTTATGAAAGAAAACCAAAGATTTGAGATAGGAATTGCATGTAGTGATGGATAAATCGATGATTCTGGAAACCGTTTACATGTAGAGGAATTACCCACGAAATTATGATGTTTACAAGAAGTAAATTTCTGGAAATACTTTTTAGAACCATGTTTAAGAGAATTCTAGGGTTCTTGATAATTATAATAATTTTTGGGTTGGTTAATCCATGTATAATGATAGAATTCCTCATGCTTCACGTTGGAAATACCTAGTAGGATGATATAATGTTGGTAGTACAATTTTTGAGACGTTTGGGATTGAAAAATATGGATTTGGATGAACAAATGTATTAGAACCCGTAACTGCAATTCTGCAGAAATCGCAATACCTACTTGATCGATCGATCGAGCCCAGAGCTTCGATCGATCGAGTCCCAGACCTCGATCGATCGACCCCTCCTGGCAGACTCCTATTTCCTTTTAAATGAGTTAAATTCAATTTATTGGGAGATAATTCTTGGGCATCCTTAATAAAATGTTTTGGGAGATAGGGAAGACCAGTAGGACCTGTAAATAGATTTTGGGACCCTTGATGTCGGGCAAAGATTGTATTTTGGGATAATTACATAAGGGTCGGTGAATTTATGATTTAAAGAGAGAGACACGTAAGAGAGTTACTTTGGGACAAATGTGTATACCTACTGAATTTTATACTTGGGAGGATAGAATCCATGAGCGTTATGTAGTAAGTGAAAAAGTTTTTCAAATTAAAGTAAGATGTGAATGGTTATACGTGATAACTAAATAATGAGAAATAAATACAAATGTCGTAATTATGGGAATTGAGAATATACCCATTATTGATATGGTAATATTAGTATAGTTATATGATTGTGTATGCATATACTATCTATGTGTAAAAATCATGCCCACGCTACTTGCTATCCCTTAGGTTTCCACGCTGGGACAGTCTTATCTCGATGGGACCTTTATGGGGGATATTGACTTGTACCCTAGAAGATAGATACCCTTAGTACAGGCTATCGGAATGATAGTTCGGACGGTCCTAAGAGACGCAGGCATGTGCCATCCTCTTAGAGACTTGGAATCTATGCTTCGCCTCATATTATTTGTGTGTAGATATCCTTTGTACAGGCTATCGCAGTGATAGTTCGGACGGTCCTAAGAGATGCAGATATATGCCATCCTCTTAGAGACTTGGAATCTATGCTTCACCTCAATATTGTTTGAGTATGTGTTAATAAAGTTCGAGAGTGATTCCGAATTTGTATTCCCTTAGTACGAGTGATACGGGGATTGGATAGTAGAGTATGCCTGCACCATAGTTTTTAATTGGGGTGCTGTTATGATATATATATATTTTACGAGTAGTTAATATATATATGAAATTCTAAAATCTGGAACTCCCTACTGTGATTTGATATGTAGGACATTGTTGATGAATCAAATTGTAAATACTTGTTTTGAGAAAGTATTATATGACACTGGAAAACTTTATTGATTTGTAAAGTTAAAATGAGAACTTTGGTTACTAATTGAAATATTCTTTTCAAACAATTGAATCGTTAAATTTTGAATCCTACGAATAACCTAAGATAAGTTAAACCATTGGGAAAGGATAGCGTGATATATGATGAGTTAGACCACTGGGAGGGTTAGTGCGATAGGTGTGCACATTAGAAGAGATGTGAGAATTTCTCAAGAGAGTGTCGCACTAATATGTTGTTGCATTGGCATGTATCAATTTAAAGACTTGCTAAACAATTTTTAAATCATATACACTATCGGGCTCTGACCCGTTTCTCTCTCTCTCTCTCTCTCTCTCTCTTGTATATATATGTATGTACTACAGGTGCCCAGCCACAGGGGCGTCTTGCTTAGGATCCCTTGGAATGAACGTGCTGCAACTTAGGTGGGAGTTGCAGGCCACTTTCTTAGACGATTTCATTTACTTGATTCCATTCCTACGATTCTCAGTTATTGGGGCATGTGTCGCCATTTTAACTATTTATCTATTCTGTTGGGACATTTGTATTTCAGTTATTTCTAGTACTGCTACTTTGGGATTTATTCAGCTTGTATGTTTTACATTTAGTTTTAAATGTTGGGATTTTGGATGTTGAATGTTTAAAGTAATTGGATTATGTTCCAGGATAATTGTTGTATGATTCTTACTTATTGAAAATTTCGTTAATAATTAAATAAATAAGTTTTTCTTTAAAAATACAATTTGGTTAGAAAGGTTAAAAATGGTTTTGACACTTATCTTAATTAATTAGGGTGTTAATTTGGAAAAGTTTATTTTTACGACAGTGATGCTAAGAATGAACCAACTGTTCACCTTGATTTTAATTTAATAAAGGAGTGATCTCCCGGTATTTAATTAGGCGGGGTGTCACAGGTGGTATCAGAGCATCAGGTTCTAGCGTCCTTAGGATCTGTACGACTTATTACGCTTTCAGCGTTGCTTTGTTTGATATAGAGCCCTAATACTAGGAATGTTTTGTTCATCTCTATACATTGGGAACTCGTGATTCTGCGATTTGTTTATATGAATGGTGAACTCATCCAAATTTATTTAAATTTTCAGATGGATCGTCAATAAGAACTAGCTAAAACGGTTAGGGGAGTCAACGAGCAAGATCTACTCACACCTCAGGTATCTCCAGAGAGAATATCGACCACCGAGTTAGCAGGTATTGTGGCACAGGCAGTTACCACTGCGGTCTTGCAGTATCAAGAACGCAGCACACAACTCATTGGGGGCAAAAGATCTAGAGAGTACAGTCAGTCTATCATGATTGGAAATAACAAGTGTGTGAAGACACAAAAATCGTAACAACAAGCTCCCCAGGCCCGTAAAAGTCACGAAGTTAACAAATTGTGCGAGGAAACCCAAAGGCGTCAGGGTCAACAAGGCCAGGGTCCGAGTGAACTCACGAAGGAGTATTTCATAGGTGGAATGGACGGTAATGAACTTCAAACTTGTTCGGATCAGTCTAAAAAGAACTTCAAATCAACCAGGGAGAACTTTCGGGACTCTTCTATATATGTGTAAAGCCGGGTCACAAGCGTAGGGATTGTCCTCAACCTGACATAGTTTTCCCGCAAATTTCCCACCAAGGCCAACAAGATTAGGGAAAAAGCGAGACTAGTTAACAATGTAGTGAAGTGAAGTAGTTTCGAGGAAGGTGCTTCCAATGTGGCAGAAATGGCCATAAGCATCAGGATTGCCCAGAGAAGAATAGGGACCCACGACAGGAAGGTGATAGTAATAAAACCCAGAATCCAACTCCACCACCCTTTCCAACAGCCTCAGTTCAGCAGAGGCAGTTACAGTATGGACGTGTCTGTAACGTCCACCAGATAGCAGCATCTCAGGCCCCAACCGAGAAAAGAGGTATGTTTCCTATCCATGGTACTATGGGTCGAGTTTTATTTGATACTGGGGCGACGCATTGTTTTATAGCTATACATTTTGCGAAGACCGTAGGGTTGTTATCCAAAGCAGAGGGCACAGTGACATGTGTAGACTCAACACTGGGGAGTGGGTCGCTTAGTTTCTTTACATGCCGGGGAGTGGGAGTAGAGGTTGGTAGCTTAGTATTACCAGTAAACATGTTAGTATTAAATTATGCATGAAAACGCAATATTATTTGTATGGATTGGCTCGCAGCTTATAGAGCCATGATAGATTGCTTTGGTGAGAGTAATGTCGTTACCATTTCGGGGCAAGAAATGCTTGAGTGGCAATACCTCGCCCAGAAGGGGGACCTTTCACCTATCTTTTATTTATATAAAGGAGGATACCTCTAAAGAAATTATAATTCTCCTAAATTCGATTCCAGTAGTTCGTGAGATTTCGAATGTATTTCAAATGGTAAGTGGGTTATGTGTTGAGGTATTTTGTGCGGAGTGAGATCGCTCACGATAATATGTTCCAAAATGAGAAAAAGGACAGGAATACGGTGCCTACTAAAGCAACGATTAAAATAATTTTGTTTTGGATTGGGCAGACGTGTTACGTCCGAAAACCATTTGTGCAATCAAGACGATTGCCAAGATGGAAGTATAAGTTGTATCCTTGGATAATGCGGCGTGTTTGTGTGACACGAGCGAGTCACCATATTTTGTTCATTGCTAGATTAGCATGTGGGACTAGCTTAATGCATATAATTATAAATGTTACCATTATGTGAATATTTTTCCCTAGTGTAGAGGGATTTTTCTTTAGTGCTATCCGCGGAGGATGGATGAGTATATTAACAGTGTTTCATGCTTTATTGAGGTTACTCGTTGTAGTAATGCGATACACGAGTATGATATTATCTTTGTTAAAACGTTATAGAAATGGTTAGTACAATAGTGGGCATTTATTACAAGGCTATCGGAGTAGTTGCATTAGTGCATCATGTTTTGTTGTAGCGAGCTTTACCTGTAAGAAGGTTGGACTCACACCTATATTATCTATCCTAGAAACTTCGGAGGAGATAGTGGGCTCGAGATATTCGATACCAATGTATGTATAGACTTTGTGAGTATGATTCAGTATGTACCGGGATTTACCGTTGAGCGAAAAGACTTGACTCGGTATTATGTTTAGCACTCCGGACTTAGTGATAGGAAGAGTGCATTGTTATATTTATCCTTTAGAGATGTGGGAGTTAATATTTATACCCCTATTATTAGGGAAAGGAATTTTGAGAATTCTGATTATATGTATTCGAGGTTTATGGAATGCTATTACCACCAACCTATACTGAACAATAATGCAATTAGTGAAACGTTCTTTGTTAAGAATAATTACGGGAGAAATTATAACTTTTCTGTCAAGAGACGAAATAAAAGGGTAAATGCTATGGACGGAAGACCTAACGGATCTCGATAACCGATAATACTAGGCAGTAGTGTATCGGGAGGGTTCCTTGTCTAGATTTCTCTTTGCGAGACATCCCACGCATGAAACTTAGTGTGAGGTTGGAAATAGGGAGACGTTTGGTCACTATTCCATGAGTTCGGAACCCCAATCGAAAGGGGATCAAGTAATTATACCTTTAAGTGGGAAGTTAAATTTTGTTTTAAAGCCAGTGGAGCTGGTTGTGTGGTAAGATAGCATTGAAAGTTTTGCTTTGTCACCACGAGTTAAGGGGGCGGAATGATAATAAGGAAGATTTAAAATTTTGATAGAGTGGAAGTGATAGAGTGGATTAAACTCCACATGAGGGACGATAATCCATACGTAAGTGTGCAATTAAAATAGCACAACCTAATTTGACGGGAAGGCTGTTGGAGGCCATTTAAGAAAGGGTATCCCTTGAATAGAGTAGAAATTTAAGAAAGTGTGAGAGCGAACTGGCACATGCAAGAAGTGATGATGTTAGTATGGTGTAAAGAATTCAGAAGTGCGCTTCGTGGAGGAAAAGAGCACAGGTCGGAACCTTCGGCATACACCAAGAAAGAAAAGGGAATGTTACGTGTCACTAACGTGAGACGATTAAAGGAAAGATCGATGTTTAGCGGGACGTAGTAAGTAGTCCCAAAATGCACCGCCCATGGGTAGGGTTCGACTGGAAGAGGAAAGGCGACCAGAGAATTTTGTGTTTATCGACAATTCCTGAAGTGGGAAGATGTCAGTAAAGCCGATGAAGTTCTTGGATGGGTTACCACCCTCAGAACAAGATCAAGGCAATGTTAACTAGTGAGCCCCAGACTTCCTTTTAAGGAAGGATCGCGCCAGTGCATGGTCTGGCGCAGTATTAATTCCTAAATCGGGATGAGATTTGTAAATCCCACCTTTAATATGGAATTTCAGGAACCGGCGGAGATAAGGTTTCGTTTCGAGTAGGATGTATCACCCTTAGCCAGGGAATAAGCGCATGGTGATTAAAGATTAGTGGAGCCACGTGAAGGAAATTTTGGAATCTTAGTACGATGATTTCAAGAATGCTCTGTAGAAGCACTCGTACTTGTTTGTCGCGTACGAGGTACTTATTAAGGTTTTGCTATGGAAAAACCTCGACTACTCCCCTTCCATATGTTTAGAGGAGAGTAGATAATCAGAATTTTTGATCGGTCAAGAAAATATCCGATATCTATGGTGGAATTCCACGACTATTTTAGGCAGTCAGGAGTGATCAAATGTTCGTATGATCTTCTCAGAATGGGATTTTTGTGTATGAATAAATACAAGTAGTTTTTCATGTAGTGAGGTGCGGCCTCCTAATGATAGTGGGATAAGGAAATCATAACGTATAGGCGTGACCTATGCGAATGTTGTCTGGTGAGAGCACAATGTGAAGTGTCTCCAATAAGAATGTAAAACAATGTTGTTGTGAGGAAAAAGCTATAGTGATTGAGCGCCGTACTATGTAGATAGTTTGCGTACTGACAAGGATATCCAGAATTATGCTACCTGGTAGGCCTTATTTTCCAAATTTCGGGACGAAATTCCGTTATTAGGGGGGAAGTATGTAATACCCCGTATTTTCATGGCTTTTAAATTTAAGGATTTATAAAATTTAATTGAGATAAATTAATTTAATTGTTATCCGAAATGTTGTTTTAAATATTTACTAGCGTGACGAGAGTTAGTAATTATTGGAAATATAATATTTGTTGAATATTACTGGATGAGTATAGTAATATATGAGATTTATTTTTATAATATTATCACGTGTGAATAAAATGGCAATTATGGAATTTAAGTCGGGACGCGCCTGTGTCGCGTCGGAAATAAATGTTGATTAATAAAAGTGTATATTTTATAAGTCATTTGTATGGTCGTTTTGAGTGCGCCAACGCGTCCGGAAGGGTCGAGATAGTCAGAAAAGTGTACCCGGGGGTGTAGTTTGGGTCTCGGGGCGTTTTTAGGCCTAATTAGTACCCCGGGAGGGCGTTTTGGACATTTCGTAATTATGGGTAATTAAACCCACGAAAATCAGTAACCTATATCAGCCATTTAGGTTAGTCAGCTAGGGTTAGAAAACACAAACACAAGAACGGCCATAGGAGAGGAAGGAGAGAGCTCTCAAGGCAAATTTAAGGCCCAAAATCCATCTGGTTGCACCGCCACCACCACCAACGCGTAGATCGCGCGACGGGCTATGCAACCACACCAAAATCATCTGCAAATCAAAACGTCGAAAATCCCAGGCAAGTGTTTATCTTTCTATTTTCGTTGGTGCATCTTTCATATTAGTTTAGGAGTAATTATAATGAGTTTTTATGGAAGAAAACCAAAGATTTGAGATAGGAATTGCATGTAGTGATGGATAAATTGATGATTCTGAAAACCCTTGCCATGTAGAGGAATTACCCATGCAATTATGATGTTTACAAGAAGGAAATTTCTGGAAATACTTGTTAGAACCATGTTTAAGAGAATTCTAGGGTTCTTGATAATTATAATAATTTTTGGGTTGGCTAATCCATGTATAATGATAGAATTCCTCATGCTTCACGTTAGAAATACCTAGTAGGATGATATAATGTTGGTAGTACAATTTTTGAGACGTTTGGGATTGAAAAATATGGATTTGGATGAAGAAATGTATTAGAACCCGTAACTGCAATTCTGCAGAAATCGCAATACCTGCTTGATCGATCGATCGAGCCCAGAGCTTCGATCGATCGAGCCCCAGACCTCGATCGATCGATCGAGCCCCAGACCTCGATCGATCGACACCTCCTGGCAGACTCCTATTTCCTTTTAAATGAGTTAAATTCAATTTATTGTGAGATAATTCTTGGGCATCCTTAATAAAATGTTTTGGGAGATAGGAAAGACCAGTAGGACGTGTAAATATATTTTGGGACCCTTGATGTCGGGCAAAGATTGTATTTTGGGATAATTACATAAGGGTCGGTGAATTTATAATTTAAAGAGAGAGACACGTAAGAGAGTTACTTTGGGACAAATGTGTATACCTACTGAATTTTATACTTGGGAGGATAGAATCCATGAGCGTTATGTAGTAAGTGAAAAAGTTCCTCAAATTAAAGTAAGATGTGAATGGTTATACGTGATAACAAAATAATGAGAAATAAATACAAATGTCGTAATTATGGGAATTGAGAATATACCCATTATTGATATGGTAATATTAGTATAGTTATATGATTGTGTATGCATATACGATCTATGTGTAAAAATCATGCCCACGCTACTTGCTATCCCTGAGGTTTCCACGCTGGGACAGTCTTATCTCGATGGGACCTTTATGGGGGATATTGACTTGTACCCTAGAAGATAGATACCCTTGGTACAGGCTATCGGAATGATAGTTCGGACGGTCCTAAGAGACGTAGGCATGTGCCATCCTCTTAGGGACTTGGAATCTATTCTTCGCCTCATATTGTTTGTGTGTAGATATCCTTGGTACAGGCTATCGCAATGATAGTTCGGACGGTCCTAAGAGATGCAAACATATGCCATCCTCTTAGAGACTTGGAATCTATGCTTCGCCTCAATATTGTTTGAGTATGTGTTAATACAGTTCGAGAGTGATTCCGAATTTTTATTCCCTTAGTACGAGTGATACGGGGATTGGATAGTAGAGTATGCCCGCACCATAGTTTTTAATTGGGGTGCTGTTATGATATATATATATATATATATATATTTTACGAGTAGTTAATATATATATGAAATTCTGAAATCTGGAACTGCCTACTGTGATTTGATATGTAGGACATTGCTGATGAATCAAATTGTAAATACTTGTTTTGAGAAAGTATTATATGACACTGGAAAACTTTATTGATTTATAAAGTTAAAATGAGAACTTTGGTTACTAATTGAAATATTCTTTTCAAACAATTGAATCGTTAAATTTTGAATCCTGCGAATAACCTAAGATAAGTTAAACCATTGGGAAAGGATAGCGTGATAAATGATGAGTTAGACCACTGGGAGGTCTAGTGCGATAGGTGTGCACATTAGAAGAGAGGTGAGAATTTCTCAAGAGAGTGTCGCACTAATATGTTGTTGCATTAGCATGTATCAATTTAAATACTTGCTAAACAATTTTTAAATCATATACACTATCGGGCTCTGTCCCATTTTTCTCTCTCTCTCTCTCTTGTGTATATATGTATGTACTACAGGTGCCCAGCCACAGGGGCGTCTTACTTAGGATCCCTTGGAAGGAACGTGCTGCAGCATAGGTGGGAGTTGCAGGCCACTTGCTTAGATGATTTCATTTACTTGATTCCATTCCTACAATTCTCAGTTATTAGGGCATGTGTCACCCTTTCCACTATTTATCTGTTATGTTGGGACATTTGTATTTTAGTTATTTCTAGTACTGTTACTTTGGGATTTATTCAGCATGTATGTTTTACATTTAGTTTTAAATGTTGGGATTTTGGATGCTGAATGTTTATAGTAATTGGATTATGTTCCAGGATAATTGTTGTATGATTCTTACTTATTGAAAATGTGGTTAATAATTAAATAAATAAGTTTTTCTTTAAAAATACAATTTGATTAGAAAGGTTAAAAATGGTTTTGACACTTAGCTTAATTAATTAGGGTGTTAATTTGGAAAAGTTTACTTTTACGACAGTGATGCTAAGAATGAACCAACTGTTCACCTTGATTTTAATTTAATAATGGAGTGATCGCCCGGTATTTAATTAGGCGGGGTGTCACAGAATGTCACCCCAATCTAAATTATGTCCTCTTAGTTAAAGGTCTCAAGGCTACCCTACTTATCATATCTCAATTTTGTGACTCCAATCATATTGTTACCTATTAAAAACCGATTGCAAAATTCTTGATGAAAAGGAAAATTATATTTTAACAGGAAACAAAAATGAGGATAACTATTACACAGTGACCCATAAGTATGAATCTTTTAATATTGCCAGATTAGAAGATGTTGATCTTTGGCATAATATATTGGGACATACAAATTTTGATAATCTTCATAGGTTAAGTTCCCAAGAAATTGTCAGAGGACTGCCTAAAATAAAAAATTCTTTTAATCTTGTCTGTGGCCCACGTTAGGAATGGAAAATAAGTAAACCTCCTCATAAGAAAGTTAAAGATGTTTTAACTACAAAACCTTTGGAATTAATCCACATGGACCTTATGGGTCCCTCTCGAACTGTTAGCTTCTGTGGTAGAAATTACATAGTTGTTATTGTGGATGATTACACACGATATACATGGGTAGGCTTTATGAATAGTAAGACTTATACCTTCGATGATTTCTTAAAAATACTTTTAAAAATAGAGTACGAGAAGGATACCCAAGTATACTACATTAGAAGTGGCAGAGGTGGAGAATTCAAAGATTCGGGTGTTGCAAAATATTGTATAGGCAATGGCTATAAACATGAATTTAGTGCACCTAAGCCAATTCAGCAGAACAAAATTGCTAAAAGGAAAAATAGAACTTTACAAGAAATGGCTAGGTTTATAATCCATGCGAAAAATCTACCTAAGTATTTTTGGGCTGAAACTGTTCAAATGGCTTGTCATGTCATTAATCGTGTGTACCTTAGGAACTTCATATGAACTCTTGTTCCATAAAAAGTCTAACTTGAAATATTTTAAAACATCCGGGAGTGTCTGTTAGGTTTTTAAAGACAGAGAACATCTGTAAAAATTTGACACCCAAGGAGAGTAAGGAATATTTCTTGGTTATTCCCAAACAGGTAGGGCTTTGAGTGTCTTCAAGTATCGAACCAAAGTTATTATGGAATCTTTTAATGTAATTATAAATGATACTAGTGTTGAGAGTAGTGTCAGCTAACCAGTTGTCCTGGATGAGGAAGAAACATATTTTACTTTCGGCTCTCCAACAATAACTAATCCACTGCCATCTGAGAGTCCCTCTATACCATCTTAGGTTTCTAGATACCATCCTATTAAAATATTGTTGGTAATCCTTCGGAACCCGTTAGAACTAGATCACAACTTCAAAAGGTGGTACAATTTTCATGTTTTGTTTGTCTTGTAGAATCAAAAAATGTAAATGATTCCCTTTGCGACTCATTCTCGATCAATGCTAAAAAAGAAGAGCTTGTCCAGTTTCAGAGTCGTGATGTTTGGTATCTTGTTCCTCAATAAAATAACATAAGGTTATTGGCACTCGATGGATTTTCAAAAATAAAACTGATGAGAATAGGGAACTCATTAGAAATAAATCTATCTTAGTAGAAAAAGGTTACTCTCAGATAGATGGAATTGATTTTGACGAGACTTTTGCGCATGTTACTCATCTTAAGTCAGTTCGACTCCTCTTTAGCCATATCGAGCCATTTACAATTTAACTTTTTTCAGATGGATGTTAAGTCCGCATTTTTAAATGGAATTTTAATTGACAAGGTACATGTAGAACTACCAAAAGGTTTTATCAATACCTCTTATCCAAACCACGTGTTTAGGCTTAAGAAAGCCTTATATGGTTTGAAACAAGCTCCTAGAGCTTGGTATAAGCGGTTACCCACATTTTTAGTCTCTCACGGATTTTATTCGAGGAGGTAACGATCAAACCTTATTTGTTAAGAAATTATACAAACATGTTCTGATTTCCCAAGTCTATGTAGACGATATTATTTTAGGATCAACCTGTCCAATTCAAGTAAAAGACTTTTCCCAGATAATCTATTCGGAATTTCAGATGTCGTTAATAGGTGAATTATAATGTTTCTTAGGTCTACTTATCAAGAAATTTAATGATGGTATCTTTATTTCTTAATATCAATATGTCTCTTATCTCATTAAGAAATTTGGATTAGAACACTCTAAACTTGCACGTACACCTATGATCTCGTCAACCAAACAATCTAAAGAAGAAAATGGTAAAGATGTTGACCCGACCTTGTATAGGATTATGATAGGGAGTTTGTTATACCTTACTAGTTCCCGACCACATATTTCTTTCTCCATTTGTGTTTGTGCTAGATACCAATGTGAACCCAAAGAATCCCACTTGTTATGTCTAAAACGTATCTTTAAATATGTTCGGGGTACACAAAATTACGGTATTTGGTACACTAAAGACACCACTAGTGCTATTATAGGATAAACTGATACCGATTGGGCATGGTGTTCAGATGATAGTAAGAGTACTTCTGGGGCCTCCTATTACGTTGGAAATAATAGGTCGGAGTAGTAAGAAACAAAATTATATCTCTCTTTATATGACTGAAACCGAGTATATTGCAGCAGGTAGTTGATTCTCAATTATTATGGATAAAGCAAATGCTTAGTGATTGCGTTATAGTTGATGAAAAATTGACTATGTACTGCGATAAACAGAGTTCCATAAATATATCTAAAAATCCAATCCAACACTCTAGAACTAAGCACATAAAAATTAGACTTCATTTCATTCGTGATCTCGTAGAGTCTAAAGAATTAGATATTGACTATCTCAATACTGACAAACGGTTAGTTGATTTATTTACAAAGCATCTTCAAAATATTAGATTTGAGTATATTCGTAATTCCATTGGTATGATAGTTCTTAATTAATTCACACATCATTCATATCCTCGGTAGTTGCATGGTAATAATTATTTTCTGAGGATTTAAGGCATGGACGTTTCTCAAATGAAAAAAGACGCCTCCTAAGGGATAAAACCTCGGACGACCCCATCCAGACAATCAATATTATGTGGTATTACAAAGTACAGATGATAGACTTACTTAAAAATTCGATCCCCCATAAGTCTTGATGCTTCTCTAATCCTTCAACCACTCCTCCATAGTGCCCACACAGAAGTCCTTCTATGATACCTATCTACAGCACACGCGTCCACGAATGCCTTAGTGTCAACCGATAGATCTTGGAAACATCTATAGTGTTGAACACGAACTCCACTACTTCTTCACCTTAAAATCCAACGTTCAAAGTGATTAATAAAACTCCAACGGTGAAAAATAAGATCTCTATAGAATAAGAGTATGAAAGCTCGGATCTTAAAACTCTAAGGATGTTTTTACACTTTTAAAACCTTAGAAAACTTATGCAGAAAATTTATTGTTTGTAAATGGATTTTCTGGTTCTGCAACTTACGAAATTCTAAGTGAAATGCGCCTTAAATAGAAAAGTTAAGTTGGTGCATCATTCGAACGAGATGAGGTTGTCATTTGAATGAGATAGCCATATCGTTTGAGCGATACATCCACGTCATTTGAATGACCTCCACATGTCGTTTGAACGACTACTAATGTCGTTTGATCCTTCTAAACACAAGGTAAGGTTCAATACGACTCTAAACGATCATTATCTCAAAATAAATGAAGTTAAAAGATTTTAAAACACTTTTTAAGATTTTAAATAAATTTGGTCGGATCCTTAACCTCTACCCGAATGCTATCATTTTCCGAAGAAGAAATCCCTAAGATTGGGCCAAACCACAATCATGCACTCAACATCTCCGTCAAAGTTATGGGGAAGGTTGTGCCACTCTCTCTTGTCGATAATGGATCCGCCTTGAATGTCTACCCACTGAGAACCTTCAAATGTTTAGGACTGAAAGAAAGCGACCTCTCTCTAACCTCCACTGCTATGCGTGCCTACGATGATACCCATCGGGAGGTGATGGGATCCATAAAGCTTATAATAGGGGCTGGCCGTATAAACCCCGTCGTTGAATTCCAAGTTATTGACATCCTAGCTTGTTTCAACCTGCTGCTAGGATGACCTTGACTTCACAGTATCAAGGGTGTGTCTTCCTCACTCCATCAGAAATTAAAATTCTTTGCCGACTGACGGTCATCACTATTTTGAGTGACGACGATAATGCCGAGGGTGTAAGTACCAGCAGTCCAATTCTTAAGATACAACACGGGTAAAATGATATGCTCCTATCAGGATTTTGGGTTGAACCACTCCTACTCCCGATAGGGGAAGACGTTAAAGAAAGGGTTCATCCAGAATACGACCCTCATGGCAACGTTAATGTGATTCAAATGTTCAAACATGCACTTCATGCCTGGACTGGGGCTAGGACAAAGACAACAAGGGATACTCGAGCCGATTGAACGGAAGAAAGATTTCCCTCCTTATGGTTTGGGGTATCAACCATTAGAATAAATTCTCATAATGATCCTCCATTCTCGACCAAAGAGATCACTAGACTACATCCAGACTATCCCAGGTGACTCCTTGAATGGACGACTCATCAAAGAGGGAGACGACTTCTCCTTTTGTGACTTTCCAGAACCATGGTATGACCATACAGATAAGAAGATGAAGACTGAAATGGAGATCTTCTTCCAAGATAGCTACCCATGGGTTGAGAGTTCCCAACACCATGTACAACCTCTCATCAAGGATACCGAAGAGACTAAGAAAAGTGACTCCGAAGATTCCTTCAACTTACAGACACTAGGGATAACACTCTGCATAGTCCACTCAGGCACTACATCACTGGATCTGTCCCAACTGATCGAAGTTGCTGCTATACCTCTCCTCAACTGGCATTCTGTGCTTAGTTCTACCTGCTAAAACCTCCCCTAATCCTAATGTTTACCCAATTTCTTCTTTTGTTGTCTATCCTTACTCAAATGTAATCGAGACCTCCTTTGATGAGGTTCTTAATGTTGGTTTTCCTATCAATGAAATAAATGAAGATTTTGAGTATCTTGTTGTGCCTTACATTAATTGTCTAGATTCTAATTAAACTTTTGATGATGATGACTTTGCAAATGAATAATTCTTAACTGATATCAATAAGGTGAATAATAAACAACATAACCGCGTTCAAGTTAATGAAGAAGAGACTGTTGTTATTAACCTCGATTCTAGTAGCCAACTGCGCGAGATTAGGATAGGGGCTACCCTCGACAAGCATGAATGTGCACAACTCGAAGAATTGCGAAAGGAATTCCAAGATGTCTTCGCATGGTACTATGACGATATGCCTGATATTGATCCTGAAATAGCTCAACACTAGATTCCCACTCTCCCAGATTATAAGTCGGCCAAACAAAAGTGGAGAAAGCTCGGCACCGAATGGCCGCTGAAGCTCAAATAAGAGGTGGCCAAATAGTTGAACGTAGGCTTCATTCTTGTGATCGAATATCCCATGTGGCTAGCCAACATAGTGCCCGTGCCAAAATCAGGAGGGAAAATTCGGATGTGTGTAGACTATCAGGATCTGAACAAAGCCTCTCCAAAGGATGATTATCCATTACCCAATATCAACATGATCGTAGATAACACAACCAATCATGCTCTCAAGGCATTCATCGACGGGTTTCCTGGATATAACCAAATTAAAATGCACCCAGACCACCAAGAAAAACTGCATTCATCACCCCATGGGGAACCTTTTGCTACACTGTTTTGCCATTTGGTCTTAAGAACGTTGGGGCTACCTACCAGAGGGCTACCACAACCATCATGCATGATCTGATTCATAAAGAGGTTGAGGTCTATATGGATGACATGATTATCAAATCTAAGACTAGATAAGGTCATGTTCCCCCTCTTCAAAAGTTCTTCGAACGAATGCAATTGTATCAGATGAGAATCAATCCGTCGAAATGCGTCTTCGGCGTTATAAAGGGAAAACTCTTAGGATTCATGGTCAGTGATAAAGGGATAGAAGAAGATCCTGTCAAGATGAAAGCCATACTTGAGATGCCAGCTCCCCGAATAGAGGAACAAGTTCGAAGTTTCCTTGGCAAATTTCAATACATCAGTCAGTTCATTAGCCAGTTAACCTCCATCTAAGAACCTATCTTCAAACTCATTCAAAAGGATTCAACCAAGGTTTAGAATGAGGACTGCCAAGAAGCTTTTCACCGAATCAAACAATATCTGATTCAAGCCTCGGTGCTCATGCCACCACAACTTGGTCTCCCTATACTCCTATAGCTAAACATAACCGACACTGTAGTTGGAGCTTTGCTAGCCCAATACCTTAAAGATTCCCGCAAAGAAAGAGCCATCTATTAAACCAGTCGCAAATTGGCCGGATACGAGTTCAAATACAATGCTTTGGAAAAGGCATGTGTCAAACTTTTCTGGGTCACCCAAAAGTTGAGGCACTGCATGCTCACCTTCCCTATCAAACTTGTATTCCGAATGGACCCCATCAAATACCTTCTCGAGAAACCTACCTTATCCTGCCGAATGGCTCGATTGTTGATGCTCCTATCCGAGTTTGATATCATGTACATCACATATAAAGCCATGAAAGGAATATCCATCTCTAACTACCTCGCTGATTACCCCATGGATGAAGCCGATGTATGGATCTCTGAATTCCCAGATGAAAACATCATCTTCACTACCCGGGATAATCTCCGATGGAAAATTTTATTTGACGGTGCTGCCAATAAAAAGGGATATGGAATTAGGATACTTTTGATCGCCCTAGATGACTCTCACACTCCCATCGCTATCAATCTTGATTTCCCCTGCACCCATAACATGATTGAGTACGAGGAATGCATGATAGGCCTCAAAGTTGCTCTCGAGAAAGGTATTCAATGGCTTGATATCTATGGGGATTCCGGCCTCCTCATCGATCAAGTGCTCAAAAAATGGAGAGTTAAGGATGAAAAGCTCCAACCCTTCCATGCCCACTTAGAAGAACTAGCCTCCTAATTCCAAGACATCAATTTCCATTACCTACCTCGAGCAAAGAATAACCTAGCCGATGCCCTTGCTACCTTGGCCTCCATGGTCGACATGCCCGAAGGAATAAAATTGACCCCCTTCCTGATTCAAAAGTAAGACAAACCAACCCACTGCTACCACATTGAGCTCGTCACCACAGAAGATCTCGAGCTAGATAATTGTTGGTACTATGATATCTGGTGCCTCCTCAAACATGGTAGGTATCCCGAGGGTTCCAACAAGAAAGATCAAGAAACCTTTCGAATACTGGATACCCAATACATCATTTGTCACAAAGCACTGCTAAAAAGGAACTTTAATGGAACCCATCTAGACTACATCGTAGGGGCTGACATTGAAAAGATAATGAATAAGATCCACAGTGGGGAATGCAGACCCCAAAAGAACGGTCACATGCTTGATAAGAAGATCATCCGATAAGATTAGTACTCGACCACCATGACCTAGGATTGCACCGCCTATGTCCGGAGATGCTTCAAATGCCAATAATTCTCCAACCTTTAGCATTTGCCTCCATGAGAATTATACAACATGGCTTCTCCCTAGTCGTTCTCCACCTGGGGCATCGACATCATAGTAAAGGTTACACCAAAGGCTTCAAACGGGCATGAGTTCATCCTAGTTGCCATTGATTACTTCACCAAATGGGTCAAAGCTGAGTCATACGCAGTGCTGAATGCCAAGAAAGTGGCCAAATTTATCAAAAAAAATATCATATGTCATTATGGGGTCCCACACGAGCTAGTATCAAATAACGGCTTGCATTTTGAGGAAGAGGTCACAAAGGTGGTCAACGAATATGGGATTCAGAGACAAAAATCTTCTCCCTATCGACCTCAGACCAACGCTGCAGTTGAAGCCGCCAACAAGAACGTCAAAGCCATCATCAGCAAGATGATCGAAAGCTATCTAGAATGGTCCGACCAGATCCTGTATGCCCTATGGGGCTATCGAACCTCAATTCAAACCTCAACTGGGGCTACCCCTTACTCTCTAGTCTATGGCATGGAAGCAGTCCTACCCGTGGAGATGTAAATACCCTCATTGCGCGTCATGCTTGAGAGCAAGGTCAGCGAAGAAGACTGGTACCAAAGCCATCTTGACGAGCCGACCCTCCTAGATGAAATGATATTAAAGGCACTATACCAAATACAAGGGTACCATCGCCGACTAGTACGATCATTTAACAAGAGAGTCAAGGATCGCGATGCCCGAGAAGGGGATATAGCCCTCAAAGAAATCATAGAACCCATTTGGGACCCTAGAGGGAAATTCAAGCCCAATTGGAGCGACCCCTACATTATGATGAAGATCTTGTCCGGCGGTGCTGCCATGCTTACCGACTTAGATGGGGAAGATATGGCTCTTCCAATCAACCTGGACCATCTCAAGAAGTTCTACCCCTAGTCCAAAATCTCAGCGCGCTACGACCTTTCTCATCTCCCTTCTATTCTAAAAAAAAATCTCTTCATTTCCCTCTACCCAGAACTACGTGGGCATGATCCTCTGCAAAAACCATTTTAAAACAAATTAAAACTTTTCAAAAACCCCAGAGGTATGTAGGCAGCTCATACACCTTACATGAGCATGACCCTTTCTTTTTCACAAAATACTATTCTTTTCTTATCTTCGAGAACGATAGTCCATTCTAACATATACTTGAACAAAAGGATTACGTATGCCTTAACGATCGGTATAGATAATTCAAACAACATAAAACTCATCAAAAGGTCACAGCTGGATGATCAAAAAATTATTTATTTCACTAATAAGAAATAACGATACAATTACATGAGAAAAGGAACGGATAGCTCCCTTCCCCCTACCTTCCTAAAAAAGCCAAAATAAAATCCCCAAATTTATTCCCCATTACAAAATAAACTCTCCAAGAGTCCTATCCAGAGCTACCAAAGGAGCCCTCTCCGTCATCATCATCTGCATCCTGGGGTCCCCAAGCCTCCCCTGCCTGAATAGAGTGCCATAGGCTCTCCATGGACCGATAAGCTCGAACCAGCTTTAGAAAAACTACCACACCTCCCTCCATGGTATCAAACAAAACAAGCCACCTTTGTCCAGTCTCCAATGCCAACATCTTGCTGACTACTCTCCTACACAACCAATTCATATAATCCCCAGGGATATGGCAAACTCTCCCAACAGACTGAGAAGGACGGGTTGACGGACGCCGATTCTCCCACATAGAGCCAAGCCACATGCATAGAAGCTTAGTTAAATCTTCTACGTGAAAGAAGTCTAATGTTCGAGGTGGCACGAACTGCTCCCATACAAATTGGCGCAGAAGATGCCAAAGGAAATAAAAAAGGTGTCCCTAAGACCAACCAGACAGACATATGGGTATTCTCCCATCTCCAGAATGGGCAGCAACTATCCCTACCAAGGCACTGACCAACACATATTTAAATCCCCATGCTCCACAAGCCAGTTCTCCTAACTCTCGATGTCCAAACCAATGCTAATAAAATAGCACGAAAAGAAGTTAGGTACAACCGATAAAGGGTATTCCGGAGGAGTCACCAGATAAAGTCTCTCAAACAACCACATGAACAGCATCACGGGGCTACCCCTCCGGAAGTCAAAATGACCTTCTAGCCAGGAATCCAGGCCATTCAAGGTCTTATCCAGTATCACTGCCACCGGATTACGACGGTATGACATACAGGAAATAATGGCTGCAAGTTGTGGGTCCACAAGAAGTTCCCTAGTCACGAGCAATAATTTTTATATTAAGCCCTGAACAACGACTTTGGCGTATCAAGCATGGCCAGCCTCTTATAAATGCATGGACTGTAACATCGCTGAAAGGGAGATCACTCCTCCAGTAACCAATGGTTTGACCGTCGAAGGTGAAATACGAAGAAGCCCGACCAGCAAATCCCTGGGAGAATAGGAAAATTCGGGTAAAGCCATAGCAACACTGGGATTTATCCTAGCATGACAGAAAATTCCTTGTAGGCAGGACAAATTTCATCCAACCCAAAGCGGAATACATGGTCTTCGGGGTACCAAAATTTTACCGCCGACATCATCATGATACATTCAATGGGACGATTGCGCCACAAAGAGACTCTACGCATGTTGAAAGGATGGTAGTCAACATTATAAGAGCACATTGCTTCCAAGGCTTTGAGGTATTTAGGAAATTCAATGCTACCAGGGAGAGCCATCTTGAAAAACTAAGAAACAGTAGACAAGTGAAGGTGTGATGAAAACACTCCACCCTTGACCATTTTTATACTTGAAAACCCTCACAAAAGACATGCCCCTTGCAGAAATTGGAGGGAATCCTACCCCATAAAGTACAAGAGGCTGAAGAGGGAACTAATCAAATCTTTGAATTGATGGGACCGGACTTGACTGCCGATAGGCAGGACAAGGGTCTTGCCAATCGGCCACCCCCTATTTTTGGAAATTTCTCTTTTTCCTTTTTTTATAAAAATCAGAAGCTCAATAACAAATAAATTGATATTCTCAAACAGAATTTTAAAAATCCTTTCCCATCCCTATATAATTTCTCATTTCTAAAACATTCCTTCAAAATCCTAAAAATATCTCTTTTACGGTCTCAGCAGCAAAGTAAAAATGCATGTGCAAGCATTCACCATTAACAAAGATAATAAAATATCTCATTACATTGCATACATATATTCTTCTGTGTTACATCAATTTTGCAGGAAAGAAAAAAACAAAACAAAGGGACTCAGCCTGAACCCACATTCTCTCTCTCTCACCTACCCTTCACCCCTCTCTCTAAGAGCTTCCACCCTTGTGACACGCTATCTTTCCCCTACGACGAGACGACGCACAACCACTACTCGAGCCAGAGTCCTCCCCGAACGAAGAAGATGACACCAAGTAAAAAGGAATCGGTACCGCATCCTGAATGTCGACAGTCACTGAGGATATCCAATCTCTGATATCCATCAACCAAGTGGTCGACACCCAACCTTGCTGCAATTAAAAGTCAAAGTCAGTATCAAAGAGGGATCAAAATAGAAAAGGAACCAAAAGGAAGGAAAAAGGTATACCGCAGGACGAAGAACCTCCTCTGTCAAACCCAACTCCTCCCGATCCATCGTGTGAGGATGGTTAAACATAGGCATAATCCCTCCATCAGCCCGTCGAATGTTGTATGAGGGGGTATGCAATTGAACAAAGGGAACCTCTAAAGTCGTCGTCACCGCAGATGCTGACGGACCACCGCCGCTGTGGGAAGACCCCACCGCCTGACTTGAACCAGTAGGAGGGAAGGGAAAGGCATCATATATGTTGGGCACCATCAACCATCTCATCACAAAGTCCATATAGTCATACGACTCAATCGTATCAGTATACAATAGGTAGGACTCACCGATCATCATCGCAATCCTCGTATCCTTCGGCAGCACCCGCTCCCGCCTCATAGACGTAGGAGGCTGCGCAGGTGGCACCACCACCTCCTCCTTCATAATTTGTCAAACCACCCGCTCCTCGAGATACCAAGAATGGCCAAACTCATGCGCCAGTAAGCGCCGCAACTGTACGTTCACCCCAATCTCCCTTGTATCCTGAATGGTTGCCCCCCAAGGGAAAAAAGTCACCTCAAAATCCCCAGCAGGCATAAGTCAATACTGAATCAGAATGTGTAAAAATAAAGGCTGAAAGGAAAGAGTCTTAACCTACCATTGGTCAGGCCAATCAAGACCTAACGCACCACCTCTAGAGAGAGAGATCCCTTCGACTATCAATTGGCCTTACGCCATCGATACAATCGGCAAAAGTCCCCAGCAGTCTCGTCCTTCAAGGCAATCAGCGAGGTATTGCACCCAATCACCTCATAGAACCATGTCTGCCAAAGACAAGAATTCACAATAAAAAAGAGACGCATAAGGAAAATGAGAATTCATGAAAAGAAAATGCGCAAATTAAAGAATACCTCAAGGAGAAAGTGGCTCCAGTAAAAGTTTGCCAGCAGCACCGACTCAATGCATCCAAAGAAAAATTGAGGTTCGCCAAAGTCAGGCTCCCCCAATCATAGAGAGGGATGTTTGAAAACATCCTCAAATACGGTAAGAACCATAAATGGACGACGTCACCACTCGACGCCACCATGAAACCTCCCAAAAATAACAGAATAAATAATCAGGCCATCTGCCTCACCTGCAGCCCGCCCTCCAAATTAACCTCCCTACTTAGAAAAAATCCTTGAGTAAGGATAGCCGAATGGAATCCCCAGAAACTATCCTCCCTACGTCACCAAGTGACGCACGCACTACCTCAGGCCTCACCTGTAGATAACGATCGACCTCTATCTTCTCTCCGTCACAATCCAGCCCCAACAGCTGCTGCACGTCTGTGGGAGTCACGGTCATCTCCCCAAAACCAAAATGGAAGGTATGGGTAATATCCCACCACCTCTGCCCCAAAGCGCACAAGACCATTATCGAACGAGGTGTCTCATCCAGCGCAAAAGCCAACCTCCCAAAACTCGGTGAGGATACCACCCAACGCACCACAGGTGGAAGATGCTCCCAGACATCCTTAAACCCCGTCATCCCACGGGCGCGCATGTTCTTTAAAGAGATATCAGACTGTCAAAAGAAGAAACCTTGTAAAAAATTCCATAAAGAAGGAAAAAAACCAAAAAGAGAAGAATGCCAAAAGTCAGGTTACTTACATAATCGTCGGGGCTCACCACTCTCGAAGAATGATGATGCAATGACTCCTGTAGCAAGGTTCGCTCATACGCAACCAGATCGAATGCATCAAAGGAGTTCTCACTCCCCAAAACAAGAGGATCCATGGCCCTCCACTCCACGTTCGCCCAGTCATCAGCAGTCAACCATTCCCTATGCGCTGCAGTGCTCACAAAGGCGACCATTTCTTAAAGATCGGAATGCTAAAATGATTTGCAGAGGAAAATTGTAGAAAGAAAGAAAGCAAGAAGCTGTGAAAAATAAAGGGAACTCGTCCCTTTATATAGCATGCCAAGGTTCATGCTGATCGACATTGACCTGTAATACCCCGTATTTTTGTAGCTTTTAAATTTAAGGATGTATTAAATTTAATTGAGATAAATTAATTTAATATTAATTAAGAAAATTGTTTATTATTTACTAGCATGACGAGAAGTTACTAATTATTGGAAATTTGTTGAATATTACTAAATGAGTAAAGTAATGTATAAGATTGTTTTATAAAAAAAAATTGTCACGAGTGAATAAAATGACAATTATGAAAATTTAAGTCGGGACGCGCCTGTGTTGTGTCAGGACAAATTTATGATTAATAAAAGTGAATAAATTACAAGTCACCCATAGGGTCATTTTGAGTGCGTCAATGTGTCCAAAAGGGTCGAGATAGTCAAAATAATCTACCCGGGAGTTTAGTTTAGGTCTCGGGGCATTTTTAGGCCTAATTAACATCCTGGGAGGGCGTTTTAGACATTTTGTATTTTTAGGCATGGAAACCCACGAATTTTCTAAGGTAATATCAGATGGTAAGGGTTGTCTTCTAGGGTTAGAATAACCAAAAACCAAGGATGACCATTGGAGAGGAAGAGGAGAAGCTTCCCAAGGAGTTCTAAGCCAAGAACTCCACCATTTGCACCGCCGTCACCGCCAAATTGTAGATCGCGCGATGAGAATCACAACCACACCAACTTATTCCAAAAATCTGAAACAAATATTTCTAGGCAAGTATCTATCTTGCTTTATTTTAGTTAATGCTTCAATGATATTAGGCTAGGGTTGATTAGGACTAGTTTTTGTGAAAGAAAGCATATATTGGAGACTCGAATTTACATGTTGTAGAGGTAAAGATCATATTCTGGAAATCTATTTCATATGTAGAGGTTGAACCACAAATTTGCATTGAGTTAGGAGTAGAAAATCTGGAAAAAGAATGGGAAGAACTATGTTAAAGAAAATATTAGGGTTCTTGAGATTTATAGAGATTTTGCCCCTTTTAATTCGTTATACTTGATGAAAACTCACATGTCTTACATAGAATATTAACTATTTGAGTATATAACACTTGTAGTATCGTTTGTTGGGAGTTTGGGAGTGAAATATGATGATTTGGATGAGTTTGGAATAGGATTCCCATAACTTGTATTTCTGCAGTTTCACCATAACTGTTTGATCGATCGATTGACCCAAGAGCATTAATCGATCGATGGATCCATCGATCGAGCCCCTACCATCGATCGATCGACCCCTCCTGGAAAACTCATATTCCCCTTTTTAAATAGCTTATTTCGATTTAAATGAATAGTAATATTTGGACATTATTATTAGAACATTTTTGGAACATAAAGAGGACCAGAAGGACTTTATAAAAATGGAGCATTTAATGTAAGACAAAATTAGGGTTAACGGGGAGTGAATTGCACTTAAGGAATAATGAGAACGTGTGTCTAAAGGAGTTAGGTGCGTAAGGAAGTTACGTCGTAAAATAAGGAGGTACCTACTGAAATTATACTTAGGGAGAGGATACTACGAGTGATACGAAATAAGTTTGGAATAATCCCATAAATAAGAATAAAAGAGACGAACCGCTATACGGGATAATCTAGTAATGTGTACTAAGAATGAATATCATAAGTACGGGTCGTGGGTCTACCTAATTTAGAAATGGGAATGGTGGTATACATACATACATATATATATATATATATATATATATATATATGACTGTGTTTGTGCATATACTGTATACGTGTAAAAATCTTGCCCGCACTACTTGCTATCTCTAAGGTTACCGCACCGGGACAATCTTATCTCGATGGGACCTTTATGGGGGGTATTGACTTGTACCCTAGAACATATGAATCCTTGGTACAGGCTATCAGATCGATAGTAAGACGGTCCTAAGAGACATGATGGTATGTGTTGACCTCTTAGTGACTTAGAATTATGTTTCGCCTCAAATTTGTATGTGTTTTTTGTTAATACAGTTCGAGAGAGATTCTGAACTTTTATTTCCCTTAGTACGAGTGATACGGGGACCTGATAGCAGAGTATGCCAGCACCATAAATTTATGTGGGGTGCCGATAGTATATCTATATATATATTGTGAGAGTGACTGATATATATATATATATATATATATATATATATATATATATATATATATATATATATATAGAATTTAAATTGGGAAACTTTCTACTGTGATTAAAGGTAGTTGAGTGATGAATAAATATTCCGAATTTATAAGTGTTTGAAAAGTTTGAGGCAATACTGAGAAACTTTATAATAAAATGAGATTTATGTGAGAGCCGTGTTTTCAGAAATTAATTATCTTAACACTAGAAACTATAGGCATGAAACCTTATGAGTAATTTAAGATAAGCTAAACTGTTGGGATTAGTAATGCGGTAGGTGTGCACATTAGAAGAGAGGTGAGAATTTCTCAAGAGAGTGTTGCACACTAATATGATTGTTGCATTAGTCGGTAAGCATTTTAAATACTTGCTAAACTAAATTTTAAACTGTTTTACAATCGAGCTCTGACCCGTTTCCTATTATCTCTTCTCTCTTGTATATACATGTATATATTACAGGTGCCTAGCCACAGGGGCGTCATACTTAGGATTCTTTGGAAGGAACGTACTGCAACTTAGGTGGGAGTTGCAGGCCTTTTGCATAGATGACCTCATTATTGATTCCACTCCTAGATCTGTTTTATCCAGTTGGGCATGTGTTGCCCTTTTTCCTTAATAAGTTGGTTTTGTCAGAGATTGTGATTCATTTACTTTCAGCATTTCTACTTTAGGATTTGTTACTGTCGGGATGTTTTCCTTTGAAGTTTTAAAGTTGTAATTAGTTATTTGAATGCTTAAACTGCTTGGATTATCTTTCCCACTCTAGTTAATGTGTGACTCTTAAACTATGAATTATGAAATTTTTTATTATTCGATTTAAATTAAATATGGAATTAATATTTTTTTTAAATGGTTTTGTCAGTTAGATTAATTATTTAGGGTGTTTAATTTGAAAAGTTATTTTGCGACAGTGATGCTAAGAACGAACCAACCGTTCACCTTGGTTTAATTTTAATAAAGGACTGATCACCCGGCATTTAATTAGGCGGGGTGTCACAGGTGGTATCAGAGCATCAGGTTGTAGTGTCCTTAGGATCTGTGCGGCTTATTATGCTTATAGAGTTACTTTGTTTGATATAGAGCCCTATGTTTAGGATTGTTGTTTTCTATGGTGAGATTTCGTTCTCCTGCTATTACGTATGTACCTTAGTGGACCTTAATTGCATTCGGTCGTGTTCGAACAATTAAATATGGAAGGCAAGGGCCGTTGGGCGGACAATGGTAGGCGAGGATTAGTTGAGGTTGTAGATGCATATTCGAGGATGATGATCGTAGTTAAGGTCACCCTTATTATGGCATGGGAATCCAGGACTGTAAAGACGGATAGAGCGCAACCTAGGATTTCCAAGTGCTTCTATTGTAAAAAGAGTTGCGAGAGTAGACTCACCCGATGTGGTACAACTGGGAAGAATCAAACGAAGCATTGTAGAGAAATGTTAGTGGAAATTCTATAAATGTAAAAAAAATGTGTGTGTTAGACCAAGTAGGTAAAGTTACCAAAGGCTTGGACATAGGACGAAGTGTGGCTAACTGAAAGTGAAAATTTGGAGACAAATTTTCCTGGCTTGTCGGAATAAGGTTATCATGGTGGGAGTCAGCAACTACTTTTAGAAGGGAAATGCCATGCCTATAGGAGAATCTTAGGTACAGTTTGACTGCAAGTTCCTTCGTCAGATGTTCAGGATAAGAAGTGAATGTTGTTCCGAACTCATCACAGGAAGACCTGCCAGAGGTCCATTTGTGAATATGAGTCTAAACCTTTAGCGAATATTGTATCGGAAGATGTAGATACAAATGGAGGAAAGAACTCCAAGTGGGAGATCGGCTCGTAATAATAGTTGATAACACTTAAAAGGGAATTCTGTTGGACGGTCGATTCAGAGGTTGATAATTTTGTACTTTTTAAATGAATATGATAATGTTTCTTGGCGAGGAAAGCTAAAAGAATCAAAGAATTTAGTCAAGGATAATACGGGATACAACGGTGGTAGTGTAACACCACAAGGGGGTCTGGATACACATCAGGGGACCCATTTAAATGATTCGGATAGCTGAATTCTTACCAAGTGATGTTAGATTTAGTAAGGACTATTATAGTCAGCAACATATTCTTTAGGGCCTACAAGGCTAAGGGAACAACGGAGGTAGCCATCAGAAATTGAGTTTACCAAAGTCCGAGGGAATTATAATCCTAACATGGTTAGTATAACAGGTGTTAAGTGGATTATGTGTTGAGGTATTTTGTGGAGAGTGAAATCACACGCACTAAATTTTTCCTAAAGCGGTTATAGGGTACAAGAGTATGGTGCCTAGTAAAGGAGAATGATTAAAGTAGTGTTGTTCTGGTTTGGACAGGCGTGTTACGTCCGGAGACCATTTGTACAGTCAAGGCATTTGGCAAGGTAGAAGTATGAGTTTTATCCTCGGAGGATGAGGTGTATTTTATGTGACACGAGCGAGTCAATATATTTTGATCATTGCTAGATTATCACGTGAGACAAGTTTAATGCATATAACTATAAACATTATTTTATGTGAATATTTTCCCTAGTGTAGGGGGATTATCTTTAGTGCTATCCGAGGAGGATGAATATGTGTATTAATAGTGTTATATACTTTATTGAGGTTACTCGTTTTAGTAGTGTGATATACAAGTATGATATTAGCTTGGTTATAACTTTATAGTAATGGTTAGTACGATAGTAGGCAGTAATTGCAACGCTATCGGAGTGGTTGCCTTAGTGCATAATATTTTTTTTCTAGCGAGGCCTCACTTGTGAGAGGGTCAGACTCTTACATATATTAGCTATTTTAGAGACTTCGGAGGGGATAGTGGGATCGAGATATTCTATTCTGGTGTGTGTAGGGACTTTTCTGTTATGATTCAGTATATATTGGGTTTACTGTTGAGCAAAAAGATTTGACTCATTATTATGTGGAGCGCTTAGGACTTTGTGATAGGTAGAGAGAAATAACATATCTACCCTTTAGAGATGTGATAGTTAAGAGTTAGACTCATATGTTTGGGATCAGGATTTTAAGAGTCCTGATTGTATGTGTACGAGGTTTGCAAATAGTGACTACCACCAATACTGGATGATAGTGGATTGGCGAAATGTTCTTTATGTAGGTGTAATTACAGGAAATGATGAAACTTTTCTGTCAAGAGACGGAGTAAAGGGGTACATGTTATGGACGAAAGGCCTAACAAATTTTGATAACCGACAATGCTAGGTAGTAGTGTATGATTTCTCTTTGCCAGACATCCCAGGCATGAAACTTAACGTAAGGTTGGAAATAGGGAGATGTTCAGTCATTAGTCCATGAGTTTGGTACCTCGGTCGTAATAGGAGCAGGTAATTATATCTGTAAGTTGAAAGTTGAGTTATGATTTAAGGCCTGTGGAGCCGGTTTTGTGGTAAGAAAGCATTAAAAGTTTTATCACCATGAGTTGAAGAGTGGAACAATTATAAGGAGGATTCAAAATTTCGACTCCTAGGGTGATTGAGAGTACCCAAGTGTTGAAACCGCATTCAGAACACAAGGGAAATAAAGAGTTAGGATGATTTTTAGGGTGGATTATCTGGGGAAAATGTTTAATACAAGAAAGAAGACTTGTATTTATTTTGATGTATAGAGCATTAGTGATTTATTTTAGTTATTGAAATTATTCGAGAAAACTGTTGTACTTATCTGAAGAGATTGGATTTTTGTAGTTTCTCTTTTGTCGTTGAGGGATTTAAATACTCTATACCTTGTTGCATTAGGAATTTGGTTAGTTTTATCGATGAGTAGCGCTCCGCTCGCTCTCCTCGGGTGGGCGGGGTGTTACACACGTGTGGGATATATGTTTGTGGGACTAGCATAACGAGGTGGAAGTGGTAGAGTGAATTAAGCATCGTGTGAGGGACGATAATCCATATATACGTGTGCGATTAGAGTAGCACACCCGAACATGGTTAGAAGGCTGTGGGAAGCCATTTAAAAAGGGGTATTCCTTGATAATGGTAGAATTTAATTATTATGGAGAAAACTTGGAGAAGAGTTGTAATTATTCAAATATGAGAGTGACTTGCGCATACGTATATAGTGATGATGTTAGTATAGTATAAAAGGTCCCGAAGTGAACATCGTGGAGAAAAGTGCACGGGTCGGAACTTTCGATGTACGCCAAGGAAAAAAGGGGAGTATTAAGTGTCACTTAATGTGAGACATTTCAAGTAAAAGTCTATGTTTAGCGGGACATAGTGAGTAATCTCTGCATGCACCACTCATAGATAGAGATCAGTTGGAAAAAGAGGACCAACCAGAGAAATTGTGGGACTATTGACAATTCCTGTAATGGAGGAGGTCAGTAAAGTCAGTAAAGTTTATTGGATGGGTTACCATCCTCAAGATGAGATCAAGGGTCCATTAAAACATGTGGGACAAGTCTCCAAGAGGGAAGTGATTGATATTACTTTGGGGTGATTTACAATATTAACTAGTGTTCCTCAGTCTTCCTTTGAAAGGAAGGATCGCTCCGGTACGTAGTCCTACACGGTATAACTGTTTGATCGACCGATCGACCATAACTGTTTGATTTCTGCAGTTTGGGGTGATTACTTTGGGGTGATTTCTGCAGTTTCACCATAACTGTTTGATCAACTGATCGACCCAAGAGCATCGATCGATCGATGGATCAATCAATCGAGCCCCTACCATCGATCGATCGACCCCTCCTGGAAAACTCATATTCCCCTTTTTGAATAGCGTATTTCGATTTAAATGAATAGTAATCTTTAGACATTATTTTTAGAACATTTTGGAACATAAAGAGGACTAGGAGGACTTTATAAAAATGGAGCAATTAATGTAAGACAAAATTAGGGTTAACGGGGAGTGAATTACACTTAAGAAATAATGGGAACGTGTGTTTAAAGGAGTGAGGCGCGTAAGGAAGTTATGTCTTAAAATAAGGAGGTACCTACTGAAATTATACTTAGGGAGAGGATACTACGAGTGATACAAAATAAGTTTGGAATAATCCCATAAATAAGAATAAAAGAGACGAACTGCTATACGGGATAATCTAGTAATGTGTACTAAGACTGAATATCATAAGTAGGGGTCGTGGGTGTACCTAATTTAGAAATGGGAATGGTGGTATATATATGATTGTGTTTGTGCATATACTGTACACGTGTAAAAATCATGCCCGCGCTACTTGTATCACTGAGGTTACCACACCGGGATAGTCTTATCTCGATGGGACCTTTATGGGAGATATTGACTTGTACCCTAGAACATAGGAATCCTTGGTAAAGGCTATCGGATCGATAGTCAGACGGTTCTAAGAGATGTGAGGGTATGTGTGCTGATCTCTTAGTAACTTGGAACTATGCTTCGCCTCAAATTTGTATGTGTTTTGTTTTAATACAGTTCGAGAGTGATTCCGAACTAGTATTTCCCTTAGTACGAGTGATACGGGGACTTGATAGCAGAGTATGCCAGCACCATAAATTTATGTGGGGTGCTGATAGTATATATATATATATATAGGGAAACTTTCTATTGTGATTAAAGGTAGTTGAGTAATGAATAAATATTTAGAATTTATAAGTGTTTGAAAAGTTTGAGGCAATACTGAGAAACTTTATAATAAAATGAGATTTATGTGAGAGCTTTGCTTTCAGAAATTAATTATCTTAACACTAGAAATTGTCGGCATGAAACCTTATGAGTAATTTAAGATAAGCTAAACTGTTGGGATTAGTAGTGCGGTACGTGTGCACATTAGAAGAGAGGTGAGAATTTCTCAAGAGAGTGCCGCACACTAATATGATTGTTGCATTAGCCGGTACGGATTTTAAATACTTGCTAAACTAAATTTTAAATTGTTTTACAATCGGGCTCTGACCTGTTTCTTATTATCTCTTCTCTCTTGTATATATATGTATATATTACAGGTGCCCATCCACAGGGGTATCATGCTTAGGATTCTTTGGAAGGAACGTGCTGCAGCTTAGGTGGGAGTTGTAAGCCTTTTGCATAGACGACCTCATTATTTATTCCACTCCTAGATCTGTTTTATCCAGTTGGGCATGTGTCGCCCTTTTTCCTTAATCAGTTGGTTTTGTCAGAGATCGTGATTCATTTACTTTCAGTATTTCTACTTTGGTATTTTTTACTATGAGGATGTTTTCCTTTGAAGTTTTAAAGTTGGAATTAGTTATTTGAATGCTTAAATTGCTTGGATTATCTTTCCCAGTCTAGTTATTGTGTGACTCTTAAACTATGAATTATGAAAGGTTTTATTATTGGGTTTAAATTAAATATGGAATTAATATTTTTTAAATGGTTTTGTCACTTCACTTAATTATTTAGGGTGTTTAATTTGAAAAGTTATTTTTCTACAGTGATGCTAAGAATGAACCAACCGTTCACCTTGGTTGTAATTTAATAAAAGACCAATAACCCGATATTTAATTAGGCGGGGTGTCACATGATCCCCCACCCACCGATTGGCACTGTGTCCTTACCTTCCCGAGGCAGTCCAAAAGTCCATGCCACTGTCGAAGGGCACCCTCCATACCATGCCGACCAAAACCCCCCTAACATTTCGTAAAAAAATTCTCAGAAAATACTAGAAAGCCCTGAAAAATTCTCAGAAAATTCTTAAAAATCCCAGGAAGGATTTAGAACATTTTCACCAAGAAAATTCCGCACTCCCTCAGTAAAATACCTATTTCCCCAGTGGAACTCCCAAAAACCAAGTAAAACTCTTCCCGACAACATCCTCGGAGGATCTCTAAAGATCACCGCCTATACCCCAAAGGTCTCAATTTTCCCCAAGCAATACATCCAAACCCTGGGCCACCTAATCACCTCCCTAAGGGAATTTTTTCCACTCCTTCTTAGGATGCAAAAGATTTCCCCAGTAATCGGCTCCCCAACCCAAAACAAAACCACAAGATAAATCTTCCCAACAGAGTTCCCCAAGAACATCTCCACTTAAACCCGCATAATTGGCTTCAACCCTCAAAATTGGTCATCTCTACTTAAGCCCGCAAAATTGCCTTCGACCCGCAAAAATGGTCATCTCACCTTCAAGCTCGTAGAATTGGCGTCGACCCGTAGAATTGGTCATCTCACCTTCAAGCCCGCAGAATTGGCTTCGACGCATAGCATTGGTCATCTCCACTTAAGACCGTAGAATTGGCTTCGACCCGAAGAATTGGTCATATCTACTTAAGCCTGCAGAATTGGCTGCGACCCGTAGAAATGGTCATCTCACCTTCAAGTCATCTCACCTTCAAGCCCGCATAATTGGCTTCGACCCGCGGAATTGGTCATCTCATCCTTAAGTCCGCAGAATTGGCTTCGACCCGCAGAAAATGTCATCTCTATTTAAGCCCGCAGAATTGGCTTCCACCCACAGAAATGGTCATCTCACCTTTAAGCCCGTAGAATTGGCTTCGACCCGCAGAATTGGTCATCTCTACTTAAGCCCACAGAATTGGCTTCGACCCGCAGAAATGGTCATCTCACCTTTAAGCCCGCATAATTGTCTTCGACGCACAGAAATGGTCATCTCACCTTCAAGCCCACAGAGTTGGCTTTGACCTGCAGAATTGATCATCTCTACTTAAGCCCGCAGAATTGGCTTTGACCCGCATAATTGGTCATCCCATACTTAAGCACGCAGAATCGGCTTCGACCTGCAGAATTGGTCATCTTATCTTCAAGCCTGCATAATTGCCTTCAACCCATAGAAATCGTCATCTCATACTTTAGCCTGTAGAATTGGCTTCGACCCACAGAATTGGTCATCTTTACTTAAGCCCAAAGAATTGGCTTCGACCCACATAATTGGTCATCTCAACTTTAAGCCCACAGAATAGGCTTCGACCCACATAATTGGTCGTCCCCAACACCTCCTTAGGAATTAACCTATACTTTTCCTTCAAACCATTACTATATTCCCCCTTAGGCCCTCATAATTGTCCTCGACCATCCAAATCGGCCATCCTCCCTACTTAGGTCCTCAAAATTGGCCTCGACCCTCTGAATTGGTTATCCTCTCTCCAAAGTATCACGTTGAGGGACTATGTAGACACCCCATTCTGTTACCTCTTAAACTATCCTGAGGTCCTTAGCACCTCCCTTCATAACTACAAACCCAGGTCATACCCCGAGTACTGACCTAGAAGCCATCGGGCATTCCCAGGATCCATTTGACCAATAGTAAAACTCTTCATCTCGACCAAGAATGAATGAATCTTCAAAGGGCTCTAAAATCCCTTTCCAACGGTCCATCCTGTGCGCGATTCTAACTTACCATGCGGACGAACGACCCATTTTCTCCGAAACCTGATGTAGAGGCCACCGGACGCTCCCAGGCTACGTTTGACCTAATTCAAAGGGCACTGAAACCCCTTTCCAATGGTCCGCTCTTGCGCGATTCTAACTTAGGGTACGGACGAACGATCCGTTATACTCTGAGAGGTCACCGAATGCTTTCAGGTCCCGGTTAACCAAAGTCAACTCCCCAAACTAGGTCAAACTCTTTGGATTATCGAATTATATCTCCTAAACATTCCAACGGTCCATCCCGTGCGCGATTTGGACTTACCATGCGGACGAACGATTTGTTTGCGTCCGACGATTCCCCGTCTAATGGACTGACGAATGCTTCCGAGCCATATTTGACCCAAAGTCATCTCCCAAACCCAGGAGAAGTCCAAGGAATTTATAAGGTATCTAAATTACCTTTCCAAAGGTCCACCCCGTGCATAATTTGGATCAATGGTTTGCGCATTGCGATCGATTTTCTGAAAAGGCTTTAAAGACACTATCAAACGGCATGTCTCAAACCCTGCCTATCGGAAGTGTGCCTAAACGCACCTGCCGATTGGCAGGAATAGGGTTATGCCAATTAACAATGCCCTGGGACTATAAAAAGGAGGCCTTGAACTCATTGTAAAAAAAGGAGCCCAGATTAGAAACATATTACTCTCAGCAAATCCAGAAAACCTTTCTCGAAGTCAGCGCGATTTCCACATCCAAACCCCTTTTCAACCTTCACCTTTCATCATCCTTTTCATCAAACTTGGTGAATTAACCACTCTCCATCATCATCCAAGTGCAAGGGTTGCTCTCCAACATTCAAGATCAAGCTCAAGATCTTCAAGAATGTCCAATTTTCTCAATTCTCTCCTTAAATACTCATAAATTCGCATTAACTTGTTTTATTACTTAGCACTTTTATTCTCTAATTTCACATATCCTAATATACTTTTTATTTGGTATTATTGCACATCTCTTATTTTCATAGAAGTAAAAAATCAAAAAATAAGAAAAAGAGGGTTTGCTCATAAATTCCAAACGGGAATTCTCACACTTTTCTTACACTTTTCTCATCACTAAAACACTTTTCCTACACACACAAAAAAAAAAAAAAGCCAAGTCCCCGATTGGATTTATGGGATAAACCCCACCCCTCATTTTGCATGCAAACTACGTGGATTTTGAGGCCTCTATAGGCTACGTAGGCGTCTAGGGGTAAAATCCGAGATTCGAGTCCTATTTTTACTTTTTATTTCATCTCCTATTCTCTCTAAATTCAATTTTCCTAGATTACATATATATACATATATTTTTTCTTAGTGGCATATTATTCTACATCCGTTGTCGTTCCATCGTAATGATCAACATAAGGATAATCGCATAAATCCTATTTTCTAATATATATAGACCTTCCTACTGATGACTCGCTTTACCTCTTCCATTGTATAAGTCGATAATTCTTATCTCTACTATATATACGCATGCACAAATATCACGGGGAAAATAAAGGAAAATAGCAAAAACCCATGAGAGACCGTAAGGGCGGAAAAGGTGCCTAACACCTTCCCATTTTGTAACTTAGCCTCCGGACCCTTTTCGAATAATTTTGGTTTCTTATGCATCAATATGTCTTTTGGATGCTGTCCTTCGGGATGGATCCCTTTCTTTTGTCTGTTTTGAGTAAAATAGACTGGCGACTCTATCTCTCTACATTTTTCACCTCACCCAAATGACGTCGGCTGAAGTGCTCCCGAGGGGAACGCGCGGGACCTAGGATCCACCCTCACCCGCCCACCCGTCGCGAGGATTGGAGATGGTCACAATGGCCACTGTCACTGCCCAAAAATATAAGTTATAGAAAAATTGTACCTGTCCAAACAACACATATCCAAATAAAATATAAATTATGTACCAAATCATGGAATAAATAATCCATATCCAAAAAAATAGAAATGCAAATATCCAGATCACAACCAACATGTACCAAAATAAAAAAAATACATATATAGTCAAATATCAAAATAAAAAGGATAGAAATAATGTCATGAAGAAGGGTCTTGAGCAGGTCGGAGGAGAAAGGAAGGCCACATGGCATATGAATTGAGACACTCCTCAATATGCTGAACGCCGGATTGTTCGCGCAACCATAATGGTGAGTTCTCCTTTACATCCACTACATGCCTGATGCGCACTCTTGCCTTGATATCTTGGAAGGGATGTCCATGAACCAGTATACACGGGCCAAATCTTGGGTCACTAACCCCTTAGCTATCGCCTGACCACAATATATGTCAAGTAAAAACACGCTCGGCGAACCGATTGTTGACATAGGTCGCTCGACGGGGGCAACGATAGAAAATGGATCGTTATATGGTGTTGATTTCGTATGTATTAGTGACGATGTAGTGACATCTTCGTCATCATCCTCATCCTTGTCCTCGTCTACCTCCACCTCTACCTCCTTCTCCTTCCCCTTTCACTTGCCCTTTCCAAACTGAAACTTCATGAAGATGTACGTATCTAGGAACGTCACCTCCAACCTTCATAGCTTATCATCCTAGGTGTACACCTTATGCCCTAACTTAGTATTTCTCGTCTCCATTTCGATGATCCTCGATGTCCCGACCTACGAGATATCCCCCTAGTCCTCCCCTAACGATCCGTCCCAAGCACTTAGCTGCGTGAGTCCGTAAACAAAGATGCTTTGTCGGCATCAAACTGTGACTCATGCACATCCTTAAGATTTTCCTAAAAAGACAAAAAGTACACGATTAGTTAATTAAATAAATAAAAAAAATTAAACATTTATAACTTACAATGGTGGCTGCGACGCTCGGGGCGACCTCCTTGTCCTTGCCATTTTTTGTCCGAGTTACCACATAGGCATCAAGCCTATGTTTCCTACCCGAGGTCCACTCCCCGTGTCCTGAAATAAGATAATACATAATTAGTACGTAATGCAAAATAATGCTAAACTAAAATTAAAGAAAAAGAAAAACATACCATCCCGTGCTCCACCTTGGCATAAGACGTCTTCCCGGAGTAGGGTACGTCCAATTTTTTTGGCCAATTGGCGAGATGCCAATTTCCACTCATCGATCTCATTGTCGAAAAACTTTTGCCACTATGCCAATAAGATCGGCTCCTTGGGTGGGACAGTGTCACGTACTCTTCGAATAGACTCCCAGGTCTTCCCAAAGTACCGTGCCCACATATTCTTCTTCCACATCTTATATTGATCCTTTAATTTCTCCAACCACAAGTCACGGAGATGTGGGCGCATGCCGAATTGTTCTTGCCAAAAAATACAAACCAAAAAGAAAGTAAGTGTTATTTGCTTATATATATATATATATATATATATATATACATGTAGTGCCCCCCATATGTTCATCTTGAGGTCAATAGGCACAACCCTCCAACAAGTGTAACCCGGGACAATGATCGCCTTCAGTAACTCTAGCGCTGTAGAAATAATGTCGTCTTTTTCTCGATGACAAACCCTAATTTTCCACATTTTGGGGGCCTACTGGACAAGGAGCCCTCGTCGCCTCCGCTATCGTGCCCGAATGAAGTCATTTTCCGCAAAAATCGTTATTATTAGTACACACATGTATATGGGCTTTGAACTAATGCTCAAATCTGATAATAACAATACATACCAATATCAATTTGTACCAATACCAATACCAATTTATACAACTACCAAATTCAATTTACACACAAGCACACTGCTCCCCCCCCCCCCCCCCCCCGCCCCCCCGCGCGCACACATTCCCAGGTTATGGACTTTGAATTAATGCTTAAATTGATTAAAATCTTAATTAACATATTCACTTGGTTATTACCTGCATTAAAATGACCAAGTACAGATGGATAAAAATCATTAAATTGTCGTCCGATAGTAATAAAGATCTAGAATAATACAACTATTGGTCATTACAAATAATTTGAATACTTATTACAAATCTAAAAATTGTTTCAAATTCGTGTAGTCATAAAAAATGGATTGATATTCGGTAGGAGCAACCAAGTCATCCACACTACTGTTTAGACGTTTTGGCACATGTAGGACGATTGACCACGACTCGTTGTTGATATACTCTAAGTAAAACACTTGATTAACCTTTTGAAAAGCACAACCAAATGACTCATCGCTCACATGTTCGTTGGTTTTCAACTCGGGCTAGCCAACCATGATCAAACTGGTGCCATGATGAACTTTACAAGCATTTTTATCCTCAAATCTTACCCAATTATAGTTAAATACAACCTTATTGAATCTTACATAGTCCAATTCAAATATATTTTTAATTACACGATAGTAAGTCATTTATGCTTCAACGAGGTTTTTATCTTTCGCGCTCGCTCGAAAGAAAATAAGAGCCTTGTATGAAATGCCCGAGTTGTACATTTGTATTTTACTTATACACCCTTACACTGAATACATAACCATTCATTTGATACTTTTTATACTCTTGTACCATTAACAAGGCTCCAATGGCTAGATGAGCAAGCATTGATGTCGCATCACCCGTCTTTCAGAGCTAAGAATATATATAAGATTAGGTTAGTTGTAAAGATTTATTGTAATGTGACATTTAATAAAAAACATTTTCATTATAATTACTTGTGTGACAAACACAACCTAAATTTGCTATTTGATTGTGCCATTGTTTTTCATTTTTTATTGTTATAAGAGGCTTCATATTTTCTGCATTGATCGTGATGAACGTATTACAAAATTAATCATGTAAAAATTAAAATAACGTAAAAGTTGCAATAATTTAAACTTATTTTTTCCATTATTCGACATCTTCATATGTGTCAAATAGATAACGAGATACTTGTTCATGTTGCAAACTCGTAAATTTCACTCGTTTTCCCATCACATGACCACCCTCATCGACGAACTCATAATTTTCATCCACGCTAGATGAGTTAGGCATATATTCCCAAGTGTAGATTGATGACTCCACGATGATGTATTCCTTTGTAATTGATCCTTCAATGGATCGTGTATTCTTGACGTGATCTTTGAAAACTTTCATCTATATTTCAAAGGGATACATCTACCGATATATAACTGGGTTGCAAAGAAGTGCCTCGTCGCATAGGTGTACCAACAAGTGAACACTTATGTCAAAGAAATATGGAGGAAAATACTTCTCCAAGACACAAATAGCTTCATTCATCGCAAATTTTGCAGCCACTATGTGATCTCTATTGACTACCTTCTCACATAAAATTGAGAAGCAGATACTAATTCGCATAATAGCCCTCCGTAAATCCGTGTCCTTGGAGAAATAGTGCATAAATAATAGAGGAACCTGCCAATCGTGGGACTTACACTTATTTAAATCATGGGTAGCATAATTCACAATCCTTTGCAAGTGGGATGAAAAATTAGATGGAATTTTCAAATCATATATTGTGTCTAAAAGAACTTTCCTTTCCTCACTCGTCAAAGTAAACGCACCAGGCGAAATTATTATCCTTCCCTGACTATCTTCTTTCAACCATAGTTGTGGCTTAATTTTCAATGCTTTAAGGTCTTTTTATGGATTTTCTCCATCATTCGAATGACTCCCCCCCAAGGCATGTGCCCACAATATGTTTAAAGGTGTTCTTCTCTACATGCATCACATCCAATACACGGCGCACTAGGTTATTCTTCCAATAATGCAAGTCAAACAAAATTGAACTCCTGGACCATGCCTTTCTTGTCTCAGTTGATTCCCAGTTGGGGTCTTTTTATGCTTGACATTATTAAATTTAGGATTGTTATCAATCATATAAGGGCCATAACCAGAAGATTTACTTTCAATTTCTGAGCCTGAACGTTTTCTCGTTGGTAGCCTATGTTCAACCCAACCCGGTAAAAGATTGGAACATTTCTCAAATCTAAACCTATGCGTAGGGGGTAAAAACCTCCTATGGAAATGGTATACATTTTTTGAGCTAGAGGGGAGACAAATAAATTCATTATTCTCTCCACAAATAGGATACCCTAAATAACCATGTACTACATAACTGAATAGTGTCCCATAAGCTAGAAAATCATGAATTGCCCACATCAACATTGCTTTTAGAGTAAACTCCTTTTGTTATAAAATAGTCAAATACTTGCACACCCTCTTCCCAATACTCATTTAATTCTTCTACCAAAGGAGCTAAGTAGACATCATTGTACTCAGTTGGTGCCTTTGGCCCAAGTATAAAGAAAGGTAACATCGAAAATTCTGGTCTCATACACTTTGAAGGAGGGAGGTTGAGTGGGTCTAGGATCACTATCCATACACTTTGATTGACGCTTAGATTTCCAAATGGATTGAAACCATATGTTGATATTGCTAAACAAATTTTACTATTCTCAAGAAAAATCGGGATACTCAAAAATCAACCTCTTCCAAGCTTTAGAATCAATAAAATGACGTATGAGATTATTCCCTATTTCTTCCCTAGCATGCCAAGTCATTGTCTCTGCTATTCATGGTACTATGAAAAACCAATTTAATATAGGGCCAATGGGAAAATATTTTAACACTTTTGAGGCACTTTTGAGCGTGTGCCTTCCTTGCGAGTAGATTGGACATATCTAGGATCATCGTATACCGGACATCGATCGAGAGTTTCATACTTCTTTCGGTATAGTATGCCATCATAAACATAAGCATGAATTTATTTATACTTCATTCCCAAACCATTCAAACTATTTCTCATAGTAGAATAACTATTTGGTCGCGTATTCTGCCTAGGTAGGAAGCCCTTCACTCAATTTAAAATTCATATTACGCTATTGCCAGACAAACCATATTGGGTCTTTGAACTTTGCAAACCAACCATGGCATGCAAAATTATTTTATCTTTCTCACAATCAGAGTACAACAATTGACTCGCCTTAAATTTTAGACTTTGGTAGTCATCATCAAGGTCTATCCCAATATCTTCATAAGCACCTAAACCTTGTACTTCGTCAGTGACCTCATTTTCTTCCACTTCATGAACTCCATACGCATCATCAACTAAATCCTCTATCATATTATGATCTACATTATCATCCTCCCCTTGCAGATATATCCTACTTTTCGAAGGTTATTATAAAGGTTTCTAGGGGGAAAAAGGAACTTTTAGTTCCCCGTGAAAACCCCAAATTCAATAACTATCTTGCGTACCCCATCTTAAAGAATGTAGTTCAACAGTTTTCCAATCAAACACATTACTATTCTTACACCTAGCACATGGACATAGAAACTCTTCATCATTATGACATCTCTTTGCGTATTTCATAAATTCTTTAGCACCTCTGCGAAACTCATCCCCTAATCTATTTGTCTCATCCATCCACTCTTTGTATTTAGGATATCCCTTCATAGCTAATACAAACAATCACCTATTATGGGTAAGAAGCGCATATTCTTTGATTAGCTTAAAGAAAAGTGTGAATATTTAGTTCCCATTAGTATAAACAATCATCTATTGGATGCGTATGCATAAGAACTAGAAGGCTAGTTTCTATGCGTCAATTTATTCGTGCATTCAAATTCAAATTCCATTTTAATTTGATATTTAAATTAAAATTCAATTTATAATATTAATTCATATTTCCTCCATATCCTCTAATGGGTGAGTGGTCATATCCCATTCAAGACCGTATATTTATGTAATATACTTAACGAAACATGCACATTGTTCGAATTTGAGGAAAATTCGGTAGCATATCCCCATGGTTCTCCAAGTACACGACATAGATTCACAAGTGTGAGTGTTATTTCAATTTATCAATTGAAATAACACTTAACATCGCACCATATAGTATGTACCCAGAGAATATTAAGATACGACTGCAAAATTTCCCCCAAAAGTAACAAGTTTAACCCACTAAGAATATTATTATACAAAAACTATGCAGTCCCAAACTGTCCAAACGGGAAAATTCGAGTGATCTCATTACAGGGGTAATGACTCTCGAACGGGTCTAAGGGCTATTGAATGCATACGCATAAGAACTAGAAGGCTAGTGTTTATGTGCCCTATATGTAATTTAAAGTATGTTTCATTAAATTATGTAATTTAAAGTGTGTTTCATTTAATTTAAAGTATGCATAAGAACTAGAACATATTCCAATTTATACATATTTTTACAAATATCAATACAAAATCAAATTCAATTTGAATTTATAGCAATATAAATATCAATACCTATTCAAATTCAATTTCAATTTAGAGAAACGACTCCTATAGAATTACAATGTATATAAAATAAAAAGGTTAGTAACCAAACCATTAACCAAACCAAGAATCAACAAGTATCCCGTACTCCTTATATCGTGTACATGACAAACAAATATTAACTATAACAAGTTCTCAAGTAAGGGTTCATACTGTGTTCTTGCACAAAGAGGAACATGCAACTATTTTACAAGGGTGTGTTACATCATAAGGAGGTCTACAATATATTTCAAATGCCCCAAGTCATTTATAATATTATTACATGACATAAATAAGTTCTGCATGCAAATATTGACCCCCCACACACTAATTCAAACACACATAGACACTTACCCCCACTACCCAACCTTCCCCCCTCCCCCCCACCATACAAACACACACCCCCTACCCCAACCCCTACCCCCACCCACTGGCCCCCACTGCCTCCCCACACAGATCCACCTACACACATACCCACACATGTACACACTTACAAACACACGCAGTCCTAGACACACAAATATACAAATGTAAGAAAGAGAGAGAGAGAGGGAGAGAAAAAAATTATGGGAATCGAAAACGATGGGAAAAAACAGACTGTAGGGTTTTTAGTAAACAAAGTTTTTATGGACCTATTATGGTCTTTGACCGTCATAACTTTCTAAAGTTGTCACGATCAATGACCATAAGAAGTCCGTGAAAATAGTACTTATCACGGACTTGTCACGGTCATTGAACATGACAAAAAATCTGTGTTGTTTTTCATGGTCAATGACCATGACAAGGTTGGCCAGCTCAGAGGTGACAATTTAGGCTTTTTGGTATAGTGTTAGGATTAAGAAAGTTAACAAACTGAATCAACGTTGGGTTTTGGGATATCTTTTAACATTTATGGGCACCTTTATTTATAAAGGTTTTGACGGTGTAGATGACTGATCGACTAAAGGTCCTGATTCATTGATTTTTTATCAAAGGTTGAGGAAATAATTTCCAAATCTTTTATGTCAAAGGTCTTTGGTCCATCGTCTATAACCTATGTCCGATAGACTAATATAAAAAAGGCTTTTAGCCGATAGGTCCAAGGTCATAGAGGGGATATTTATCAGTTGTTTTAATGGATTAAATGTATTTTTGAGTTTTTAGTTATTTGCAATTTGGCCCTATATACTTCGGTCTTTGGTGTTTTTAAATCCACAAACTTTAGTGTAGGTTTAGAATGTTGGCTTTTCTCGGGGTTTCTTTCTGGATTCTTGCTCGGGGCTTTTTCGAGATGAGATGAAGCATCATGGAACCTTGATTGAAAAACAAGGTGTCCAAAAGTACCTCGTATCACCCAGATGCTAATGGTCAACCAGAGCGGGTGAATCATATGATGGAAGACATATTATGGATGTATATCTTGGCCTTTATGGGTACTTTGGAGAAGTACTATTCTTAGTGGAGTTTTCCAACAACAGTTATCATTTCATAATTGGCAAAGTGCCATTTGAGGCATTATATGGGACGACACCTTATTGGTTTCCCTATTATTGGATAAAGGTGGGGGTCAATAAGATTCTCAAACTAGAGTTCATCCACAAAACCTCAGAGAAGGTTGAGATGATAAAAGATAGGATTCGAATTGCCTAGGATTGGCAAAAGAGTTATGCATATGCATACATAAGGCACCTAGAGTTCATGGTGGGAGATCAAGTGCTACTCAGGGTATCTCCTATGAATGGAGTTATGCGGTACGAAAAGAAGGGGATGTTGGCTCCCTGTTATGGAACCAATTGCATACCGTTTCACCTTGTTGGATCACTTATAGAGGACCCACGATGTTTTTCATGTCTCGACATTATGAAAGTTCCTTGCTGACATGTTCGAATACTAGCATATTAATCTCGATGAGATAGAGCTTCATCATAACGCGTGTTACAAGAAGAAGCTGGTTTCTATCTTGGATTGTATTGAGCATAGACTTAGTACCAAAGAGGTTACTTTGGTGCGTGTCTAGTGGGGTCACCACAACAATGATAAGTCAAAATGGAAGAGGAAGGATTCATTAGATAGAAGTATCCAAAACGCATCTAGTCTTGTACATTTTGAATTCTGAGGGGAAAATTCCATCATTAGGGGGAATATGTAATTCCTTATATTTTATTGAATTTATTAATAGTGTGAAGAAATTAATAATTTAAAATTAATCATTACTTTAGATAATTCGTAATAACAATTGCATATTTAGATGATGATTAAATATCCATAATATATGAGGGGATTTTGTTTTGCATATTAAGTAATTTGTTTGTGTTGCATGCTGTCATTAATTAATGGGCGTAATTAATTATGTTGGACTATAGATCAAGGAACAAGAGAGAAGCTCTGATTTCTCTCTACAAAAACTTCAACTTTATGATATTTCTTATCCTTCTTAATTCACCATAGAAACTATCTCAAAATTTCAATGGAATCCTCTGTTCCTCCTAAATCATTTATTGATATACTTAAAAATCAAATTACATCTCAACATGTTGCCTAACAATTTCTTATAAATTTAGCCCCACATTTTAACAATTACTCAACACCCACCTATAAAGATGATACTCATCATATCAAACTCACATCTCAAATTCACTAAAAAACACTTGATTCTTGTGACAACAGATATCTAGGTAGATTAATTTTGTCAAAACAAAAAAAAACATTACAACTGTAGATTTGAAAGGCCTCCTAGACAACACTTGGAATGCATATCATGCATGGAAAATCACACTGAAAGGTAGAGGTTTCAACAATAATTATTTTAATTCCATAAAGGATTTGAGGAAATCCTGGATTATTGGTCATCTCAATCCTTCGCTTGACTAATTTAATGTTAAGAAATGGTGTCCAAAATTCTCACTTGCAAATTATGTTTCATCTAAAGCTTATGTGTGGGTTAGATTTCTAGATTTACCGAATGAGTTTTGGCATCCTCATCATGTGCTAGAGATTGCACGCGGTGTAGGTAACCCGATTTGTATTGATTCAATTACATTGGAGGAAAAACAAGTCTTATATGCTATAATTCTTATTAAAGTTGATTTCGCATTTTTGATACCTAGTGTCATTGTCATGGAAGTTGACAGGTTTAGTGTTCCAATAAAGTTTGAATTTGAACAATTACCATCTTTTTGTGATTTTTATGGGTGTGTTATCCACCCATTTCAACATGTAAAATGATCAAAAAACCCAAACTCGAGCTTGATTTTTATAAAAAGGCCCAAAATCAAAATTTGTTCAACTTTATCCTACTATTAAGAACTCCATTTTAATAGGAGATAAGGATCTTTAAATTTATAAAGATAATAGCCATGCTGCTAGAATTTTGGCCGAGCCTGGCATAAATTTTCAAATTAAAAAGTTTGTTATGAGCTCATATTTTCATGGAGCATAGAAATATAGAGGACAATGAGTCAGATCCAGTCATACTAAATGACGAGAAAAACTTAGAAAATAAGGAGTCAAGAGCTATTAATCTAAAAGAAATGAAAGGCCATAAAAATCAGCCATTCCCTACTCAGGTGGTGCCTACCATTCAACAATTAAAAATAACAAAACATTACCACGTGTTAATAACTCAGTATTTTTATGCATTGGATATTGTCACTAATAATAATGATGAGTCACATTCTTTTGATAATATCCCCCCTTTAGAGGACATTCCATACTTAAATGAGGTTTCTTCAGATAATTCAAATGATTCAATATAGGATAAAGACGATAGTATTACTCCTAGACTTTATTTATATGTTGAGATTTCTAACGATTTGGCTGGTAAAAAATGCAAGAAAAATAAATATCAAAAGGTCAACACTCCACTCAGTAACTCTTGTGAGCTAATAGGCAACATTGATGACCTAATTTCTATTAGTTAAGATGAAGTTGAAAAGTGGCTGGAAATAAAAGTCCTCAATTAGAATCATTTTCGTCCTTAACTGAAGAAGAGAAATCAACTCTTAGATATAATGTTAGGCATTCTACTTCGCAATCAAGACATTGTAAATTTGTTTAGCTTGTTTGTTACTTTTATTTAGCATTTGTAAGAGCCATAGAAGAGGCTTTTTCTAATAATTGGTTATAAATAAAAAAAAATCTTGTAAAAAAATTATGTTGGACTATATGCGGTGATGCATAAAATAACTAATTAGTTGTTTTATTTTATGTCGTGAGGTTTTACCGCAAGACATGAGGTATAAACAGTTTGAGCTGACTCTTGGGTGATATAGAGATCTGGTTACGTGTTTTTATCATCTTATGGTAGGACTGGGAATAGATATACCTTTGGGATATGTTTTAAGTTATTTCAGGTAGTATTTTGGGCTTGTTTGGGGTCTCGAAAATAGGCCTAATGTAGATGTGCAAAAATTAGAGTAATTAATAGGGTTAAAAATATTTAGTTATTCATTTATTAGCATAAAAAGAAACCGTGGCAGACACAAGACTTGCAAGAGAAGTAGACAAAGTTTGGAGAGGAGAAATTTAAAGGATCCAAGCCAATTTCGGTTTTTCTTCACTTTTAAGGTAAAAATCTATTACAATTCATCTTTAAATCTATAACTTACTTTCCCTTTGTTAATATTATATTATAAGCATGTTTAGGACTTCATTTGATAGTTCTTTATCATGTTATAAATAGGAGTTAATTATAAGTATATTTAATCTTCTCGTGCATTAGAAACTTGTACATTAATGGGAAAACTACGAAATTGAGTAGATTCAAGGAATACTTCTACGGTAGAAATAAAGTGCTGAGATTTACTTTTGAAAAGAGTAGAATTCTTAGGTTAATTTAATATATTGGATCAGAATTCTTATGTTATTTGAATCCATTGCATATTAACGGTGAACTAGGATTAATAATAGGAATTTGATCAATTGAACTTTGTTTTAATGATATGAATCTTTATTAGTTGTTGGAAGTCGATTATGATCATTTACTAATAATTTTATTCGATTTTCGAGTTATTGAGAATATTGATTTGATGCTTTTAGGACTTTAATGGAAGTTTTTGGGACTGACTTGTATTTCTGGGATGAAGTTGGTGAACAGTGTCGTACTCATTCGAACGAGATGGTCATAGTCGTTCGGATGAGTTCCTTTCTCATTGAAATGATATCTATGAGTTTGTTCGAACGACCCTTGGAGGTTCATTTGGACGACCCTTGGAGAGTCGTTCGAACGAGATTTACGAATTTAAGGTTATTTTTATATATGTTTTACAGCGGGCTATCCAAAGTTGATTCATGTCTTTGGATCTTTATTCACTGGGTAGATGTTTAATAACTTCAGTAGTGTAGGTTTATTAGAGTCCAAACCAAAAGATTAAAATATTTTAGTTTTAATTAAATTGAATAATAATGAATTTTAATTAATGGTACAATCCAGCATTAAGGGAATGAGTATATTTGTTTAGACAGGTGCACGGAGTGTTATCCTATGGACATATGCGTATAATCTGTGTGGAAAAACTCACTATGTGATTTTAAAAAATGTTAAAAAGGTTTAATGAGTTTCAAAAATACTTTTTAAAGAAACTATTACAAAAGATGCTTATAAGTATCGCTACAACTTGAATAAATATTAGTCCACAACTTTCTATTGGGTCAATTTGTTTAAAAAATTTATCTTTAAAATTGAGAACAAAAATATAAAATTGGATTTTTATTTGCAATGCCATCCTGCCTAAGCAGCACACAATATATGGGCGTTCTCAATTTAGTATGATTTAGTTGAATTTGCAAATAACAAGACTTAGGCTAAAAAATATGCCGCTAGAGGGGAAAACCCAAAATAATCCACAAACACCATCGTTAGAAGCACCAACACCTTGCAAGGGACTAATGAAACTTATAGGAACTGACCACATAGTCACAAGAGGCTCGATTTAAGAATAGGACTAAAATTTCTAAATAAATAAACTTAAGCTTAAAAATATGCTGCTAGTGGGGAAAAGACAAAATAATCCCCAAATGGTTGTGTAAGGGACATGAACACCTCGAACGAGACCATTGTAACTCAAAGAAACTAACTGCATAGTCACGGAACATCCGATTTATGAATATGCCTAATAATTGAAAAAAACTTAAGCTTAAAAACGTGCCTCTGTAGGGAAAATTCCAAAATAACCTCGAAATGGTCCTGTAAGAGGCATAATCACCTCACACTAGACCAATGTAATTCCTATGAACTCACCACGTAGTCACAAGATGCCCAGTTTGAGAATATGACTAATTTTTTTAAATATTGAATATGATTTTGTTGCATTTTCAAATAACTAGGTATAAGCTTAAAAACATGTCGCAAGAGCGGGAAAGCCCAAAACGACCCCAAAAAGGCCCCCAAAGAGGCACGGATACTTCGCACGGGGCCAATGCAACTCGTAGAAACTTATCGCGTAATCGCGAGATGTTTGGTTCAAGAAAAGGACTAAAAGTTGAAAAAACCTAGATTTAGGCTTAAAAACATGGGGCTAGAGGAGGAAAACCAAAAACAACCCCCAATTGACCTCGTAGGGGAAAGAGAACAGCTCGCTCGGGACTAGTGCAGCTTGTAGGAACTGACGACGTAGTCATGGGATAACCGGATTGAGAATAGGAATATAATTTAAAAATAATTAAATTTATTCTTAAAAACATGCCGCTATAGGGGGCAAACGTAAAACATCTCCCAAAAGGCCCCTTAAGGGAAATGAACACCTCGAATGGGCCCAATGTAACTCGTACAAACCGACCACATAGTCATGCGATGCTCATTTTTAGAATATGAATAAAATTTGAAAATACTTATTACAACTTGGTTGAATTTTCCAATAAATAGACTTAGGATTAAAAACAAGTCGCTAGAGAGGAAAAACCCAAAGTAGACCCCAAACACTGTAAGGGGCACGAACACCTCGAATGAGATCAATGCAACTCGTAGGAATTGAACACAAAGTCACGAGATGCCCAGTTTTAGAATATGACTAATTTTTGTAAATAAATATACCTAGGCTTAAAAACACGTTCTATAGGGATAAAATCCAAAACAATCCCCAAATGCCCCTTGTAAGGGGCACTCACACCTCGCACAAGACAATTGTAACTCATAGAAGCTAACCCCATAGTCACGGGATGTCCAATTTATGAATAGGACTAATATTTGAAAATAACTCGACATAGGCTAAAAACATGCCTCTATTGGGGAAAACCCCAAATAATCCCAAACGGTCCTAAGGGGCATAATAACTTCGTACGACACCAATGTAACTCCTAGGAACTCACCATGTAGTCACGGGATTCTTGATTTGAGAATAGTATTAAATATCTTTAATGTTTAGTGTCATTTGGTTGAATTTTCAAATAACTAGACACATGCTTAAAAACATGTCACGGGGGGAAGGGACCTAAAATAATGCCCAAAAGGCTCTAAAATGGCATGGACACTTCGCACGGGTCCAATGTAACTCGTAGGAACTTATCGTGTAGTGATGGGATTCCCGGCTTGATAAAAAGACTAAAATTTGAAAATAGATAGAATTAGGCTTATAAACATGATGCAAGAGTGGGCAAAACCTAAAACAAATCCCAATCGGCCTCGTAACTGCAAGAACACCTCGCACGGGCCTAGTGTAACTTGTTGGAATTGACAGTGTAGTCATGGGATGCCCGATTTGAGAACATGAATAGAATTTTAAAACAATTTGACTTAGTCCTAAAAATAAATTGCTAGAGGGGAAAAACCCAAAATAGCTCCCAAACGACCACTTAAGGGGCACGAACACATCGAATGGGACCAATGTAACTCGTACAAACTAACTTCATAGTAATGGGGTGCTCATTTTGATAATAGGACTAAAATTTGTAAATACTTAATATGAATTGGTTGAATTTTTAAATAACTTGATTTAGACTTAAAAATAAGTCGCCTAAGGGGAAAACCCAAAAACATACCACAAATGGCCCTATAAGGAGCACGAACACCTCGAACGGGACCAATGCAACTCGTAGGAACTGACCGCGGAGTCACGAAATGCCCAATTTGAGAATAGAACTAAGATTTATAACTAACTAGACTTAGGATTAAAAACATGCCTCTAAAGGGTGAACAACCCAAAACGATCGACAAACGACCCCATAAGGGGCGCGAACACCTTGCGCAGGACTAATGTAGCTCATAAAAACTGATTGCGTATTGACGGGACGCCCACATTGAGAATAAGAATAAAATATGAAAATATTTAAGTACGAACATATTTCAAATCGAGTCAATTTGATTGTAATTGGCTTAATTACAGACAAAACATTTGAGCCATTGGTTAGGCTTTATATTTTCAATCTCGTAAGCTTATGGCGTATTTGATGAATACATGGCGTCCAAGATTAAAATTTGGATACACTTCATGCCGTGTTTGTTGTGCCAAGTCTGGCTTTTTATTTACAAAAGAACTCGCAGGTATGAATGCATTTTGAATATCGTCTTTGGATATTTTTAAGGGTGCTTATTGTTTAAAATAAAATCATTTCGAACTGTTTTAAAATGGTTTTGAAGAAAAATATTTTTTTTGTTTTAATCTCATTAGAAGGAGTTTTACAACTCGTTTAAACGAAAAACTACTTTCATTGGAACAAAGTTTGATCTAGTTATAATGACTTTTCAATCTCGTTGGAACGCGCTTCTAATAAACACCAAACGAGGACTCTCTGTTTAATAATGGACAACTTGTTGGAAGGTCACTGGAAGTTAGTTAAAATAAAAAGGGTTCTTATTCGAGCAAACTCTATTCTTGTGATAATAAAAACTCCTTTTTGTTGAACGGATCGTGTAATCTCATTCGAACGATTTCTCTGCCTCAAAATTATTGTTTTCATTATTTAAAGTGTGTTAGGCTGAGTTTTTTGCAAGAACTTTCGGTTAAAATTATTTCTTCACCTATTTACCAAAGTTACCAAATCCTAGTCTTCCGCTTTGAGTTTAAAGATCCAAGTTATTATATTCATATGCTTTGAGATCTTTAGTTTGGGCACCAAAGTGTGTTTCTCAGTATCTTGAAAGAATGTGTCTCTTGCAGTGGACTCGATACTTTCTATTTGGGGTGTTGCGATGATGAAGTGATGGATTTTTTATTTTGATTGTATAGACGCTTGCTGGGCATCATCGGTGGATATCAAGGCGTGCATGGATGTATGTGTTATTGTAGCTTGCATGAATGGAATCCAGCGTTGCACTGTGGACGAAAGGTTAAAGACAGAAGAGCACCAAGGCTTGAGAGGGAGACAAGTCGTTGAGTAAGTATAATGTCTATCTTTGTAAAACCTTAACTGCTTGGCTGGGCCATCCGAGGTTTTTCCCGTTTTGGATTTTCCTTGTACGTCGACATCTTGTGCGATTGTTTTACTTATTTTATATCTTTATCACCTATATGCATGTTTTAGGTTAAAAAGGATAAAATTGGGAAAATTTGTCTATTTTTACAACCCGAATTAAAATTAGTCCACAAGTTTTTTTAGGCGCAATTTGTTTAAAAATTTTTCTTTAAATTTTTTTTAAAAAATATTAAAATTGGATTTTTATTTGCAATACCATCCCTGCCTAAGAAGCACACTGTATATGGGCGTTCTCAATTTAGTATGATTTGGTTGAAATTGTAATTAACAAGACTTAGGTTAAAAAACGCGCCGCTAGAGGGGGGAAAACCCAAAATAATCTCCAATCGTCCCCGTAAGGAGCACGATGTGACAACCCACCTACTAAAATAATAGGTGGCCAGCCCAATACTCTAATAATCACAGGAATCATAGATGGGCCATCAACATCACTGTCGATTAAAATAATAGTACGAGATAACCACCAGTCATTTTAGAAAATGGACTGTCAAATTTAAAAATTTAGTAAGTAAAGAAAAACACTTAGAGAATCCCATTTGAAAAAATGGTGGATATCAAAATCAATGACTAAAGAATGATAATATAGTAAGTAATCACCGAATAAGCTATCGGTGAACAGCCCAATACAAATATTTACACCAAGTATTACACATTTAATATTACAATATAATAAATAAGTGCAACACTTGGGCAACACGCCTGAATAAATAAACTGAACATAATTAGAGTACAATAGATAGGGGCGTCTAAAACAAATAACCTTCAACATCCGCAATATGTTGTAGCTCCATGACAACCGGAATGGAAATATAAATACGGATGTCCATGCGGTAGAGCACCTGTACGACAAAGATTATATGCTGAAACAAAGAAATATAGACGGGTCAGGGCCCGGTTTGATATGATTACCACGTGACTAAAAATGCATGAAAGTTAAGTGGGTAATTCTCTCGCAGTTAACAATAATATTCCTCACCTCTCAATCTAAAAGCAACCTAATGCAATATATATGATGATCTAGTTAACCCAAGTACTAAGGGCTAACTTCTCCCCACTCTCAACACTATGCCCTATTCGTGCGTGGGGTGTCTCGCAAAGCGAAATTCAAACAAGGAACCCCCCAATACACTAATACTTAGGCAAGGTTGATCATCGAGATCCATCATACCCTCAGCACGTAATAAATTTCTATATGTGTATAAATGCATGTGCATAGGAGGTCACATCTACCACTACTCAAGGGGATAATAAATCAATAATTACATCAATTCACCATCTAAAAGCATAATTCTTATTTCTTTCTTTAGGAATATATATAAACGGTACAAAATTTTATCAAATGTTTACCATTTAATCCCATTACAACAATTTCTTTGACAATTTTATTTCCTTTCTTCCATTCAGAAAAAATATATTTTTAAAGCAAGTTTTATTAACATAAAAATACTTTATCCTTTACCATAAAATCCCACTTCCCTTCTTCCATCCAGGAAGTGTAACCAAAAGTCATTTTTATTATCATAAAAATACTTTTGTATACCATATGCTTCAATCTCCCTTCTTCCATCCGGGAAATGTATTCGAAGCCCATATATAACCCATTTCCCTTCTTCCATCTGGGAAATGTAAATAAAGCCATTTTATTATCATAAAATGCTTTATCATTATCTAAGACCCCCCCTTCGGGTTTCCCCACTGGACGCGCCCCTAAATGGCTATCATCTTCCAGGGCCTATCAAACAAGACAACCTGGGAACCTAGCAACGTCGGGAAGCGGACATATGTCTGCGGGAAAGTCAAGACCACACCCAGAATCTCCTAACCAGCGCAGTATAATAAACGCCCATATGGCCTAGGGACTATATCCACCCTGCATTCATTAGCCAGGGGGCTTCACCAAACGCGCGCTACTTCCTTTATGATAGCTATTTAGGGAGGTGTGTAATCATAAATTAACATTTATGAAAAACATTACTTTTTTCCTTTTGAAAACATCAAATTTTTACATTCTCAAAATCCTTTTGTACTTATTCATTTAGTACCATATTTTATAATATTAAATTCTTATTCTTAGAGTCGTATTTTATTAATGCCCTAAGACCCAAAGTGCCATTGACATCAAACTAGTCTCTAAAAGTTTATACAAATTCATAAACCATCGAAGTGAGTCTCCCTCGAGGAGTATCTCCCAAAAGTCCCAATATTAACATTTTTTCTCCAATTTATCTTTAGGTTAATCTCATATATCATTTTGGGCATTAACCTACACAAACTAACCCTCGGGGTGAACCCAATCATCCTCATTTTAGCCTAGGACATTAGTCTACCCAAAACAACCCTCTAGGACTCCCCATTTCTTCCCAAAGGAAGGTTCCTGAGCTCCTATCTTAAAATAAAGAAGCTAGAGGAAACTAAGGAAAATAAAAGTGAAAAACAAGGGACCGGCCGACCGCCCCTTAAAGATTTTGCCTACCACAGAAAGCAGTAAGCTCGTTTTAGCATGACCGGTCGAATGGTCCTGGGACCGCGTTCGACCGCGCCTATCAGGTCCTCAAAAATTCCTTTTTCTTCAAAGCCAAATTCGAAACCTACACCCTTTATTCTTACAATTTCTTTACTCTAATCACCCCACAACCTAACCCCTATAATTATACACCAAAATATACCCTTGTGATCACTTAAATCACAACAACAACAAGATCTAAGGTTAAAACATCAAAATCTTACAAAACCTAGCATTTTCTACAAATTTTCCATTTACTTAACAATCACACAATTTATTCACATAAAATCATATACTAGCAAGTAAGAAACTTGCCTCGAGATTGTAGTCTCTGATCCTCCTCCGGTAGCAACGGATTCCGGCTCAAATCTCCCATATTTCTCTCTTTCTCTCCATTTCTCCCAACTCTCTCTCTCTCTCTTCTCTCTCTCTCTCTCTCTTGGTTTCTAACTCAAATGAGAAAATAAGAGGGGTGGGGGACCTATACGAGTTCTAAAATATAATCCCTCTCTTCTAAATGCTAATACACCACTAATATGACTCGTAACCACTTAATTGAGTCTCAACCCCTTAAAAATACCCAAATCACAAAAATAAGAAAATGGGGCACTTATTTCGACTATCTCGACTATTCTAAAAACAACCATACCCCTTATTTTGGCATTCGGGATACATAAACAAATTTTGTGTTCTAAATTTCATTTTTATTTTATTAATTTTACCCAACTTTAAATATAGGTCATAATCGTCGTTTTACATATAACGACACAATATATTCCAATATAATTCTATTTACCTTCTCATAACGGTAAATAGACAAAACATAGTAAATATTATCCCTTCATATCGCGGCAAATAATATTTACTCCAACATCTCCTATTTTATAAAATTAGCCCATTAGGAAAAATAATATAAAATAGTCGCTAAAAAAACCTGGGTTGTTACACACGAACACGTTGCATGGGAGAAATGAAACTTATAGGAACTAACCACGTAGTCATGGGATGCCTGGTTTGAGAACAGGACTTAAATTTTCAAATTACTAGACTTAGGCTTAAAAATATTCCGTTAGATTGGAAAAATTTGAAACAACCCCTAAATGGCCCCGTAAGGGCACGGATACCTCGCATGGGCCCAATGTAACTCATAGAAACTAACCGTATAGTCATGGGACGTTCTGTTTGTCAATAAGACTTATATTTGAAAATAACTTGACTTAGAGTTAAACACATTATGCTAGAGGGTGAATATTTAAAGTAACCCCAAAACGGTCTCGTTAGGGGCACGAACACCTTGCAAGGCATCCACATAACTCATCAGAACTGACAGCGTACTCACGTGACACTCAGTTTGAGAATAGGAATTAAATTTACAACTAACTCGACTTAGGCATAAAAAATTCCTCTAGAGGAAGAAATTCAAAAATAGCCCCCAAATGGCCCCACAAAGGAAGAAAAACCTTGTACTGGACCAATATAACTGGTAGGAACTGACCGCGTAGTCAGGGGATGCCCGGTTTGAGAATAAAACTAATTTGTGAATAATTAGACCTAGGGTTAAAAACATGTTGTTGGAGGAGGAAGCCTAAAACATCCCCTAAACGACCCTATAAGGGGCACAGACACCTCGCACGGGACCAACATAAATCATTGGAGCAAACCGTGCACTCACGGGGTGATCGGATTGAGAACTGAACTAAAATTTGAAAATAAGTGGACTTATACATAAAAACATGCCGCTAGAGGGGGAAAACCCAAAACAACCCTTAAATGGCCCCATAAAGGGCACAAAAACCTCACATGAGACCAATGTAACTCGTAGGAACTGATTGCCTATTAACGGGATGGACTATTTGAGAATAGTATTAAAATTTAATAAGACTTAGGATTAAAACTTGTGCTAGAGGGGAAAACCCTAGAACAGTCACAAAACGACATCGTTATTCTAGGCACGTGATCTCGCATGGGACCACATAACTCGTAGGACATGATCGCGTATTCACAAGACACCCTATTCGATAAGAAGACTAAAATTTCCAAATAACTATACTTAGGCATCAAAACATGACACGAGAGGGGGAGACCTAAAATGGCCTAAACTTCCCTGTCAGGGACACGAAAACCTAGTATGGGACAAATGTAACACGTATGAACTGACCTCACAGTCACGGGATGCCCAGTTTGAGAAGATAACTAAAATTTGAAAATAACTAAACTGAAGCTTAAAAAAATGCCACTAGAGGTGGAAACCTAAAAAATCCCTCAAAGGGCCCAGTAAGGGACCCAAACACTTCACACGGGACCAATGTGACCCATTGGAACTGACCACGTAGTTACTAGATTATCGATTTGAGAATTGGACTAAAATTTAAAAACAACAAGACTTAGGCATAAAAACATGCTACTAAAGGGGGGAAACCCCAAAACATTCCCCAAATAGTACTATAAGGGGCATGAACACCTCGTACGGGACCAATCTAACTCAGAGGAACTAACATCAATCTCATGGGACAACTGATTTGAGAATAGGACTAAAATTTTCAAATAACTAGACTTAGGTATAAAAACACACCGCTAGAGGGGAAAACCTAAAATAGCCCCCCAAAACGGCCGCGCCATTAGGGGCACGCAACCTCATACATAACTAATGTTTGAGAATAAAATTAAAATTTAAAAGTAATGACTTAGGTTTGAAAACAAGGCTCTCAAAGGGGAAAACCCCAAATATCCACCAAAAGACCTCATTAGGGCACATGCACCTCTCACGGGACCAATGTAACTTGTAAGAACTAACCGCGTAGTCATGGGATGCTCAGTTTTAGAATTGGAAAAAAATGAAAATAAATAGACTTAGGATTAAAAAATACCACTAGAGGTGAAAATCCAAAAAATCCCCCAAACAACCCGTTAAGGGGCACGAACACCTCGCATGGGACCAATGTAATGTGTGGGAACGGACCGTGTAGTCACAAAATCCTCAATTTGATAATAGGACTAAAATTTGTAAATATTTAGTATTTTTTGGTTGAATTTGAAATTACTAGACTTAGGCTTAGAAACATACCGCTAGAGAGGGAACCCAAAATAGCCCCAAAACTTCCATGTAAAGGTCACGAACATCTTTGACGAGACTAATAGAACTCGTAGGAACTCATCGCATAGTTAAGCATTTCCCAATTTGAGAATATGACTGAAATTTACAAATAATAAGACATAGGCTTAAAAACATGTTATTAGAAGGGAAAATTAAAAAAAACTCCCAAATGGCCCAATGAGGGGCTTGAACACCTCGCACAACATAAATGTAACTCGAAAAACATACTACGTAGTCACGAGATACCCAATTTGATAATTGGGCTAAAATTTATAAATATTTAGTATTATTTGGATGAATTTTCAAGTAACTGGACTTAGACTTAAAAACATGGCGCTAGATGGGAAATCCAAAACAGTCCCTAAATGGCCCCATAAGGGGCACGAGCACATCGCATGGGAAAAATGTAACATGTTAGGTCTGACTGCATATTCATGGGATGCCGGGTTTGAGAATAGGATTAAAATTTACCCATAGCAAGACATGGGCCTAAAAACATGCAGCTAGAGGGGAGAAACCCAAGACAACCCCTAAAAGGCCTCATGAGGGGCACTAATAGTTTGCACGAGACTAATGTAACTCGTAGGAATGGACCGTGTAGTCATGGGATGCCCAATTTGAGAATAGGAGTTAAATTGTAAAGCTTAAAAACATGCTGCTAGAGGGCGAAACCCAAAATCGTCCTCATGAGGCCCCGTAAGGGGCATGAATACCTCGTAACAGAACAACGCAACTTGTACTATTTGACCGCATACTCATGGGATACCCAATTTTAGAATCGGACTAAAATTTTCAAATAATTAGACTTAGGTATAGAAACATGCCGCTAGAGGTAAAAAACCAAAATAACCCCCAAACGGCCCCGTTAGCGGACCTACACCTTAAATGGGACCAATGTAATCCATAGGAACTAATTGCGTAGTTACTGGTCCCCAAATTTAATAATAGGACTAAACGTTAGAAATAACTAGAAGTAAGGTTAAAAACATATTGCTTGAGGGGAAAACCCAAAACAACCCCAAAATCGTCTTGTTAGGGGCACGAACATCTCGCACGAGATCAATATAACTCGTATGAGACGTCCGATTTGAGAATAAGAGTAAAATTTGAGAAACAACTAGACCAAGGCTTAAAATATGCAATTATAGGGTGAGAACAAAAAATCCCCCAAACGGACCCGCAAGGGGCACGCACACCTCACACGGGACCAACATAAGTAATAGAAACTAACCGCATAGTCACGAGATGACTTGTTTTAGAATAGGACTTAAATTTATAAATATTTAGTATGATATGGTTGAATTTTTAAATAAATGGACTTAGTCTTAGAAAAACCCGCTAGAGGGGGGACTCAAAACCATCCCTAAACTGCCGTAGAAGGGGAAGGAACATGGAGTATGGGACCAATGTAACTTGTAGAAACTGATCCTGTAGTCATGAGATGCCCAACTTCAGAATAGAACTAAAACTTGAAAATAACTACACCTAGGCTCAGAAACATGTTGCTAGAGGGGAAAACCCAAAACATCCCCCCCCCCCCCCCATACGGCCCCGCTTGGGGACTGAACACCTCATAAGAGACCAATCTAAGTCATCGGAACTGACGTCTTATTCACGAGACTACCGATTTGAGTACAGGACTAAAATTTGCAAACAACAACACTTAGGCAGAAAAATATGTTATTTGAGGGGAAAACCAAAAATATCCCCAAGACCGCCCCGTTAGTGGCATGACCACTTCGTATGGGAGAATGTAAGTCGTAGGAATCAACTACATGGTCATAGGATGCCCGGTTTAAGAACATGAGTGTAATTGTAAAATAACTAAATTTAGTCTTATAAACATGCCCCTATAATGCGAGAACTCAAAACAACCCTCAAACGACCTCGTACGAGACCAACATAAGTCATTACATTCATTGTTTGAGAATAGAACTAAACTTTCAAAATAATTAGACTTGGGCTTAAAAACATTCCTCTAGAGGGAAACCCAAAACACTCCCCAAACGTCTCCGTAAGGGGAACGAACACTTCGTACGACACAAATGTAACTCATAAGAAATGACCGCGTAATCATGGGATGCAAGATTTGAGAATAGGAATACATTTTTTAAATAAATAGATTTAGTCTTAAAAACATTCCTCTAGAGGGAAAACCCAAAATGCCCCACAAGCTGCTTCATAAGCGGCATGAATGCCTCGCACGGGATAAATAAAACTCATAGGAACTGACCGTGTAGTCACAGGATGTCCAGAATGATTGTAGGACAAAAATTCACATATTACTATACATTATTAAAAATATGCCCCTCTAGGGGGATCCCCAAAACCGCCCCTAAAATAGTTCTGTAAGGGGCACAAACACCTCACATGGGACCAATGTAACTCATAGGACCTGATCGTGTAGTCACGTGATGCTCGGTTTGATAATAGGACTAAAATTTCTAAATAACTATACTTAGCCTTAAAAACATTCTACTAGAGGGGGAACCCAAAATAACCCCAAACGGGGTGCGAACAGCTTGCACTAGACCAATGTAACTCATAGAAATTAACCACTTAGTTAAGGACACACAATTTCAGAATAAGAATAAACTTTGGAAATAACTAAACATGGGCTTGTAAACATGACTCTATATGGGAAAAACCCAAAACAGTCTTCAAAAAGCAACGTAAGGGATGCCCATTTGAGACACCTCGTACGGGACCAATGTAACTCGTAAAAACTGGTTGTGTAGTCAAGTGATGCCTAATTTAAGAATAGGACTAAAATTTGTAAATAACTAAAATGATTTTTCTTAATTTGTATATAATTAGCCTTAGGCTTAAAGCATGCTGCTAGAGGGATAAAACTAAATAGCCCCCAAACGACACCATTAGGGGCATTAACACATCAGACGGGGTCGATGAAACTTGTAGGAACTGACCGCATAGCGACAAGACACCCGGTTTGATAATATAACTAAAATTTTCAAATAATTAGACTTAGACTTAAAAAACATGTCGCTAGAAGGGAAACACAAAAATAACCCCCAAACGACCCCTTAAGAGATGAACACCTCGTACAAGACCAATCTAACTCATACGAACCAATGTAGTAGTCCCGGGACGCCCAATTTGACAATAGGAATAAAATTTGTAAATAACCAAACTTAGCCTTATAAACATTCTGCTAAAGGAGGAAGCCAAAACATCCCACAAACGACCCTATAAGGGGCGGGAACACCTTGAACGGAACCAACATAACTGCTAGAAATAGATTGTGTAGTCACGAGATGCCTAGTTTGAGAATAGGAATAAAATTTGTAAATTACTAGTAAGATTTTTTTGAATTTTTAAATAATTAAACTTTGGCTCAGAATCATGTTTATATAGAGGAAAACACAAAATAGCCCCCAAACAACCCTACAAGGGGTACTATCACCTCGTACGGGATCGATAAAACTCATAGGAACTGACCGCACAGTCACGGGATACTCGATTTGAGAATAAGATAAAAATTTATGAAGCATTAAACTTATCTTTTCAAAACATGGATCTAGAGGGAAGGAAACCCAAAATAGCCCCCCTGCGGACCTTTAAGGTGCACAAACACCTCGCATGGGACCAATGTTGCTCATAGGAACTGAATGAATAGTCGCGAGATGTCCAAGTTGAGAATGGAACTAAAATTTACAAATAACTAGACTTAGTCTAAGAAATGCCGCTAAAGGGAGAAACCAAAAATAACCCTTAAACGGCCCCATTATGGGGTATGAACACCTCAAAGGGGACCAATGTAACCACATAGTTACTGGACCCTCGTTTTAGAAACAGGACTAAAATAACTAGGCTTTGCTTAAAAAATTCCACTAGAGGGAAACCCCTAAACTGGGCCAATGTATCTCATAAGAGCTGAAGTCACGGGATGCTCGGTTTGATAATAGGACTAAAATTTGAAAATTAGTAGACTTAGGCTTTAAAACATGCCGCTAGATGGGAAAACCACCAAACAACCCCCAAATGACCCCATAAGGGGCGCGCACACCTCGTAGAGACCAATATAACTTGTAGAAACTGACCGAACAACCATAAAATGATTGGTTTGAAATTAGGACTAAAAGTTATAAATAACTAGACTTAGACTTAAAAACATGCCGCTAGACGAGGAACATAAAACATAACCAAACATACCCATTAGAGACAATCACCTCACACGAGACCAATGTAACACGTGAGAACTGCTCGCGTACTCAGGGATGCCCGATTTGTAAATAGGAATAGAATTGGGAAATAACTAAACTTAGTCTTAAAAACATCCCTCTTGAGGGAAAACCCAAAATAATCCCCAAACTGCTAAGTAAGGGGGGGCACGAATGCCTCACACAGGACCCATGTTAACAACGTAGTCACAAGATGCCCTGTTTGAAAATAGGACTAAAATTTGGAACTAGGTTGAAATAATCCTAAAAGATTCCGCTAAAGGAGGCAATCCCAAAACAATCCCAAAATGTCCGCATAAGGGGTGAGAACACCTCGTAAGGGACTAATGTAGCTCGTTGGAACTGATCGTGTAGTCACGGGATGCCCTAATAGGACTAAAATTTATAAATATTTAGTATGATTTTGTTAAATTTTCAAATAACTAGTTTTTGGATAAAAAACATGCCGCTAAAGGGGAAGCCCCTAAACAACCATAAAACTGCCTCGTAAGGGGAACGAACACCTCGCATGAGACTAATGTAACTCGGAGGAACCGATCGCATTGTCACGGGATGCCCGATTGTATAATAGGAGTAAAATTAAAAAATAACCAGACTTTGGGTTAAAACATGCCGCTAGAGTGGAAAAACCAAAAACAACCACCGAACGATCACGTAAGGGGAACGAACACCTCGCACATGACCAACGTAACTTGCAGGAACTACCCGCGTAGTCACGAGACGCTCATTTTAGAATAGGACTAAAATTTGAAAATAATTAGTATGATTTCGTTGAATTGACAAATAACTAGACTTAGTCCTAAAAACATGCCACTAGAGGGGGAACCAAAAACAACCCCCAAACAGTATTATAAGGGGTATAAAAACCTCGTGCTTGACTAATGTAACTCGTATGAACTGACTGCGTAGTTACAGAACACCCGATTTAAGAACAGAAATATAATTAGCAAGACTTAGACTTAAAAATATCTTGTTGGAGGGGGAAAGTCCAAAACGACTCCTAAACGGCACCATAAGGGGCACAAATACCTCGTACGAGACCAATGAAACTCTTAAGAATTGGCCGTATAGTCATAAAATTCCAAGTTTTGTAATAGTACTGAAATTTATGAATAACTATACTTAGTCTTAAGTACATGCCACTATCGGGGAAAACCAAAAACAACCCCAAACAGCCGGGTGAGGGGCACGAACACCTTACACCTGACCAATGTAACTCATTGGAACTGAGTGCGTAGTCAAAGGTTGCTCGGTTTGGGACTAGGAATAAAATTTATAAATATTTAGTATGATCTGGTTGAATTTACAAATAACTAGACTCAGGCTTCAAAACAAGCCACTAGAGGGGGAGAACAAAAAACAACCCTCAAATAGCCCCGTTAGGTTCAAAGACACCTCTCACGGGACCAATGTTACTCGTATAAACTAATCGCATAGTCACGGGATGACCAATTTCATAAAAGGACAAAAATTTGTAAAAACTACACTTAGGCTTGAAAACATCCCTCCTGAGGGTGAAAATCCAAAATATTAGCCAAACGGCCTCATAAAGGCTCGAACACCTCACATGGGACCAACGTAACTCGTAAGAACTGACCTCTTAGTCACGAGATTCCACCATCTTGAGAATAAGACTAAAATTTAAAAATATTTAATATGATTTCATTGAATTTTCAAATAATTATACTTAGGCTTGACAACATGCTACTAGAGAGGAAAAACCCAAAACACCCCCCAAACGGACCCATAAAGAGGCACGCAAACATCATGCATGACTAATTTAACTCGTAGGAACTCAACATGTAGTCGCGGGAAGTCGGGTTTGAGAAAAGGAATAAAATTTTCAAATAGCTATATTTAGGCCTAATAACTTGTCGCTGGAGAGTTAAACCCCAAAATAACCCCGAAATGGCCCCGTAGAGGGCACGAACACCTCGTACCACACAATGTAACTCGTAGGATCTGATCGCATAGTCACAAGATGCCTCATTTAAGAGTAGTAGAAAAAATTTAAAAAAAACTAGAGTAAAGCTTAGAACTTGTCTCTTGAGGTTGAAACACAAAATGACACCAAACGACCCAGTAAGGGGCACAAATACCTCGCACATGACCGATATAGCTCGTAAAAACTGTTTGTTAAGTCATAAGAGCCCCGTTTTGAGAATAGAAATAAAATTTCAAAACAACTAGACCTAAGCTTAAAAATATTCCTCTACATTGGAAAACACAAAATGGACCCTAAACGGACTCGTAAGGGTCACGAACAACTTGCACGTGACCAATGTAACTCGTAGGAATTGATCGCGTAGACATTCGACAATTGGTTTAAGAATAGGAATAAATTTGAAAAGAATTAGTATTAGTATGATTTTTTTGAATTTCTAAGTAACTAGACTTTGGATTAAAAACATGCTGCTAGAGGGGGGAAACCCCCAAAACGACCCAAGTGGCCCTATAAGGGTTGCGGACACCTCACACGGGACCAATGTAATCTGTAGGAACTGACCATGTAGTCATGGGACACCTAGTTTGAGGATAGGATTAAAATTTTTAATTAACTCGACTTGGACTTAAAAACATGGTGCTAGAGTGGAAAATCCAAAATGAGGCCCAAACGGCCCCGTAAGGGGAACGGACACCTCATACGAGACAAATGTAGCTCTTATAAACAGACTGCATAGCCATGAAATGCCCGATTTGAGAATAGAACTAAAATTTGAAAATAACAAGACTTATACTTAAAAACTTACCACTAGAGGAGAAATCCTAAAAAAATCCCAAAATGACCCCATAAGGGGAATGAACACCTCGCACGTGACATACATAACTCATAGAATATGAACACGTAGTCACGGGATGCCAAATTTTATAATATAAATGAAAGTTACAAATATAGTGTATGAATTTTTTGAACTCTTAAATAACTAGACTTGGTCTTTAAAACATTCCACTAGAGGCGGAAAACCCAAAATAAGGCCCAAACGGCCCCGTCAGGGGCATGACTACCTCGAAGAGGACCAATGTAACTCGTAAAAATTGGTCGCATAGTCACGGGATACCCGATTTGAGAATATAGCTCAAATGTAATATCTCATGCGCCCGAGAGGACATGCGGCGTGCTATTGTGATAAAAACTAAACTAAAACCATAGATAACGAGTATAGAGCATCTAAATTTCCACAATAATGATTACAACAATTTTTCTCCCAAAGTAGACAATTATCCAACACAAATTACACTAGTAATTTATACATAAAAAATAAATCTTCCAATCCAATCTCTAAAATAATTCTCCAAAATAGTCCATAGCATCCCAATCCACGCTAGCATTTCATTAAAAGAAAATATGGGGAAGTATATAATATGACAAGAATAGATTCTCAAAAATAATTAGCACGATGAATAAATCGTAACAATATGAATGCGCATATAGAAACCAAATGCAATAGTCAAGCATTATATCAATAATAATTTCTCAACAACACATCAATGGCTCACCAGGCCTCACCTCACCTCCCCTAGGCATCTCAAATCCATATAACGATTTTCGGACTATTGGCGGGTGCCCATTCTCCATGCCACATTAAAATCTCAAGACATTATGCTCAAATGAACAATATAATATATATCAATGAATCAAATAATAGATTCCAATCATTTTTCAGGATTCTAATGAATATCACAATTCAATATGAGTGCAGTTGACACAAAAAATAAACGGAAGACTCTCGCGATAATTTAGGAGCATATTGTGTAAGTCCTGTACCTCAAAATCATCACATGAATCATCACATAACTTCAGCCTCAAAATCTGATTGCATCGTCATGTTCCACTCGCAAACATATTCAAATCACGTTCTAGCCCAAACACAAGATATCCCCAAATAGGACTCTAAATCTAATGTTGATCATTAAATAAAATAGGCACTAGGGCTTGCATAAAGAGGGAGAGGAAATATAAAAGGGCTACTGTATTTTTGTGTTGTGAAAATGTTGGTTTAAAACTCCTACCCACAACCTCTATTTATAAGGGAAAAAGGAAATTTTAAAGGCTCTAACTCTTCAAAACAAATCTTCCGACTCAAATTTGGGCTTAGTCGATCTATCGACTCCTTGGGTCGATCTATCAACCCTTCAGGAAAAATGTTAAAATGAATTGTTTAAAACTTAAAAACTCGATATAAACCTCATTTTAAATCCAAATTAATTTTCGTTTGAAATCCCACTTTTCAAAGAAAAAAACTCAACACATTTAATTATTAAAAATAATTAAATCAAAAAAAAAATTCGTCGAATTTTCAAATATAATTTAAAAATTCCCATTCAAAAACTTCGGCTTGCTACATACTTCCCCACTAACAAAGAATTTCGTCTTCGAAATTATATGAAACCTAACGCTCGAAAAAATACTTCTCGATTCTATCTCCTTAAAATCCCAACTCGAAAGTCCCCAATCAACTCTACACGTTCTCACATCAAGATCAAAAATCTCAACCTCGATGCCTAACACGTCCTCAAAAATTTTCTATCTGAAAACAAAACATGTCTAACCCGTATGGTAGAGCAACCCAAGACCCAAGGGTTGTCATATACCTAAGCTCTGATACCTTCTATAACACCTCGCGTACCCAAGAGGACACGCGACGTGCTACTGCGATAAAAACTAAACTAAAACCATCGATAACAACTATAAAGAATCTAAATTTCCACAATAATGACTACAATAATGTTTCTACCAAAATACACAATTCTCTAACAAAAATTACACCACTAATTTATACATAAAAAATAAATCTTCCAATCGAAGCTCTAAAATAATTCTCCAAAATAGTCCATAACGTCCCAATCCACGCTAGCCTGCCACTAAAAGAATATATGGGGAAGTACACAATATGATAAGAATAGATGCTAAAAAATAATTAGCATGATGAATAAATCGCAACAATACGAATGCGCATATACAAATCAAATGCAATACTCAAGCATTATATAAATCTTAATTTCTCAACAACACATCAATGGGTCACCGGGCCTCACCTCACCTCCCCTAGGTATCTCAAAGCCATATAGCGGTGTTTGGACTATTGGCGGGTGCCCATTCACCGTGCCATATTAAAATCTCATGACACTATGCTCAAATCAAAAATAAAATATATCTGAATGAATCAAATAATAGATTCCAAAAAAATTTCAGGATTCTAATGAATATCACAATTCAACATGAGTGCAATTGACACAAAAAATAAATGAAATACTAACGTGAGAATTTAAGAGCATATTGTCTAAGTCCCGTACCTCAAAATCATCACATGAATCGTCACATAAATTCAGCCTCAAAATCTGATTGTACCATCGCGTTCATCTCGCAAAAAATTCAAGTCACGTTCAAGCCCCAACACGAGATATCCCCAAATAGGCCTCCAAATCTAAGGTTGAACATTAAATAAAATAGGGACTAGGGCATGCATAAAGAGGGAGAGAAAATATAAAAGCGCTACTGCATTTTTGTGTTATTAAAAAGTTGGTTTAAAACTCCTACGCACAACCTCTATTTGTAACGGAAAAAGGAATTTGTAAAGCCTCTAACTCTGCAAAGCAGATATGTCGAGTCAAATCTGGTCATAGTCGATCGATCAACTCCGTGGGTCGATCTATCGACCCTTCAGGAAAAACGTTAAAATGAAGGTTTAAAACTTAAAAACTCCATATAAACCTCATTTTAAATCCAAATTAATATCTATTTGAAATCGCACTTCTCAAAAATAAAACTCAACATATTTAATTGTTAAAAATAATTAAATCCAAAATTTTATTTTCCTCCAATTTTCCAATATAATTTAAAAATACTCGTTTAAAAAATTCGGGTTGTTACATAAAATTTGAAAATAACTAAACTTATGCTTAAAAAGTTCCCTCAAGAGGGTAAAACCCTAAAAAAGTCACAAAACAACCCCGTAAGCGACACGAACACCTTGCATGAGACATACGTATATCGTAGGAAATGACTGCATAGTCGCGGGATGCCCAGTTTATAATAGGGAAAAAAATTAAATATCTAGTATGGTTTCGTTGAATTTACAAATAACTAGACTTGGCCTTAAAAACATGCTGCTAGAGTGGAAAAACCCAGAGTAGTTCCCAAACGACCCCGTAGGGGCACAAACACCTTGTACGGACCAATGTGATTTTTAGGAACTGATTGCGTCGTCATGGAACGCCCATTTTGATAATAGTACTAAAACTAGAAAATAATTAGACTTAGGCTTACAAACATTCCTTAGAGGGGAAAATCCAAAACAACCCCTAAATGGCCCCGTATGGGGAATGAACACCTCACGCAGAACCATTGTAACTCGTAGAAACTTACCGCGTAGTCATGAGATGCCCAGTTTGAGAACATGACTAAAATTAACAAATAACTAGACTTAGGCTTAAAAAAATTCCACTAGAGGTAAGTGGCACCGTATATGGCATGAACACCTCGTACGAGACCAATGTAACTTGTAGAAGCTGACCACATAGTCTCGGGAATCCTATTTTGAGAATCAAACTAAAATTTGTAAATATTTAGTATGATTTATTTGAATTTTCAAATGCCTAGACTATGGCTTAAAAACATGCCAATAGAGGGGGAAACTCACAATTCCCCACAAACGGCCTCGTAAGCGACACGAACAGCTCATATGGGATCAATGTAACTCGTAAGAACTGATCGATTTTAAAATAGGACTACAATTTAAAAAATATTTAGTATGATTTGTTTGTTGAAGACATGTTTTTTCTTCGAGGTTGCCTAAAAAGAAATTTACTATTTCTATTAAATAAATATGGTTCCGGCCCAAATTTGTGACTATTAATTTTTAAAAATAAATAATTAAAAATATGGTCACGATCCAAGACCATGACCATGTTTTTATTTTATTTTTTAAAATTAAGAGAAAACTTCTTATGTGCGTGACTAGCTTTCAATAATGCCCCACAAAAATAGTCACAACCAAGGTCCTTAACAATATGTTCATGGCCTTGGCCCTTAACAAACGTTAATGATCGGTCCACCAATAGTCATGTACCAGGTCCTTTACCCCTTAGTCATAGAACCTAATGTCCCCATGAGGATGTTTCTACCCTAACTTTGGGTCACGAGTAAAGTCCATGACCACCTCTTTGGGTCACGATAAAAATGGTCATGGACCTCAGCCATGACCCGCAGACCTAGTGACGTCCAAGATCTGTGGCCATTATCTACTTATTGTGTAGTGAAAGCAATTAACAATGAGATTCTAATTTTCTAACATGAAAATTAGTAACCCTATCATAAATTGAACGAATTATACTCTGAATGATGATGAACCAAGTCAAATTCATAATATTCCCTGGTTACTTAATGAACATAATACTAACAATTGTTAAATACATTATCTAATTCATATTATACTAGTTTTATGTTAAGAATCTAATGATCAACCATACTATAACGTAACCTCAATTATAAAATATACAAAATAAACTTGCCTCTAATTCAAATAGGCTTAATTCCCAAGAAAAAATCTGGAATTCCTCTTATTCTTTCGTTAGCCTCTTCTCCTTATCTACAGGGTTCTCCTCCAAGATTTATAATGTGATTTAGCTGAACCCTAAACCCTTTTTATTATGTTAATCACAGAATTAAGGTTAGACCGTATATGGTCCATAACCTATTAAACCTATAATTTATTCCAAATAGCCTAAACGCTAGCCCAAGACAGATACTAACATATGATTCTTAAAACCTACCATTTTAAAGTATAGTCGAACATTTTACATTTCTATGAAGTCACTAAAATTATCCCACCATCATTATTATTTTTTCATTTAATATTTATTATTGAGTTATTGTGTTATGAATTCAATTAAGTTTCAAATCATAAAATATTTTTTGTGACATCACCAGTCACTGCCGATAAATACACGCACATATTCACATACATAATGTATTTACTTTACTTTAAATTATGGGTATTAAATTCTTTCCCCGAAAACAAGGAAGTTTCTCCTCAACATTCAAATTTATACCTGACTAAAATAGTTCTAAATATCTTGCTCGTATGTCATCCTCTCTTGCCCATGTTGACTCAGCCTCACTATGTTATCCCCTCTGAACCATGACAAATGGTATAACCTTCGATAATAAACTATTATTTCTCTGATAAAGTATGCATTGTGGTCTCTCCTCATAACTTCCATCGGACTGCATCAAAATCTCCTTAAGGTCTGTATTCTCGTCAGTATCCTTATTCCTAAAAAACATCCTCTATATCGATATGTGGAAAACATCATGTCTTAATTGATGGTGATCTGGTAAAGCCAATAGATAGGCCCTTTGGCCTACCCTATCCAAAGTCATGAATGGGCCGACGTAGAGGGGCCAACATCCCCTTAGACCTAAACTGGACCACCCCTTTCATGGGTGGGTGGACTCAATGAAAAAACCGATCTCCCATTTGAAACTCCAATTTTGTCTGTTTATTTTGCGTGTAACTCTATTCTTTCAATAATTTATTTTCTTCATCCATACTCAAATGAGTTCCACCATGGAGTCACACAATCTCTACTATAAATAATTTGGCATACTCCTCGGCTATGCAAAATAGAAGAAAATGAGACACCTTTGTTAACATATCAACGATGATGCAAACGAATCATGACCTCTTTGGGACCTAGACAAGACCATTATGACGTCCATGGATATTCTATCCCACTTCCACATGTGAATATCCAAAAGTTGTAACTCCCCCATTGGTCATCGGTGCTCCACCTTTATCAGATGGAAAGTGGCACACTTAAACACAAAATCTACAATATCCATGTTCATCCTTCTCCACTAATACATTATTTTCATGCCCTGATACATCATATCGCCGTTGGGATGTATTCTTAAATATGAAACATGAGCCTCACCTAAAATTTTTCTCCTCACTTACATATTCTTTAGCATAACCAAATGTCCCCGAAATCTCAAACCTCCATCTAAACTGATTGAAAATTAAGGAACCCTTCTTGACACCAGCCATCGTACCTTCTCTTGGCTAAAGGAGTCTAAATATTGTGCAAGTGTCACCCGTGTAACCATTTATGGGGTAACAGTCACTACACCCTAAAAAGGCATCTGAAAATATAACGCCCATATGGCATTATAATGTGTTGGCAATATACTACACAAATACTCCCCATGATCGACCCATAACTCTACGAAAATAATTGTTAGTTGTCGACTCAATGCATCTGCCACCACCTTCATTTTCCTCAGGTGCTACTGAATCAACAAATGGTAGTCTTTCAAAAACTCTAGCTATATCCTTCGCCTCCTATTCATCTCTTTCCATGTAAACAAGTACTAAATAATCCTTTGATAGGATTATAGCGTGAACCTCTACCCTAATAGATAGTCTCTCTATATACAAAGGGTAAAGACTATTGATGTCAACTAGAAATCATGAGTGGTGTAGTTATCCTTGTGAGGCTTTAGTTTTCAAGAAGCATAAGCTATCATCCTAACCTCTTGTATCAGTACACCTACTAACTAATGTTCTCATATTGTTTTCAAAACAAACCTCAAATGCTCTGCACAATCCTCTTTCAAATGAGATTAAATCAAGATATTGTCTGTAAGCACGATGACAAATTGAATAAAAAAAATAGTCAAAATACCCAATTCAACAAATTCAGGAACCATGTTGGCACATTAGTCAATCCAAATGACATAAACCCAAACTCATATAATCCATAATGCATCAAAAGACATCTCGAACATCTTCATACCAAATACACAACTAATGATGTGCCCCTCAACCGATCAAGTAGATCACCGATACACGCTAACAAATACTTGTGTCATTTCGTGACCTTGTTCACCTACCTATAATACACTTATAAACGGAGAGAACCATCATTCTATTCAAAAAATAACATAGGATCTCCCCACATAAATTTTCTCCTCGGTAAAAACCCTTGGCTAAATAATTTTTGAATCTGCTCACACAAATCCTCTATCTCTAACGAAGCCAAATAATATGGTGTCAACGCAATAGGCATGGTACCTGATGTTAATTTTATACAAAGGTCTACTACTCTAATTGGAGTTGTCTTATTACCTTTTCAAATAGGTTCGTAACTCCTGAAAAAAGGTATCGATTCTATCAATCTGGTAACTTCCTCATACGAAGTCTCATCTATATAATACAAATGGGAGTTGGACCCCCGATTTTAGTCATGACTATATGGAACATCCCCCCCCCCCCCCAATGGGAATCGTACACCTACTCCAACGGTAGTTTATATAATCATAATTCACATAGATAATACTCATGGGGAAATGGTAAGAATCATATGACCATTGTATCTAAATCAATAAGGTTGCTAAAGATTATGCCGACCACCAACTGCTAGGTCTCCATAATAATGATGTAAAACAACCCCTACCCTCTGGGATATCCAAATATAAATATGGATCGGTAATAAAATCTATATATATCATGATTGTAGTAAACAAATTAATAATAAGTAACATTAACACCTCGATGTCTAGGTAAGAATCTTGTGAATGAGCAATAAATATACCCATAACCATTCTGAGTGGTAAATCAAATAACTAGGTTTCATTAAAGCATTTAGTAATGGAGATGCCTCATTATCCACTAGTATAATACCTTAATTTAAAGGAACTATCGAAATATCATCCCTATTGGAAGCCCTACTGAGCTTACTTACATAGTCGTTTGTGCTAAAACTTATCTTGTGGTCCCACTTTCATTAGTCATGCCATCATTGATCATAATTTACTTGTCTTTGTTGGACATAATATATAAAATTATCTACTCTTCGAAACACATTGGGGTCTTCTCCCCCTATATGGCTTCTTTTTTTACTGTTGAGGTCTATGAGAAGGCATCAGGGGATATATGGATTTACTTGCAGATTAGGCCAAACACACAGATTCACCTTTTACAAAATTTTATCCTAACTTGATTTAATGTGAACATGTAATAAAATAATGAAGCCAAAATCAAAACATAATAGCAATAAGAAGAATATGTGGAAAAATCCCTTTCGGGCCAAACCTTTTAATTCCAGAACTGTTTAAGAAAGGACAAACACTTGACGACTTAAAGAATACTTAGAGTTCCACTAAGAGTCTTCAATTCTTCAACATAACATGGTATAGTCCAGCACCACCCACCGCAATAAGATATTGCCTCGGTATCCACCAATCAGTCATAGTAATATCAATTCCTTTCTTCTTTAGTAGTAGAGCCTTAATTCCACAATTCAGCAGAAGAGAAAATCACTACAAGGGTTTTAGAACTTAGGATGTCTTCTTCTTGATTTGGAAAAGTGATCTTTAAAAAACCAAGGGTCTTGGATGAAAAAATTATAGAGTTTGATCACAAAAATAACTCTAAAAAGTCTTGGAGAAAAGTCTAATCACGCATCTCTAGTTATAGGGAAAGTTCTTGCATATAGATAAGCATTAGAGATTAGGAAATATATGTTTCAAAACAAAATATGTGTACTCGTTTCAATGAACTACCACCTCGTTCAAACGACGTACCGAATATCGTTCGAACATTTTCTAATGAAACTTCGAATAACATTCTAGAACTGACAAAAAATATGACATTCCAAATCTCGTTCGAACGAAGGCACCTCATTCTAATGACCCTATGCAAGTCGTTCGAATGACATACCAATCTCATTCTAACGATTTAGGAAGTTTTTCAAATATTCTTTTTTAAAAATAATTTAAAACATTTTGAAAACTTTTCTGTGCAAAATCTTAAAAAATAACCCGTGTATAATTAAAGTCTTTACTAAACCACCTCATAACTCTTTTAAATGATGTTGTGACAAACGAACTTCAATTTTCCAAATATCGCTAATTTCTTATCTTCAAGTACGTGAAAGTAGTCATGATGTTGTAGTGGAGTGTAACGAGATACGCCAAATAAAAACAAAATGACCAGTTATAAAAATTACTCTTACAAATCTCCATTTTGGTTATTTCGGTACAAAACACAAACCAAAGGAAAATTGTCCCCTAAGACTAATATAATTAATTCCCTCATAGATCAAGAAACTAAAATGCATAAATGTGTAAGTCATCATCATCATATGGGGTCAGCCACATGGATTCTCCTTTTCCATTCTAATCTATTTTATTTAATATTATCGTTATAGTTTAATTCCTTAAGGTCTCTCCTAATAATTTCCTCCCACGATAGCTTATGATGGCCCCATTTTCTTTTATCCTATATTTCCAATAGTTTTCCTCTTTTTATAGGTTCATCTACAGGTCTACGCAACACATGGTTGTACCACCTAAGTATACTTTCTCTTAACTTATCGCTAATTGGAGCAAATCCTAACTTCTCTCTCATGTACTGGTTTTTAATTTTTTTTCCTTTCTATTAATTCATATCATCCATCGGAGCATCATCATCTCACTAAAATGGAGACATTGTTCATGATTTTTCTTTGAGGCCCAACAACCTTCTCCAAATAGGGTTACTGTCCTAACAACTATTATAAAAAAAATCATTGTAATTTATTAGTTATCTTCTTATCGCATAACACCCCACTTTTTTGTCTCCATTTCATCCAACCAGTTCATATTTTACTCGTAACATCTTCATCAATATCCCTGTTACTTTGTAACACTGAACCTAAATAGTGAAATTTATTTGTTTGGTTTATCACTTTTTTTTTCAATCTATAATATTTTTATATTCGAAGCCTCATTATTAAATTTAACTTCCATAAATTTCGTTTTATTTCTTCTAATTTTTACTCCCATAGATTCTAACGCTTTTCTCCAAACTCTCATTGCTAATCCTTCCTATGAAGTGTTTAATAAAACTATATCATCCGCGAATAGCATACACCATGGGACATCTTCTTGTATGTCCTTAGTAATATCTTCCAAAACTACGACAAATAAGTAAGGACTAAGGTCGATCCCTACTGTAGACCCACTTTAATCGTAAAGTCATTAGTTTCTCCACATATATTTCTTACTCTAGTTTTTGTATTATCAAATATATCTTCAATAACTTTAATATAAATCTTAGGGACTCTTTTCCTCCTTAAAGGCTTCCCAATTATATCCCTAAGTACTTTATCATAGGCCTTTTCTAAGTCTATAAAGACCATATATAAATTTTTATTCTTACTTATATATTTCTCTATTAATTGTCCTAATAAGTAAATAGATTCCGTTATGGATCACCCTAGCATAAATACACTTTTGTTGTCCAAAATAGTTGACTCATTTCTTAATTTTTGTTCTATAACCTTTTCCCATAATTTCAAAGTGTGATTCATCAGTTTGATTCATCTATAATTACTGCACTTTTGTATATCCCCTTTATTTTTAAACAAATGTATTATGGTGCTTTTTCTCCACTAATCTGGCATGTTTTCTTCTCTAAAAATTTCATTAAATAAACATGTTAACCATTTTATCCCTTTGCTTTCAAGGGTCCTCCATACCTTTCTCGGTATTTTATCCCGGATAACCGCTCTATTCTTTTCCATTTTTCTTATTAATATATCTACTTATTTTTCAGTAATTGGATATATCATTCCATTATTCAGTTCAATGTTCTCGACATATTTTTTATGATATTCTTTATTAAATAATACTTGAAAATACTTTTCTCATCTATCTAGAATTTCTTTGTCATTAATTTATACATTTTTATTTATGTCTTTGATACACCTAACTGGAACAATATTTTTTATGAATCTATCTCTATTCTTTGCCAATTTATATATTTCCTTTTCATCTTTCTTGGTACCTAATGTATTATAAAGATTATCTATTGGATTTTTTTGCGCATTTATATTAATATTTTTTACTTCTTTTTTAAACTTCTTATACTTTTCTAAATCTTCTTGTTTTTAATCTTTTGTCACTCTTTAAAACTTACTCGTTTATTTTGTATTATCTTTTACACTTCCTCACTCCACCACCAAGTCTCTTTTTTAATAAATATTTTTCCTTTAGTCTCAATAAAATTTTCTTACCTATTTTCTCGATATCATTCTTTGCTCTTGACCAAATGTTGTCCATATCCACTTCACGTTTAATAATAACTTCTGCCTAAATTCTATCTCTTTACATCCTTTTAAATCCTTCCATTTTATATTTTGATAACCTATTTTCTATTTTAGGTACATAAATCCTTTAATTACTAAATCTATTACTAATAGGCGATGTTGATTTCCTAGGATTTCACTTGGTATAACTTTACAATCTTTGCATGTGTACAAGTCTCTTCTTATAAGTAAGTAATAGTCTATTTGAGTTTTATTCTCTCCACTTTTAAAAGAAATTAAATGTTCTTCCTTTTTTTTTAAATGTGTTTGTTAATGCCAGATTATATGCCTTAGCAAATTCTAAGATAGTTTCCCCTCCATCATTTCTCTTACCCAAACCACAACCTCCGTATATCCTTGGATAACCATCTCGTTCTACTCCTACATGTCCATTCAAGTCACCTCCTAAAAATATGTTTTCTTGCGTAGGAATTTGTTGTAATACTTCATTCAATAATTCCCAAAATGGTTTCTTTACATTTTCATCTAAAGCTCCTTTGGGCGCGTAAGCACTTATAATATTCAATATTATTTTATCTAAGATGATCTCAATACACATTAATCTAGTTCCCCATCTTTTAACATCTACTACTTTATCTTTTATATATTCATCAAAGACAATACCCACCCCATTTCTATGATTATATATCCCTCCCGAGTTAAATAATTTATAACCTTCTCATATCTCCCTAACCTTTTCACCCTTCCATTTAGTTTGATGTAGGCATGCTATGTTGATTTTTTCCGTTTCAAGGTATCAATAAATTCTTTACCCTTCCCAGTTAGTGTTCCTAAATTCTACGTACCAAATCTAATTTTATGTATGTTACTTTTATTTACGTTTCTTCTTTTAATTAGAGAATCCATCACAAAATTTGACGTAAATTTTACTATCAGCTGTCAACCTGATACTCAACCACCACGTTTTACATCCAGATTTGGCACTGACAATGGTATAGACAAAATATTAATTAATTAACTAATTATTTAATTAATTAGATATTGCTATAAATAAATATACAAAATAAATGTTCTAACAACTAAGACAAAAGCAGAACGTACAGACCCGAAGTCTTAAATGTACAGCCAATTAAATACCAAAACCCCAAACCTTACATTTTACCTTAATTACAAGATTTGAATTTTTTTTCCAGAAAGTACCTCTTAATTTAAAACAACAATCAAAATATTAGTTTAATTAATGTTAAATATGCAATCAGTAGAGAATGTACATACACACTATGTTAACTAACTACCATAACTATGCAAAAATAATATAGATCTAACAGTAAATGAAGAATGTTAACTAGAAATCCAGAAGTCAACTACTAATGCTAACTCAGAACAAATCTAAATAGCAAAAGTACACATACACAGGGGTGAATATCGATGGAGACAACTAATCTTAGAACCAATTTAAAGTAGCAAGCCTCGACTATTAGAATAATGAACCCACTTGAATCGAATTTTTGACGTAATATTAGATATTGATTCCCATTTTGAATCAATATTAGAGAATGATTCAGATTTATGAAGTGATGCTACAACAAAAAAACTCCCTAATGATTTTGGTTATGTTTTATTAAAACAAAAAAAATTGTGTAGAACCAGGAAAATGTTAATAATTACAACGATGGTCAATAAGCACATGCGATGAAATTCCAAAGAGCCCTACAAACTATTTTGGAAATTTTCAGTTTTTCAAATTGTAAAAAGTATATGTATTAAAGGTACAAGTACAACACACCACGGAATAAGACTAAAATATCCGAACCCTTGAAATAGAATGTAATTGTATGAACATTTTCCACGGAAAAATCAATATAGTCATTCCTAACAAAGTTGAATGAAGTCCATGAGATACTTCTAAAGAAAGAATTCAATTTGAACCTTAAGTGTAAGAATATTGAACAAAATGAAATTGACTTGACTTATGCAACATGGCATGAATTTAAATGCTTCTTAAAATAATAACTTCAAACTTTCTAATGATTTTTAAGAGAGTCTGTTATCCAAACCCGTTGTTCTTTTACTTTATAACACCCTCAAAATCTCACATATATAAGAATTCACTCTCATATTTTGAAGATATCATAATATTTGCATGTAGCTAAGCCTCAATCAAATAAAATGTCCTTGGAACTTCTATTTTTGTGTGTCTTTAATCTTTTAGGCTGTTTTTACAAATGGTGGCTTTTAACGCAAAGAGAATTTTTCTCTTTCGTAGCCCCTTTCTATTGCTTAATATATAAGAAAAATTCGAGAAATGAAATTAGGGCAATGGTTATTATAAGAACCTCTTATCTCTATTACATTTGGTTCGTTATTAAACACTATTTAGATGAGAACACCATATTCGACACATGATAAGCAGGTACAATGTTAAAAAAGTCCAGGCCATTGTAAAATAAAGGTGGTGAAGAGCCTAGAATGAAGAAAGTAATCATCAATGAACAACAAAATGTTATCCACACATAATTAAGAACACTAAAAAAATGAATCCATGTCTCATGACACCATGAAAAATTCACATTAATGGATGGAATGTAGAATATCTTAAATACAAATCCATATATAATGAAAAATAAAATGCACAAATATTTGTATCCTTTTAAAACATTTTATAAAAAATAAAATCTTCTTATAATTTTTCAAACATTGAAGAAAAACAAAAATCCTTTTTGGATTTTTCAAGATTTTTCAAAAATACAAGCATATAAATACAATATAGAAATATGGATAAAATATATGAACACGATAATTCCCCTATACTAGATAACGGTCACAGTCTCAATCATTAGGCCGGGAGAAGTTCTCAATAGGAATAAACATCCTTTAAAATTCCTCCAACAAACATTTGGAAGTCTTGACCAAAAATTCAACTTTCTCTTGAAAACTCTCAAAATCTCTAAGATCATGTATGGGATCATGAGTAGGACCACGTGTGGGAGTGTATGCGGGAACACATCTATGAGCTCTTGTGGGAGCATATCGGGGAACACGCATGTGAGAAACTCTCCCAAGATTAAAATAAAATTTCCTATGGTGACTTCTTTATTTGTGATGGGAAATAACAAAAATCGGCTTAGGTCTACCGTGGTCAAAATGCGTAGGACACACTCTCCTTGGTGGTTTAGGTCTCTTATATGGGTTATGATGAGGGCCACAAGGATCCACCAAAAACTTAGGAACTAGTTTGGGTGTGATATTTGAAGTGAATGCACCATCATAACCTATTCATTACCTCTCGTTAAAACCTAATGCGGGACTGAGGAACATGTTTCCAACCTTGTTAGATGTGTCCTCTAAAGTGACCTTAACATCCAAAGTGTGTTCACGATAGTTTTGAGTAAGGATACATGAGCTTCATGTTTCTCACGAGTCTCCAATGAAGCTTGAAGATCTCCCGTAAAACTAGTCACAGTGTTAGTCAAATCGGTTTTATCCTCACCAACAAGAATCATTTCGTCACACAATGAAACTTTTATCATCTTAAGTTGTCTCACTAATGCCTCACACTCTCTCACAACTTTCGATTCCTTCTCCAAATCAAACTGAAACGGACTTTTAGTGGGTACTTTAGGTAAAAACAACTTTGTTCCAATTTTTAGTTAAAATCAATTTTATCTTCTTAAACCCTAAACACGCATCTAAGTGATTAAATCCATTCCATGAATAAAGCATGCGATAAAAGACAAAATTTTAGGAAAAATACCCGAAGGGTAAAACCTTTTTATTTTCACTATAATTTTGTAAACAAAGGTTACAAGGATTACAATGAAAATAAGTGCGACATACGAAATACCCGCAGGTGTCGGTTTCGATGTCTCAGATGAAATCTCCCACAGGAATTCCAGGTGGTCAGCAGTAGAGAAGAAGACGGATTCTCCACAAGTTACTTCATAATAAATCCCTCTACAATAGCCCGCAGCTCTCCGGTTGTAGATTTCTCCTCATAAAGTGCAACACAGTGTAGTCAACGAACAAATTGTCTTTTGGTAAACGGGTTCAAGATGACATAGCTTTGGAATTGAGTTATACGATCTTGAATAAACACCGAAAGATGAAAAACTGTATGGAAATAAGTTTTTGAAACTGTTCTATCTCTTAAAACTTTCGCATAAACGTTTTATTATATAACTAAGCAGCACATAGTCCAAGAAAATGTAAACACACAAATCGAGGCAGCAGGTCATTCGAACTAGATGAGATCTCGTTTGCGCGACATGTGAATGTCGTTTGAATGACTTACAATCTCGTTCAAGCGAGCTAGAGTATTTTAAATTAATATTTTTCTTTTAAATTAACCCTCGAATTTTCTTTAAACTTTTTGCAACTCAGAAATATTTTTAAAACATAAAAAGGTTTAATTCCCAATTATTTAAATCACCCAGCGTTTAATCAATATACAAAATTACTCAAATGCTTATAAGTATTCATAACTGAGTGATCTTAAATAAATGCAACACATCTTGACTTGAAATCTTCTTCAACGCTTTAGATTGCACATTCTTGGACTTGAACTTTGTCGTAGGCTCAATTAAACTCCATAATAAAAACTAGTCTAAACTTAATTTATTTTGTCCTGAATTAAGCCAATTAAAACAAAAGTACTTGATAAGAATTATGTTCTTACAAATCTCCCCTTTTGGCTATTCCGGGACCAAACTAAACAGAGATGCTATATGCCATAAACAAATACATGTCCTATCTTAAAACTCAGAAATATAAAAGTACAAGACATAGTGAAACTGAATAAATGATAAGCATCTGATTATCATTCTGTCTCTTAATGGCAATCATCTGAATCTCTGAAGATTCTCTCTTTGAATGTGATGTATCAATAATTACCTGAATCTCTAAAAACAATACCTACACACACGAGACACAAAAAAAATACCCAAGTGAAGTATGGAGGAACAAAATATTTCATTATAAATAAATACTCCCCTACATCACATATCTCTCCCCCTTTTTTCCTGAAATAGACAAAAGGTGGGACAAGCACACCAAGTTTAGCATGAATATATGAGAATGAACAACATGTCTAGATAAACAATAACGGTATGGCAATGGATAGTAAAATAGCAGTATCTAAAGCATAATAAGAGAATCACTAAACTGCAAACGAAACTGTACATCCATGGCATAAAATAAATCAAGAGTGCTACAACGGTCCAAAAGAGTACATCATATCTGAGAATAAATAAATACATCAAGAGTTACAATGTCTGAGATGCAATAAAATAAATAAAACTAAATGTCAGTAGAAGTATCATCATCATCAGCACCAGCAACATCATCATCATCAGTAGTGTTAGAAAAGTATGTAGATAAAATATGACCTGATCCAGAAGAACCTGCACCTCACATTTTCTCTCTCTACCTCATCTCCTCAAAAAATGCTATCATCCTCGAATCTTCAAGAACACGAGCTTCGACCTCAGCATCAAATCTAGCCATGAGAGAGTCATACATCCTAGACTGAGCATCTAACTATGCATGTAAAGTCGAAACCTCCTCCTCAATAGGACGAGTGGGACAAGAGTGGGGGTGGTGGCTAAAAAAATGCAGAGGTGCTCGGATCAGTGTGATCACCAGGCTGATAGGGATCAGTATCGAGGAAGTCTCCCTCAAGGGGTGAAGAATAAGCTCTCGCTGCAGATGGAAAATGATTCTCGGAATGAGTGAATGTATTATGATCAATAACGGCAGACGAAGGGAGATGCTCATAACCCTCTAAAATAGGAACCCTGATAGTAGTGCAAATGATGGAGATGAGAATCCCATACGAAAGAGCAGGGAGTACTGGAATGGTACCACTGACGGTAACAAACGATATAACATGAAGCATGACCGTCGGTAGATCGATATCCCACCTCTGAAAGTCATGATACATGAAATAGACAATGTCATATCCAATCTAATTATGATTTATCCGGGGATAAATGTATGCTAACACAAACCTATTAAGAACATGGAAGGCAGGAAACAGCCCGCGATGATACAAAGTAGTACCTGCCTGGGGAATCTCCTAGAAGTAATGACGCAGAATATCATCATATGTTGGTCCATCGTCGGTATAACGAGGAAACATAACGTCAGGGACACGATGAAGGTACAAACAAGCAGCGATGAGATCCGCTGTGACGAGAATAGGAATGCCACGAATAGTAAAAAAGATCCCCTCAACGTGGGGAGGAGCACGAAAGAAAAACTCTTGAACAATGTTCGAATGAACAACCCCACAAGCCTCAAACATATAATCCCATCCCCTATAAGACAACGAATGCTGCATGCCTAACCCCTGAAACTCAGAATACCGAAACACCCTCTCCGGGATAATAGATCGAATGTGTAGACCCAATAAATAGTAATGATTATACTCAGCATGAGTGGCCCATCTCACTGGGGAATACGGGAGCCTAATGGCCTGAGCTCTTTGAGCTCGAGTAGAGGGTGGAGGAGCATCGAGTCGTCCTGTCGGAGCACCACGACGTCTAGATGGCATGACGAAAAAGTGTAATATTTGATGAGTGAAAGGGAATAGCCATCGAGGAATACACACACACCTAAGAACCTATCTCCGTACAATAGTCCAATCGAGCCACCGCGAACACCAACCACAACAACATCCAAAAATTAGCAATGCAATTCTAAAAATAGCAACCATTTTTTTCTCAAACAGATGACTATTTAAAAAAAAACTATGAACAACATTACCTCGAAATCACTGGAAATGGGTAAATCTTCGCCGGAGTACAAAGTGAAAAACTGGAGGAACAACAACTACGGAGGGACAGTCGTCGGGGAAGACAACCCTGGCTTAGACACACACCAGAGAGCCACAAGCTGGAGAAATAACTCAGAAAACAACCATCAACAGAAAAATGCACCCGAGAAGAGATGAAATCCCAGAAATATGAAGCTTCAAATGCCAAAAATGTTGGGATTTTTGAAAAATTCATTGTGACACCCCGACTAATTAAATACCGGGTAGCTACTCCTTTATTAAATTAATTCAAAATGCCAAGTTGGCTCAGTCAATAGCATCACTGTCGAAAACATTTTATTATTTCTAACCACCTAGTATTTAAAAAGTAAGTTGCCAAATTTTAATTAAAGTCCGATTAACATGCAACAAGTGTAATGAAGAAATAACTAACACCATTCACCATAATGAAAAAAAACGAATAACCATCACAATGGAGTAAATAAAGTCTGGAGGAAAACTCCTCACTACAATCCCATAACTGAAATAAATAAACTGAAACAATACATGCTAAAGTCCGAAAACTGAAATGTAAAAGATGTCTAATAGAAAGGGGCAACATGACCTACAACTGATAGATAGTGACTCTGGAATCCAAAAGATAGAAGCGTCTACATGCAAATCCCTGTAGCTTCCACAAGCAGCTACAGCTCGTCATCTGAATGAGTATCCTATGCTTGGTGTCCTTGTGGCTGGGCACCTAAAAATGGTTTTACAAAGAAAAAGAGATTTGAAAAGCAAACGGGTCAGAGCCCGAATGTGGAGTTATATTTTAAAAACCTGCAAGTGCTTTAAAAACATTTAAAACATTAAATGCAAAGTACATGTTAGGACGTGCACTCACATTATATTCTCACCTCTCGTCTAACTGTGCACTCTTAACGCAAGTACCCATCTATAACGACCCATACCACTAGCTAAGTGACAACATATCTAGCTAGACTGCCAAAGGTCCTACCCATATTACTCGGTTCCATTAACATAATAACACTCGTAGTTAACTAGGGGTTTAACGTAAACTCAGATGCTCAATATGAAATATATATATATTACTAACCCGTTATGTTATTCTCGAAACAATACTGTAGTTATATTCACAACATTAACATGAAGGTTCTTATTAATTAACCGTATATTATTCACATCATAAATATACAATACAAGCACCCCGAGAACTAAGCTGCGGTGCACACATACTCTGCTATCCATCCCGGTACATCACGTACATAAGGATCACATATTCCGAATCTCTCAGGAATAGTTAAGATAACACAAATCACAAATAGTGGAGGCGAACACAATCACATCACATGGGTCACGCACATACCTACGCTCCCACGATCAGCGGACTTATTAACATCCCAATAAGTCTTTCTCTGACCTATGTTCATCGAGGTACCAGTCTATATCCCCCCCGTAGGCACACAAGGATTAGAGGGTCCTAAGCGAACGCAACCTCCCGTGATAGCAAGTATGGTAGGTATGTCATACACACAATCCATGTACCAATACTAAGTAAACACACATCTTAGTAATACCGTAGTTTAATCGTAGTACTATACTCATTCTCGTACTAACTATAATTATCACCATTTATATTATTCCGGATTATCACCTTACGTGATATAAACTATTCTCACGTTGTAGTAGACACTCACGTCTCAACCCAAACCGTCCATGTAATACAACTCTCGTATGTAAATTCCTTCTCATAAATGCCCAAAAGTCCCAATTCTATCATTATATCATCAAAGGAATGCTATCTATATCCTCGAACTAGTTTACGGGTCTCCAAAAATCAAAACAGTCCAAAAAGGACCAAACTGTCAACTCGTTAGAAGTCTCGTTCGAACGAGACTGTTCGAACGAGATTCCTCTGCCAACTCGTTAGAAGTCTCGTTCGAACGAGGCTGTTCGAACGAGATCCCAGTTCGTTCGAACGAACTGTTCCTTCTAACGATATCTCGTTCGAACGAGATATCGAACGAAATCCCTTCTCATTAGCAACGACTGGTCAACTCGTTAGAAGCTCGTTTGAACGAGTTCGTTCGAACGACCTGGGGGCTGCTTCTAACGAGCTACTAGCTTCGGCCCAGATTTTTCCCAATTCATTTTTGTCCATTTTTATCACTTCTAATCTCTTCCAAAGTTCATCCCAACAACGTTTTAGGGTCTCTAATTCATCCTAAACATATTCAAATCATCTCCTAACATGTTTTTAAGGGATCAATCCATCCTAACATCAATTAGATTTACATCTTTCTACACTTTTTCCAAATATCTCAAGAACATGAACCCTAACTACATATCATCATCAAATCCCAGATTTTAATTCGTTTTAATTTCTCCTAATCACAGTTATTATGAGGGAAAATCATCTACCTATCATTCTACATGCAATTCTCTTCCAAATTTTCAAGTTCTAAACTCCAACTACATGGGTTTTCATTCAATCTTTCAAAAACAATCAAAATTCTCAATTTCTAACATGGAAAAGACATTCTCTGAAATTAAATGGAATAAATTCACTTGCCTTGGTTTGATTTCTGATTTTGGTGTAGGTTTGATGAAGTTTTCTGCAGAATTTCCTCTCTTCCAAGCTCCTTCTTCAATGGTGGCTTAAGGTGGCTAGGGTTTGATTTGGGGAAACTTAGAAAACCTAAATGACAACCTACGTAGACTTCTAGGTTAATATGGGTTGGTCATGGGCTTAGTGGGTCAAATCCACATCAGATTTAATTAACCAATTTTCGTCACTTTTAATTCCTAAAAATGTAAAATTACCAAAATACCCTTTAAGTTGCCGGTATGGCCTAAAAATACCCCGGGACCCAAACTATACCCCCGACTAGTGTTTTCTGACTATCTCGACCCTTCCGGACGCGTTGCCGCACTCAAAACGACCATATGGATTATAGATTTTAAATTCACTTTTTATAATCAAAATATTTTAGCGTGACGCGGCGGTCCCACGCGTCTCAATAAAATTTTTAAAATGCCGTCTATCAATCTCACGACAAATTTTATAATACTAAATACATATATCAAAACATATATGCACATAATCAAATACCAACTCGCATCTCGTTAGTATTTATAACCCGGATTAATTTCCAATTAATACGCATTTAATTAATTAATCCCAAAAATAAATATAGCCAAAAGTACGGGGTATTACATTTATTTCGCTGCTTTTGAGTGCAGAGAAAGGTGATGAGAGAATGAAACAAATCAAACGAGCTGTTTAAAGTGAAACCCTGATATCGCTTGATCTCGCACGAACGACTTAAGGATGTCGCTCGAACGATTTTGGGAAGTCGCTTGAATGACATGTTCGCTCGACATGTGATGCCGTTCGAATGAGATTTTGAAAATTTCCAGAAACAGTACCTGGAACACAGAAATAGACTGCAAAACAGAAAACAGTGTAGAAAGCGACTAATGGGAATTACATGTTAACATGGTACTAATGTGCTCAATTGTGGAAGTGGATTGATTGGGAGTAAACTACAATAAATGAGACATCATTTTAATACGTCGAATCGATCAAAGAGTTCTAATTGATAGCAAGGCATCATCAAACTTCATCAAAGCCTTCTGTGACAAAGTAAGTGTGAGTTTGATGAACTAAACTTAATCCACATGCATACAAGTTCGGATTGTTGACGATTCTACAAACAATAGCGTCATGATACGATGTTTTAACATAGGATTCGTGGTGCAAACCCGTTTAAATTAATTTCCAACCAAACTCCCTCATATATATGAATTTATCAAGATCTTTAGAAATATCTATCAATCTCAACTTAGAGAAAGTTCTATTGGCCCCAATTATTCACATATGACTTTTTATTGCCTTGATTTTCTTTTGGGCTCTTTTAAACGGTGGCTTTCACGACAAGTCAATTTTATACTCTCACAGTCCTTTCCCGTGAACACTCATAATTTTTTCAATATCAATTCTCACGAAAAATGGTTCTTACAAGCCCACCTCCTCCTGAAGTTTACTTACGCATAGATGACAAAATTGAGATAAGAACGTCTCACCAAACTCAAATATGCAAGAGAAGTCAAACATTCATATAAACTCATGAATGTGTGCAAGGATGGCATATAAGCAAAGTTCAATCAAAATGCATATCAACTTCGAAACAACCCCATAGTGCAAAGGTTAAGATCATTATAGGCATCAATAATCAAAAAGTCCTAGCCACATGAAAAATGAAAGAAGGGGGGGGGGGGATCAAGAACACAATATCCCACATCAACCATGTAACGTCACGACTCAAAAACCAAAAATCTTTTTGTATTTTCAAAAGTTTTTTATAAAAATAAAAATCTTTTTTTATAATCGAAAAGACTCAAATACATACTAATAACTAGAAACATGCCATAGCACTAGCAAAATATAACACTTGATGTAAATACTAGTGTATGACAAACCAACGAATAACCTCAATCGAAAGATGAAAGATGAGGAAAACCACGAGCAATGATACGAGAATAACCAACCCTAATACCTAACGCTTCTAAATCTGACTTCCTAACCCAAGTAGGTGTGAACCGACGAGTAGGGGAATTGGGAACCGGAATGGATTTAGACTTTCTAGGAGCGTTCTTAAGATCATAGCAAAACCGTCTAAGATGACCTCTTCTACCGCAATTAGTGCAAGTTTAGATACAATGAGGAGCGTGTCCTATAGGTCGGTTATACCTCATGTTTCTAGGTGGCTCTCTCCTAAAGTTCCTAGGAATCTCTCTTGTTTGCATGGTTTTGGCTTTGAGAGCAAGTGCAACATGATTATTAAAGCCAATACCTCTCCCATTATCTTTGATTTCGATGGTGCCTAAGATTTTGTCTAACTTTTCAGACCTAGCCTCAAAATCAAACTTAACTTTGCTTGAATCTCTCAGTTTCTCTTCAAGCTCACCTATCCTTGAATCAAGTAAACACGTAGAATTTTCAAACTTCAGAATTTCATTTTTCATAGTCTCCATCAATCCCCGAAGACTATCTCTCTCACCCTAGACATATTCTATATTCTCTCGAATTTTATTTTCTTGTGCCCTAAGATCTTCAATTAAATCATTGGAATTATTTATTTCTATGGCACATTCTTTCAACGTAGCTCCTAATTTCACATTTTCTTTCTTTGCTTTTACAGTTTCTCCATACAATTCTTTGAAAGCATTTTGCAAATCTCTCTCGTCTTTGCTCTCATCCTCACTCACCTCACCCTCACTCTCACGTGTATCAACTTCTGTGGCTGTGGAAGAATCATGCAAAAGTAAGTCTTTATCACTTACATGACTAGCCATAAAGGTGGGCAGTTCACGCTTACTAGCATAAAGTTTTGTTCTTCTGGGTCAGTATCATTAAGGGTAGAAACACGATTTATCAGTTTATTAAAATTCTCCCTAAGTTTAGTGGCACACTCATCTATCCTGTGACCAAAACCTTCGCAGCAAAGACACTTTTCACAATGACCCTTATTGACCAGTTTTTTAAGAGCAGTTTTCATGTTAGATTTGCAATTAGATGATTCGAACAAGTGAATTCTAAAATCATCAAACCACCGAAAGGCATACCTAAAGACATGGGATCAAACATAATAAGATAGTGCAACAAGCTCTGATACCAATTTGAAATGGCCCTTTAGTGTGTACTTTAGGTAAACACAACTTTGTTCCAATTTTTAGTTAAAACCAATTTTATCTTCTTAAACCCTAAACATGCATCTAAGTGATTAAATCAATTCCACGAATAAATCATGCGGTAAAAAATACAATTTCAGGAAAAATCCCCCAAGGGCAAAACCTTTTTATTTTCACTATAATTTTGTAAAGAACGGTCACAAGGATTACAATGAAAATAAGTGAGACATACAAAATACCCGCAGGTGTCGGTTTCGATGTCTTGGCTGAAATCTCCCGTAAGAATTCCTGGTGGTCAGCAGTAGAGAAGAAGACGGCTTCTCCATGAGTTACTTCATAAGAACTCCCTCTACAATAGCGCGCAGCTCTCCGGTTGTAGAGTTCTACTCACAAAGTACAACACGGTGTAGTCAACGAACAAATTATCTTCCGATAAACGCATTCAAGATCACTTAACTTTGGAATTGAGTAGTACGATCTTGAATAAACACCGAAAGATGAAAAACTGTATGGGAATACGTTTTCGAAACTGTTCTGCCTCTTAAAACTTTCGCATAAACGTTTCATTACATAACTGAGCAGCACAGAGTCGAAGAAAATGAAAACAAGAAAATCGAGGTGGCAGGTCGTTCGAGCGAGATGAGATCTCGTTCACGCAACATGTGAATGTCGTTTAAATGACTTACAATCTCGTTCGAGCGAGCTACAACATTTTAAATTAATATTTTTCTCTTAAATTAATCCTCGAATTTTCTTTAAACTTTTTGCAACTCAGAAATATTTTTAAAATATAAAAAGATTTAATTCCCAATTATTTAAATCACCCAGAGTTTAATCAATATACAAAATTACTCAAATGCTTATAAGTATTCATACCTGAGTGATCTTAAACAAATGAAACACCTCTTGACTTGAAATCTTCTTCAACGCTTTAGATTGCACATTCTTGGACTTGAACTTTATCTTAAGCTCAATTAAACTCCATAATAAAAACTAGCCTAGACTTAATTTATTTTGTGTGGAATTAAGCCAATTAAAACAAAAGTACTTGATAAGAATTATGTTCTTACATAAACAACCTAAGAGTCAAACTTCTATTTTACTTTTTGATATTTAAAACTCTTTGTAAAGTTAATAGTAGGAACATTAAAGTCCACACTCTACCTCACTCAAATTGTCCTCATCACTCTCACTCTCTCCCAAATGATTCGACAAATTGTTTAGGCTATCACGTTTAGAGATATCTTGATAGACGTGGGATGAAACATAAGTACTAATGTGACTGGCCATGAATGTACATAAACTGGGTTCATGTGTTGATTCATCCTCAAAATTCACCGACTTGACATCACTATCACTAAGAGTGGTTTTGTATACAACTTTGCCTTTGCCCTGTCTTTTTAGTCAAGTGGCACACTCGTGAGATTTATGAGCCTTTTCCTCAGACTCATAACCTATTACCTCATCTTTCTCACAAACGTTCTTGGCCTCATTGAAATTTTTATTTGTCTCAAAACTTTTGTTTTCTTTAGAAGAATTTTCTTTGATAAATTTGATAATTTATTTGAAATTTTTCGAAAACAAGGAAAGATCATCAAGCTCAAAATCAAACTCCGATTAAGAATCACAACTTTTTCCTTTTCTTTTTTAGACTGGGCCTTTAAAACAATCCTTATTTCCTTTTCCATAACAGTTTTGGGGAACATATCGATTTCGTAACTTTGATGGTTTCGAATGAGTTCTTCTAACCAAAGAGTACTTAAGATTCCAAAAGATTTAGGACAGTGACTTTAGGGATGAAACGGGACCTCAAATATTTTTTACGACTCTCATCTTAGGAATTTTCTTACCCAAATTAAAGCTAGAGTTGACTATATCACATAAATATGCATACAACTCTTAAAAGGTCTCAATCTCTAGCACAGTAATAGTCTCAAACTAAGTGATGGAATTCTAAATCTTAGATGCTTTCACAGCATTGCTACCCTCGTGAGTGAGTTGGAGGGTATCCAATACTTCCTTAAATGTAGTGCACGTCATGATGCGGCAGAACTCATCAGAGTTGACAGCGCCTGAAATTATGCTTGAACTCCGTGAATTAAAATTACTCCATTTAAATTCATCCTTTGTACAATATGTGACATTTTTAATACTTTCAACATTGCCTTCAGTCATAATCGGTGTTGCCCTGTTTTACAAATAATCCAGACTCTATCATCAATCGACTTTAGTGGCGACCACATTCGAGCTTACCGATATGCATAATTTCACCGGTAAAAAATAGGTAGAACATTATACAAATTATCCATATAATCACAAATTTAAAGATCAAACAATAAATTAGGGAAATCTGTTCTGATACCAATTTGAAAAATTGGTATAAAAATCCATAAAAATCAGGATCACGTGATATTTTAGTGTATCATACTATGATATCAATATGAGAAAGCCGTAAGGGCTATATGTAATTTACTGTATATTAGGCCAAATACACAAATTCACCTTTTGCCAAATTTTATCTTGATTAAATTTAAAGTGAATATGTAATAAAATAATGAATCCAAAAAAAAAAAACAATAAGAAGAATTTTAGGAAAAATCCCTTTCTAGAAAAACCTTTAATTTTAGCACTACTTAAGAAAATACAGACACTTGACGACTTATAGACTACTTATAGATAAACTAAGATAATGCGGTAGAGTCTTTAATTCTTTATTAAAAATGGTACAGACCAGCACCGCCCACTGCAAGTAGCTCTTAACCTTGTATCCACCGATCTGCCTCATGAATCTCAGTTCCTTTCTTCTTCGGCTCTAGAGCCTTAGATCTACAATTCAGTAGTATAGAAAATCTATATAAGGGTTTTAGAACCTGGGTTGTGTTATTTTTTATTTGGAAAAGGCACTTTCAAATATCTAAAGGGTTTGGATGAAAGAAGCATAGAGTTTATCACCAAAAGTACTTTAAAAAGGCTTGGAGAAAAGTTTAATCCCACATCTTTATTTATAGGGAAAGTTGTTGCAAAGATATATGCATTAGATATTTGAAAAGATATGTTTTAAAAAAATAAATACACCCATCATTCAAATGACCTACCCAATCTCTTTCGAACGGTTTCCAACAAAACGTCGAACGACATTCCAAAATTGGCCAAAAAGGCAACGTTTCAGATCTGATGGAGGTGAAGGAATTTCATTCTGGGAACATGAGAATGCTCATATAATGAAAGAGTTGGAGCATTTGAAGAAAATAAATAGAATAGGCCAGTTGTTGCGGCGGGTGGTTATGGCTCATCCACCAGTGGAAGAAGAAAGGACCAGGAAGACTTTAGCCGACTAAGAAAATATGATAAATAATGAGTCAGTTTCCATCAATAGGTTAAATAAGAAGGTTGATCGTCTTACTTATCCATTTCATAAACAACCTCGTATGATATGGATAGATGGTTATGATGAGGAATTGGTGTATTTGAGTGAAGAACTTGAGCAGGCCCGCAGAAAGGGTTATAAATAGGGATGGATAATTGCTCTTATTGTGATGAAGCTACCAAAAAATGCAAGCACGGGTATTGGCATAACCCTGGTCGCCTAGACCAACCTAATCCTCCTTTCATGTTGTATTTTTCTTAGATTACCCCGAATGTGATATTGACTAGCTTGTTCATAAAGTATTTTTAAGACTATAGTTTTTATGGGGATGATATGCTTAGTTGACCCCTACATCTGGTGAACAAGGAAAGTTCTAGCAGTCAGTCAAGGACTAGGGATCTGAGCACAACTGTCACTTCTTATGCTTTGGATGTTCATCATGTTGGAATGCAAAAGGCATTGGGCAAACTCCCTTCTGATATGTCTTAGGCGGTTGATATTTAATTGTTACATTCAATTTTTGGATATTTCTATGTAATAAAACTTTGATATCTGTATTATTTGAATTAATATATTGAGTGCTTCATCGGGTAGCCTACCAGTAGTTTAGTCTTACGATTGTATTGTCGTCTATAGGCCAACTAATCCTCCTTACTTGGTATCGGTTTGGATGAACTTATAATGTCCTTCCTTCAGTTCTACTAATGCATAGTTGTGTGTGGCCCCTTACACGAATCTTGTCATTTTTACCAAGTTTTAGCGTTAATTACCATTTGTAACCAAATATTTTAGGATTATTCCTTAATTCTATTTAGTAAAACTTCTTGTTCATGACTTTATGGAATCATACAAGATATTTTCTGATGGGGACTTCTTATTCTTAACCATATGGGGCCATACATGAAGTAATACTTCTCTTTCATGGCTTGTCCAAAAATGAAGTCATATGTGAAGTTCTGATGTTTGGTTTTCAATTTTATTTAAGATTTGATTTGAATTTAGCACATCTCCCACTCCAGAAAAACAAACATAAAAGGGAAATAATCTTTTATGAAACTTGTTGATGTTTATTGAGATTTAAAAATGAGTTATAGCAAAAAAAAAAGATTACATTTCTTCGGATGAGTGATAATATTTCCTTAGATGCTCAGTGCTCCAGGTTTTTTTTGAATGGATCTCCTTTTCGGGTTTCAATTCAATAGGTGTCTGATCAGATAACTATAGAAATGTGGTAAGGACTGTGCTAATTGGGTTCTAACTTGTTCCCTTTCTAGAGCTCTTTCTTTAGTACATAGTTTCCTTCCTTGAGATTACTCGTCATAAACCTCCTATTATAGAACCGATCATTTTTTTTCATTGATATGCTGCCACATGAAGTGCAACGTGTTCTTTAACTTACTTAACCAAATAAAAATCTAACCATCTCATGAGATCACTCTTCGAGGAATCATAATTAAGCACTCTATGACTAGGAAGACCAATCTTTGTGGGGACCATTTCCTCTATCCCGAATGCTAAAATATAGGGGCTTTCACCGTTGGTTGTCCTTGATGTAGTCCTATAAGCCTAGAGAATAATTTGTAGTTTGTTGATCAAATTTACATTGGCATCATCTGTTCTTTTCTTTATGCTATCGAGCAGAGTTTTGTTTGTCACTTGTGTATATCCGTTGCATTGCGGATGTCTAGGAGCAATCTATAGCTTTTGGATTTTGGATTAAATAAAAAAATCAAACTCTTGATTGTCAAATTTCATCCCATGGTCGATGATGAAGGAATATGACATTCTATAACGACAACCGATGTTCTTCTATGTGAATAGTATGACCTTATCATAAGGCAATTCTACCAGAGGTTCTTCCTCCACCCACTTAGTGAAGTCAATCACTATAATGACTAAGTACTTAAATGCTCCCATTCTCTTCGGTAGAGGGACAAGTGGATATGATCGACATGAATGAAGCTCCCAGCATTCTGTGGATTATAGCATATTTTTAGTATTTATCGAATATCGAGCATAATTGGCATAATATGCCTTCATAGTGGGCCAATAGTGACCTTGCATGGCTACTCTTTTGACTAACATCCTTCCTACTGAGTGTGACCCATATGAAATTTCATGTATTTCCTTTATTAAGTGTAATACCCCGTGATTTTAGTGACTTTTAAAATGAATTATATTTTAAATTAATGGATTAATTGGATTTTATTATTAATTAATTCATTCGGGTTTTATCTGGACTGTGGATATTAAAATGGATGATTCTGAATATTACTTAATGATATTAAGGTAATATATGAATGTGATGTCATTGATATGACGGTGTGATATAATTTTGGTAATTTGGATTTTTAGTCAGACGCGGTATGGGACGTGTCGGACTAATTTATTAAATTAAAAAGGAAATTTATTTTCTATCGACCTTATAGTCATTTCGACTGCGCCGTTGCGTCCGGAAGGTTTGAAATAGTCAGAAAAGTCTATTTGGATGTTAATTTTGAGTCTCGGGTCATTTGGAAATGAATAGACAACCCGAAAGGGCATTTTGGTCATTTTTCTAAGGGGGATGAATAGTGATTTCGGGTTTTATCCTATTATAAGTATTGGTAGATTAAGTGTATGGGGGTTATTCATCTCCTCTACAGAAAGTAGATAAGCCATCTTCCTAGAAAGAGTGAAAGGGTGCTTGGGAAGGGAAAATCCTACTTGGGAAGGAAAAGAACAAGAACCAAGGTTCACCACCACCAACCACCACCGGAGTTTGATCGGAGAAGGGACAACCAACTGAGATATACTACACCAAAGGATCAGACCTTCAGTAAAGGCAAGTGTTTGATAATGGCAATTTAAGTTCGTATATTGTCAATGTTAGAATAGTTATGAAAAGAGAAGATTATTCATGTTTGGAAGAAATAATGGAGTGATTAAATGGATCTCTAGAAACTGAAATGATATAGGAATTAAACTCATGTTGTAGGATGAAAATAATCATGACATAATCATATATCTATTGAAGAAAAATCTGAAAACCATTGAAGTGTTCTTGAAGTTAATATGTTGATGATTTTCTGGAAAATGAGGAGATAAACATGCTTTTTAATCCAATCCCTTGATGATTCTAGGATGTTTAGAGTATTGGAAATCGTTCATATATGTTGATATATCATGTAGTAAAGATTATAAGTCATTTGGGATGTTTATATGAAGGTTTAAATGATCATAAGTTGCTAAACCCGTAGTTCCAGAAAATGCAGAAAACCAGGCTTGGACCTGAGGGATCGATCGATCGACCCCTGCCTTCGATCGATCGACCTCCTCAGAATATGTGAAGTTGGTTCTTTTTAAATGTTGATTCTTATCCCAAACCTTTTGTGTATCTTTAGTGATTATTAATTGAATATTATGGGACTTAGAAAATATCAGTAAACCCTTGATAAGATTTGAATTACATTGATTTGGATTCAAGTGATTAAAAATGATGAAAATTATATTGAATGGAATTTCGGTTGCTAGATTCATTTGTTAAATTCCAAATGGGGATGTATGAGGATTAAGGATAGTACCAATAGGGATGATTTAATATAACACCTGGGTATCCTTAAGTTTACAAGAGGGTTTAATCCTAAGTGAAAGAATATGTGTTTATAATAGATTTGGAACTATCGGTTTTAACCCTAATTGAAAGGAGAGTTTAATTCATAATAATTCGGGAAAAATAATGTTATGGACCAGTAGGATATTAGTGACTTCTTACTAAATATATGTTGAGGAAAAACCTATTTGAATCTTGTGTATTGAGTGAGGGTAGCCTTACGGTTACAATTTGAACATCAAGGACTGAGTTTAAGCTCATTATTGATTTCGCAAGGACGGAGTGTAATATAAGAGCGTAGTGTTATGTCTCCTGGATAGAGATGGGAGTTTAGAACACATTTGGTTGAAAGAAGGTATGAGGTTATCCCGATCGCATAGTTGAAGTTGTCGGACCTCCTCGATCGACAAATTTAAGTAGTAGTGTATTGGAGGGGTTCCTTGTTTTCATTTCGCTTTGCGAGACGCTCCGCGCATGAACCTTAACGACGTCGAGAGTGGAGAGATGTTATAGGATGCTAGGATAATTAAATTATGAAGTAAAGATATGATATTTTAATATGTGGAATTTAAAAGAGATATAATGCTACGTATGGGAAATATCTTAGTGTAGTGATATTACCTTATTGATATTATGTTATAGGTATGATAATACCTATTTGATTGATTGATGATTTATGTGTATGACATACCTAGTTTACTTTCTATCGGTGGGAGGTTTGCGCGTGAGGGAAGTCATATCCTGATGAATCCATGGGATCTTTGATTTGTCGCTCGAGAACATAGGTCTATGAAAGACATATCGGGGAGTTGATAAGTCCGCTGACTGTGGGTACATAGTTATGTGCGTGACCCATGGATACGAGAACTATGTTCGCCTCCAATTTGTTTGTTGTTGTTTCTGGTTCGAGGAATCCTTACCGAACCTTTAGTCCCCTATTCGGCGACCTGCGATGATGGGACATGATAGCAGAGTAATGCATTGCACCGTAGCTGTGACTCGGGGTGCCGTATTATATATGAATATATATATAATGGATGAAATGAACGAATGGATATTTATTATGGTTAAATCTATCTACGGTGATAATTGTAGATAACGGTGAATAGAGAAAGATAATGGAATTAAGTTAATGAATGTTTATTCTTAAAGAATTGAAAAGCTTAATTCATATTAATGAGAAATGATTCATGTTAATGAGAAACTAATCATATAAAGGAGAAATGTAAATGAATAATAATGTGACGTATGGTATGGGACATACGGGGATTATGATATTGGAATGGAATTATATTATGGAATTTGTAGAGGAACCATTAACTAGGAAGTTAATAGGAAACGTTAAGTGTGCACTCTAGTTGAGAGGTGAGAATAACAAGTGAGAGTTGGATCTAACATGTACATAATAAATGCTTTATTGCACTTGTTAAATACTTTCTGTTTTAAAAATCATCTACACATTCGGGCTCTGACCCGTTTCCTTGCATATTTTCACTTCTATTGTATCTTCTATATCAGGTGTCCAGCAACAGGGACGCCAACCTTAGCGGATTATGACGAGATATGGAGTTATGGAGTATTGCTTAGACGCTTATCATCTTTTTGATTCACAGTATTCTTAGTTAGGGCATGTCGCCCAAAGGATTCAGTTATCTTTTTCTATTGGCGTTAAATACTATTGTATTTGGGACTTTTTAATACATTTATCATTGTTGGGATTATTGTAATGGATTTATATTATTTGGGAATGTTTATTCCAATTGCATTTAAATTCTTTTGTGTTATTTATTGTGTTATCAGTGTTGTAGAATAAAATGTGTAGTGTTATTCTTAAACTAAAAATGGATTTTTTTGAACTAAAATTTGGAAAGTTTTTTTAACACCAGCTTAATTGGGTATTGGGTGAGTTGTAAATGTTTTCGACAGTGGTGCTAAGAATGAGCCAACTGTATATTCTGTTTTAATTTGGTATGGGACTGGCCACCCAGTATTTAATTAGGCGGGGTGTTACAGGTGGTATCAGAGCATCAGGTTCTAGTATCCTTTAGGATCTGGACGGCTTATTGTGTCTTCAGCTTAGCGTTCTTTGATGTAGAGCCCTATGAGTAGGATTATTGATTTTCTATTTACGCCTACGATCTTCAGCTATTTTGAGATATCATATACTGATAGTGTTCTCTCGTTTCAGATGCCTCCTCGACGTGCACCTCAGCCCGCCCCAGCTCAGGCTACGATGACTGCGGCCGAAGTTTTTACAATTTTCGCTCAGGCAGTCAATGCTGCTGTAGCTGCTGTTCAGCAGGCTCCCGCACCGGCACCGGTTGTGCCACCCGAGCAAGGGAAAGTGTTTCCTACTGCATGGGAACGAGCGAGGGATGCCTTTCAGAAAGCGCACCCACCTGAGTTTCAGGGAGGATCAGATGTTGTGACTGCTAGCCAATGGAAGAAAGATATCCAACGGCACTTGAGAATGATCGAATGCACTGAGGTTCAACATCAAATACTAGCTACATTCAAGCTAGTAGGGGCAGCTTTGTAATGGTGGGAAGCTACGACCACTATGGAGGAAAGGGACATAATGACTATCCAAGACTTTTGGATACGGTTTGATGGGAAGTATTTTCCTTCCGCCATCCAGACAGAGATGAGGCGGAAACTACTTGATTTGAAACAGGGAGAGAAGACTGTGGCGAAATATGAGGAAGAATTTACGAGATTAACAAATTTGGTACCAACAGAAGTACCCACAGAGGAGAGGAGAATTCTAATGTTCACTGATGGGTTGAACTATAAGATTCGTCAACATTTATTGGGGAATATTTCACTACTTACGTATGCAGATGTTCTTAATGCTGCAATGCTCCACTTCCAGGATAACCGCTTCCATAATCAGGGTGTCAAGCGGGGGTTGGGTCAAACCTGCAAGGCAAGACTACTGGGGGCAGTTATAGTGGGACTCAATCAGGGCAGAGTCATCAGCGTCAGAGTAATCATGGTTCCTAGACAGGGGACTATACTAGGCATTTGCGATCTGGAGATTCTCGATTTGAGGATAGAGGTATTGGGCAAGGACAACAGGGCCATCAGGGCCAGAGATAGGTTCATCAGGGCCAAGGGAAGGGAGGTAATGGTCAGCAAGTTCGGGGTCAACAGGGGCAAAGTGGTGGAAAGTTTATGGGAAAATGTTTCATGTGTGTCAAGTATGGCCATAAACCTCAAGATTGTCCTAAGAAAGACAAATTCTCGTAGCAACAACATGCTCGACAGGAGCCACAAGTACTTGTGTTTCCACCAGCTGCTCTTCCAGCTCCAGCTCCGGTGCTAGCATTGCCTCCCATTCCAGCAGCACCCGCACAGCAGGGTCAGTACGGGCGTGTATATAACGTCCATCAGGCAGTGAATCAACAGCCACCACCCATGAATGAGGGTATGTTTTCTATCTAAGGAATTATGAGGCGTCTATTGAATTTTGTTACTATTAATATTGTGTGGGCTAAAGGGTTGCTAAACTTAGCCTATAGCACTGTTATTTACTTAGACTCACTGAGCGGTGTGGGACACCTTTATATTACATGTTATCATGTGGGTTTGATTTTTATCATGGAATTACTTACCTTGGGCATGTCCGAGCGTGATTTGACTATCGGCGTGCATTGACTTATGGTATATGAGAGCGTATGTACTACTACTATCCTGCATCTTGTCTTCTATAAGAGAGTAGATGCGTAGACTCTATTTAAAATCGATAAAACCTAATTTTTGTTTTAAATGGATAAACCTGATATTTTTTTTATAAACCAATTTTTTTTATATTATTGACTAAGGACCTTAGGAGTTTCGATGACCGACTACTATAGGAAGTACTGTATCGGGGTGGTTCCTTGTTTGGATTTTGCTTGCGAGACACCCCACGCATGAAACTAATAACCGTTGGGAGTCGAAATAAATTATGTCTTTGGGAAACGAGTTTAAAACGTTTGCGAAAATTTTAATATTGAAAGCGGTACGAGAGGGTGTATGGGCCCCATGGATGATTGGATTGTAGTATTTTTCATAATTGTGAAAAAGGTAAGTAGTTGAGACTTCAGAATTTATTTGTTCACTACGAAAGGATCATTTATTTTTCCCAAAGTTTGTCACGAGGACGGTATAGGGAAGATTGGGTAAAGTTTAAATTCGATTCAGTTGAAACTATGTGGTGAGGCTTGGTGTATAACATCGATAGGGATTTTTGTTAATGTACTTTATGGGGGGTACGTCTTAGATTTCTTGTGATGAGAGATTTATACTCGGAGTTGACCTTACCGGTATGACTTATATTCCTGAATTTCGAGACGAAATTCTGTTATAAGGGGGGAGTATGTAATACCCCATGATTTTAGTGACTTTTAAAATGCATTATATTTTAAATTAATGGATTAATTGGATTTTATTATTAATTAATTCATTCGGGTTTTATCTGGACTGTGGATATTAAAATGGATAATTCTGAATATTACTTAATGATATTGAGGTAATATATGAATGTGATGTCATTGATATGACGGTGTGATATAATTTCGGTAATTTGGATTTTTAGTCAGACGCGGTATGGGACGTGTCAGGACTAATTTATTAAATTAAAAGGAAATTTATTTTCTATCGACCTTATAGTCATTTCGACTGCGCCGTTGCGTCCGAAAGGTATGAAATAATCAAAAAAGTCTATTTGGATGTTAATTTTGAGTCTCGGGTCATTTGGAAATGAATAGACAACCCGAAAGGGCATTTTGGTCATTTTTTAAAGGGGGATGAATAGTGATTTCGGGTTTTATCCTATTATAAGTATTGGTAGATTAAGTGTATGGGGATTATTCATCTCCTCTACACAAAGTAGAGAAGCCATCTTCCTAGAAAGAGTGAAAGGGTGCTTGGGAAGGGAAAAGCCTACTTGGGAAGGAAAAGAACAAGAACCAAGGTTCACCACCACCAACCACCACCGGAGTTTGACCGGAGAAGGGACAACCAACTGAGATATACTACACCAATGGATCAGACCTTCAGTAAAGGCAAGTGTTTGATAATGGCAATTTAAGTTCGTATATTGTCGATGTTAGAATAGTTATGAAAAGAGAAGATTATTCATGTTTGGAAGAAATAATGGAGTGATTAAATGGATCTCTAGAAACTGAAATGATATAGGAATTAAACTCATGTTGTAGGATGAAAATAATCACGAAATAATCATATATCTATGGAAGAAAAATCTGAAAACCATTGAAGTGTTCTTGAAGTTAATATGTTGATGATTTTATGGAAAATGAGGAGATAAACATGCTTTTTAATCCAATCCCTTGATGATTCTAGGATGTTTAGAGTATTGGAAATCGTTCATATATGTTGATATATCATGTAGTAAAGATTATAAGTCATTTTGTATGTTTAGATGAAGGTTTAAATGATCATAAGTTGTTAAACCCGTAGTTGCAGAAAATGCAGAAAACCAGGCTTGGACCTAAGGGATCGATCGATCGACCCCTGCCTTCGATCGATCGACCTCCTCAGAATATGTAAAGTTTTTTCTTTTTAAATATTGATTCTTATCCCAAACCTTTTTTGGATCTTCAGTGATTATTAATTGAATATTATGGGACTTATAAAATATCAGTAATCCCTTGATAAGATTTGAATTACATTGATTTGGATTCAAGTGATTAAAAATGATGAAAATTATATTGAATGGAATTTCGGTTGCTAGATTCATTTGTTAAATTCCAAATGGGGATGTATGAGGATTAAAGATAGGACCAGTAGGGATGATTTAATATAACACCTGGGTATCCTTAAGTTTACAAGATGGTTTAATCCTAAGTGAAAGAATATGTGTTTATAATAGATTTGGACCTATCGGTTTTAACCCTAATTGAAAGGAGATTTTAATTCGTAATAATTCGGGAGAAATAATGCTATGAACCAGTTGGATATTAGTGACTTCTTACTGAATATATGTTGAGGAAAAACCTATTTGAATCTTGTGTATTGAGTGAGGGTAGCCTTAGGGTTACAATTTGAACATCAAGGACTGAGTTTAAGCTCATTATTGATTTCGCAAGGACGGAGTGTAATATAAGAGCGTAGTGTTATGTCTCCTAGATTGAGATGGGAGTTTAGAACACATTTGGTTGAAAGAAGGTATGAGGTTATCCCGATCGCATAGTTGAAGTTGTCGGACCTCTTCGATCGACAAATTTAAGTAGTAGTGTATTGGAGGGGTTCCTTGTTTGGATTTCTCTTTGCGAGACGCTCCGCGGATGAACCTTAACGACGTCGAGAGTGGAGAGATTGTATAGCATGCGAGGATAATTAAATTATGAAGTAAAGATATGATATTTTAATACGTGGAATTTAAAATAGATATAATGCTACGTATGGGAAATATCTTAGTGTAGTGATATTACCTTATTGATATTATGTTATAGGTATGATAATACCTATTTGATTGATTGATGATTTATGTGTATGACATACCTAGCTTACTTGCTATCGGTGGGAGGTTTGCGCGTGAGGGTAGTCATATCCTGATGAATCCATGGGATCTTTGATTTGTCGCTCGAGAACATAGGTCTATGAAAGACATATCGGGGAGTTGATAAGTCCGCTCACTGTGGGTACATAGGTATGTGCGCGACCCATGGATACGAGAACTATGTTCACCTCCAATTTGTTTGTTGTTGTTTCTGGTTCGAGGAATCCTTACCGAACCTTTAGTCCCCTATTCGGCGACCTGCGATGATGGGACATGATAGCAGAGTAATGCATTGCACCGTAGCTGTGACTCGGGGTGCCGTATTATATATGAATATATATATAATGGATGAAATGAACGAATGGATATTTATTATGGTTAAATCTATCTACGGTGATAATTGTAGATAACAGTGAATAGAGAAAGATAATGGAATTAAGTTAATGAATGTTTATTCTTAAAGAATTGAAAAGCTTAATTCATATTAATGAGAAATGATTCATGTTAATGAGAAACTAATCATATAAAGGAGAAATGTAAATGAATAATAATGTGACGTATGGTATGGGACATAGGGGATTATGATATTGGAATGGAATTATATTATGGAATTTGTAGAGGAACCATTAACTAGGAAGTTAATAGGAAACGTTAAGTGTGCACTCTAGTTGAGAGGTGAGAATAACAAGTTAGAGTTGGATCTAACATGTACATAATAAATGCTTTATTGCACTTGTTAAATACTTGCTGTTTTAAAAATGATCTACACATTCGGGCTCTGACCCGTTTCCTTGCATATTTTCACTTCTATTGTATCTTCTATATCAGGTGTCCAGCAACAGGGACGCCAACATTAGCGGATTACGACGAGCTATGGAGTTATGGAGTATTTCTTAGACGCTTATCATCTTTTTGATTCACAGTATTCTTAGTTAGGGCATGTCGCCCAAAGGATTCAGTTATCTTTTTCTATCGGGGTTAAATACTATTGTATTCGGGACTTTTTAATACATTTATCATTGTTGGAATTATTGTAATGGATTTATATTATTTGGGAATGTTTATTCCAATTGCATATAAATTCTTTTGTGTTATTTATTGTGTTATCAGTGTTGTAGAATAAAATATGTAGTGTTATTCTTAAACTAAAAATGGATTTTGTTGAATTAAAATTTGGAAAGTTTTTTTAACACCAACTTAATTGGGTATTGGGTGAGTTGTAAATGTTTTCGACAGTGATGCTAAGAATGAGCCAACTGTATATTATGTTTTAATTTGGTATGGGACTGGCCACCTGGTATTTAATTAGGCGGGGTGTTACATTAAGTTGTCTATCTCAGCTAGGTGGACACACCTGAGTAATTGAATAATGAATCCTCGTTTATATAGGATTTTTCCTCCATGATGTACCTAACAGCTCTTTATGAGAGCCTTCTTTCATGTTTAGGAACAATCAACACATAAACCTTTTCTAGGTAGTTCCTGATCAGATCCATCCAAGATTAGCCCTAATACAACCTAATCATGCTGAGGTTTTCATCGTCAATACACCGGTGCAAGAGGATCTCTACTATAATGGTCCTTCGTAACTTTATTCTTATCACAGAAGCGAGATTTATAAGCACATTTTCTCGAGCGTTATCTATTTTAGGGATCCTGATCACCTAAACTGTCAAAAGCATCGATGTTATCTCTTATAATTTGGCTAGATATTTTATCGTGAACTCTCCCATGACTCCATCAACACCTAATACATGGGTTACAATCAATTAAGAGACGCTATGGGCTTGTATTTGCTCGGCACCTAGAGAGCGCTAAGTGAAATCATGTTATAAGTGATTCATATTATGCTTCATTATTAGAGGCCTTAAATTGAAACTTGAGGGAATACTCAATGTCTATGTTATCTGGGGTGTAAGTTATCATGCCAACACCGATGTCAGAGGCATATGACAAGCCATCCACATACATCTTCCAAATTATAGGTTTTTCCTTGAAATCACCCTCTATCAGGGTCCCATAGTTGAACACTTTTCGGCTTTATTCCAGGTAGCGAGAAATTTCCTCTTTCTTAGCGGATAATTCTATTATACCATTCTACTGATTAGTTTTACCAATCATTGAGATCTTTTTAGTAAAATTCTTCTTTATAGGTGTAAGATGGGAGTTAAATCTAGGAAAATACCGAATTTTTGTACGTGTTTAACTTGAGCAACTTCGGTTGCGCCTACGTATCCGTTATGCTCAGAATTAAAGTCAACATAGTTCGTGGGTTCATACTATTCGCCAGAAAACTCATTGTGGTGGTTTTTCGTAGAGGTGGGAGGTGTTGAAACTCATCTCAAAACTCTTTTCTCAATGTCTCCAAAAACTCAATAAGACAAGAAAATGACTCTTCTACTCCAAAGAAGCTCTCCCTCAAATGTATGGGGGTGAGGCATATTTATAGATAAAACCATCACAAGTGGGACACCACATGTCAAATAACCCATGGTGACACATGTCCTATTTTAAGTGGCATGTGTCCCATAACATATGTCAAACTCTTAACGCTAGAATATTGTCTAGTTAATGCATAAATAATACACAAATATGCGTGATATGTTCGATGCGCAGTGTTGATATCAAATTTAGTCTGCTAACATGGCTCAATTGGGTGAAGACACGTGGCATTCTACATGGCAACAATAAACACTTATGAACAACACCTCGACTCCGAGGAACCATACTGCAACGTGGAACTCTGCTTCCCCGATCAACTCAGACGCTCTGACCTATAAGAACTCTCCGAGGAACTTTTGACTACCGAGGAAATTTTGAGTACCGAGGAACTTTTGAGCACCGAGGAACTTTTGAGTACCGAGGAACTTAGTCGGTCCGAGCAGCTTAGGCGGTCCGAGCTGCACCTCGAACAAAGCATTAATAACAGGATAACCCAACAGTTTGACTGCGCATTAAATGCTTATTATCATACATATGTATACGCTTAAGGGGTATTTAATATATTACCCTTTCACATTAGAGCCTTAGGGCTATAAATACATTGTATTATCCTCATTGTAAGGGGACCGAAATTTCTTGAGAAAACTTGTAATCGAGAATTCCCAAATAGTCAGCAATAACAAAAACAGTGGACGTAGGCCATTCTTATAAGGATGAACCACTTAAAAAGTTCTTTGTCTCATTTTATTTATCTGTGATTAAATAATTAGATATCATCTAATTTTTTACATCAACAGATTGGCGTCGTCTGTGGGAAACGACTGGTAATATCATTTTTCATCAAAAATAATTCATCACAAATGGCTGATATTCCAGAACCCAGCAATCGAAATGCTGGAAGCCCTCCAAATCCATCTGCTCCGCTAAATATTCCAGATCTGGATGGAATAATGAAAAACCTGGCCCAGGGCCAAACAGTCATGCAAGAAATGATGCGACAACTCATACGAACCCTCCATGGCGGTGCACTAACCCACTCAGAATTGCGAAGTATTCAAAGAAATACCCGTTTACCCTCTTCCCGTACTAAGGGTACCAATTCATATCGTACTGAGGAGTCTGAAGATTTTTCTTATCAACTTGGACGAACTTCGTCAGTACGAGCCACAGATACTGAATAACATATTACTCTCTCTCCAGAAAGGACTAGTGCGCTAGAAAGATTAAGCAAAGTATCTTCTTTTGATCGATTAGGTCCTAGGAGGAGCAAAAGTCCTCCTAGAACCACATCGAGGAGTTTTCGATGACCATCAGACTTAAGGGAAGGCTTTGCCCAGTCGCGACCAGCTGTTCGTCAAGATAGATCCCGGGAAGCCACATCAACGCGATCAGTTTCTCGAACCAACAGGCCCGAGGAAAGAAACGATGCGTGGAAAGGATCTATTCAGAGGCTGGAGGATAGATTAGGGGAAATAGCTAAGGCCAAGAACCCTCTACAACGAACTTTTATTCAAGGAACACCTTTTGTCTAGGCCATTGTAGATTTTCCAATGCCATCAAAATTCAAAGCACCTATTGTAACCCCCAAATACGATGGAAAGACCGATCTTGTCCTTCATATAGAACAATACCAAGCTGCAGCCGACATCTACGCTGTTCCAGATGAGATAAGATACAGAGCATTCTCGAGAACTCTTACCGGATCTGCTCAAATATGGTATAATAACCTTCCTCGGGGTAAGATCTCAAATTTTTTCCAATGCCATCAAAATTCAAAGCACCTGTTGTAACCCCCAAATACGATGGAAAGACCGATCCTGTCCTTCATATAGAACAATACCAAGATGCAGTCGACATCTATGCTGTTCCAGATGAGATAAGATACAGAGCATTCTCGAGAACTCTTACCGGATCTGCTCAAATATGGTATAATAACCTTCCTCGGTGTAAGATCTCAAATTTTTTTCAACTGGCCGAGTTATTCATAGGGAATTTTTGTTTTGGGGCAAAGCCAGTTAAACGAGTAGCGCATTTGTTAAGTGTTAGAAAAAAAGCTGGTGAAAGTACTAGAGATTATATAAATTATTTTAATAACGAGAAGCTCGAAGTCATTGATTATGAGGAAAAGACAGCGATTACCGCCTTGATGAGTGGATTACTGCCCAACAAGTTATACTACACTTTGGCCAAAGATCCACCTGGAACTATGTCAGATCTGATGGGAAAAGCGACCAATATTATGAATGCCGAGGAGGCTATGGCTGCGAAGAAGAATATGGATGCCAAAGAAACCAAGGTGGATGGTGATAAAGCTAAAAAGAAAGAGCATAAGAACAATGGTAGTGACAAACACTCAAGAACAAGGTCGTCATGGGAAGTATTGAAGAAATTTGATAACTATACTCCTTTGAATAAAGACATCAACCACGTTCTAGAAGAAATCAAGAACAACGAGGACTTAAATTGGCCAAAGAAAATGAAGGCAGACCCTGACAGGAGAAATAAGGAAAAATACTACGAGTTTCACAAAGATCGTGGCCATATGACTAAAAATTGCATAGCTCTTCAGAATGAGAATGAAACACTCATCAGACGAGGAAAACTGGCAAAGTATGTTGATCGTAGGAATGATAGAAGAAAAAATGACGGAGCAAGAGAGAGGTCTAAATCTCCTCGTCGAGAAGAGGAGAACAAGAAGAGAGAACATGAAGTTGATCCAGAAGACGACCCCAATCTTCCAAAGAGACTAAGGCAGCCAGAACGTGAGGTATTTTTAATACGCTTTGGGTCATTTGACAGCAATATTATTACAGGTGGAGATGCAGGAGGAGGAGACCTTACTGCCGAGAGAAAAGCTTACCTCTTTGAGTCTCAAGCTTGCTCATACATTCAATGAATAAATCTAGCTGAGGAGGATCGCCCGAGAAAGGTGAATAAAAAGAAATTTGTCATTGGTTTCTCAAAGAACGACCTCGCAGGTGTTCTCATGATGACCCATTGGTGATCAAAATGAGGATGAAGGAGGTAATGATTTCAAAAGTACTGGTATACAATGGTAGCTCGGCAGACATCATGTTCTACTCGTGCTTCGACAGTTTAAATTTAAAGCAATCTCAACTGGAGCCTTATCATAGACCCCTCCTCGGTTTTGCTGGCGAGAACGTATTTACACTTGGGACGATCAAATTGGATATATTCATTGGTACATGGCCTGCTTGTCGAACAGAAAGAATACGCTTCTTTGTGATGGATAAGAATGTTCAAGCATCATACAATATCATCATGGGAAGAGTAGGATTGAAGAAGTTCTAGGCTGTACCATCTACGGTACATCAATGCCTAAAATTTCGAATAAATGTTGGAGTATGAGTTGTTAAAGGTGATCAGAAAGTAGCCCGGGAATGCTATTATTCATTCGCCGAGAAGAGAAACTGGAGGAATCATGGAAAAAGACTACTACATATCAAGTGGATGAAGGTGCAGAGATTGAAACATTGGATCCTAGAGATGAGTCGCAACTCGTAAAGGGTCAAGTGGTGGAAGCTACTGAAAACATCATCCTGGACGACGAGCACCCTGAACGAACTACTCAAGTAGGTTCTTCATTGGAATCTTCACTAAAACAGGAATTGATAACTTTCCTAAGAAGCAAAAAGCAAACTTTTGCGTGGAGTCATGAGGATATGCCTGGGATAGACCCAAATTTCTTATGTCACGAACTCAATGTGAATAAGGAGATCAAGCCTGTGAAGCATAGAAGAAGAGTATTCAGTCCCGAGAAGAATCAAGCTATACAGGAGGAAATCGAGAAGCTCCAGAAAGCTTGCTTTATTGAAGATGTTAAATATCCAGACTGGTTAGCAAATATGGTGATGGTGAAGAAGAAGAACAACAAATGGAGGATGTGTGTAGACTTCACCGACCTCAACAAAGCATGCCCAAAAGATCATTTTTCGCTGCCCCGAATTGATCAACTAGTGGATGCTACCTTGGGACACGAGTTGATGAGCTTCATGGATGCTTATTCTGGTTACAATCAGATTAAAATGAAACCTGAAGACAGGGAGAGTAATTCTTTCATTACCCCTAGGGGAACTTATTGTTATAATGTTATGCCTTTTGGTTTGAAAAATGCAGGTGCAACATATCAGCAGCTGATGAAAAAAGTGTTTGAAGAACAAATCAGTTGCAATATGGAAGTCTATGTGGACGATATGCTGACAAAAAGCAAGAAAGCTGCTGATCAACTAGTTGACTTAAGCCAGACCTTTAATCAACTAGATAAATGTCAAATGAAGTTGAACCCGACGAAGTGTATATTTGGAGTACGAGAAGGAGTGTTTCTCGGATACATTGTCAATCAACGAGGCATTGAAGCTAACCCTGAAAAGATCAAAGCTCTATTAGGTCTGCGATCCCCAACGACGAAGAAAGAGGTGCAAAGTCTTATAGGATGAGTAGCAACACTCAACAGATTTGTATCACGAGTAACTGATCCATGTCTCCCATTCTTTAAAATGCTCCGAAAAAATTTTGAGTGGAATGATGAATGTGAGAAGGCTTTCCAAGACTTGAAGAAATAATTGGGAACACCTCCACTGTTATCTAGGCCAGTGATGGGAGAAAAATTATACTTATATCTGGCAGTGTCCGAGAATGCAGTTAGTTCGACATTGATAAGAATGGAGAATGGAGTACAAAAACCAATCTACTACACAAGAAAGGCCTTCCGAGGAGCAGAGATCAGATATCCAAGGCTGGAAAAATTGGGACTAGCATTGATCGAAGCAAGTAGAAGAATGAAGCCATATTTCCAGGCTCATACCATAGTAGTATATACTGATATGCCATTGAGGCAAGCCCTTCATAAACCAGAAAAGTCAGGAAGGTTGATGTGTTGGGCAATAGAACTCGGTGAATTGATATAGTTTATCAACCCAGATCATCGCTAAAAGGGCAAGATGTAGCAGATTTTATAGCAGAGTTCACCTATCATGATACCCTCGAGGAGCAAAAGTTGCTCGCTGATCAACCTGTGGATGTTACAGGGTCATCAAATGCAAGCCCAGACCAACTTAGCTTGGTAAAATGGCAAGTAGATGTTACAGGATCATCAAATTCAAGCCGAGACTAGCTTAGGTTGGTAAAAGGACAAGAAAAGATGATCGACGAACAACAAGAATATCAGGAGATGGTGAAAGGGAACATCAAATTTTCCACCGAGGAACTCTGTAAGATCAGCAATTTGAAGACGAGTTGCCTTTATGGAGTCTGTATGTGGATGGTTCATCCTGCACTACAGGATGTGGCGCAGGGATTATTTTGAACAGTTTGGATGAGGTCGACATAGAATACGCCCTACGTTTCTAATTCAAAGCTTCGAATAATGAGGCTGAATATGAAGCCATGATTGCAGGTCTTAGTTTGGCAAAAACCATGGGGGCAGAACAAGTTATCATTTTCAGTGACTCACAATTGGTCATAAATCAAATGATGGGAGCATATGCAGCTAAAGGAGAATTAATGATCAGATACCATGCAAAGGCAAAGGAATTGGTGTCGGAATTTGTTGCTATTCAGCTGGTAAGAATACCAAGAATGGATAATCCAAGAGCAGACGTCTTTGCTCGATTAGCATCAGCTACTCGTATCGAGCTACGAAGAACAATCCCAATTGAAGTTTTAGCTGGTCGGAGTATAGATGAAGATCTGATGATAAACTTTAATACCCTCGATTTAGGGTCATCATGGATGGATCCCATCAGGGCATATATTGAGAAAGGGGAATTACCAACTGACAAACTTACAGCCAAGAAACTGAAGTTTAAGGCTACTCGTTATGTACTGACCAATGGTATTTTATACAGACGAGGAATTATAACAGGTTTGCAAAGATGTGTGCATCCCACCGAGGTGAAAGATTTGATTAAAGAGGTCCATAAAGGGTCCTGTGGAGCCCATGTAGCAGGTCGGACTCTTTTACAAAGAATGATGACTCAAGGATACTACTGGCCGACGATGAGGGCTGATTGCATAGCCTATGCTAAGAAATGTGACAAGTGTCAGCGCTTCTCCTCCATATGAAGAACTCCCCAAGCGTTACTGACACCCATTACTTCACCTTGGCCATTTGCCATATGGGGAATAGATTTGGTTGGGCCACTGTCGACGACCAGGGGAAGATTTAAGTATCTCGTGGTTGCTGTGGACTATTTTACTAAATGGGTTGAGGCTGAGCCTCTCATTGATATGACGTACGACAAGGAGTACCAATTTATTTGGAAGAACATCATTTGTCGATATGGTCTTCCCCATGCCTTCATTACAGACCGTGGAACACAATTTGACAACGAGGAGTTCGCTGCATATTGTCATCAGTCAAATATATTGAAGATCCACTCGACACCAGGCCATCCTCAAAGCAATGGACAAACTGAAGTTACGAACAGAATGCTGCTGAATGGTTTGAAAAATAGACTGAATGATGCGAAAGTAAACTGGATCAACGAGCTACAATTAGTGCCATGGGCTTATCGAACTACTCCCCGAGCAGCAACATGGGAATATCCATATATGCTGGCATTTGGAAGTGAATCCGTTATACTCGTCGAATTGGGTCTCCCAACACACAGAATACTGAATTTTAATTCCCCTGTCAGCGATTTAATGAGAAGGTTAGACTTGGACATGCTCAAGGAGGTTAGGGAAGAAGCAGCCATTAGAAATGCTTCTTACCAGCAACGAACAACTTTGTTCTACAATAAGAGAGTGAAGAAGTGTGACTTGAAAGAAGGAGACTATGTGCTAAAGAAGGTGATTCAAAAGCACAACAAACTGGAAGGCAACTGGCATGGACCCTACCGAGTTAAGGAAGTTGTTCGACCAAGGACATACAAAATAGAAACTTTAGAGGGGGAGGAGTTTAAGAATTCATGGAATGCAGAGCACCTGCACAAATATTATCAGTAATGTAAACTCTCATGTAATGCAGTTTCATCAGTATGAATAAAGTGACAATGTTCTGCCCAGTTTCTTTCCTTTTATTGGAAACTTTTTGTGGAATACTAGTGCTACACACTACTCAGCAGATCTCGGACTACTCAAATATATTCCTAAAAATGCCAACTTGGTTGGTTAGGAAGTAAATATATTCTCGAAAACGCCAACTAAGGTTGGTCGGGAAGTAAAAATATTCCTACAAATGCCAACTTGGTTGGTAGTAAATATATTCTCGAAAACGCCAACTAAGGTTGGTCGGGAAGTAAAACTATTCCTAAAAATGCCAACTTGGTTGGTTAGGAAGTAAATATATTCTCGAAAATGCCAACTAAGGTTGGTCGGGAAGTAAAACTATTCCTAAAAATGCCAACTTGGTTGGTTAGGAAGTAAATTAATTCTCGAAAACGCCAACTAAGGTTGGTCGGGAAGTAAAACTATTCCTAAAAATGCCAACTTGGTTGGTTAGGAAGTAAATATATTCCTAAAAATGCCAACTTGGTTGGTTAGGAGGTAAATATATTCTCAAAAACGCCAACTAAGGTTGGTCGGGAAGTAAAACTATTCCAAAAAGTGTCAAAGATTGGTTGGTAAGAAAAACCCACTAACTGTAGTTGGTCGAGAAGAAAAATTTACCGACCTTGGTTGGTCGGAAACATTTTATGAGTACAAGAAAGTGATCGAGCAAAATTTTTGATACTCGTGACTGTTTAAATTACTACCAAGTTAGTCGAGAAACAAAATATCATCAATTTTGGTTAGTCATCAAATGATTACCACAAATTCAAGATGGTCGAAAATAAGTTTTAACCAACTCTAGTTGATCGACAAATAACACAATGTTGTTATCTTTTTAACAGATATACATGCACAAATGTAAAGTGTTTTATAATTACAAGATAATAGCAGTCAAGATTTGTAAATAAAATTATTTCATTAAATGTAGAAAAAAATACATTAAGAATGAAATACAAATTTATTACATTAAGATTCCTATTCTATTAGCTTCTTCCCCTCTGCTTTTGAAACAGGTTCCTCGCCAGCAGGTGGATCATTTAAAGCATGAGGGAAATTATGAAGTTAAGATCTTCAAGCATCCTGATATACATCACAGATGGTCGATCTAGTAGGTGCTCGGGACGAGATATCTCGACATTGGAATGGAGATTGTAATCACCGAGGTATTTGAAAATCAGACACCGAGGGATGGCCCGAGCAGGGATCCAACTCATATCAAGCTTGAATGGTGGTACTGGTAGGTCGAGCAGCCCATGATTATGGTAATCCCACAGGTAATGACCCTGTTCCAGTTGCAGCACACCTAAGGCATTCAACCATCCCTGTTTGTAACCTTAATTGTTTGAATTTTGGATACGATCATCCAAATGGTAGAGAGCCTCGTTGTAGCCAGCCATCCAGAATTCTCTGGGCTGCTTATGGAATTGATATGTCAATCTTTCCAGCTGATCATGGATATTTTTGATAAAGAGTTATTTATTCTCCAAGACAGACTTCTGTGCAGAAAGCTGCTCTTCCAGATCCCTGATCTTCTTAGACATCTCAGCCAATGCCTGGTTCTTTGCCATCAGTTGGAAGGCCTGGTTCTCTAGAGAAGATTGATTCCTCTGTTCCTCGACTGCTCGTCCCCGAGGAGCTCTTGCTTGTCCTCGAGCAGATGTAGAAGGTCCAAACCTCTTCAAGGTTTCTAACTCATCCCTCAGGTTGGCGTTTTCGACCTCCAAGAAAGACAATCCCTCGTCGGTCACTGGGATCAAAGAATTTGAGGTGGAAGCTGCAGACTTCAACTGAGACATCTCTCTTTGCAGGTTATTATTTTCTTGCTCTAATAACTCAACTATCTGTCTGTGCTCTTTGACCTCAGCCTTCAAAGTTCTCTCCCGCACGTCGTAAGTAGCAAACCATTTATCATATCCCTTATCGGCACAAATTTTCTGATACTTCTTCTCGTACCCCTCATGCAAAAGGGCAATGGATTCTTTATATTGTTGCTGAAGTTCTTCAAGAGTGCCTTGGAGATCCTCAATCATATCATAGTATGCTACGTTATTAGCCACTGCACGATTGAGTAGGAACTTCAAATATTGATAGGCTTCAATAGCTTGCTCTGAAGCACCCTGATCGAGGATGTCAGTAATTTGAGCTGCACTCATGTATGTATGACCGGCTTTAAAATATTCATTGCATTGCCTTAACAGCTTTGTATCACGAGAAGACAATAATTCCATCCTGGCCAGAAACTAGTAGAGGAAGAAAAAACAATAATCAACAAGAGTACAAACAGAGCATGAAGAAGAGAATCAACAGTATGCATAAGAAAATTTTCAAATTTTATTGCATCACAAAGTTCAGAAGTACAAGGTTCAGAGTTACATGTTCAGAAGTTACATTTGAGAAATAAAAATAAAATATAAAGAGAAATCCGAACAACTCTACACCTTTTCCTTGTCTCCCAAAACTTTCTCGGGAGGCTGGGACGAGGAGGTAGGTTACTCGGATGGAGCAGAGGGTTGCTCAGGAATTAATGGAGGTTGCTCGTAGGAAGTAGCGAGTTGATGAAGCTCCTCGTTAGTGGGCTGAATGGCTAGGGGATGAGAAACTTGATCTCCCATCACCATAGAAGACTCATCAGAGGAAGCTTCGTCCTCTTCTTCGTCTTCAGGAATTGGAGGGGGGCTAGGGATGTGTCGCTGAAATAATTCAGAAGCTTCATCAACTTTCATTTCTTGTAGAGAAGCGACCCATCCATCTCTAAAGTATTTGAGGCTGCCATATTCGACTTGCGACATCATGGCAACCAAACCTTTGTTCCACCCTTTATCCCAGCCAGCGTTGAAAGATTTCTTCACAGCCAATTTTCTCTTTGTCTTCTCCGAGGAAAGCTTCTCGGAAAGAAGATTGCCAGCAGCCTTCAGTTTATTCTCAACTTCCTCCTTCTGACGACTTACTTCCTGAAGTCGACCTAACTCCTCCTCAGCAGCCTTGAGTTTATCTTCAAACTCATCAGCATTTTTTATCTTCCCTTCGAGCTCTTTATTCTTCTTCTCCAAATCATTCATTTTTTCTCCAACCCCTTGGAGACTTCAATAATCTGAGCCTTCTCCTGCTCAGTCGAAGCAAGATTTTTCTCCCAGACTGCCTTATCATCATCATATTTCCGACGAGAATCTTTCAGAGACTGCGTCAGGCTTACCAAAGCTTCCTCTACACCAGAAGAGGAGCTTGAAGCTTTAATAGCTTCATCTTTCTTCAAAATTGTATTAAAACAGCTCACCAACTGTGAAAAGAAAATGAAAGCAAGTTAGTGCACAGATACAAAAAGGAAAGAATGAAAATTTAAGACTATAGGACTTACAAAAGAAATGTGACGAGCTGCTAATGTGGTAACTGTGTCCCGAGAAAGGTTTTCTTCAATACCTTGGATCTCAGGAATGATCCAAGTCTTCACCGAGCTCATAGCAGAGCTCGGGGGAACAAAAGTGGGAACACCACTAGTCGGGGGCTTAGAGATGGATTCGGCCAAATTGACAGAGGATCTTTTCTTCAGCCTCCTCAGAGGAGCATCAACTTTCTCGACTAACGTTGTAGTCTTAGTCGGAGAAATGATAATCACCTCGCTTGGAGCAGCAGCCTTGCTCAGGGCCACTAGGGGCTTCTCGACCACCTTCACAGGAGCAGCCGAGGGAGGTGCATTAATTTTCTTTGTCCCTTCTCCTGGGACATCAAGCTTACTTCTTTTTGCCTCTCCAGAACCAGAGGTAGGTTTCTCAAAAAGGGTAGGAGGTCTTCTTTTCTTCATCCTTTCACTCAAAGGAATGTGTGACTCAGGTGAAGAACTTGTAGAGGCTGGTATGTGTTCTGTGTCTCTTATCACCGGACGAGCAGTAAAAGAGGAGGTGTAACTCTTGTACTGCAGCAAATATGAAGCTGATCTAATATGCTCGTCAGCAACAGTCTGATGCAAACTCCAGATAATTTTTAAGTTCCTTATATTAACGGCTGCCTCTTTTGGACACTTTCTTTTGTTGTCAACTGCAAATAAATCAAAATTAAAATATCAGTTGCACATTTTATCAAACACAAAGGAAGCATAATTTTGAAAATAAAATAAAATAAAAACAACCTATCCTATTGCCATAGGGAGGACATCTGGGACCCTAGTAAACATCATCTCCAGTTAATGGAGGGTGTTGCCAATTTTTCATAACAACCCCATCCTCAAAGTAGTCCCTATTGGCATCTGGGAGATTGACTACTAAAGCTCTATTTAGAAACCTAGTTTTTAAATAAAAAGTATTATCACCCACGGCCCATCTATAACAAAACATAATTTCAGGAATTCCTATACGGGTTCCATGAATTTGATTTAATCTATAAAAACAGTTAACTATTCTCCATGTGTTGGGGGCTATTCGTGCAGGAACCACATCAAAGTATTGACAGAATTACAGACATAGAGGGTTTGGGGGAAAAGAAAAGCCACACTCAGCAACAAAGAGACTGGGGAACCAATGTCCCTCAGCCAAACGAAAATAGTCTGAAGGCTCAAAAAGCTCTTCCAAAATAACCCACGAGGGAATGGAGAAATTAGAGTGAAACTTATCAATCGATTTTACAGGATAAACCATGATGAAAGAAGGAAATCAAAGAGAAAGAAGAAAATCTTATAGGAAAGGGATGAGTCTATTGACAATAAACGATGGAAGAGATGAACGCACAGGAGAGAGAGAGAGGGAGACGATGGAAAACTCAAAGAGACAAATTTGAAAAAGTAGAAGACGATGGGTTTTTCTGCGACGTTTAAATATTTTGCCTTAGGAAAGGGTAAAAGTAATGATTACAAAAAATCCGGTTACGTTACCGACGGCTAAACAGACAAAAGGGGCGCGGGAATCGAAGCGGTTAGAAAAATTCAAAAAAGACCGATTCTACGAATTTGGAAGAAGAAATAAATACAAGAGAAAATACTCCTAAATTTCAGGATAACCATTTAAAACCTCCATATATCGAGAAAGAATGTTCCACACTCCTCAAATTTCGAACTATGAAACACTGGGGGCTTCTGTTGATACCAAATTTAGTCTGCTGACATGGCTCAATTGGGTGAAGACATGTGGAAATCTATATGGCAATAATAAACACTTACGAACAACACCTCGACTCCGAGGAACCATACTGCAACGGGGAACTCTGCTTCCCCGATCAAATCAGACGCTCCGACCTACAAGAACTCTCCGAGGAAATTTTGAGTACCGAGGAACTTTTGAGCATCGATGAACTTTTGAGTACCGAGGAAATTAGGCGGTCCGAGCAGCTTAGGCGATCCGAGCTGCACCTCGAACAAAGCATTAATAGCAGGATAACCCAACAGTTTGACTGCGCATTAAATGCTTATTATCATACAGATGTATATGCTTAAGGGGAATTTAATATATTACCCTTTCACATTACAGCCTTAGGGCTATAAATACATTGTATTATCCTCATTGTAAGGGGACCGGAATTTCTTGAGAAAACTTATAATCGAGAATTCCCAAACAGTCAGCAATAACAAAAACAGTGGACGTAGGCCATTCTTATAAGGCTGAACCACTTTAAAGTTCTTTGTCTCATTTTATTTATCTGTGATTAAATAATTAGATATAATCTAATTTTTTACATCAACACGCATAATAATACTCGAGTCACATAAACACATGGACTTTTATGAATTTTAATCATCTTTAACCTCATTTAATAATTAAATGAGAAGCTTATCATTAAGCCCCTCCTACATTTGCCCCCTTGTACATATAGTTGATATATTTATGCATGTGTTAAATATATCGACTATATGTACGAAACATCTTTAGTTGGTTTTTATACGTTCAATCAACCTGTGGATCGTGGGTAATAATCTCATACCTCATTACATCTTGATGATGTACTTTTACCTCATATCTCACATTTTATGATATACTACAATCTCATATTTCATATCTTAAATCTCATATTTTAGGTTTCGATCTCACGTGTTATTCCGAAGGACCTCATGATCATTCTTTTCATACAAATGATATACTATGAGTGTTTCCCCCATTCCTATTTAAATCAAAATGCATCCATGATTTTATTGTGGTTGTTTGTAGCTCTGCTTTAGTAAAAAGTATTATCATCGACACATAATAATTAATTCATCATTCTCTTTCATTATTCTCAACAAATCTATTTGCAAGTACATTATGATCCCATAACAACTACTTCATTGTTCAGTTTCATCATTCTCAACCAAGTCCCGCAAAAATATTTTTTATGGTTTACATAATAACTAATTCTTCGTTCTCTATTATCATACAGTGTATGCACGTGTTTTTGGCTCATCTTAATCATGACGAGGCTTCTTGTGCATGTACATGTTATTGAGTTACACAAATTACGACGAGGTTTCTTATGTATGAACGTATTATTGACTCACCCAAATTACCACTTTTTAATGTTTTTTGCAAACTCATACCTACGAGATGACTTAATAATGAAAACACACTTATTAAGGTTTTTCGTTAACTGCACCTTAAGAGGTGACTTTAGCAATGGAAAACACACTTGTTAAGAATTTTCATCCACCGTTAGAGGTGATTTAACAATGAAGACACACTTGTTAAGGTTTTTATTCCACCGTTAGAGGTGACTTAACAATGAAAACACACTTGATTAAGATTTTTTCTTCCACCATTAGAGGCAAGTTTAACAATGAAGACACACTTGTTATGGTTTTTCGTCAAACTCCACCAATAACGGTGACACCCATAATGGTGACTTAACAATGACAACCGCTTGTTAAGATTTTTTGCCAAACTGTACCAGTAACGGTGAGTTAACAATGAAAACCACTTGTTAAGATTTTTGTAAAACTCTACCCATAACGGTGACACCCATAACGGTGACTTAATAATGACAACCATTTGTTAAGATTTTTCGTCAAACTCCACCAGTAACAGTGAGTTAACAATAAAAAACACTCATTAAGATTTTTTTTAAAACTCCACTAATAACGATGACACCCATAACGGTGACTTAACAATGACAACCACTTGTTAAGATTTTTCATCAGACTCCACAAGTAACGGTGACTTAACGATGAAAGCCACTTATTAATATATTTGTAAAACTCAACCAATAACGGTGGCACCCATAACGGTGACTTAATAATGATATCCACTTGTTAGGATTTTTCATTAAACTCCACCAGTAACGGTGACTTAATAATAAAAACCACTTGTTAAGATTTTTGTAAAACTCCACGAATAATGGTGACACCCATATCGGTGACTTAACAATGACAACCACTTGTTAAGATTTTTTATCGAACTCCACCAATAATGGTGACTTAACAATGAAAACCACTTGTTAAGATTTTTGTAAAACTCCACGAATAATGGTGACACCTAGAACAATGGCTTAACAATGACAACCACTTGTTAAGACTTTTATAAACTCCACCTATAACGGTGACTTAACAATGAAAACCACTTGTTAAGATTTTTCGTAAACTCATTCTTCTGTATCCCTTTTCAGGATGGGAGCCCGTACCTGTAAAATGACAAACTGAGTGTGGTCCTTTGTCCATTTGCTTCAATGATCAATTTCTTCGAAGGAGTCAAGTTATAACGATCGTGGTTTAACTACTGACCAATTTGATAAAGTTTTTTCTTTGGGATATAATACACCTCCGTAGAAGACTTATCTCAATACTCGCAAAGTTCTCATAATATGATGTCATATCTGAAGGATGATTGTGACATTATCAAGTTCTAAGTGATGACTAATTAACCCGATTGAACTTTTTGCGAAAGAAACTGAAGAAGCTTTTGTAATGGCCTACTTGGATGTTACTATACTCTGAAGGTTCATCAATCTAACCTTGTCGTGGAAGATGTCGAAGATGCTTTACACTACAAGCTATGTTACATCATAATATTCATTTTCCCCCTTTATTTTATTTTATCTCCATAATATTTCAAATGGTTAGTAAAACTCAGGAAATATCCAAGTTCAATTATCATCATGCCCCATTTATTTTATTTTATTTTATTTTATTTTATTTTATAAAATTAAATTAAATAAAGTCTAGGGATTCTTGTGTAATGAATCATAACTACCCATACTCGTAGGGGTATCATGCACGATTTAATGTCGTTTAAGAACAAGTCCTATCAACCTCAAGAGTGTGTAAAATATACTCATGTTGTTTCGTAATATATTAGTCATGTTCAACTTGGTCTCTAACTATAAAATAACATTTACAAAATGTTTTATAAAAACTCGGTATTTAGATGAACGTTCATTACTCTCCCTCTAACTCATTTTTTAGCTTTATCATGCGAAATATTATACTAGCAAACCATAATAGTTGTATCTCAGGTGGCGTGGTTCATTGTGTACACAGGCTCCAGGTGTGTCGTAAATAAATTCAACAACAATGCGCCATGTTCAGTATATTCTAAACTCATAGAATAATTTTTGTGGACATTTATGAGATGCCAAAAAATATTCGAATTTACTCCTCGATTGTATTTTATTTCATGTTATAAAATAAACTTAAAAAAATAAAATATATTGTTTGCTCTAATCTTCGAAAATAATTATGTAGCTAATGAATATTTGAACTATTCAATTTTAATTATCTATTTCTATAGATGCATAACTCACGGAATATTTCTATCCAACCGAAGATCAAAGTACCAAAATATATCTTAGCGTTTAAGCTACAATTAGATAATATTTTCTTTCAGCAATTGACATTAAACTATAAGATTGAAGGTATCACTTTTTATTTTAAACCTTGCCAGTATTAATGAGAGTTGTGTACTTGGAATTAATTATAATACAACATTATCTATCAGTCAATCAACCAAATCTCTCCATTCCAAGAGCCACGCGACTAAATGTATAGGTAAGGTGTACTTTAGCTTTTGCACATAGTTGTTAATAGCCATTTCCTTTATGAAGGACTAGGTATTAACATAGCTTATCCCCCTTTCCTATTTTAATATGTCAACTATTACCATATATTTTTTGACGTACCTCACCAGACATGATGCATTTGTCGACCCAACATACATAAATGTAATGTCGGATTCTCGTAGAAACTGTGTTTGCCGGAGTTGTACCGAAGATATAATGCGAGGGGGAGATGCTTTTATGCTTGATAGAGCTCTATCTTCAACAAACGAGGTTTGTCATTTTTCGTCTCTGAGGTAAATCCATTTTCACAAACCGTGATGGGTCGATTTTATATATTAGACATGGTGAATCGCCCCATCACTAGCATGGTGGAGGCAAACGGGACCATGAGTAAAAACAAAACAGTGAATACTTTGCAACACTCTGGTTTAAAATATCTAGCAAAGCCACCTGTCCAAACAAATTCAAATACCAACATGCCATTCCAGTCTACCACGCACACCCCGAATCTTTCATAAGGAACCCATAAATAGATGGTGATTTTGAGTCGAAAAGTCGCACAACCGAGGGGGAGGAGTGACGAGGTAGACGGTTCCATCTCCGATCAAGCCCACTAAAAAGCGTTGGGAAATAAACCCAACCTAAAATATTCACCAGGAAAAACCCATCGATGGAAACTCACATGGCTCGATCTGACGTGAGGTGGTGGTTTGATCTATTGATGATCAATATGGCTCGTTTGCACCGGCCTAGAAAGATACCATGGGATTCGATTCAATCTAGTGTTGCCCTTTTTATACGGAGTAAAGCCTAGACTATTTTAAAGTTGGAAAAACTACTATTGTGTTTTAATATCTTATATTTATTAAATATACCGTCAGATGGGTTTTAACGGTATGTTTTTTTTACTATTCAAGACCACAAAATCTACACGCTACCCATTGGACCTGTCTTCTATCAATGCCTTCTTTCTACAAAGAGTACAATTAATTTATTTTAGTCTATCATATAACCTAACCGAGGTACGTCAGTGTTCCTTTTTCAAGAAAAGTATATTCATGAAAGCAATTTTTTTCCTCTTTTTTTACTGGCTTCAAGCCAAATGGTCATCGGATTATTTTTTTATATCTATAGATATAATTTGAGATTCACATCAGCATACAAATTACACCATACTAACACTCATACTTCAATGATAACTATTTTTTTTCTTTTATTCTCTTAGGTGCGAAAATATACTAACTTTATAATAGATCTGTCTGCAACCATAGTTTATCCCACCTCTTGCATAGACATAAATATTTAAATCATACTTTCAAAATAAAAATCCCAGTTAATAACCGGATATATCATGAGAGCTCATAAAAAATAAATATGGTATTTCTTATTTGAAAAAAAGTTCGTCATTTTTGTAATGATCATTGGGGTAGAAGTTGCTTCACCATCTTTTTCCCTCCATCTTCGACCACTTTTCTGGTCGCAGATGAGGCGTTACACGATAAAAAAAATGTGAATACCTCCCCAACAGAGTCGTCAAATGTAAAAGGGGAGTTAAATCTAGGAAAATACTGGATTTTCTACGTTTTTTACTTGACCAACTTCGGTTGCGCCTACGTATCCATTATGCTCAGAATCAAAGTCAACATAGTTTGTGGGTTCATACTATTTGCCAAAAAACTCATTATGGTGGTTTTTCGGAGAGGTGGAAGGTGTTGAAACTCATCTCAAACTCTTTTTCAAAAATCTTTTCTCAAACTCTCCAAAAATTCTTAAGACAAGAAAATGAGTCTTCCACTCCGAAGAAGCTCTCCCTCAAATGTATGGGGGTGATGAATATTTATAGCTAAAACGAACACAAGTGGGTCGCCACATGTCAAATAACCCGTGGTGACACACGTACTATTTTAAGTGGCAAGTGTCCCATAACATATGTCAAACTCTTAACACTAGAATATTGTCTAGTTAGTTCTTAAATAATACACAAATATGCGTGATATGTCCGACACGCATAATAATACTCCAGTCACACAATAACATGAACTTTTATCAATTTTAGTCATATCTAACCTCATTTAATAATTAAATGAGAGTCTTATAATTAACCCCCTCCTACAATAGGTTGAATTCTTCATCTCTCTTCCAAAAAGTCTTCCCGATTGGATTTACAATTGTGATCTCTTCTATGGAAGTCTGATCGATAGGTTTTTCCTCATAACTGAATTCCGCTATGAATTCACCTATTGGTTGGACTTTTATCATTATCATGGGTTCATAATATATATCATACTCCCCTAATTCTACAACCAAAGCCATCAATTATGTTGATTTCTTAGGTTTATGAATGGCTTGATGTTGGAGAAGGTCTATATAAACCACAATGTTATATTCTTAGAAGTCATTCTTTGGGAAGCCTCAACGAGGGCCAGAGCTAACTTTTCCACCTATGGGTAACAAATTTTATCTCCTCTATAAGTCATCCTTGTGTTGTAAACTGGTTTCTCGGCCCTATTTTCTAGTCGGACCAATGCCTAGCTAATTGCCGACTCGAATACACCCAAGTATAAGAAAGTTTATCACCCATGAGCGGTCTTGAGAGTAAGGGTGGAGATCCCAAGTATTTTTTTCAATAATAATAATGCATTTTCACAGTCCTCTTTCCATTCAAAAGTCTTCCTTAGTACCTTCAAGGAGGGAAGACACCTATCAGTAGCTCAAGAGACAAATTTATTGAGAATAACTACACTATTGCTTAGCTTCTGCATAAATTTCTTGTTAGATGGGGACTAGATGTTGATCAGTGCCAAAATTTTGTCTGGGTTAGCCTCAATACCTCTCTTGTTTATTATCAAGCCAAGGGACATTCCTTCCTGTACGTCGAACACACATTTGGGGCGGGGGGGGGGGGGGGGGGAGGGGGGAGGGGTGAGCTTCATCTTGTGTTTCTCCAACTGGTCGAACATATACCAAAATCTTTGATGTGATCGATGACTTTCTTTCTCTTAGTGATCATGTCATCCACGTACAATTCCATGTCCTTGTCGATTTAGTCCTCAATGACTTTGTTCATTAACCTTTTGTATATTGCTCGAGTGTTGTTGAGCCTCCAAGTCATAACATTTTACTAGTAAGTACCGCGATGAATGAGGTTTTGTCCTCTTCTTCTGACTTCATTTTAATTTAGTCATAGCCCTAATACACATCTATGAAGCTAAGTAGTTCATACCCAGTAGTAACGTCGAACAATTGATCAATCCTTCGTAGGGGATAATAGTCATGCAGGCTTGCTTTGTTCAAGTCTGTGAAATCAACACACATATGACACTTATTTTTCTTCTTTATAACCATAACCACATTGGCCACCCATTCGAGTAATTTTACGTCCTCAATAAAACCTTTTTTCTGCAATTTATCCACTTCCTCCTATATGTCCATGTTTTTCTCGGGGCTGAAGATATGTCCTTTTTCGTTTGATCGACTTTTCATACTCGACAATGTTAAGTTCATGCCACATGAAGTCTAGATCAATCCATGGAATATCCTCGTGACTCTAAGAGAATACGTTCTTACTCTATTTGTGGAAATCGATCAATTCATTCTTTATTATCTAATCTAGCGATAATCTGATCTCTCTTATCTGATTTGGGTGTTCATCGTCTAAGACAAATAATTCCATTTCTTCCTCGACCTCCCCCTTATTCAGTTATTCCTCTTCGTGAGGGTCTATAGTCTCTATCTGGTAGCTAGTGGTGAGCTTCTTCAGTTCTTCTAGGTCGGTTGATGTGTAGAAGCACTTCTTAGCTTCGATTTGATTTCCTTTAACTATGATGATTCCATAATGCGTGGGGAACTTTAGACATTGATGTACAATGGAGGGAAAAAATTCAAATTTCTTCAATCCAACTTTATCGAGGATGATATTGTAGGCTGAGCTAACGTTCTTGTAAAAGATAAAGAAAAGTATCTTCTCAAATCGACAAGTTGGCCAGGTACTGATTACAACTACTAAGTTGACAATTCCTAAAGCATACAACTTATGTCCTAGGAAACTAATGAGGGTTCTATGATCAGGCTCATGCTTTTTGTCTCTTAGTCCAAATCCTTTGAAGCAGTTGTAAAATATGATGTCAGATGAGCTACTATTATTAACCAACACTTTACTACCCTTCCTTCGTGAACTAGTATCGTGACGACTAAAGGTTCAATGTGGGTATAGAGCACACCTGATAGGTTGTCTATGGATAACCTTATCACCAATTGGTCTTTATTTAATTTCCTTGGGTGATTATCCATGTCATCTAATAGGTTGATCTGCAGAATGTAGGAGCATCCTTCGGCTACATTGAGGTAGGCTTTCCTCTCATTTATTTCTAATTGTCATTGGCATCACTACCTATAATAAAATTATAGCCAAAAGAGATCATTTTCACCTTGTGTTTAGGTTCCTTCAGTCTTCTCAGGAAATCTGGATCATCTTAGACATCATCATCCCTATCTCTTTTATTACGAAGGGATTTTGATTGTCTCCTAGTTTCCCGTTCATCGATAGGGTCTACTCTACCCTCTCTATCAATGAGTTTAGATAAGTTTCCTCTTCAGATTAGGCTTTATATCTCATTCTTCAAGGATGTACAATTGTTTGTCTTGTTGCCGTGATCTTTGTGGAATTCGTAATACTTATTTTTATCCCTTTGATTTTGGGGAGATTTTAACTTCCCTGGCCATTTCAAATCCTTTCTTCCCTCGATCTCTTTAAGAACTTGATGCACACTAACGGTTAGAGGAGTGTATCCGTTTCACATCTTAGGTTTCTCTACCTTCTTATCCTATTGGTCCTTCTTCTTAGAGCCCTTATTCTAATAGGCCTTGGAGTTATGGGACTGTTTAGAAGCCATGGCCCCCGCGGTGTTCATAATTTTGCGAGATTCAACTAGTAAATTGGTCATGGTGTTAGTAGGATTTTTGTCTAGATCAGAGTATAGATTCTTAAGAAGCAATCCACTCATCAACGCTGTGTTCGACGTCTTTTCTTCATAATCCATGATCTTTCATTTTTCACTATTAAATCATATGATGTACTCACGCGTAGGTTCTCCAACTTATTGGAAAAGGCTTAGTAGATGAGATACCATTTAAAATGGCTTGTCTCAAAAGTAGAAGTTACTAATAAACATATTAGCCAATAGTTAAAAGTTGGAGATCAGTCCTTAAGGTTAATTATTGTACCACATATGGGCTGACTGAGTAATAGTGTTAGAAAAGGCCAGACAACGCATCTCGTCGGGGACTGAATGGATGTCGATGGAAGATTGATATTATTCTATGTGAAGTACATGATCTGTTTTACCATCATACTTTGGGGTTAACACAGGCGTCTTGAACATGGTAGGTGTAGGGTAATCCATAATTGTAGGACTGAAGGGTGACCCCTTTATGAAACTTCGGTACAAGGGGATTTTTGACTTTTTTATTTCTCCTAATTGTTCTTCCAATCGTTAGATTGAGATTTTACATGTATAATCATCTGTCTCGACTTTGATTGAGATAATTTTAGCCATTTGTCCATGGGTTTATACCGAGCTGTATTCCTAGGATGTTTTCTCGGCACGCACTGATCCTCTCACGCTAGTCCTCAACCTGGAAGATCCTTCTTAGTGATCTATGGATCAGTGGGTTCTCTGTGATTATGACCCCTTACGGCTCATGAATCTAGGCGATTAAATGTTGAGACCCTCCCGAACCTTTCCCGCACACTTGGCCTTTTTTTTCGAGAATGATTACCCGTTATAATAAAGTCCTATCAACCTCAAGAATGATTTCCCCTCGCATCGTACCGCTTGATCAAACTCATGACAAAAGGTATATAGCAGGGAACTCGTTCACATACCTCTAGTATATCGAATTCACATTCACATGTACTGTCCCCACGAGGTATATAGTAATTCAATTCATGTACAATTATAAAATGGCTTGTCCACACATACCGATTGCAGTAAAAAGCAAGAAGTATATCGTGGAAGTCATGCCCAAAGAGGGAACCCTTCCACTAACCCAACAACTACATAAACCTCGTATATGTGTCAAACCTATGGCACTCATATTTAGTTTGTCGGTCTCCACACGAAACTCTGGCGAAATGTCGAGTTGTCATGTCGCCCAAATTTTCACGTTATTTTGTCATTTTTCAAAACAGCCCTCTGTCTATGAGTCTGGAAACAAGTCAAACCAAATCTTACCTATTTCAAACCCAATTTTCCTTGGCTCCCAATTTTCACGCTATCGGGAATTTATTTTGCATTTATGTAAACCTAGTACAAGTGAAAATATAATAATAATCATGCTGAGACTCTTCTCTCATTTTTCCTCCCCTTTCTCAACAAATCAAAATACCAAAAAATAGTTTTTCCTCCTTTTCATAAAAAATACCAAAAACATTTCCCCTCATTTTTACCACAAATGCCAAAAATAATTTCCTCTTTTTCAAAAATACCAAAAAAAAAATCCTTTCTTCCCTTTTTTTTAAAAAAATTCGAATTAGTTTCCTTCTTTGGTCAATCGCATACCCGATTCTTGGCCTGCCTCCTTATTGTCCTCGATCTTCCATTAAACTTCCCCAAAGCTCCATTAGTTCCTTTGCTAATCCATCTGATTCTGGAATCTACCTTCACCCACACTTTATAGAGAATGCTGACCAAGCACCGAATGTGCAACTTGATTTGATGGCAATCCCAGTCCAACTTAGTGACAAGATTGACAACCTTCAAACTGAGGTGAGATGTTGTGAAATCGGGTACATGTTCCTGAAGAATACGAGGTCCTCTTTCCTCTTGCTATGGGTCCCCCGCACACGAGCCTATTCGGTTCTTTGAAGAATATCAGCATGATCCTCTCACCCCACCCGCCAATGGGTCGCCACCAACTCAGTTCCTAAGTCAAGCCTTGCCCAAGAAGGAGCTAACATTCCAGTAATCGTTGATCCCAAGGAGGAAGAACTGAACAAGGTTAAGGAAGACCTCAAACTGATGTCTAAGAAATTTGACCAAGTTAGGATATTCGTGAACTACATGTACTACACTTATATATCTCCCTATCCCAAAGAATGATTGTCGGAGAAGTTCAAGATGCTAGCTATCAACAAGTTAGGGGGTAGCGGGCCCCCAATTGTTCACCTCCGCGATTATTACCAAGCCATGACCCTTGTCGACGCCTCTGAAGAGATAAAGGCACAGATGTTTCAATAGATTTTTGAGGACAATGCCCTCTGATGGTTCCTATCCCTCAAGGAGTCTAAAATTCGCAGTTGGGAAGATGTTGCTCGGGAAATCATGTCATAGTACAAGTACAACGAACAACAAGAGGTCACATGTAGTGATTTAGATCTTCTCAAGAAGAACCCTGGAGAAACTGTTCGTAACTTCATAGTAAGATGGAGAGAGAAAGATGCTACCATGACCAACATCGTGAAGCAGAATTTCCTTCCCCATATCCGAACAACGATGGGAGGTCAGTATTATCCCAATGTTTGAGCTCTTCTAGAAACAAGTGTATAAATTGAAGAGAGTGTTACCAAGGTAGAAGCCGAGCCGAATAAAGTGACCGGACAGTTCATTCCCAAAAAGTATGAGAAGCCTGTCGATACTACAATCTTAACCATCAATAATATCTCTCTGAGAGTGCAAATGTATTCAAACGACGAATTAATTTGCAAGGGGTGATTTTAAACCGAAAATATTACAACACTAATTTTTAATTATGCAGAAGAAAATTATTAAACTGATTTTATCTTTTTATCATAAACATTAATCTATGTGATAAAAATAGATATATCAAACTAAGAAAATATCACCCATGCCAAAATTCAAGAAAAAAAGACTTTTGGGTAAAAACTTTTATTCACTTAGAAATTTACAAGAGAGTCGAGTTACACACTACTTGATATCACCCACAAGCATAACATTATATTCTTCGAAAATATCTAAGGAACAACTATGACACTCTCTAGAGTGACAAGATCGCAGTCCTTCGAATTACCCTCAGCCTTCGTCTTCTGCAGTGAATCCCCGCAGGTATCACAAGGTTAGCAATGGAGATCCTCTAAACCAAGGTGCATACAAGAGACACAAAAATGTCTAGTGTTCTAAACTAATTCACAGGAATCATATTCAAGGATGTTTTGTTTGTGAATTAAAAAGTTTTTTGACACACAAAACTTGAAGAACTTTTGCCCTGAATATATTATTTTTAAAACTACGCCTACAGGTCTTAGAAAAAATATTTTCCAAAAAGTAAAAGTCTTGTTCGTCTTTTTGATAAATATTAAACATCACAAATATAATTCTATGAATTAATTTAAACTCTAAATTATTTTATACCTTTCGGGATGTCAGGTAGTCTTCAAACTTGGAGATGCATTAGTTCGGTTTGTCTTCTCAATTGTATGATGATTTGTAACGGGATACGCCAAACTAGCCTAATGTTTTGCTATTAATAATGTCATAAAAAATGTTCTTACAAATCTCCCCCTTTGGCAATTTTGGTACAAAACAAACAAAATGACCGAAGACAAAATTAAAATCAAAATCTCCTATGTCAAATTACAAAAAGTAATAACACCCATCCCAACCCTAGAACAATGGAACAGTAAAAATCTCTTGGTCTTCAAACTTCAAACTTCTTCCCTTTTCCAAACATTTTCTTCATCCGTGTGTCTTCAAATCTTCAAATAGTTACCTACACACATGAGACAACAAACATATTCCTTCATGATGCATCTAGTTTGAAACAAAGTAAATCGTAAACCAATTTCTCCCCCATAATTCACACTCATCAAAACATAAAAAATAACTCTTTTGTAATTTGCTCTCCCCCTTTGTTTTTATCAAAATAGACAAATATCCAAAGAAGTAGAAACAATAATCATTAAGAGCAAAGCATCACAACGAAGATAAGATATCATCACAAAAGGATATAAATTAAGCCCATGTAATGATCATCTCAAAGGCAAACTCAACGTACTATTTTTGAAAATTTCATTTTTTTTAAAACAAAATAAATTTCACAAATACAACAAGCATACCATATATAATATATGAGAAATATACTCAAGAAAATTTGGCACACATATATAGGTAAAAATGACCACAAACCATGACACAAAATACATAAGTCATACATATTATCATAGTATTGATGTGTCCAAATGTGTGGAATGGAATGAATGGGCATGAACTAGAAACAAAAGAATTATAACCCAAACGCTCAAATATGTTTAAGAAGCTCTAATTGATGGCAAAACTTTATCAATCTAATCTATAGCCTCAAGTGACAATTAAAGTTGAACTTAATTTGAAAAAAAATAAACACAATGCACACAAGCCTGGAATTTTAATGATTCTACAAATCAATAGCGTCATGACAAAATAAGCTTAACTAGGATACATTGTCATTATGCAAACCCGTTGATATTTCCACCCAAACTACCCCAAATAATTCTTTTCTTTTGAATGAATATATCAAACTAAACAAATTGGCCCCATTTTTTTGGCATATTATTATTTTTATTGCCTTAATTTCTTTTTGTCTCTTTTCAAACGGTGTCTTTCACGATGACTCAATTTTACACTCTCGCAAACCTTTCCCTTGGACACTCATCATTTTTCCAATTTCAATTTTCATGGTCAACGGTTATTACATGCACAAATCCTCCATAGTAAAATAAAAATGTAGATGACAAGATTGATAGGAGAACATCTCACCAAGGTCAAATGTACATCATGAAATCAAAATCCAATAAGCTCGGGCATGTGTGTGGAGGCATGTACAAATTTGAATCCATAAAGATAATCAATGTCGAAAAAACTCCATAAACATGGTTAAGAACAATCTAAGCATACAAAGTCATATCAAATGTCCTAGCCACATGGAAATTGCGTAGAGAAGTGGATTCAAACACACCAATATTCCACACCAAAAGTGTAAAACCAAAACACACAAAGAACCAAAAATGTTTTTGAATTTTTTATAAAAAACAAAATCTTTTTTGTATTTTTCAACTCAATAAAAGAAAAATATAATACAAAAAGTATACAAATCATGCATGCGATCAATGATATGATATGGCAATAGGCGAATCATGTGCAACCATGTGAGAATCAACTAGTTTACGATATAGTGTTGCTAAAAGTGATTTCCTAACCCAAAGAGGTGGGCAACCGATACATGGGGGTCTTGGGAACCAAGGGAACACAAGACTTCAACTTCCTAAGACTTTTTTCAAAGATCGAAACAAAAATGCCTAACGTTCCCTTTCCTACCACAATGTGAACATGTAAATGGGTGGAATGACACCTATGGGTTGACCTTTTCTAACGTCCTTAGGACTGGTTGATCCTCTAAAACAAATAATGGCTTTGGCTTTGACAACGGAAGAATTAGAAACATGTGAGCCATTAGCATTGCTACAAACACTACTCGATTCTGTCAAAACATTTTTTAACTCCAAAATTTGTTACTCAAGCAAATAATTAGAGTCTTACAAAATTACGGACTCCTTCTCTAAATTTTCAATTATTCATAGAACGTTATCACATTATCCATTAAAATACACACACTTATCCCTAAGAGTCTCCTCACGTGCCACAAACTCATCGATTAAAATATTTTTATCCTCATTAGCACAAACACAAACTCAAGAAATTTTAAAGCCCACTAATTATTTTTCTAAAAATAGAACTCTATCATCACTCTCCTTTTGGGACAATTTTAAAGTATTAAAGTCATGGTTCAAAGCAACAAATTTCTTAGGATACAAATTTCTTTGATTTTGAACCGTTTGCAAAAGATCCATAGAAGATTTAAAACGATAATTTTATTTTTCCAAAAAATCTATTCTTTTCGTAAACGTCAAATTCAAACTATTTAAATCGTCAAAACAAGGAGAATCCACAGAGAGTAAAAACAAGCATAGAAGCGATGAAAAAAAAATCATCCAAAAGGCGGTAAACAAGATCAAATGCAATAAATTAGCTTAACCCACTCTGATAATAAGTTGAGAGTGAAAATATATTCAAACGACGAATTAATTTGCAACGGGTAATTTTAAACTAAAAATATAGCAACTCCAATTTTTAATTATGCGGAAGCGAATTATTAAAACGATTTTATCTTTTTATCATAAATATGCATCTATGTGATAAAACATATAAATCAAACTAAGCAAATATCACTCAGGCCAAGATTCAGGAAAGAAACCCTTTCGGGTAAAACATCTTATTCATTCAGAAATTTAAAAGATAGTCAACTTACAGACTACTTGATATCACCCACAAGCATAACACGTTATTTTTTGAAAAGCTCTAAAGAACAACTATGATACTCGCAAGAGTCACAAGAATGCAGTTCTCAAGATTAGCCCCAACCTTCGTCTTCAGCAATGAATCGCCACAGGTATCACAAGGTCAATAATGGGGAGCCTCTCCACCATGGTGTACACAAAAGATACAAAACTTTTTAGGGTTTTAAACTAATTCATGAGAATCGCATTCAAGGATGCTTTGTTTATGAATTAAAAAGTCATACTGAAATTGGTTCAGATTATGCAGTAGCATTTTCTTCAAAAGTCTTATTGAAATTAGTTCACGAAACAGGTATTTAAAATAGTAAAAAACTCTTAAGGAGGCGGGGTCGTTCAAATGACATTGCGTCTCTTTCGAACGAAACATCAATGTCGTTTGAATGACTTGCTCATGTCGCTTGAATGATTGGAACGAAAAAAAAATATTTTTTAAAACTCTGCCTATAGGTCTTAGAAAAAATATTTTCTGAAAAGTAAAAGTCTTGTTCATTTTTTTTATACATATTAAACATCCCAAATATAATTCTATGAATTAATTTAAACGCTAAGTCTTTTGATACCTTTTCGAGATGTCGGTAAGTCTTGAAACTTAGAGATGCATTAGTTCGGTTTGTCTTTTCATTTGCATGATGATTTGTATTGGGATACGCCAAACTAGCTTAATGTTATGCTATGACCAATGTAATAAAAATTGTTCTTACACTCTCATCTTCCTTCCTCTTGGGAAAAAGAAAGCCATCCTAATCCCGTCAGTAAGGAATATACCGAGCTCCATGCTCCCTTATCCAAAGTCTACCAAGACCTATTAAGCCAAAAACTCATCAAACCATTAGATCCCCGTCAACTACCAAACCTACTTACAAGAACTTCAAGACCGATGCCCATTGTGATTTCCACTAGTCTACCGGCCATACTACTGATCACTACTTCCATCTCTAAAATATGATTCAAGGCTTGATTGATCGGCGTGTCATCGCCCCACCATCGAATCCTAAACCCAACACCACTAACTATCAACTTCCAACCCATTCAAATTCCATATTTATAGAGAATGAACCATAATTTGATCCATCTAACAAATTATGCATAGTAAATAATCCAGCATACATGTAATTGTACCCAAACCGCTTGAAATTTGCACATATTTTCTCCTACACCCTACTCGCTTCACCGACCAGGCTCTGTCGCTCCTCAAAAGGGCCTGTATTTCCATCCATACCCGATCTAAAGGAAGAGATATGGAGTTATTGATTATTTTGAACCAACTCTTGGAGTTCAAGCTGAAATTACCCACTCAGATGACCATCGATGGTAAAATAATAAGTGGCTTATTTATGGAAGCCCGAGAATGGGCTCGAGGGTCCGATGATTGGGTGGTACGCATTAATGAAGTCATATTAGATGATGTAGTACAGATCATGGTGAACTTGTTTCGACAGAACAACGTGATCTGTATCATTTCTGAACTACTCATTGCTTTGAAGCTTCAAATGCGGTTGGTCCCTCCACTCCTTAACCTCCTCTTTAAGTGGGAAGATTTATAAGAGGAAACCATTGAGGTGACAAAATGAATCAATTTAACTTTGCAAGAAGATACCATTGTCATCGAATGGGGGAATAAATTTGAAAGATATGAAGATGAATCAAGTCAGGAAAAATTCAGTCTAGCAATCAGTGTATTCAGAATAATATCGTTCAAAGACCTTTTAGGGGAAATCAATAAAATATCCATTCAACCAAAATAGATGAAGTCACGAGGTTCTTATTCTTTATAACCTCCGTAAACCACATGAACGGATCAAGGAGACATTACCATTATCAAATTATTCCATTATCAGGAATAGATAAGGGAGAGGGAGTTGCCAAGGAATTTCCTATATTAAAAATGATCGATGAGAAAAGAAAGATCCTCAACCAGCTTAAGAAGACTCAAGATAACATTACCTTATGAGGACTCTTTATGTCTTCCAAATTACATCAAATTTCTCTAATAAAGCATCTCACCGGGACCACAGTCCCTTCTTCCACCACTCCAAAAGAAGCAATAAACCTGGTTGGATATTTAACCAGCATTAGACTCTTTACCTTCCCCGAGGAAAAAATTTTGAAGGTCAGCCCTGACCACAACTATACCGTCAAAATCTTCATTTGAGTGATGGGAAAGACAGTCTCGCTCTCCCTCGTGGATAATGGATCCTCCCTCAATGTTTGCCCACTACGAACTTTCAATTTCTTGAGGTTCACAGTGAGTGACCTTACCCCTACTTTCATCGTAGTGCATGTCTACGATATTAAACTCTGAGAGGTAATGGGATCCATGACACTCATAATAGGGGTCATCCCTATCAGTTCCATCACTGAATTTTAAGTTATTGACGTAACCGCATGCTTCAACCTGTTATTTATTTTTAATCTCTTGAATTGGAAGATATAAATACATATCTGTATGGTTTGGTTGATGAAAATGGTGGGGATAAATTATGGGATGGGTTTTAATGTTAGGATATTGATGGAATTAAGTTAAAATTGGGTTTTATAGATGTACAGTTGATCTTACAAAGTGTAGAGTATGGTTTTGGGTATGAAACTCGTGGGCATAAATATGTACAGAACCGGACTGGTTGGTTTTTATGAGGTACCAGATTGGTCCGGTAATTAAAAATCTTCTGTCGAGTTTTAGGAACCGGACCGGTTCATTGTTTTGCTCCCTTGGTTCATTCCGGTTGCTACATTTTGCCAGTTCTTATTTTAACCATTTTCAATTGATTTTATTACTTAGGGACCCTCTAATATAGTGTAGTAAACCTATTTATAAGGTATTATGAGGGTTCATATTATATATCATAAAGGGGACACTTTGGGGGATACAATGGAGGTATTTATAAGAGTAAATTGTGTTGTTTTCTTTTGGTAAATCCTCCAAGGAATGATGATTCTTTTGAGGATGGTTTCGGGCTATTAGGGTGGTATATTTGGAAGTTTAACATGCCGAATACATTAGTAGATTCTTTCAGTCATAGGAGTTGACTTGACGAAGGTTATGGACTAGATGAGAGAGGTCGTGTTTCCTTAGTGTTAATTAAATTGGGTGACCATTCATATCATAGGTGTGATGGATTGGCAAATCTCAAGTGAGGGATTGAATGATAAAATGAATTAGGAAGGTATGCGAGATTGTATTGGTTAGTATATGAGAGTTATATAAATATAGCTAGATTCATTACTTTTCACATGCATAGGTGAGATAGTATGCATGTATGTATGTGTGCGTGTGTGTGTGTGTGTGTGTGTGTGTGTGTGTGTGTGTGTGTGTGTGTGTGTGTGTGTGTATATATAGGGTGAATGTATATACCTTGTGTGATGGTTTGTATATATGATGTGATATAATGTATATATGTGGTGTGTATGATATCTATTATGTGCTTCATACCCCTCTTATGCTATCAAGGAAAGTTGTGTGATGTGGGTGAATCCCCCTGGCTTGAGGAGCAGGAAGAGTATAGTCCCCAGGTCCTAGCGTCCAGTCTTTTATTGGGTATGAGGTAGAGGTAAGATGTCTTGGGTATGATTCGTCTTACTCCCAAGTTAGGATCTATGGCCACTTTCCATTCATTACAATTAGGTTTTTACCGAGTTCAGTTTGAACTAGTCCGACAATTGGTAACCCAGGGACATGTGAGCGACTCCTTGGAAGTTGATAGCATCGTAGAGAATTATTAGTGTACATATATTATGTGGGTTATGTATGTGTACTTGCTAGAGAATGATAAATCATGTATAATACGTGCGAGTAATATTATACAAGATTTATAAATGGTGTGTGATATCTAATATTATAACTCGAGAAAGTTGTAAAGATGTGTATTATATTTTGTTCTTTCTAGCATGAGAGTGGACGAGTATACTCTTATGCCGATAGAGGAAAATTAAGGGGTGCATACTTTGGACTGAGGGCCTAACGGATTCCCATGAACGAAACTTAGAGAAGTGTTGGACGTGGGGAGATGTTTGGTCCTTAGTTCTTAGGCATATGTGAAATAGTTGAAGAATATTTTTTGCATTTATGATGATGTGTGATATCTTGTGCTATAACTTGTGAAAGTAAATAAGTAGAAACAGATAAAATATAATTGATATATATTAATGTACAAGTTTGGGCGTAAACTTAGGAGATGATAGAAGAAGTAGATATATTGTATGTTTTAGATATAGTGAGTTAAGCGAATGAAGATTAGGTAGATTTAAGAAGAATTATCCCTAGAGTGTATCGGGTAGCTTAATTGAGGTTCATAGGTTTATGTTTAGGCACGCGCTATAGTTGAGGGGTGAGGTTAAGTCCCAAGAGAGTTTGACACAACTTTAATTAGGACTTTGTGCATTCATAATTATTATAAATTTTAATTCACTTGATAAAATTATTTTCAAACCTCGGGCTCTGACCCGTTTATATCCTCTCTCTTGATATACATATATTGTATATACTAGGTGTCCCTCCGTAAGGACGCCAATGATGCCTATTATGTTTAGAGTCCTTAGAGCTATAACAGATGAAGAATGTTACAAGATTTTTTTGTAGTCGCTTCCTATTTTTTTTTAAATCTAGTTAAGGATTTATTTTTGTATATCGGGTGTGTATATCTAAGGGTTGTATAGTTATAGCTCTTTTATGTTTTTATCATCTGGTTGTTGTATTGTCTGTTACCCAGTAGCATATTCGGGTATATCTTTTGTCGTACTCGTGTTTATATTGTTATGTTCTGCATTCATTATAGATGTTGGTTTGTAGTTCCTTGTATGTTTTAAAAAAAATTTGGCATCCTCTTATTTTATTATTGGGTGGTTAGTTATGTATTATTTAGTTTTAGCAGTTGATGCCAGGAATGATCCACTTGAGATTCCTATTTTATCTTAGTATAGGGTTGTCCACCCGTTATTACGTTAAGCGGGGTGTCAAATCCTGATTGCCCCTAATTACTATCACGCACCCATTGCCATCAGGATAAATTTTCCTTGCACCAACAATATGACCTAGTACGAGGCACGCACGATAGTACTCAAATTCGCCCTTAATGAAGGTATCAAACACCTGGATGTGCACGGGGATACTACTCTTATCATTGGCCAAGTCCTTAAAAGATGGAAAGTTATCCTTCCATGCCCACCTCGAGGAGTTGGCCTCTCAGTTCCGAGACATCAGTTTCCATTACTTGCACCGAACAAGGAACAACTTATCTAATTCTCTTTCTACCCTGGCCTCCATGGTTGATAAGCCAGAGGGAATAATGATGGCCCCTTCCTAGACAAAAAACAAGACATCCCAACCCACTTTTACCACAACGAGTTTGTCACAGTGGAAGATTCGAATGTGTCCTAGTACTAGTACTATGATATTTAGTGCCTCTTCAAGCATGATATGTATCCAAAAGACGCCGATAAGAAAGACCGCACAACCCTCCGCACAGTGGATGCTAAATAAATCATATGCCATATAGTTTTATTAAAGAGAAACTTCAATGGAACCAATTTTCACTACCTGACGGGTGCTAACATTGAAGAAATGGTGCAAAAGATCCATAGCGGGGAATATGGACCCCACATGAATGATCATCTGCTTTGTAAGAAAATAATCTGTCAAGTGTTATTGGACCACTATGGTTCAGTATTGCACCGCTTATCTTTAAAGATTCCTCAAATGCCGATAGTTTTCCAATATCCCACACTTACCTCCTCGAAAATTATACAACATGAATTCTCAATGGTTTCTCTCCATCTAGGGAATTGACATCATATGGAAATTCACACCCAAAGCTTCAAACGGGCATGAGTTCATCGTAGTTTCCATTGATTACTTCACCAAATGGGTAAAAGAAAAAGTCATACGCAATACTGAATGCCAAGAAGGTGTCCAAATTTATCCGAAAGAACATCAACTACCGATATGGGGTTTCCCACGAGCTAGTATCAAATAATGAGTTACATTTCAAAGTCTAGGTTAAAGAACTGGTCGACGAGTATGGGATTTAGAGGCACAAATCTTATCCCTACCAACCCCAAACCAATGGTGAAGTTGAAGCCGCCAACAAAAACCTCAAAGCCATCATCAAAAAAATGATCGAGAGTTGTCGAGATTGGGGTGATCGAATCCCTTGCACCAGCTAAGCCTACCTCACTTCAATCAGGACATTCATTGGTGCTACCGCTTACTCTTTGGTATAAGGCATGGAAGCAGTCCTACCCGTTGAACTAGAAATAGCATCCCTACGCGTTATGATCAAGAGTAAAGTCCACGAGGAAGACTGGGATGAGAGTCATTTTGACGAACTGTCACTTTTGGATGAAAAGAGGCTGAAGGCTCTATACCACATACAAGGGTACTATAGTTGAATAACGCGATCATTCAACTGAAGATTCAAGGATTGTGGTTTCCAGTAAGAACTCCTTACCCTTAAATAAATCATAGAACATGTCTGGGACCCTAGAGGGAAGTTCAAGCAAAATTGGAGCGGCCCCTAAATCGTAAACAAGATCCTGTCACGCGGTGCCGCTATGCTTACTAACCTTGACAGAGATTACAAGGAATGTCCAGTCAACCTAGATCATATGAAGAAGTTCTACCCTTATTCCAAAATCTTAGCGCGCTATGACTCTTTTCTTCCCACATCTATAAAAAAAACTCTTTATTTCTTTGTACTCGGAACTACATGGGGCCTAATCCTCTAAAAAACACATTTTACTTTCAAAATGGAACTCAAAAATTTTCAAAACCCCCAGAGGTACGTATGCAACTCGAACACCTTACATGGGCACGGTCCCCTTCTTTTTCACAAAATGATATTCTTTGCTAAACTTCGAGAACCAGACTTTATTTTATCATTTACAAGAAAAAAGTGATTATGTATGCCTTAGCGATTGGTGTGGAAATTTTCAAATGTAAAACTCATCGAGAGGCACAATAATATGATCGAAATATTTTTTATTTCAAATAAGGAAGTTTAGTATCATTACACGAAGTATCAGCGAAGGGAGTCAAACCAACCACCTCTCTCCACTGACCAAACATCTCTTAAACAAACAAGCCTAACAAAACTTCCCAAAATTATTCCCAAAACCCCAAATACAAAAACATCCCATCCTAAAATATTTACAAAGATCACCCAAAAAGCTTCACATAAAATAATTTTATCTTCACAAAACCCTATCTGTGGCTTTTGAAAGATCCAGTTTCATCATCATCATCCCCCTAAGGTAATTAAATTTCTCCTGCCTAGTTGATATTCTGAAAACGCTCCATGAAATAGTATGCTATGACCAGCCTGGAAAAGAACACTACCACTCCTTCCATGCTGTAAAAAATAACAAACCACCAATGGCCAGTCTCTTCCACTTGGATCTTCGCCACTACTCGCTTCCACAACCATTTTAGATTATCCTCAAACATATGCCAGGCCCTGCCTATATATTGAGATGGACGGGTTGATTACCGCAATTCTCTCACAGAGAATCTAACCTCATACGCATGGATTCGGTCAAGTATTCCACCAGAAAGAAGTCTAGTGTCTGAGGAGGAACTATTTTCACCCATCCAACATGATGCTGAAGCCTCCAAGGAAAATTGAACAAATCCTGTCATAAGACAACTAAACGTGCATACCGATACTCTCCCTGCTCCAGAATAGGCCGTAATTATCCTCGATATGCACCGATCATCGAAGGCAGAGGGCTTCGTTCTCCATGAACCAATTGACTTAGTTCTCCATCGATAGTCCAAAACTGATACTCAGGGATACTCAGGAGGAACTCCCAAACAGAACCTCTCAGCTATCCACATAACAACATCACCAGACTCTCTTTCAGAAAAGCAAAGTGACCTTCCTGCCAGGCATCAAGACCATTCAAAGTCTCTACCAGTATCACCACCTCAAGATTGTGATGGTAAGACATCCACGTTGTGATTGCGACCAATTGAAGTCGACCATTAAGTCCCCCATTAACAGCAAAATCCTTGAAGTAAGGCCCAACGCAACAACTATGGTATAGCCTGTATCATTAAAATCCCTCAAGCACACAGAATGAATAACAGTTGAAAGATAAATCATCGCCCCAGTAACCAATGGTCGGGTTGCCAAAGGGGAAATATGGAGCAAGTCCGCTAACATCGCCTGGGGAGATCGAGAAAATCCGGGCATGAACTCTGCTACACTGGGATTGATTCCGAACATGGATAAGAACTCTTTGTAGGTTAGGAAGACCTTATACCAAAACTGCGTCGCTGCTGCTACCGATAGCATGTTCCATTCAGTGGCTCTGTTGCGCCACAAGGATACTCGACGCAAGTTGAAAGCCGCATAGTCCACGTTATACAAATACATGGCCTTAAGACTTTTGAGGTAGGAAGAAAATTCTTCATGCATCGGAAGGTCTATTTGGGGAATAATAATGTAGAAAGCAAGAAGTAAGGAAAAGAAAGTGGGTATATATGGGAAAAACTACACCAATTACCTCTCCTTTTATGTTCAAATGACTTGGGAAAAAAATAAGGGACTTGAGGAGTCCGAATGGATTTCTTCCTTACAAAGTACTCTGATCTGTAGGAAAGTGAAATCAAAGCCTTAGAGTGATTTGACTAGACCCATGTACCGATAGGTAGGATAAGGGTATGCGGATCGATTAATCCCCTATTTTATAATATTATATATTTCCTTTTTTGTCAAAATCAAAATCTCAAAAAATAAATCCTTATTTTACCACTCTCGGGTAATTTCTTCTTACCTATCCATCTTTACTTATCATTTTCAAAAATAAACCTTTTTAAGCTCTCTTTTTTCTAAATAAACATCCTGTCATTTTTATAGTCTCAGGAACAAAGTAAAAGTGCATGTAGAATAAGTCATTCATATATATATATATATATATATATATATATATATATATATATATATATATGCTGCCATTGCATGGTTACATTTTTCAAGTAAAAGAAAAAAAGAAGAAAAACATAAAAACCAAAACAACGGGACTCATCCCGAACCCACAATCTCTTTCACTCTCAACCCCTCACCCCCCTGCGACGAACACACATCCCCTGATGACGAGCGATAGAACCTCCACTCTTAGAAGCTGATCCCTCATCCAAGGTGGTAGGCAGAACCAAGAAGGAAGGAATACAGTCCTTGGTATAACTGGTCTTAAATGTCATTCAGTCCTTGATATCCTTTATCCAGGTAGTCGGCCCCCAAACATGTTGTAAGCATAGAAATAAAAACAAAGGAACAATCAACCAATGAAAATAAAGAAGGAACCAAAAGAGATAAGAAAAGTGGAAAACATACTTCAAGCTGAAGGACATCGACCCTAAACTCCATCAATCCTGTCACCGTACATTAGGGCAGTGCGACATGCTCATTTTTCCCCCACGACTCAACCAAAAATTATAAGAAGGGGGAGTGACCTGAATAAGTGGAGCCTCATATGCCACTGCCACGATCGCTGACGTACCACCACCCTTGCCATAAGCAGATCCCACTGGCCTGATGGTACCCGTACCCAAAGCCGTAGGAGGCAGAGGCTTTTTCACTAGGTGATAAATACAAGAGGGCATCAACTAACTCATCACAAAATCCATGTAGTCATAGCTCGCCACTGTGTCCGTGTAGAGAGTATAACCATCGCCAACCATAGTCAATGTCCTAACCTCGATAGACATATCCCTCAATCGCCTTATATACATCAGGGGCATTGTTGGTTGGAACGCTACCTCATACTCCATGATCTTCCACACCATGCTCTCTACAAAGTACCATGAGTACCCAAACTCATGCACCATCAACCTCCGCATCTATGCATGCATCGTTGTTACCCTCGCATGCTGAGGAGCCCTCCACCAGGGCTAAAAGGTCACCTGTAATTTGCGATGAAAGATCAAAACTCATGCAAAGAAAGAAAATTTCCAAAACAATATTCCAAAGAAAAAAAGAAATAACCTAATTTCTCTTCAACGTTGTCAGAGTCTGTTGTCCTCCGCCAAAGATAATGAATGATTCGGCCGCCTGTTGAACTTCCACCATGGGTACATCCGACAGAAGTTCCCCAAATCTTCATACTTCAGGGATATCAAACTCATTTTGATCCCAATCCTCTCATATAACCACGTCGGCAAAAAGACAAGAATCAACAAAGAAGAACTAAATTAAAATGCAAGGAAATTCATAAGAAGAAAAATTAATACCAAAGTTACCTCCAAAAGGTACGTGATTCCTATAAAAATCTGCCAGAAGCATCGGCTGAATGCATCCAAAGAAGACTAAACGGTCGCCAAAGTCTGGCTCCCCTAATCATAAAACAGGTTGTCAGAAAACATCCTTAAGAGGGGAAAAAATAAGAGATGAACAAGATTGCCACTCTTCGCTACCAGAAAACTAAATAAAAAAGAAAAATAAATTATTGGTCCATCTGCCTCCCCTGTTTCTTGTCAGTTTCATCAATCCTCATACTCAAGAGCACCGCCTGAAGAGAAGGGATGTGGATAGAATCCCCCAAAATAATCATCCCTATATCCCCCGATGTCGTCGAAATGGCATTTGACTTAACCCTCACAATACAGTCCACCTCTATTAGGTCACCTCGTAATCTATCACCAGTAGCTTCAGAACATCTATTGGAGTCACAGTCATCTCCCTGAAACCCAAGTGGAAGGTTTGTATAGTATCCCACCACCTCTCTCCTAAAGCACATATCACCGCAGTAAAGCGCGATGTCTCATCCAAGGCATGTTCTAAACGCATAAATCCAGTAGAAGTAACCACCCAGCACACCACTGTCGGAACATGCTCCTATACAACCCCAAACCTAGTCATCCCTCTACAGTGCATGCTCGAATGATCTATGTTAGTCCACCAGAACAAAAGAGAAAAATAACCTTTCATCAATATAAGAAAATAAAGGAAAAATATAAAGAAATACCAAAGGTAACCACCCTTACATAGCCACTAGGATTACTCACCCCAGATGGGAGATGGTGTGTAGGATCACGTAAAAGAGTGTGCTCATCAACAACCAGCTCAAACAAATTAAAGGCATTTTCATTGCCCAAAGCGAGAGGCACCCTAGACTGCCACTCCAAAATAGCCCAATCATCAATGTTCAACCACTCAAAGTTTTGTCCCTCGCTGGAAGAACCCATAATTTAAGATCTTGAAGGAGAAAGGACTTAAGAACGGTTTTTAAACAGAGAGGGAAAAATATTCAAACTCTGTAAATGTGAAAAATGAGGAGGTATCACCACCTCTTATAGGGGACAAAACGCCATACCGATTCACACCTGCATGTTCCTCTGCCCAAGGAATCCAAGGAGTCCGTTCCATTACTAAACAGAAATACCTACAACATGTCGATCGACAACCCTTAAAAATTTAGTACAAAAAATGCCAGAAAATGCCAAAAAAATCCAAAAATTACCTACAAAATTCCTAAAAATGTGAGAATAATATTGGAACATTTACTTATCAAGAAAATAATTTTTTGGAATACTAAATCCCTTATAACTCCCGAAAACTCCCCACATCAGAACTTTAGTTCCTCCAAATTGACTTCGACTAGTAGAATTGGTCGCTATAACTTTAGCACCTCAGAATTAACCTCGACCCACATAATTGGTCGCTATAACTTTAGGTCCTTAGAATTGACCTCGACCTGCAGAAGTGGTCACTACAAATTTAGGTCCTCAGAATTAACCTTGACCCATAAAATTGGTCTCTACCACTTTAGGTCCTCAAAATTGAACTCGACCCACGAAATTGGTCGCTATAACTTTAGGTTCTCAAAATTGACCTCGACCTATAGAATCAGTCCTTACAAACTTTAGGTCCTCATAATCGAGCTCGACCCACAGAATTGGTCTCTATAACTTTTAGTCCTCAGAATCAAACTCAACTCGTAGAATTGGCAACTAAAACTTTAGGTCCTCAAAATTGACCTCGTTCGATAAAATCGGTCTCCTCAACTTTAGGTCCTCAAAATTGACCTCGACCCGCAAAATCGCTCGCTACAACTTTAGGTCCTCAAAATTTACCTCGACCTGTAAAATTGGTCATCTCAACATTAGTTCCTCAAAATTGACCTCGACCTAGTGAATCGATCATCCTGAACATAACCTTAGGTCCTTAGAACGGGCATCCAACCTTTGAACCAGTAATCCTCATCCCTTTGGTCTGCAAAATTGACATCCTTACCAAACATCCATGTGTTCTCTATTTGACCTCCTTCACTTGTTCCGTGCTCACCCATCGAGGGGCTATGTAGACATCACATTCTAGTACCCACAAGACATTCCTTAGATCCCTGGAACTTTCCCATTCATCATAAATCCTAGGTCATACTTTAAGTACCGATCTAGAGGCCCCTGGGAGCTCCCGAACCCCATTTTACTTTGGCCAACTTTCTCGTTAGAGAAAAATCTCAAAAACACTTTGAAGGGACCTGTATCCCCTTTCTAACGGTCAATAGCGTGCATGAATAGGGCTTACGGTTCGGACGAACGGATAATATTCCTCCTAAAATTTCCTATCCAAAAGACCGTTGGGTGCTTTCGAGCCCTATTTGACCATCATCAAATCTAAAACCCAGGAGTGGACCAATGGATTATTTAAGGGATCTGAATAACCTTTCCAATGGTACATCCCCTGCATGATTTGGGCTTATAGATTGCATTTTATGACCATTTTTTGGAAAATCTATATGAGACTGCCGAATGGCAAACCCATTCCCCTGCCTATCAGCAGTGTATCTGGGGTTATCCTTTGATAGGCATGTTAAGGACAATGTCAATCAGCACCCACCTTGAACCTCTATAGAGGGAGAATGAGTTCACTTCGAAACGCACCAAAGAAACATCCCTCTTAGTAATCTTAGCAACATTCTCTCAAAGCCAACGTGGTTTCCATATTGAAACCTCTCACCCACATTCCATTTCCATCCTTTACCTACCTAATTTAGAAAATTACCTTCCCTCTCCTCCTTCCACCTTCAACAACGTGCAAGAGAATCCCTTCAAATATCAAGATCAATCTTAAAGCTTCAAAAGAATGTCAAAACTTTTCACTCCATCTTTAAATTCCTTTATTTTTGGATTAGTTATTTAATTCTTATTTCATCTTTGTTAGTTCACAAATATTAACATCCCACTTTTTCTTAGTAGTATTGCACATAATTTATTTTCTATAAAAAAACTAAAAACAAGAAAAAGGGTTTTCCTATAAATTTCAAATGGGGATTTCTTACTACACTTTCTCACACTAAACATCCTCTTTGTACACACACATATAATAAATTCATCGGTTGGATTTATTAGATAAACCCCGACCCGTGTTATAAGCGAACTACGTGGACTTTGATGCCTTTTTAGGCTACGTAGGCGTCTCGAGTAAAATCCGAGATTCGAGTTCTCTTTTCTTATTTTTGTCCATAAATTATTTCAATATATTTACTTGTGATCCTTGCTTGCATTTTATCCAACCGATACCATCATTCTTTCATAAACTATCGGTAATTCGATAAATGCACAAATTATATTTTTTATTACTACTTTGGGAACACTCCTACGGATGACCTCACTTCTCCTTTCTCTATGACACAAGTTGAGTAATTCCATTCTCCGTGTATATATACATGCACACACTTCACATACTTATTAAGAAGAAGAATAACACATGACCATGAGATACCAAAATGACGGGATGTGTGTCTAACACCTTCCCATTCTGTAACTTAGCCCCCGAATCCTTGAACAAATTGGTTTAGCAAACATCAGTATTCCTTTGATACCATGCTCTTGAGGTGATAACATTTCTTTTGTATGGTTTGTGCAAAATAGGTTGGCGAATCTATCTCTATACATCACCCCACATCAACGATGGCCGAAGCACCCCGAGGAAGGTCACAATGCCCCTACCGCACACGCGCTAACATTGAGATGGGATGGAAACACTAGGTCTTCAGAAGTAAGGAGAGTAGGGTTATCTCTCTATCTTGTTGTTGCGTGCAGTAGATGTGGATTTTGTGGGATTTTATTATAGCCACCTCAGTTCATTCTATCTAGATAAGATTCAATTTCTAGTATCTTCCTTTTGGTCATATGGCCTATACATGGATAGGACATTACATTTATTTTGGATATTTTCTTGTTATTTCTCAGTAGCTTGTTGCATTGATTTTAGTTATGGTAACTGATTGATGATGTTGGAACTAGCACCACCAGGTAAGGTATTGACAAGCTCAAGTAAGTGATAACAATGGTAGCATAGGAGAATATATATATATATATATATATATGTGTGTGTGTGTGTGTGTGTGTGTGTGTGTGTGTGTAGAAGGAGGTGATGATAAGAGGATAAACACTTGAATATAAGTGGTTCAACCAATATGGTCTACATCCACTGTGAGTGTGTGTGAGTAATATCACTGAATGAAGGCATTAATGGCCATGGATACAATCTCTCAAGCTTTCTCTCTCTACTGTGTAAAATGACAGAATTTTAGCTAGGGATGTAAATTATCGATCCTTTACAATATTGAGGATGACCTCTATATATAGTTCTTGGGTGGTGAAATGTACCCCCCAAGCATGCAATGTGCATGTGCATAGAGATTCAACCAGTGTAAGGATCACACCTGGCTGATCTCAACTAAGTAATGATGACCTCAATATTCCCTCAGTGGGGGGAATGATTCAGTTATAAAAGATTTGTCCACGTGTTCTAAGCCATACATGTCTGCGTAAATGCTCGTCTATCTTTTCTTGGTACCAACCTCCTCCTGGATGAGTACGAGGTTGGTGGAGTACGACCCTTGCCTTGTTTGAGATCAATGTTCCGTGGGAACCTCGGTCGGGATATTCGGCCGAGGTTGGGTATGAGGTGTAACATCGGCTAAGGCCGATGATGACTTGATGCTTGTTGATTGAGACTATGAGGATTTTGTTGGTCTCAGGTGATACTTATAACGTCGACTATGGCCAACGTGATGGATAGTAGACCCCGTGAGTCATGCATACCTCGGCTGATGCCCAATCACGGTGATACTTGTAACGTCAGTTGTGGCCGACCTGATGGGTAACTGTCCCCATGAGTCATCCAGACCTCGACTAATGCTCAATCATTGTAATACTTATGACGTCAAATGTAGCCAACCTTATGGGTAGCTGACCCATGAGTCATGCAGACCTCAGCTGATGCCCAATCACTAATGGTTAATCCTGAGCTCTTGTGCACCTGCCACCAAATCTGAGCTGGCAGGTGCACTTTGGGCATATCAATCACCCCCTAGCCCTTTGTTACCTATGTAAATAGGTGACTAAGGGGCATGTATGTCCAATGCCGTACTTCCTTATGTGCCAATATTCCCTTGACATGTGTCAACTCCTAAAGTGAGTAGCGTGTAATGATGTTGATTGTCTTTTGGTCTCCCAAGGTAATGATGGGCATTGGGATGAATGTAAAATGATTTGAGGGTTTAAACCATTTTCTTTTCCTTCTTCTTCATTCTTTCCCATTTTTCCCTCCTGTGCTCTCTGCATTTTCTCTCTCTTCAAGAGCTCAATCGCTATCGTGTTTGAGGATTTCATTGTTCTCAATCTTCTTCTTCTTCTTCTTTATTTCGTACTTCCTCATGTATTGTTTTTTACCTTTCCATTTTCAGCCTTATATTTCCATTTTTACATTTTTCGGTGAGGACTTAGGTTTTTCAGTTAGGGTTTTAAGGTTTTTCGGTGGCTCTTTAAATTTTTCGGTGAGCTTGTTCTTGGTTGTTCTTGGTTTGAAATTTTCAAAATCCAAGTTTAATCTTTGATTTGGATTGAAATGAGTTGTTTGGTTGTAGTTTAGAGTCCCAAGTGTATGGTCGTCTACCTTATGCTCAGACCTCTATATAAGCTTATAGAATAGTTCCCTTATCTTAGAGAGAGGACCTTTGTAATGATTAGGTAGATAGAGCTAGCCCAAGAGAAATCTCGTAAGGATTAGGCCTTCCCTTTCAGACCTATCTTCCCTCCATCTCTAAAGGTAATATACCCTGAGCCAGGAGAGCTTGCTGAGCTAGCAGAGGATCCAATAGATCCCACTCCTATGTCTGAGTCTAAGTTTTCTACCTCAGACCCTATGTCTATAGACTCTTTATAAAAGGCTATGGACTACTTTATTAGGTAAGATCAGGTCCCTGATTAGGTCGAGGTCGAGAGTCGTGCCTCATCTCATAATGGTGCTATAACCTCATAGCCCTCTTCTGATGTTGAAATTGTGGGGACGAGTGTGTCTATTCCACCCATCATTGATGTTATTCCCTTGTAGGCCGCCACCGGGGTCAAGTTCACTCAGAGATTCCATGATGGTCCGGTAATATCTACTCAGGACGACGTTGCTAGGGATGAAGATAACGGTCATGAAAGTGATATTGACATCTCGTAGGTAGCGGATATAGAGACCTATGTCACTGAGTATGACCTCTTATCCTTTATGAACCTCTATTATATAGGTCCTTCCATTAAGCTTAGGAGACCTTTGAGAGGTGAGAGGGCCTTTGATGGCCAGGATGGGGAGATTTGTGTCTATGAGCAGATGTTCAAGTTGGGCTTTCGTCTTCCCATCCATCTTTCAATTAGAGCAATATTGTACCATATCAACCTATTCCCTTCACAATTATCCCCCAACGCCTAGAGGGTGATGATTGGGGCCATTATCCTTTGGAAGGTAGTCCACCAGTCAGACCTTCCTGTTAGAGTTTTCACGGGATGCTGCGTCCCATCCTTTACTAAAAAAACACCCCAGCTACTACCACTTCCTTGCTAGGAAGTCGGACAAGAAGATGCTGTTGGTTACCCAAACTTCAAATCACAATTAGAAACCATGGTATTTCTTTTCCTCAGGGGCATGGGAATTTGGTCCTTGTGCCACCTCTTCGTCATTGGAGCCAAGGACACCTCTAAAGTGGGGGAAGGTGTCACTTGTTATCAAGGCCGGCCCTAAGCCTTGCCAGGATAACATACAAAAGGTTAAGGATCTTCAAGATTAGGGGGATCACAGTTGGCTAGTCAAGTACGAACATCTGATGACCCATTATTACCTCTCTGAGACTGGCGTGGGGAGAAGTCCTTTTACTGAGCTTCGTAAGTATTATTTTTTATAAGTTGTACCTCTGAGTTTTCATACCTATAATTTATTAACTCACATGTTTCTTTTTGCAAAATTCCTAGAAGGTATTATTAACTACTTGTGGGAGATGTCTACTCTGAGCCTCGTGAAGCTAATGAAGAAGGTTTGGCATAATTTCTCCCCACCTCCTCCCAAATAAAACATCATAACATCCAAGGCCAACATTAATAAGAAAAGGAAGACTTCCACTAAGTTGGATCATCAGAGGCATATCAAGACTCAAAAAGGGGATCATGCGATCCCTATCTACATAGACGATGTTCTGGCTTCTCGTCTGGCTCATCTTAAGATAAGGAACAACTTAATTGGCCGTGGTCTAAAGGATATGGATGCCATCGGCTCAACAATGATCGATGAGGATAAGTTTTTCCTATACTCTCTGGATAGCCCCTTGCTGGCCAAGTTCAGCATTTATAAGTCCATTTAGGTACTAGTTTCTGTTATTTTTCTCTTCTAAGTGTAACCTCAACTATATTTTATAGGTTTAACTCATACATCTGACTTTTCATTGCAGGGTGTTCTCTCCATGCACCAACTTATTTATTAGACTCTAAGGAAGATGGCCCTTATTGAGAAGGGAAGAGAAGTCCTTAAGGTCCAGGCCTCGTTGAATGCTGAAGTTGAGCGTTTGAAGGAGGAACTCAAAGAGGTTGATAAGATGATCAAGCAGATGGATGGGGACATCGCCTCCCTCAAGAAGGACCATGAAGTACCCCTGAAGGCCAAAGATGATGCCCTTCAGTCCAAAGTTGATGCTACGATAAAATCCTCACTAAAGGATGCCTTAGAGAAGATCCTTGCTGATTATAAGGTCTCTAATGAGTTCATCAGTTTTGGCTTTGAATACCTTGAAAGAGGTATTAAAGCAATTGGGAAGCGAGCAGCTTCTAAGGAACAGGAGTCAGGGACCTTATCTGCCTCAGACTTTATCGATCTTGTCTTTGGTGATCCTCTCTTTCCTCAGGCCTTGCAAGAGGTTTTAGAGGTTACTAAAACTGAAGAGGCCATTATTAGGACGATGCTTCAAAGGTGACTAATGTTGATCAAGAGGACACCATTCCAACTACAGACACTTAGGCATGCCTTTGTGAAGCTTTAAGTTGTAATTTTTTTTATTTTCATGTGTAACTTTTATAAAATCTTATGGCCCTTCAGCACACTTGCTTTTTAAATCTGACTACTTAAATGTAATATCATCTTCTTCAGAGGTTTTTGCTTCTTTCAATGAATGCCTTCTCTTGCATGTTGTTTTAAAGGCTTTCTAATTGCCACCAAATTGTGATGTTTAAGGTCTGAGGTCACCATATAATTATGTTTAGCCTCACTTATTCTCACCAAATTAGGATGTTTAAGGTATGAGGTGATCATAATATGATGTTTACCCTCACATTTTATCACCAAACTAAAGATGTTTAAGGTCTGAGGTCACCATATTATGATGTTAACCTCATATAATGTCACCAAATCATGATGTTTAAGGCCCAAGGTCATCACAATATTATGTTTACCCTCATATTTTATCACCAAATTAATGATGATTAAGGTTTGAGGTCATCAGAATATGATGTTTACCCTCTTATTTTATCACCAAATTAATGATGTTTAAGGTTTGAGGTCACCAAATCATGATGTTTACCCTTATAATTTTCCACCAAATTATGATGTTTAAGGTCTGAGGTTATCAAATTAAGATGTTTACCTCATAATTTTCACCAAATTAATAATGTTTAAGGTATGAGGTCACCATATTATGATGTTAACCTCATACTGTGTCACCAATTTATGATGTTTTAGGTCCGAGGTCACCAAATCATGATGTTTACCTCATAATTTTCACCAAATTAATGATGTTTAATGTCTGAGGTCACCATATTATGATGTTAACCTCGTACTGTGTCACCAAATTATGATGTGTAAAGTCTGAGGTCATCATATTATGATGTTTACCCTCATATTTTATCACCAAATTAATGATGTTTAAGGTTTGAGGTCACCAAATCATGATGTTTACCCTCATAATTTTCCACAAAATTATGGTGTTTAAGGTCTGTGGTCATCAAATTATGATGTTTACCTTATAATTTTCACAAAATTAATGATTTTTAAGGTCGGAGGTCACCATATTATGATGTTAATGTCATATTGTGTCACCACATTATGATGTTTAAGGTCTGAGGTCACCAAATCATGATGTTTACCTCATAATTTTCACCAAATAAATGATGTTTAAGGTCTGAGGACACCATATTAAGATCTTAACCCCATATAGTGTCACCAAATTATGATGTTTAAGGTTTGAGGTCACCGTAATATGATGTTCACCTCTTAATTTTCACAAAATTAATGATGTTAAAGGTCTAAGGTCACCATAATATGATGTTCACCTCATAATTTTCACCAACTAAATGATGTTAAAGGTCTGAGGTCACCATAATATGATGTTCACCTCTTAATTTTCACCAAATTAATGATGTTAAAGGTCTGAGGTCACTATATAATGATGTTCCACCTCTTCATTTTCACTAATTAAATGATGTTAAAGGTCCGAGGTCGCCATAATATGATGTTCACCTCTTAATTTTCACCAAATTAATGATGTTAAATGTCTGAGGTCACCATAATATGATGTTCACCTCATAATTTTCACCAACAAAATGATGTTTAAGCGTAATGAAACAGTAGAGAGATATTGTATTGACACGGGAACTGCACTTCTCATTAATATCCTCATTGTAAAATGATATATGTATTACAAAGAAATAACTGCTACATCATATGTAATACTTCTTCAGGTGATCAGTGTTCCACGGATTTGAGAAAGGTTCCCCTTCGAGATTTTCTAGTCGGTAGGTACAAGGTACAACCTCATCGACTACTTTATAAGGACCATGCCAGTTCGGGTGTAGCTTATTTGCCATCTACACCATCTTCTTCAGCAATAGGTCTCCTACAACTATAGGTCTTGATTTCACCTTTTGATTTTATAACTTTATTGTTCTCTATTGGTAGGCTACCTGTCTGATCTCAACATCTTCGCTTCTCTCATTAATTAGATCTAGGTCGAGTCTTCTCTCTTCCCCATTCTTCTCGGGGTCATAGGTCTAAACTTTATGAGTTGGCAGTCTTACTTCTGTAGGTATGACGGCTTCTGAGCCATGGGCCAACATAAATGGGGTCTCCCCCGTTGGTGTCCTTATCTTCGTTCTATAGGCCCATAGCACTGCATAAACCTCTTATGTCTATCTCCCCTTGGCTTATTCCAACCTCTTCTTAATCCCATCAAGGATTGTTCAGTTTATGAGTTCAGTCTGACCATTTGCCTAAGCTCGATCGTGAGAAGAGAAGAATTGCTTGATCCCGACTCTCTCGCAGTATTTATCTAAGGAAACATTCTTTAACTTCATTTTGTTATCTCAGATGAAGGTGTCTGGGAGACCGTATATGCATATTATGTTTTTCCAGATGAACTGGAAGGTCTTCTACTCGGTGATACTGATCATGGGCTCATCCTCTACCCACTTGGAGAAGTAATCAATTGCTACTATAAAAAATAAATAGTTGTTTGTAGCTCTTGGCAATGGTCCCACCAAGTCAATCCCCCATATTGCAAATCGCCAAGGAGAGTTGATTGACGTCATAGGTTGATGAGGTATGTTGGAGAATCTCTGTCACTTGTCACACCTTTTCACGTAGGCAGCAACATCTTTGGCCAAGGTCGGCCACCTGTATTCCTGCGTAACTATCCTCTTGCTAAAGGTCTTCCTCCTATGTGACTGGAGCAACAACCCTCGTGTACATCCTACAGGACGTGGGGGACCTCTGTGGATGGACGCATCTGAGGAGAGGTAGTAGGAATCTTTATTATATAAGACATCTCCTATTATTGAGAACTTGACATCTTTGTACCTTAACTTTCTCCTTTCTATCTTTGATTCTGATAGCTCTCCCTGTTTGATATATCTAATAATTTGGTCCATCCATGAGTCCCCTAGGTTCAAGTTGAGTTAAGGTCTGGAAACCTCTTCTTCCTTAATGGTTGGTTTGAGTAGGATCTCGACTGGTACTATCATTCTGATGCCTGTCCTTGTTGCTGAGGCCAACCTTACTAGTTCATCTGAATGACTGTTGTCTAATCGGGGTATCCTCTTCATCTTCACTTCTGTGAAGATTCCAAGCATCGTTCTCACCCTCTTCAGATATTTAGCCATCCTTTTATCCTTGGCCTCATATACTCCCAGGATTTGGTTGACAACCAACCATGAGTCGTTGTGGACTAGGAGTTGGACAACACTAAGAGCTTTTTCCAATGAGAGGCCTGCTATTAAGGCCTCATAATCTGACTCGTTGTTCGATGCTTTAAAGTTGAATCTAAGTGCATATTCAATGTCGGTACCATCCGGTGCTAACACTATCATCCCTGCTCCACTTCCACTTTCATAGGACGATCCGTTAACGAAGAGGTTACAAATGTCTTCATCTGAAGAGAAGTTTCCCTCTGATAGGGTCCCTTGCTTGAAGAGGTACCTATCTTCCTCATTCTCAACTATTCCTTTTCTGGGTTTTTCAGACAAAACCTCTTCTGGATTTTGAAAGACGTTGCTATCTGATTCATCTGCCATCTCTGCACTATTCTCAATCTCCACCTCTTCCTAGGTGAATTCTTCTACAAAGTCTGTAAGAGCTTGCCCTTTGATGGAAACCTTGGGTTGATAAACTACGTCATACTCCCCCAACTCGATGGCCCAGGTCATCAGTCTTCTCGACTTCTCGAGCTTGTAAAGGACCTATCTTAGTGGTGAATCAGTGAGGATGACCATAGAGTGGGCTTAGAAGTATGGCTTCATCTTTCTGGAAGCGTGTATCAGGGCATATGCTAACTTCTCCATTCGAGGGTAGTTCTGTTCAAACCCTTGGAGGGCCTTACTATTGACGTATACCAACCTTTGTACTCCATCGTCTTCCCATACTATAGCTGCACTTATAGATGACTTTGAGACTGCCAGATAAAACTACAACTTCTCTCCTACAATGGGCCTAGATAAGATTAGAGGGGATCCATGGTAGGATTTAAGATCCTTAAAGGCTTTGTAACACTCCTCGTCCCATTCGAAGGACTTTCTACACACTTTGAAAAAAGGAAGACACTTGTCTATAGCTCTGGAGACAAACCTGTTAAGTGCAATAACTCTTCCAGTTAGCCTATGAACATCTTTTATAGTTCTCGGTGTCTTCATTTCAAGCACATCTTCGATCTTCTCGAGGTTGGACTCTATTCCCCTTTGATTGATGATGAATCCAAGAAACTTTCCTACTCTTACTCTAAAGACACACTTAGTAGGGTTGAGCTTCATCCTGTATAAGTCCATGGTGTTAAAAGTCCTCTCCAGGTCGGCCACGTGAGTGTCAGCCTTCAAGCTCTTTGTCAACATGTCATCCACATACACCTCCACCGTCTTACTTATATGATCTTTAAACTACTTATTTACAAGACCTGATAAGTGGCCCCTGCATTCTTCAGGCTAAAGGGTATAACCTTGTAGCAATAGGTCCCCTTATCGATTATGAACGCGATCTTTTCTGAGTCTTCTGGGTCCATAAAAATATTATTATACCCTGAATATGCATCCATGAATCTCATAAGTTCATGCCCTATTGTGGCTTCTACCATCTGATCAATTCAACTTAAGGAGAAGCTATCTTTTGGGCAAGACTTATTCAAATCAGTGAAATCTACGCACATCCCCCATTTCCTGTTATCCTTTAGCACGATGACGGCGTTAGATAAGAACTCAGGGTATATGACTTCCTGATGAACTTGGCCTCTTCCAGCTTTCTGACTTTTTCCCTGATGACATCATACTTTTCCATGGAGTAAACTATTCGTCTTTGCTTTATTGGCTTGGCATCTTCTACCACATTGAGTTTGTGACACATAATCTCAGGGTCAATGCCTGGCATATCTGCATGGCTCCAAGATAAGAAACTTTTCCTCTTTTTAAAACCTTTACCAGCTTTCCTTGATTTCGGGTCTTAGGGCTTTATCAATTTGGACAAATTTTTTCGACTCTTCCTCATTGAGGACGATGGATTCTACGTCTTTTGCGGCCTCTCCCTTCTTTAATTTTGTTTCATCCCTTGGATCAAGTGTATTAATGTTATATATGGTTATTACCCTCTTATGCGCCTCTTTCTCTCTTTCGCCGAGTTGAAGTAGCATTCTCGTGCTGAGGTCTGGTCAACTTGCACTTCCCTTACCCCATAGGGGGTGGGAATTTTAGTATTTGGTGGACCGTTGATGGCACGACCTCAAGTTTAATTAGGGTTACTTGTCCCATAATGAGGTTGTAGACTGAGAAGACATTTTCATCCATTACGAAAAAAGTGATCTTTCGGTTCAACATCTTAGGCCATTCATCTCCCATTCGTACATCCATCTCATACATGCCCAACAAATGGACCTTTTCACCGCTAAAGCCAATTAACGGATAATGATACAGTACAAGCCTAGCTCTGCTGAGGCCTAGGCTCTTGAAACATGGCCAAAAAATTATGTCAATCGAACTTCCCCCGTCGACTAGGATTCTCTGCACCTCACATCCATGCACCCTTGTAGTAATTACCAAATGGTCATCGTGTGGAGCTAAGATACCTTTGAAATCAGGTCTGGAGAACCCAACTATTAGAGTATCCCTATCTACCTTCTTTCTCTTCTGCTTAGCCTCTGAAGACGCCAAGTTTATAACCCCTACTTTAGTCACTGACTTAGCCTCTTCCATATGAGCTTTACGGTTGGCTACTTCGGAGCTACCCCCTGCTAGTCCTCCACAGATGGTGTTAACACCAAAGGAGATCATACCAACCATCTTCATAGGGGCATTGTCATCTTTTGGTGGTAGATCAGGATCATCCTCATCTTCATTATCATCATCATCATTTGAGTCCTCATCTCTTCTTATTGGGGGATCCTCCTGACATCTTTCGTTTCTCTTATTTTTAGGTTCCTCTCTTCCCTTCTTAGAAGCTTTGTCATCGACATACTTCCTAAGCTTTCCGGACTTCAAAATATTCTCAATATTATCCTTCAAGGTGAAGCACTTGTCATTCATATGACCGTGGTCTTGGTGGAACTCGCACCAGAGATTCTTGTTCCTCTTATGTGGACGATCCTTTAGCTTCTCCGACCATCTTAGGGAACGATCATTTTTTATTTCATTGAGGATGTGTTCGCAACTCACAGTTAGAGGAGTATAGTGTGCAAACTTGTCATCTACGGACCTCTTTTTTCCATCTTTCTTACTTTGGAATTTCCCACTGCTACTATCGTTCTCATACCCATACTTTACACCTATTGCCTCTTAATTGTCCATGACCCTTCCTGTAGTTGCTAACAGCTTTGCCATGAACTTGGGAGGGTCTTCAGCAAGCTTCCACAGTAATTTCCACTTCTGGAGTTCTCCGATGAGGGATATTATAGCTATATTCTCTTCGTAATCTTCAAGCTCCAAATTTTCTTTGTTAAATATAGCTTGACCTACAACAGATGAGTGGTCTTCTTCTGAGGTCTTACCCCAAAATAGAAATTATTAATAAACCGTTCAGGCAAGCCCTTAAAGTTCTCAACAGAATTCTTCTAAAGAGAGGTAAACGAATATGAGCAGCTCCTGTTAAGGTCCCAGAGAAGGCCCGACACCTCATCTCATCTGGGATTGAGTAAATATCTATTGTAGACTGGTATATCTCAATATGGTGCACATGGTTGGTACTACCATCATACTTGGGAGACACCGTAAGCGGTTTGAACTTGGCAGGGGTTGGGAAGTTCACTATCTTTGCCACAAATGGGGAGACCTCTGAGAACCCTCTTTGTAGTGGATATCGACTTTTGATGAGGTTCCCTATCTTCTCTTCAATATGTTGAATGGAGTCATTCCATGGCTTTGCAATGTCAGCATGCCCGAGGTTATCCCCAGCCACCTCCAACGGGTGGACTGAGGGTTCCCAAGCTGCAGTACAACATCGGTAATTTACCTCCTCTTGCTCTTTACCTCGACCATTATGGGGTCAAACATGATGGGGATACTGTTCCCCATCTTCCCTTTGTGATACTTCTACACTTCTAGACCTGGATAACCTCTGCCTTAGGTCATTAATTGTGCTCAAGCAATCAAAAGTTGATCCTCTTTGTTAGGCACCCCCATCTCTTCTGCCCCCACAACCTCGGCTCTATTGGATAGGACGTACAGTATTGTTCGAAACCTCATACAGATCCCAACAGTCCTCTGGATCATCTTGTACCTCCACATCGTCATACTTATCCTTAGGGCAAGGGTCTCATTGCCTCCCTAGACGTAAATGCCTAGGGTTAGCAACGTCCCTCCTCTGTTGAGGAATAGGTTGGTCTTTTCACGGGGCCTGGGGTGGTCCACTAGCTTTCAGATGGGATTGAGTAGCCGTCGAAGTAATCATCTCCGGTGAGGCCCCAGGTGACCTCATCATATTTTGGCTGAGCTGAGCAAATTGCTCCTTCATTGCTTGTTGTGTTACTACCAATGACCTCAAGGTTGTTGCCACCTCAGCCATTTTGGATTGGGGTGGTGCCTAGATGAAACTAGATCCTCTAGCACCAGATGGGGGAGGAGGTGGTGGTAACTCCGATGCCATATTAAAACTAAATAGCTTGTGAAGAAAATAAGTCTAATACCTTAAAGGACCTCTTTCAATGGTGAAACAGATCCATACAAGGGGCGAGGCCTGGTTCACCACCAGAGTCTCCAGTGAGGTTAAGAAAAAAAAGAGGAAGAGATAGCTTTTGGTTCCCACAGACGGCGTCAAAATGATGATGTTGGAACTAACACCACTAGGTAAGGTGTTAACAAGCTCAAGTAAGTGATAATAATGGCAGCACGGGAGAATATGTATATGTATATATGTAGAAGGAGGTTAAGAGATGAGGATGAACACTTGAATATAAGTGGTTCAGTCAATCTAGCCTACGTCTACTATGAGTGTGTGTGAGTAATATTACTGAATGGGGGCACTAATGGCCATGGATACAATCTCTCAAGTTTTCTCTCTCTCTGCTGTGTAAAATGACAGAGTTTCATCTAGGGTTCTAAATTATCGATCCTTTACAATGTTGAGGATGACCTCTATATATATTGCTTGGGTGGTGCAATGTACCCCCCAAGCATGCAATGTGAATGTCCATGGAGATCCAACCAGTGTAAGGATGACACCTGGCTGATCTCAACTAAGTAATGATGAGCTCAATATTCCCTCACGTGGGGGGAATGATTCAGTTATAAAAGATTTATCCACGTATTATAAGCCATACATATGCGCATAAATGATCTTTTATCTTTGCTTGGTACCAACCTTGGCCTTGATGAGTATGAGGCTGGTGGAGTACGACCCTTTCCTTATCTAAGATCATTATTCCATTGGGACCTCGACCGGGATATCTGGCCGAGGTTGGGTATGAGATGTAGCATCAGCCAAGGCTGATGATGACTTGATGCTTGTTGATTGAGCCTATGAGGATTTTGCTGGTCTCAGGAGATACTTATATTGTCAGCTGTGACCGATTTGATGGATAGTGGACCCCATGAGTCATGCAGACCTTGACTCATGCCCAATCGTGGTGATACTTGTAACGTCGACTATGGTCGACCTGATGGGTAGCTGATCCCATGAGTCAAATAAACCTTGGCCGATGCCTAATTGCAGTGATCCTTGTAATGTTGATTGTGTTCGACCTAATGGGTAGCTGACCCATGAGTCATGCAGACCTCGGCTGATGCCCAATCGCTGATGGTTAATCATAAGCTCTTGTGCACCTACCACCAAATCTGAGTTGGTAGGTGCACTTTGGGCATATCGCCGATCTTTTATTCGATTTATGTTATTTATGGTTATTCACTTATTAGTTCGGTTGCCATTTTATTTTAGTGCATGTTTATGTTATTTCTATTTATATAGTTGCTCCGACGGTGATGCTATGAATGAAATCATATTTGATTCCTATTAAATTTTAATAAAGTATTGATCAACCGATATTAAAATAGGCGGGATGTCATAGTTGGTATTAGAACCAGGTTCAAGTTGTCATTATGTAGTCTTGCTATGTTTTCAACATTGCATTTATTTGATATAGAGCCCAATGTTCAGCACTGTTGTTTTCATATTCCACATTTTCATTCTTGTGCTACTGTTTATATTTAAGTGGAATCTCATACAATTTAGGTTTGGTTTCAGAGGCCAAACACAAGGAGAGGTAGACCAGCAAAGGCAGCAAGCAGGTCCTCAAAGAGGGAGGCTCAACCGGAGTCGTATGACGCCCAGGGGACTATGAACGCAATAGAAGTCGCAACCATCATAGAGGAGGCAATTAACACTGTCATAATAGCCATAGCACAACACCTGCCTCAGGTATAGCCATAGCTGCCAGTTGCACTGTTGGTACAGACACACATATTACCGTCTGTCTCGAAACAATTTAGGGAGGCATTCTAAAAGGGCAATGTACCAGAGTTTCAAAGGAGTGAGGATGTCATTATTGCAAGACATAAGAAGAAATAAATCTAGAGGCATCTTTATATATTTTTGTGCAGTGATAATCAGAATCTCGTACTAGATACATTTAAGATAGTTGGAGCAGCTTTGCAGTGGTAGGAGTCAGTTACCACGCCGAAGAAGAGGGATATTATGACGATTCAGGAGGTCTATGTGTGATTTGACCACAATTTCTTTCCATTAGTTGTGCGGATTGAGATAAGAGGAGTTTCTAGACCTCACACAATAGGGCCAAACAGTGACTGAGTACAAGGAGGAATTCACTCTCCCGACTGACTCTATGTTAGATGAGGTGAATAAAGATAAGAATATGATATAAAAGTTCATGGATGGACTCATGTGGAGGATTTGTCAGCATTTGTTTGGTCATCCTACTTTAAGGACTTACATTAATGTAGTTAACGTCATATTACTACACTATCAGGATCATCACTTCCATTTGAGTAGATTAAAGAGGATAGGATATTCGAGCCAGTGGATTAAGATTATGGGGAGTGGTGCCCGTAAGGAATTGTAACAACAGGGTAGGCAGTAGGAGAGGGTTTCCCAACAAGGGGACTCGGCTAAGAGGTTAAAAACCTGAGATAACGAGTACATGTAAGGCCATCAGGGGCAATACCATGCTCCTCAGGACCATCAGGGATGGGAAAATCAAAACGGAGGCAACTAAAGCGTGGGATATCGGGTATAGTAGTGACAACAACTAGGGTAGCCTCATTAGAGACAACAGGTCCAGAGGTCGACAGACTTCTAAGGGAGGTGGGGGTGCTTGCTTGAATAAGGCTTGGGGTCAACCGTAGAACTCCTAGTAGGTTTAAAGACTACCACAATTATCGGTCATACCAACAGTTCTATTAGCACCACCTCAGTAGGGGCAATTATAGTTTAGGAAAGTCTATAACATTCCTGGGCCAGTTATGCCTCCAGCACTGCCAACAGTTGAGGGTATATTTCCTATTCATGAGCACATAGGATGAGTACTGTTGATACGTAAGAATTACACCCCTTTATTAGAACTAGATTGGACGGAGAGTCAGGTTTAGCGCATATTATGTCTAATATTATTATGACTGTAGATTCACCGTTATGTAGAGGATCTGTCATCCTTTCATCTATAGGGGTGTGGGTGTAAAAAATGTGAGGTTATGTTTGGTAGAGGATTTCTCATTTTGAAGATATACGAGTATGGCATTATATTGGGTATGGACTAGTTAACAACGTATAAAGCGATGGTGGACTCTTATAGTAGGACAATCATGTTTTCTATTCAAGGGTAGGATATATTTCTTGTGGTGATGCCTCGTCACGAGGGAGGGTCACACATGCATTTATATTACATCGAGGAAGAGACTTCAGAGGATACCGTCATCTCTTTGGATTCGATCCATACGGTTAGGGAATTTACTGATGTATCTAAGGAGATAAGGGGGTTACCGTCGAGTCAGGAGACTATGTTTATGATCAAATTAATGCCGAGGACTAGGCTAATAGAACATGCTCCGTATCGTGTGACTCTATTAGAGATGGGAGAATTAAGAGATCAGATTCAACATATTTTGGTGAAGGATTTTATCAGTAGGAGTACTTAACCTTGTGGCGCTCTAGTATAATTTTTGAAGAAGAAAGATTGGTTCTTGAGGTTGTGTATCGATTATCGAGAGTTGAACAAGGTCAAAATTAGGAACAAGTATTCGTTTCGACGAATCAATGACTTCTTCGATCAATTAAGAGGAGTAGCCTACGTCTCGAAGATTGACTTGAGGTAAGGGTACCATCAGTTATATATCAGGGAGCAGGATGTCCCCAAAACCATTTTTTATGCGATAATTTTCTTAAGAGTTCAGTCTTATGCCGTTTGGTCTAACCAATGCACTGAGAGTTTTTATTGATCTCATAAATTGAGTATTCTGGGATTTCTTCCATGAATTTGTCATTTTCTTCCTAGTAGACATCCTGGTTCTTTATAGGACAGAGGGAGACCCCAAAGATAATTTACGAATGGTTTTTAGACTCTGCGGGACCATAAGTTAAGTGCCATATTCGAGAAGTGTGGATTCTAGTTATGGGAGGTGAAGTTCTTGGGTCACATAGTCTCCGAGAGGGGGATTTTGATCGATTCGAGTAAGCTATCAGTGGTAAAGGAGTGGGGACATGCCATAACACTGACAGTGGTTCATAGTTTTTTGGGGTTAGCAGGTAATCTTCTGTTTATTATAGGGTTTTTAAAGATTGCAGGTCCCTTAATGAATATGACTCGTAAGGGAGTACCTTTTATATGGGATGAACACTGTGAATTATATTTTAATGAGCTAAAGGAAAAGTTGACTTCAGCACCACTACTCACATTACTTAGGGGAGGAGTGGAGTACTTTATTTTTATTGATGCGTCACTACAGGGACTTGGGGGAGTTCTACAGCAGCAGGAACATGCTATAGCTTGTACATATCATAATATTAAGAACCATGAGAAGAATTATGACAAGCACGACTTATAGTTTGCTTCACTAGCTTTTTCCTTGAGGATTCGGAGGCATTATTTATTAGGGAGATGTTTCATTTGTTCGCGTACCATAAGTCACTACAGTATCTTTTCTTGGAAAAAGGAGCCAAATATGAGGCAATGTGAATGGATTGAATTTGCTAAAGACTACTAGTTCGATATTCAGTATTATCCAAAAATGCTAATATGGTGGCAAATTCATTGAGTCGTAAGCCTACGGGGCAGTTGGCGACAATTTAGAGAGTGAATTTCTATGAACTTTGTCAAGAGGATGAGGTAGTCAGGGATTATATGGCAGTGATAACGATCACAACCGATATCATTTTGAGAGTTGTGAAGGCAAAGGAATATGATCCATCTTATTAGGGGAATAAGATATGGTTATTGGCAGACAGAATAGAGTCCTACTCAGTCAAATCTGAGGGTGACTTATGCTTTAATGGGAGGTTGATTGTCCTGGATGATGAGGACCTATGACAAGAAGTTATGGAGGAGTCACACAAGTCATGATTCTTTATTCATCCATGAAGGGACATAATGTACTAGAATATGAAGAGGTAATATTGGTGGGCCGATATAAAATATGACATAAGAGAGTTTGTCTCCAGGTGCACCACTTTTCAGATGGTGAATGTTAAGCATCGAAGAGTAGATGGAGTTTTACACCCTTTAGATATTCCTGTGTGAAAATGATAAAGTATATCGATGAACTTTATCATGAAGTTACATATGTCACAGAGGGTTCATGATTCCATCTAGGTTATTATGGACCATTTGACTAAGGTAGCTCATTTTTTACCCGTTCGGGTTGACTACACGATAGGGCAGTATGCCTAACTCTTCAGTAATGAGATAGTGAGACCATACGAACTATCGTTTAACATTATTTTGGACAGGGAATGGATATTTGTGTCCCACTTTTGGTAAAGTTTTTTGAAGAAGATGGAGATCGAATTGTGTTTGATCACTGTGTATCGCCCACAGATCAATGGTAAGATGGGGAGGGTGAATTAGATGCTGGAGGATATGCTTAGGATGTGTATTCTGGACTTTAAGGATAGTTAGGAGTAGTACCAACTGTTGGTGGATTTTGAATATAACAACTCGTACCAGTTCACTATTAGCATGAATCCTTTTGAGTCCTTATATGGGAGACCTTTTCGTTCCCCCTCATGTTTGTTAGAGGTGGGGGACAATATGTTTCTCGAGACAAATGTGATTCAGGATGCATCGTCAAAGATTGAGATGATAAGGATTCTTATTCGGGTAGCTAAGGACCGTTAGAAGTGTTATGTCGATGCGAAATAGAGGCACTTGGAGTTTAACATGGGTAATCAGGTTTCGTTACGGGTATCTCCCATAAATGGAATGATACGTTTAGGGATGAAAAGGAAGCTGGAACATATATATGTGGGGCCTTTTCCCGTCATTGAGAGGGTAGGATCGGTTGCTTAGAGGCTTGCATTACCAAAGGACTTATAGTGAATTCACGATGTTTTCCACGTGTCATCATTCAGGAGGTATATAAGGGATGATTTGGCTCACCGGCATATACCATTGTAGGAGATAGACTTGCAGACGAGCATTATGTATGAGGAGATACATATTGCCATTTTGGATCCTAGCGAGTGAAAGTTTCGGTCAAAATTGGTACGGTTGATACGTATACAGTGGGGAATCGTAATGCCACCAAATCAACTTAGGAGTGCGAGGATGATATGCGATAAAACTATCCAGAACTCTTCGTGGAGGGTATGTTTGAATTTTAAGGATGAAATTTTATTATTAGGTGGAGAATGTAATACCCCGTACTTTTGAGAGTATTTTATTTCCACGTGTTCATTAACTTATTAATTTATTGGGAAATTAAATTGGTTTTAATAAATATTAGTTAATGAGTTTAGGACTAATATTTACGACAAAAATTATCTACCTGTGTATAATAAGTAAATTGAAATGCGAATTATTATATTGTCACCAGAGAATTAAAATGAAGGATTTAAATAGTTTAAGGGCGACGTGTTGTGTACGAACCCATTTGGCCCGTTTATTGGGACGGTTGAAATTTCTAAGTTCGGTAACTCGAATAGTCTTTATGACTACATCGGTTATCTGGAATGGGTTTAAACAGTCCATAATAGGTACCCGAGGATAACTATTGGGTTGCTGTGGATTTTTAAACATAGAATGGCCCATATAGGGGTTGAGCCATCTATTTACCCTTACGGCTTCACCTAAATAAGAAAGTTAGGGTTTAATTAAGAGTTGTTTAGGGTTAGTGGGGTGGACACCGGCCTCATTTAACCTCTTATTAATAGGTATTAAGGGAAAGATCAAAAGAGAAGAAAAAAAAAAGAGAATAGAGAAAAGAAAGCTTGGAGAAGAGATGAAAAACCATCTCCGGAATCAATTCATCTGGAACATGTCAAGCTTTGGATTTAAATCCATCAAGGAAATTATTTACTTGCTTTAGATTTTCATTTTCTGCAGTTAATTTTTTCATTATTAATTAATTAATTAATCTGGTTATTAAGGAGGTAACCATGGAGAATAATCAAGAGGGTTTGATTTGTGTTGAACATATTAATGTGATTAAGATTTGATATGGAAAAAAAATGTGATTTAAATGTTGGAATGTGATTATGAAGATGATGAACATTCAGAGGTTGCTAGATTAATGAATTTTAAAGTTTGATTAATTCTGGATTGAATGAACTAAATTAATGATTGAGAATCCTTAGGACTTAATGTTGGATTGAGGTTTAAATCGGGGATAAAATACATATGGGATGATTATGTATTTTTTTAGGATCTTAATTTATGGTTTTGGTAGGCTTCGAACCTTCATTCGTGGGTTTGGGAGTTGAAAACCCGAGGTTGAGGACGAAGTGAAGCCCAACAAACTTAACCGGTTCATTGCGGGAGCAAACTAGTTTGCTAGAATGAACCGGTTCAGTTTTCCAATGAACTAGATCAGGTTTTTTTACTTTGTCCCAATTTTTGTTCTGCAGTGTTTTGACCCATTAGCGTTATATATATGGGTGTATGGGCTTCCGGGCTATATTGGGATTTCCTTGGAACATTATCAAGGCTTGGTGCGTGTGTTATGCCAACTAATGGTCGGAATCGAGTGAGATGATTCGGATTTTAAGTGACTGAAAACTTAAATGGAAATAGAGAAGTCGATTCAGACTTCAAGATTTGGTATACTAGTACGGTGTGGGATTTTTGTATGTAGTCAGTACTATATATACACACACACACACATATTTCGGGAGTATGTTTATGACTGTCTTCGTTCTTTTTGGTTACGTTTTGGGTTCAGTGGTGAAATTCTGACCCGGTGTCCCAATTATGGTAAGTGTTATAACTGTAGCTGATAGTACACGAGGGATGCATCCACGAGGTCCATGCTCTGTGGATGAGGTATATACATATATAGAGAACAACATATACATATGTCTAAACGATATAGTTGTGTGAATATCTATTTACAACATGTGTATAACTATGTAAATAATTATGATGAGATACTTAGTGAAGGTAGTGCATATTAGCTAATAGTGATTATTAGTGGGATAGTCCACGTTATCGATTATTATCCTAGTTAGATTGGGTAGCATGATTAGGATGAAAGAATGATTGTGTTAGGTGTGCACTGTAGATGAGAGGTGAGAAAAGGTCTCATGTGAGTACGATTGAAAAGTTAATTATAAAGGTAATACATTGAACCTTTACATTCAAAGCATTTAAATCCTTGCAAATATTTTTAAATGGTTTTTAGGGCTTTGACGTGCTAGGAAATATTTTTTTTTTTAAACCCCGGGTATTGAGCAGTAGGGACAATAGGGTTAGTGTTTTCATTATGTCGTTGCGTTCAGTAATTGTGGATGCTGCGACATTTTATCGTAGCGCCCTTAGTTCATTCTATCTAGATAGGATTCATTTTCTAGTATTTTCTTTTTTGGTGTGTTTCCCGTAGATGGATAGGACATTACATTTATGTCAGATACTTTCTTGTTATTTCTTAGTAGCTTATTACTTTGATATAATTTGTGGTAACCGATGGTTTATTCGGTTTACGTTATTTATATGATTATTCACTTCTCAGTTCTGTTGTCATTTTATTTGTGCAATTTATGTCAGTTGTATTTATATAGTTTCTACGATAGTGATGATAATAATGAAATCATATTTGATTCCCGTTTAATTTTTAAATGGCTTTATCGACCAGTATTAAAATAGGTGGGGTGTCACAGACAATGCATAAATCTATAAAATATACTTGATGAAAACATGATTTTGGTCTTATTGCTCTTAAACATAATAAATTTCCAGCCAAACTTTTATAAAGAGTTCCAATCATCCTTTCTCCCTCCATCTTCCTTTTCTAGTTTTTCAATTGAAATCAGTGTTGTTGCTGGCCTACATCTAAACATTCCAAACATCATAAGAATGTTTTTAACATACTTCTTTTGACAAATGAACACACCACCGTTTTTTTAATAAATTTCAATACCATGAAAATAATGTATCAACACCATGTCACTCATTCCATACTTCTTCATCATTTCATTCTTAAAATTTTTAATTATCTTTTAAATATTTCTAATAAAAATTAAATCTTCAACATAATGTGCAATAATAAGAATTTCAGATGTATATTTGGATTTGACATACAAGGTAGGCTCGTTGTTCCTTTTGTTGAATCCATTCTAAGTGAAATATCCATAAATATTATTATATCATGCTCATGGAGCTTCCTTTAGGCAATACAAAGCCTTCTGCAACTTATAAAACTTTTCTTCTTTTTCTGTGGTAACAAAACCCAAAGGTTATTCAACATAAACTTCTTCTTCCAACTTGACATTTAGGAAGGCCGATTTGACATCAAGTTGATATAATGACCAATATTTTTGATCCACCATAGCAATAATAGCTCCTATAATGTCAATATGCACAACTGGTTCAAAAGATTCATGAAAATCAAAATCGAATTGTTGGGAGTAGTCCCTTTGCCACTAATCTTGTTTTGTTTCATTACAGGAAATCGTCAGAATGATATCTAACCCTTCAAATTCAGTTTACCCCAACGATTTCTTTGTCTTTTGGCTTCCCAATAAGCTGTCATGTTGTGCTCTTCTTAATAACAATAATTTCTCCCTCCATCAGTTTTATCCAATCTTCTTCTTTTATGACATCTTCAAAACTTTATGGATCAATGCTAAAAAAGTTGCATCTATCATATACATCATTTAAATTCTTCATTTTATTTGAAGTTATGGGTGGTGACGATGAAGATGAACCTAAAGAACAATTTATGAATCTTCATTCTTGTCATTATTAACTGTCGATTTCTACTGCTCTTGCTCAAGAAGAATTATTTTCTTCTCTACTTTTCCTTCTACCCAGTTCTGAATAGCACAATCATCAAATAAGACATCGCGGGTTGTGATCACTTCATTTCTTTTTAAAATGAATATCATATAGCTCTTGGATTGAGAGTTATGGACCATAAATTTGAATTTCTCACTTGTTCCATCGAGCTCCCGCCACTTCTCTTTCAGAATTTGAGACTAATATAGACAAACAAAAAATTTTAGATGACACACTAATGGTTTTCCCCCGCCCCAGGATTAAATGGGAGCTTGATTCCAAATTGATTTTCCAGGACAACGATTTATCAGATATACATTTGTGTATACTGCTTCCACCCAAAAAACTTTAGGCAACCCTTTTAATGAATCACTCATTTTTCCATCTCCATCACAGCTTGATTTGTCCTTTCTGATACTCCATTTTTTGTGGGTTATAGCTAATCGTAAGCTATATTTCTACAACTCTATCTTCACAAAATTTATCAAATCCTTATAAGTATATTATTTCCCATCATCACTTAGGAAAACATTAAGGAAATGCCCACTTTATCTTTCAACAAATATTTTAAACTTCTTGAAAATTATAAAAAGTTCATATTTTCGCCTCATAAAATACCCATGTCATTCTTGTGAAATCATCGTTAAATAGTATGAAGTACTTAGTTATTTAATGAGAAAGATTAATCACTAGACCATATACGTCGGTGTGAACTATCTCGAGTACTTCCTTTACTCTCCATGAAGCTCCTTTTGGAAAAGTCTTTCGACGATGCTTCTCGAGAGAACAACCTTTACAAGAATCATTCTTTTCTTCTGTGAATGTGGGCAGTCCCTGAACCACATTCTTTTTCCAAGCACTGTGAGTCCATGAAAATTAAAATGACTAAGTCTTCTACGCCACAACTATGATTCGTCGAAAGATTTATTCTTCAAGATAAAATTTCCACCATACTTGACAATTAGTGGAATGCTAAGTTACTTCTCCATCTTTATCTTCTTCATAACATCTTTTCCTTACCCTTTATCAAATATAATGTACCATTTTCTTTAGAGTGGATTACATATCCATGTTCTTTAAGTTGTAAAACATTTACAAAATTTTGCGCTAAGTCTGGAAAACATGTAGAACATCATGAATATACATTGCTCATTTGATGGTTTGATCACTAATTGTGCCTTTTCTCTTTACATGGACCAACAGACCATTTACCATCTTCACTTTCTAGTTTATGGTCATATTCATGTTAACAAATACACTATCATTCGTCATGTGATGCTACAATCACTTAGAAGGAACAAAACATCGTTCTTTTTCTAAGAGGCGCTTTGACGTGCATAGAATAAATTTTTTTGACCTTATTTTTCTTCCACATAGATTTCTTATTCATTTTTCTGATATATATAATCCTTTTAAAATGACGAAATCCTCTTAGTTTGACATTGAGTCTTTCCTTTGAACCATATGTCTTTAGCCACGTGTCTACTTGTGTGCATATATTGCATCATTGAGACTGTACAAAATTATTGAATCTTAATTTGCATATGCTTCTTCCTCTTCCTCTTCCTCTTCCTCTTCCTCAGCCTCTTTCTTGTCTATCACCTCACGTAACCTCTCTGTTATCATGACTTTAAGATCCTCTTTCACCATTTTTGGGTTTAAAAACGAGTTTACATTAAAAAAACATTCTCCATAGATTTTTCAGAGCGTTGTAACAATCTTTTATTAGATAAATTTAAAGTCCCCAACAATTCTTGGACCGTCATCTTAGAAGTATCCTTATTTTGTTCAATAATAGCCACCAAAGAATTAAATTTTGAAGGTGGGCTATTTAAAAGTTTCTCAATAACTCTTTCGTACATTATTTTATCACCATGCCCCTTTATTTTGTTGATCAGTTATGTAACTCTCGTAGAGAACTCTTTTAGAGTTTCCTTCACCTTTATTTTCATATTTTACAACTCTTTCTTAAGATCTTGAAGTTTAACAGCACTTACTTGTATATTTCCTTGAATTTTTTCTTGAATAATGTCCCACGCTTCCTTGCCTTTGTTTTCTCCTATAATTCTTTAAAAAAAGGAGTATCCCAGGCCATGTGGAATGTGAAGGAGACCTTTACCATCCATCTTCCTTTAAGCTTTCAGTTGATCCTTTTGAGTATTTGACAATGTCATCATTAATTCGGGTTTGTCATACCCATTTTGGACCAAATCCCAAACATTTTAGGATATAAAGAGAGTCTTAATTTTGATACACCAAAAATCATAATTATCGCCTTCAAATAATAAAATTTAATCTTTTGAATATTCAAACCAAAATTGCTTGAGCTATGGTAATTTTTCTTCAAATCTTTCGCTCCTTAATTTTCTAATTTTTTGAACAAAATCTTCTTGAATTTCTTGGATACAAACTTCTTGTAATTTTTTAACGGAAACTTAATGAATTTTTGTACACCAACGTCTTAAATTTTTTGGACAACAACTTTTTGAATTTTTGACATAATTTTTTATAGAATCAGTCACTTTTGATCAACAACTCTTATACCATTTATGTTGGGTGTTTTGTAAAAAAAGGCTAGGCACGAAAGGTACACTTTGATAATATAAGAGAGTTGAGGTGAGAATGAGGAAATAAATTAAGAGGGGAATAAAATGCCAGTGAAACTTACGGATAAATCAAGGCTATTTCATAACATTCTCTTATCTCAAGAGATGATAGAGGTATCGTGGATAACATTCTCTTATCTCAAGAGATGATATCAAAGATCAACTCAAATAATGAAGGAAGCAATGTAGTTATGAAGATTGATATGCATAAAGCTTATGACAAGGTCTCTTCGCTATTCTTGATTAAAGTCATGAGGAAATTTGGCTTCAATGAGGTATGGCCAGATTTTATCGGCAGAATTATTTCTAATAATTTTTTTTTTAGTTATGATCAATGGGGATTCATGTGCCTTCTTCAATATTTTCAAGGTATTAAGGCAAGGAGATCCTTTATCTCCTGCCTTATTTTTCATATTTGATGAAGTTCTTAGCAGGAATCTAGATAAGGCTTTCAAATCCTCTAAAACTCCTAAATTTACACACCCAATCAATTGTACTATGGTCTCTCACCTTTCCTATGCACATGACTTAATTATATTCTCATCCGGGAGTATTAAAGCCATCAAATAAGCGAAGAAAGTGTTGAATAGGTACGTAGCAATTTTCTGGTCAAGATGTTAAAAAGTCAAAGAGTTCTATTTATTGCTCCAAGCTGATCATCAAGCCTAAATCGAAGGAAATATCTGAGATTATGCATTTTCCCATTAAAAACTTACATTTGTGTATTTGGGATGCCTTATTTTTATAGGAAGGACTAAATTCTCTACTTTTGAAGGATTAATTGCTAAGATTAGAAGTAAATTGGGTGGCTGGAAGGCAAAGATTCTCTCAGTGGGGGAAAGATTACCCTCATCAAGAATGTGCTCCAATATATACCTGTTAATACCGTAGCTACAATGCAATATCCAAAGAAAGTAGTAGCTATCATTAAAAAACTAATGGCTAATGTCTTATGGGGATCAAAGGAAGATAGAAACAAATTCCACTGGATTGCATGGAAGAACCTATGCTGCAAAATTGAGGAAGGTGGTGTTGGGTTTAAAGAATTAAAGGATATTATGGAAGATTTTAGTCTGAAATTATGGTGGAAGTCTAAAAAGAAAGATTCTCTTTCGGCTCAATTTATGCTTCAAAAATATTATAGGATTAATCATCCTATAGTAGCAAAGCCTTCAAGGGGATCTCATACCTGGAGAAGAATGGTTTCAAATAGAGAGATGGCTGAGAAAAACTGTAAACGGATCATTGGGAAGGGGATTATAAATGCCAAATGGGATAACTGGACAGGTATTGATTCTTTTGATTCAACAGGTATTTCACACTCTCTAATAATCTCTGAGCTACTAGATAGAAATGTAGAATGGGATAATAGCAAAATAAATAGTCTGATGCCTCCGAATTTTAATCTACATGTTCTAAAGTGGAGGTCATGGTGAATAATAATGGTGATAATCTAGTGTGGATGCCTTCTTATGATGGTTCAAACTAAGATCTGCATGGAATATTGTTAGAAAGGCAAAACTCATTCCTGGACTTCCACTTTCATTTGGAATAAGATGATTCCCTCTAAAATTTACTTTTTCCTAATTCAACTTCTGCGAGATTGCCTTCCAATGAACACAACTATCATTAGAATTGGTATCAGGTGCCCTTCAAAATGTGGTTGTTGCCTTAGCCCGAACGTAGAATCTGCAAAGCATCTGTTTTGTCATAATGATTTTTCTAGAGTCATTTGGAAGAATTTTTAGGATTTATATGGGATTAAGATCTTAAATAATTTGATCAGTGGTAGACTCATTGATTGGTGGACCAGTTCTAACAACTCGATGTGGGGTAAGCTATTAAAATTCATTCCTTCTTTTATGTTTTGGGGGATTTGGAAGTCTAGAAATAAATGGAAGTTTAAGAATTCTAAAGTTAAGGCAGATAGATCCATTATGGATATCCATTCTCTTTTAAAATTTCATCTTGATTTAAACCTCTACTCTAGGACGGTTTAACAATAAAAAATACAGTTGATCAGACTTATTCATTAGAGACCTCCTAAAGATAACTGGTTCAAGATTAATGTTGATGGAAGTTGTAAAGGTAATCCAGGGCCTATGGGAGGAGGAGGAGTTTTAAGAAATTCTAAAAGGAAGTTCATTTTAGATTTCTCTTGTAGCTTTGGTGTTGGTTGGAACATAATAGCAGATGCTTTATCAGTATTTGAAGCCATTAATTTTGTTATTCTTTTCTCAATGAAGGCCTAATTGTGGATTCAGATTCTTTAACTGTTACTAAAGTGCTGAATGAGCAGACGAAGTGCTCATGGAGTATAGTGCCTTTTATTGCCAAGATTAAAATCAAAACTCAGAATCGTAAGCTGCAATTCTGTCATATTCTTAGATAAGGTAATAAGTGTACGGATTTTTTGGTTAATCATGGAGTATCGTCTCAAAGTCATCTTACATCGTCCTCTTTAGATGACTTTCCTAAAGAGTTAAAATGTCTCATCAATTTAGATGCTTGGAGTCTCCCAAACTTTAGATTCTCATAGTTTTTTATGATTCTTGTAAAGGTGGATACTTATAAAGTTATCCATTTCTCTTGTAAGTTCTATTTGTTTTATTCCATAATTCAATAAATTAGTGGGGATTTGTCCCTATTATCCAAAAAAAAAAATACTTTTCTCACTTACATACATCACACTTAGATATATTTGATAAAATACATAGTAATGGGAGACAACACAACCATAAAACAAGAAACCTAAAATACAAAGACATTCTACAAAACATTAGTGGATATTATGGACCAAAATTTAAATAATAAAAAGAAAGTAAAATAACACAAAATATGAAGCATAAATCATGTCATGTTTATGTTAGACTTGTATCACATTATGTAACAACTTTCAATGATTTTTTTCTCCCCTAACATATTTTTAATATTATCAAGACTTATTAAATCACCTCATTTATCTTTTCAATTATATTAGTTATTCAATGGTTCTTGTTATTCTAAATATTTTATATGAATTTGAGGAACATAACAAGTCACAAAGTATGAAGTTTTTATTTGGTTGGGAATTTATTTACTACCATATGTACTAAAGAGCACAAATAACGCAGTTTATGAAATTTTATTTCAGAGAAGATTCATGAATCCTGTAAAATATCCTTTTGTCAATTGTGAAAGAGGCGTGAATTGTCTAATGTTATCATTATCGCCATTTCTTAGTCAAAATATACTTCTCTTGAAATTATACAAACATAAAAGGCAAAGTATTTTTAGTTAGAAATACATGAGCATAACTAACATATGCTCATATAAGGTAGTAGATATAATGCAATTGATGAGAAAGACTGAACTGGGGAGAGTACATCAATTATAACTTTGAATATATTCTAGAATAAGGTTTACCCCATGCATTGAATTGAGTACTTTATGATCGAGGATGCCAAATGTGTTGTATATTTTATAAAATGCCATCTTATTTGGTCAAACTTTAGAGTCAATTTTAATTAAGACACATATGTTAAAAGTGACGTGTATTAGTACCAATGTGTTCCTTGTAGCAAGGAGATAAATTTGGTATACTCACTTGTTGAAAATAGTGAAGTAATGAATGAAAAATTTGGACTTAAAGTGACCCATTTGAGTTTAAGCTAGATGGTGTAACATAGTTAAGTGGGTTTGTCCCACATCGAAAAAGTGGTAGAAAAACTTGGAGTTAATATACACAAGTTATGGGACTAAGGCTTGGATGCCTTGGGCTATCCCAACTCTTTGAAGGGGAGATGGACTACACTATGCATGTGTTGGGCTTGGCCCAAAAGCCCACGAGCACGCGCCGCCGTCGCCGTCCGTCCGGCCTGGTCCGGGTCGTGGATCGTGGATCGTGGGTCTTTCTTGAACAACTATTAATTTTTTTGGACAAATAGGATTGACCACTTATAAAAGGGACCTTATGCAGTCCATTTAAAAGATTAGAAAATCTACCTGAATTCCCTACTACTGTCCTTTTTCCCTTCCTACTGTTTGAGATAAATTCTCCATTGTTGGTTCGTGGGACTGTTGCACTGAAGTGCTTCTTGCAACAGTCATTGACCGTTTCATCCTGAGAGGCAGACGCCCATTGAACCTTCCGTCAGCACCGTAGCGGGGGCGTATTCTGTCTGAAGGAGAGATAGTTCAACTTTCGACTCAGTCAAAATTATACAAGTGATTATTTCAGTCACAAATTGTATGTTCTTCTTATCTCCCTTTACAGTTCTATTTTTTTTTTAAATTAATTTTAATTACTATTTATATTTATTTAGTGATATATATATATTCATTTTTCGTAATCCGGTAAACAAAAATCTTAAGAGAGAATAATATATATAATTTTTGTGTTTTCACTAAATAAATATATTTTTCTTAATTGAAATTAGATTGGAAACGTTTTACCTATTTTATTTACATACTAAAACGTGTTTACATTGAATATCCTTTTTCTAACAATTTTATTTTTTCAAACAATTTCTATACATTTCATAAATTGCTTTTGTGTTATTCAATATCAGAATAATGGCTACTAAATCCTCTGAAAATGTGATGTTTGTTCCTCAAAATGATGTGAAGGTTAGTATTCATAAAACTATTCCTACTCATTTAACTCATGGAGAAAAACCCGAAAAGTTTAATGGTACTGATTTCAAACGTTGGCAACAAAAGATGTTGTTCTATTTAACTACCATTAATCTTGCGAGGTTTATTAACGAAGATGCTCCTGTGGTTAATGAAAATGAAACGGATAAGACAACTTTGCTAGCTGTAGAAGCATGGAAACATTCAGATTTTATTTACAAAAACTATATCCTTAATGGATTGGACAATACAATTTATAATGTATATAGTCCAATCAAAACCGTTAAATTGTTATGGGAGTCTTTGGATAAAAAATATAAAACCGAGGATGCCGGCATGAAAAAATACGTGGTAGATAGATTTCTCGAGTATAAAATGGTTGATTCAAAGACTGTCATAAGCCAAGTCCAAGAGCTTCAATTAATTTTACATGAAATACTTGCTGAAAATATGGTCATAAGTGAAACATTTCAAGTTGCTACAGTAATTGAGAAATTACCTCCTTCTTGGAAGGATTTCAAAAATTATTTGAAGCATAAACGAAAAGAAATGGGACTTGAAGATTATATTGTCCGGTTAAGGATAGAAGAAGATAATCGTAAATCTGAAAAGAAAAATGGTAACCATGCTATGTCTACAAAAGAAAATATTGTTGAGGATGGACAAAAATTCAATAAAAAGAGGAAGCACAAAAATGAAGGCACAAGTCAACAAGGCGGTGCTAAGAAGTTCAAAGGAAAATGTTTTAATTGCAACAAAGAAGGTCATAGGGCCAAGGATTGTCGCAAGCCGAAAAAATAAGAGAACTTCAAGAAGAAAGCACCACAAGCCAACATGACCGAAGTTGATGCATTATCCAACGATGTTTCCAATATTTCTCTCTCCGCAGTTGTATTTGAAGTAAATTTGGTGGGTAATACCAAACAGTGGTGGGTTGATACCGGCGCTACACGCCATGTATGTTCCGATAAAAGTATGTTCACAACCTACCAGCCAATTGAAAATGGAGAACAATTATTCATGGGACACTCCTCCACCTCGAAGGTTGAAGGTAAAGGCAAAGTAGTGCTGAAAATGACTTCGGGGAAGCATCTCGCACTCAACGATATATTGCATGTGCCTGACATTAGAAAGAACCTTATTTTCGATTCCGTGCTAAGCAAGAAAGGATTTAAGCTAGTCTTTGTTGGAGACAAATTTGTACTAAGTAAAGATGGAATGTATGTAGGGAAAGGATATATGTGTGATGGCATGTTCAAATTGAACGTCATGACTGTTGTACCTAAAAGTAACGATGATAATAATAAAATGATATCTTCTGCTTATATGCTTGAGCCTATTAATATGTGGCATGGTAGACTTGGACATGTTAATTATAATACTTTAAGTAAATTAATTCACTTAGAATTAATTCCTAAATTTAGCATTGATACAAGTCACAAATGTGAAACATGTGTAGAAGCAAAATTAACAAAAACATCATTTCATTCAATTGAAAGGAATAGTGAACCTTTAGATTTAATTCAAACCGATATATGTGATTTAAAATTTGTTCAAACTAGAGGTGGGAAAAAGTACTTTATTACCTTTGTGGATGATTGCACTAGATATTGCTATGTCTATCTTTTAAGAAGAAAAGATGAAGCAATTGAAGCTTTTAAGCAATATAAGATAGAAGTTGAGAATCAACTTGGTAAAAAGATTAAAGAATTAAGAAGCGATAGAGGTGGTGAATATGAATATCCTTTTAAAGAAATATGTTTAGAAAATGGTATTATTCACCAAACTACCGCACCTTACTCTCCTCAATCAAATGGGATTGCGGAACGTAAAAACCGAACTTTAAAAGAAATGATGAATGCATTATTAATAAGTTCGGGATTACCCGAAAACATGTGGGGGGAAGCACTGCTTTAAGCTAATTACATTCTCAACAAATTGATTCATAAGAAAACAAATAATATACCCTATGAGTTGTGGAAAGGACGCAAGCCTTCCTACAAATACTTAAAAGTGTGGGAGTGTCTTGCAAAAGTACTAATTCCTGAACCTAAAAAGGTGAAAATTAGTCCAAAGACTATTGACTGCATATTCATTTGTTATGCACATAATAGTAGTGCATATCGGTTTCTTGTGCATAAGTCTGATATTCCTTAAATTTATGAAAATACAATGATAGAATCTAGGAATGCATCATTCTTTGAAAATATCTTTCCTTGTAAAAATACACAAGAAACAATTTCTAACAAAAGAATAGTTGAAGTTATAAATGGTGAACCTCAAAATATTATTGAGGAAGAACCTAGACGTAGCAAAAGAACTAGGATTTCAAAATCTTTCGGTCCAGATTTTCTAACATATATGTTAGAAAGTGAACCTCAAACGGTAAAAGAAGCTCTATCCACTCTGGAAGCCTCATATTGGAAAGAAGCTATCAATAGTGAAATTGAATCCATTTTTCAAAGTCATACTTGGGAATTGGTGGACCTACCACCAGGGACAAGACCGTTAGGGTGTAAATGGATATTCAAACGAAAAATGAAAGCTGATGGTACTATTAATAAATATAAGGCTAGACTTGTAGCTAAAGGATACAAGCAAAAAGAGGGAATAGATTATTTCGACACCTATTCACCTGTTACAAGAATTACATCCATTAGAATGTTGATTGCAATTGCATCAATACATAAATTGGAAATACACCAAATGGATGTTAAAACGGCATTTTTGAATGGTGAATTAGATGAAGAAATATATATGGAACAACCGGAAGGTTTTGGATCTCCTGGAAATGAAAGGAAAGTATGTAAACTTGTGAAGTCATTATATGGGTTGAAACAAGCACCTAAACAATGGCATGAAAAATTTGACAATGTCATGAAGTCAAATGGTTTCAAAATAAATGGGTGTGATAAATGTGTTTACATCAAAAGAACTCAAGCGGGACATGTGATTGTATGTCTATATGTAGATGATATGCTAATAATTGGTAATAATAATAATGTTATCAATTCTACTAAACAAATGTTGACTAGTAGATTTGAAATGAAGGACATGGGATTGGCTGATGTAATCCTAGGAATTAAAATTATTAGAACCCCTCAAGGAATTAGCTTATCTCAATAACATTACGTTGAAAAAATACTTCAAAAGTATAATAAATATGATCAAAGTCCAGTGAGAACACCTGTAGATCCAAGTCATCACCTCTTTAAAAATAAAGGTGAAAGTATATCTCAATTAGAGTATTCTCGTATTATTGGAAGTTTGATGTATTTATCAAACTGTACTCGTCTTGATATAGCATACTCAATTAGTAAGCTCGGTCGATATACGAGTAATCCTAGGAAAGATCATTGGAAAACCTTGATAAGAGTTCTTCGATATCTTCGATACTCTTTGGGGTATGGGTTGCACTACGAACGATATCCTGTTGTACTTTAAAGATATAGCGATGCAAATTGGATATCTGACTCAAATGATTCGAAATCCACAAGTGGATATGTATTTACCCTTGGAGGTATAGCCGTATCTTGGAAATCCTCAAAGCAAACATGTATTGCAAGATCCACGATGGAATCTTAATTTATTGCTTTAGATAAAGCTGGGGAAGAGGTCGAATGGCTTAGAAACTTCTTAGAGGATATTCCAATATGGTAAAAGCCCATGCCACCTATCATAATACATTGTGATAGTCAATCGGCAATTGCTAGGGCTGAAAATAATAACTATAACGGTAAATCACGACATATACGTCGTCGACACCAAACCGTTAGACAATTGCTCTCAAATGGAATTATTTCTGTTGACTATGTAAAGTCAAAGTAAAATATTGCGGATCCACTAACTAAAGGTATACCTGGAGAACAAGTTATAAGTTCATCACGTGGAATGGGCCTAAAGCCTGTAAAATTCTAAAGAGTCGTCTTAATGGAAACCCAACCTAAATGACTGGAGATCCCAAGAAATAGGTTCAAAGGGACAACCTAATTATGATGACTCAGTTTGCACTAAGAAGTATTACTTTAATTACTTCCTCCCATTCCGAAGATGAGTCAGTGCACAAACTGTCGCGTGTATAAGGATAAACTATGTTTTTAATGATTTCTATATCTTGAATGTATAGGTGAAGTGGGGTATTAGCAGGATACTCTTTATAGAAATCACCTATGTGAGTGAGAAGGGGCCGCTTCTATGAGAATAACGAAGGCTATTTCTCTAGCACACTCATGAAACCAGGAGGTGTCCAACGCCAAAATGGACACAACAATGAGAACCAATAAGGTTGGAAAAACATTGTGTGAATATTATTGTCTCAGTTTACACAAATGGTCGATCAATTCAAGACATCACGTTCATTGATTGGCTAATAAGCTCGATAGTATCTCACTAGGAAAGATTCAAAACCACGAGCTATCTTTTTCGATGCACTGTTTTTTCCTAGAACAACTCTCTGTTTGCATCTATATTCGTTTGATTCTTCCAAATTTCATTCATGTGGGGGATTGTTGTATATTTTATAAAATGCCATCTTATTTGGTCAAACTTTAGAGTCAATTTTAATTAAGACACATATGTTAAAAGTGACGTGTCTTAGTACCAATGTGTTCCTTGTAGCAAGGATATTAATTTGGTATACTCACTTGTTCAAAATAGTGAAGTAATGAATGAAAAATTTGGACTTAAAGTGACCCATTTGAGTTTAAGCTAGATGGTGTAACATAGTTAAGTGGGTTTGTCCCACATTGGAAAAGTGGTAGAAAAACATGGAGTTAATATACAGAAGTTATGGGACTAAGGCTTGGATGCCTTGGGCTATCCCAACTCTTTGAAGGGGAGATGGCCTACAATATGCTTGTGTTGGGCTCGGCCCAAAAGCCCACACGCGTGCCGCCGCCGCCGTCCGTCTGGCCTGGCCCGTGCCCATGCCCATGCCCGGGTCCGGGTAGTGGGTCGTGGGTCTTTCTTGAGCAACTATTAAATTTTTTGGACAAATTTTAATTGCCCTTTGGGCTTTAAAATTTATTTTCTGAACCAAAAAATATGAATTAATTACGGATTAATTATTTTTCGCATTAATTAATTACTTAAAAATACTGAATTATTTTTCGTTTTTAATTAATTAATTAAAATGTTAAGTTGCTTTATTAGAGAGATGCAACTGTTCAAACAGTCATGTCTGTTCTGGGAAAAGCCATGAGTTGCAGCCCTTCACCTTCCTACTGTTTGAGAGAAAATCTACCCGAATTTCCTACTACTATCCTTGTTCCCTTCCTACTGTTTGAGAGAAATTTGCCATTATTGGTTCGTGGGACTGTTGCACTAAAGTGCTTCTTGTAACAGTCGTTGACCGTTTCATCCTGGGAGGCAGACGCCCATTGAACCTTCCGTCAGCACCATAGCGGGGGCGTATTCTGTCTTAAGGGGAGATAGTTAAACTTTCGACTCGGTCAAAATTATACAAGTGATTGTTTCAGTCACAAACTGTATGTTCTTCTTATCTCCCTTTACATTTCTGTTTTTTTTAATTAATTTTCATTACTGTTTATATTTATTTAGTGATATATATATATATATTCATTTTTCGTAATCCGGTAAACAACACAATGTTTATAGGAAAATAAGGAGAAAGCATGTTTTGTAGAATAAATTCCACCAACAATGGAAGAATGTACCATTGGCAAGGTAGGCAACACATGGACACAACAAATACAACCATAACCTTTGAATTTTATTTTTTTTTGGTATGTAGGTACCCACAAAGACTTGAATATTTTTTAAAAATATATGTGTTCAATGAGATTATACACACCATGCCTCTCAATACATACTGTTGGAACTGGATAGTGGATGGTGTGTGTGTGTAAAGTATGAAAAGAGTTTGGAATAATGAGGTGGAAATATCATTGGGCATGTCCTTTTGATATCTTTAACACCCACTTTCTCCATTTTAAATATCAAATTTGTTTACATAATTATGACGCCCACTTGCGACCAAATATATGAAGGGAGTCAATGTTTGTTGTCAAGTGCACTTGAAAAATCTCTCTTTTAGATAATACACAAAATATTGGTTATCTCTTTTATATAGTTTTTCTTCACCTCAAAATGTTTTCTCATTAAATCCAATTTTTCATTCATAACTAAGAACGAATTAGCTGTGTCTATAAAAATAGTTTCTGGAAATATTTTTTGTTCCAAAAATATTTATTTCTCCAATTACAACACTACGACATTGAGAAATACATATGTTCCAAATGGGTGTTAGTATGTAATATAATTACTGTGCATAGTTATATGAGACACGGATGATTCTAGGTTTTGTTATCCTCGGGAAGGCGTGACTGTACAATACTTGCACATAGAGGGTAGAGCCACGAAACGTCCTAAAAAGAGTGACCTAGTTCGCGACTCAACGCAAGAATCATCTATGATATATTTTATAAACAGTTGAAGTAATATTATTTATTTTTATTATGTAGTAAATATTTGGATTCCATATCATGCACTTCATATTTGCGATAATTGAATGAGGTAACAATTTCATTTTTAATATCCAATTAAAATATATATCGCCATCAAACTATGAGGCATAATTTTTTAATTATAATATATAAATTGTTCCAACAATTTTAAATTTTTTATATCTATCATGGAGACCGAAAAAATAAATCTTAAGGGTTTATATGATTATTTTTGTGATGCCTAAAATGAAAAAAGGCCAACAAAGTTGTTGCCTCTAGAAATTATAACATTGAGCTTGTACTTATAAATAGCATAGTTTATCCCGAGACTTCTTAAATATTATATTTTACGAAGTAGACAAATCAATTTTGGTATTTTCGCCAATCCGAAATTGAACAATAATTTCGTGAGAAATTTGAATTTGAACAATAATGAACCCCTTCATGGAAAATATTTAAATAGGTCAATCCTATTTTTAAGTTAAGAATGTGAAATATTGTTTCACATAAGATGTTATTGTTAGAAATTGAATTGTATACCCTTTTCGACAATTCACTTAGATCCACCTGTGGTTAAGAAAATAAATAAAAATTTGTTATATGGAATCAAGTTAAAATTTAATATTTGAGTAAAAACCAAATTTAAATTTAATATTTGACAACAAATGAAAATTTGTTATATGAAAACAAATGAAAATTTATTATATGGAATCAAATGAAAATTTGATACTTAGAATCGAATGAATATTTGATATAAGGATTCGAAGGGTAAATAATTAAACTTTGCACCTTGCGCTATGTTTACTAGAAAATAAATTTGTTCGATTTTTTTTTGAAATGTTAATATGAAAGTATAATTGGTATTTTTCAATCCCGCTAAAGTGATCAATTATGAAAAAAATCTATAAAACTTTTATGATTTTTTTATGAATATTCTCTGGGTTTTTGGATGATATATATACTGAAATTTCATGAATTTTGGCATGCATATAGAGATTATGAAAATTGGGATTTAGAATTTCTTAAAAATGAGTTGAATATCTTTAATTATGATTTTTACAAATGTGATGCTTAATGTTGAATTTTTTGGATAGCTTGTAGTAAAATGTGTTTATCTTAACTCACACTTTATATTTTTGAGTGATTCTAATTTTGTATAAAAATAGATTCCAAGAGGATGAATTCTAAAAAATTTCATTAAGTGGTTTGGTCGTGGTGACATTTCAAACTTGAAATTTTTCCTTTTGAAAATTATTTTCGACAACTACATTTTGTTACAAAAATGTACCATGTATTATTCCCAACGGATTCAAAATATTTTGAAACAATTGTAAATTTCTTATTAATGAATTTATGAACTACTTACAAAAATTTGGACTCATTTTTATGGAAGATGAATTATCTTGAAATTGTATAAGGACTTACACTACATTTGAGTTTGCAAGCGCAACCTCTAGAATTTTATTTGAATAATTCTTCATATGGTTCACTTGTATGAGTTGGAAAAGGTATATAACTAAATTGTTTTCCACTATACTGAAATTAATTGGTGTGCTTCATGTCACTGTATAAATAATTTAGTTATCAAAAATTGTTTTGACCTTATGCTATGTGTTGGATAGAGTTTAAAACTCTAAGAAAAATATTTTACCTTGTGTATTTGTATATGAAATCAAATATGTTATGCTTTTAATAGATTGTTCGATGTATGTATGGATTTAGACATACAGAGCTCTAATATTAGGAGTAAAGATGTCATATGTCGGACTTTATATTGAGTAAATATAATTCGTATATCGAAATGATAATAATTGGAGGATTTTATCATAACTGATCTTGGTGCTAATACAATCTTTAATTTGGTAAATATATTGTAATGGAAAATTTTGGAATTTAGGTTTAAACTCTAATATGAAATATTATCTTATAGATTGTGAAAAATAATATATAAAAAAATCACATGTTTTATTTCCTTAAGAAAAAGATTATGTAATCTATATGTGACTGTCAAACCCTTGAAAATCTAAACTTATGACTAGAACAAATGAACATGTATTTTTTTGTTCAGATATACCTAAAATCATTAAACACCCATTAATTTAAGAAATAAGATAAATTCTTATTTAATACAAAAACTCTATGAGTTTAGATTCCATTTTATGAATATAAGAGATAGTGGGGGCACATTATATGTAGCTTCTCAATGTTATATCTAAAGAATAGTAGGGGCACTCAAGAGAGTACCAATAAACTTTATTTGAAGAACACTTAATAGAATCTAAAACTTTGGTGTTCAAGATAAATCTTAATTTTTGAGTTGTGAGTTAAAAATGAAATCTTACTTATGCCATTGAAATGGATTCCAAAAATCCTTCGAGAAGTCATGTCATAAATGATTGATTTAATCCCTAAGAATGAACTAGAAATTAGTTTATAATTGACCTATCTTATAACTTTAAGATATTAAGGTGTATACACAAATTTTAAAAGAATATTGAGACCATTATCATTTATGAATATAAGCTTTCTTTAATAGACAAGATTCATAATTAGTAATTGATATGCCCCAAGTGTAACCTCGGCCTAGAGACATCAACCTCGGCTGGTATTATGGCCGAGGTGGGGCATGTCTTGGACATGCGATATCACCCCTCGACCATATCAAGATCGGCCCAGGCTGACACTACCATGAGCCTCTCCAAGGGACGTCACAAGGATCGGAAGCACTCACGGATACCTTGGGATAGCAACCTCGTCCAGACGTAGGCCGAGCTCGCAGCAGCCTCGTCAAGCCACCAGTTTAATCTTGTCTCAGGCCTACCTTGCCCATTGTCTCGGCTAGGATTAGGCCGAGACCTCCATGGAATACTCGGACTGAACAGGTATCAAGGCTCACCAACCTCGACCTCTCCAAGGCCGAGGTCATACACCAGACGCAATAGCCAAGCACCTGCTGACATTTAGATAAGGACACGTGGACACAAATCATTTATAACAAGATTATTCCCCACACGTGGGGAGAATATTGCATCATCATTCTCTACATGTGACAGTGACAGATGGCACTCCCATATTGGTGAGGTAACCACACACATGCTCATTGAATGCATGGAGGGTACATTACACCACCTAGGTACTATATATAGAGGTCATCCTCTACCTTGCAAAGGGATCCCCGGATATTCAACCCTAGCTAAAACCATGTCTAGACACATAGTAAAGAGAGAAAGCTTGAGAGATTGTATCCATGGCCATTAGTGCCTTATTGTAGTGAGGTTATTCACACACACACAGTGGACGTAGGCCAATTGAGGCTGAACCACTCATATTCTGGTGCTCTCTCCCCTTCCCCTCATCTCATTCTCTTACCTTGCTACATAACTATGCTGCCATTATTGTTCTTAGATTGAGCTTGAAAACACCTTATCTGGTGGTGCTGATTCTGGCATCATCATTTTGGCGTCGTCTGTGGGAACGAGAAGCTATCTCTTCCTCTTTTCTGATCCACCTCACCGGAGACTTTGGTGGTGAACCAGGCCTCCCCCTAGCGCGAAGCTATTTCACCATTGAAAGAGGTCCTGTAAGGTACTAAGATCATCTGCTACTCAAGCTCTGTAGTGTTAACATATGGCACCAGACTTACCACCGCCTCTTACGCTGCCCGGGGGCGGGGGGCCTAGTTCCAGTCAGGCGCCCCCAGTCCGAAATAGCGGAGGTAGCTGCAGCCTTGAGATCTTTAGCTGCAACACAAGCATCCATGCAAGAGCAATTTGCACAGCTTAGCCAAAATATGATGAGGCCACCTGGAGTCTCACCGGACATGATCACTCCGTAAGTAATTCAGCCTCATCCTAACGCCAGGGGACCACCCCAGGCACCAATGAAGGACCAGCCTGCACCCCCGCGGAGAAGGGATGTTGCTGACCCCAGGCGCTTGCGCCTGGGGAGGCAGGGAAACCCTTGCCCAGAGGACAGGTATGATGATCTAGAGGCGGATGAAGCCCCGAAAGACTGTTGGGAGCCCTATGAGGTGTCAAATAACACTGTACGGCCTCTTAGGCAAAGTTAAGGTTGTGTCGGCCGAAGAGGTGAAGAGGCCCAATAAAGAGGGTCGGCCTTTGATAGGTTGAGTGGAGGGTCGGCCTTCGAGAGACTGGGCCCGATAAATGACCTAAGACAGAGATTGTCGAGGTCAAGGAGCACAGTAGGCTCACAGAGAGGGAACCAGCAGGGTCGGCCAGACCAAGGCCGACATTGTGAAAGAAAAAGTAGGGAAGAGGAAGAGGTCAACAGCCAACGTGTCTTAGCAGGGGAACCCTCGGTCCATCCCAGGGAGATGGCAGGGGATAACCTCGGCCAAGTCGATGGGAGAATACCATGGAATGATTCTATCCAACGCCTTGAGGAGAAGATAGGAGACCTCATTAAAAGCAGGGACCCATTACAAAGGGGTTACTCAGAGGGCTCCGCATTTGTGGCTAGGATAGTGGGGTTCCTAACCCCAGCTAAGTTTAAGCCTCCTACGGTGTCTCCCAAGTATGATGGCAGCACTAACCCTGTGCATCATATCGAGATGTATCAATCGGAAGCAGACATCTACTCGATACCCAATGAGATGAAGTGTAGAGCCTTCTTTGGGACCTTAACAGGGGTTGCCAGTTGTTTCACCTCCCTTCCGAAGAACTCAATTGAGAACTTCAAAGGCTTGGCTGAGCGATTCATCCACAACTTCTGCTTTGGGGTGAGGCCTCAAAAGAAGACTACCCACCTGTTGTATGTCAAGCAGGCCAAGGGTGAGAGCCTAAGAGACTACATAGCAAGATTCAACAAAGAAAAGTTTGAGGTCGAAGATTATGAAGAGAACATAGCCATGACCGCCCTTATAGGAGGTCTCCAGAAGGGGAAGCTATCATGGAAAATGGCGGAAGAGCCCCCTAGGTCTATAGCAGAGCTGCTAGCAACCGCAGGGAAAGTAATGAATACGGAAGAGGAAATGGCCGCCAAGTATGAGGATGAGAACCGCGGTGGCAGTGGAAAGTCCCAAAGCAAGAAAGTTGTGAAGAAGAGATCGGGTGATGACAAGTTCGCTCACTATACTCCTCTGACTGTGAGCTGTGAGCACATCCTCAATGAGATTAAGAATGACAGGGCTCTGAGATGGCCAGAGAAGCTAAAAGCCCCACCATATAAGAGGAACAAAAACCTATGGTGTGAGTTCCATCAAGATCATGTTCACGTCACAGATAGATTCTTCGCTTTGAAGGATGAGATTGAGAAGATGTTAAAATCTGGGAAATTGAGAAAATATGTAGACGGTAAGGCTCCTAAGAGTGGAAGAGATGACCATAAGAAAGGAGGAATGACAGATGCCGTGATAACGTCCCGGCCCGAAGAGACGATAATTCAGAAGGTGATGATGAAGATGATCCGGATCTCCCACCAAAGGATGATAACACCCCGGTGAAGAGGGTTGGTATCATCTCTTTCGGTGTTGGCACAATATGCAGAGGATTTGCAGGTGGTGGATCTGAAGTAGCTGATAGGAAGGCTCATGTAGTCGAGGCCAAATCAGTGGCCAAGCTTGAAGTTGTGAATCTAACGTCTTCTGATATAGTACAGAAGAGGAAGAAAGTAGACATGAACACCCTCGTAGTTGGGTTCTCCAGACTCGACTTCAGAGGTATCTTAGCCCCCCATGATGACCCTTTGGTTATAACGACAAGGGTGCATGGATATGAGGTGCAGAGGATCCTCGTGGATGGGGGGAGCTCGACAGATGTGATGTTTTGGCCTTGCTTCAAGAGCTTAGGCCTTAGTAGAGCAAGACTGGTCCCCTATCACCACCCCCTGATAGGCTTCAGTGGTGAAAAGGTTCACCCCTTGGGCATGTATGAGATGGACGTACGGATGGGTGACGAATGGCCTAAGAGGTTGACCAGGAGGATTAATTTCTTCGTGATGGACGAGAGTGTCTTCTCGGCCTATAACCTCATCATAGGAAGGGTGGCCCTTATGGAGTTCGAGGCTGTGCCGTCAACGGTCCATCAGATGCTAAAATTCCTGAATCCTTATGGAGTAGGGGAAGTGCAAGGTGACCAGACCACAGCGCGATAATGTTACTTCAACTCGGCCAAAGAGAGAGAATCCCATAAGAGGGCCACCACCACATATATCATTGATACTCTTGATCCAAGAGATGAAACAAAATTGAAGAAGGGAGAGGTCACGGAAGAGGTAAAACCATCCAGGTCGGCAAAGCCCTTAATCCGAAAATCAAGCAAGAGCTGATAAACTTCCTCAGGAAGAGGCAGAGTGTCTTCGCATGGAGTCATGCAGACATGCCTGGCATCAATCCTGAAGTGATAAGTCATAAGCTCAACGTAGCCAAAGATGCTAGGCCTATCAAGCAGAGATGAAGAGTCTACTCCAGGGAAAAATACAACGTCATCCGTGAAGAGGTGAAAAAGTTAGAAGAGGCTGAGTTTATAAGAGAAGTTACCTATCCAGAGTGTCTATCAAATGCGGTCATCGTGCCCAAGGCCAATGGGAAGTGGAGAATGTGTGTCGATTTCACTGACCTAAACAGATCTTGCCCAAAAGACAGCTACCCCTTACCTCGGATAGATCAGATCGTGGATGCTATAGCAGGACATGAGCTCATGAGCTTCATGGATGCGTATTCAGGCTATAAAAAAAAATTTATGGATGCCGAAGACTCAAAGAAGACAGCTTTCATTACCGACAAAGGGACGTACTGCTACAAAGTGATGCCCTTCGGTCTGAAAAATGCAGGGGAAACATACCAACGTCTTGTCAATAAGATGTTCGAAGAGAAAATAGGGAAGACCATGAAAGTGTATGTAGATGATATGCTAACAAAAATCTTGAAAGGTTTCACTCATGTAGCAGACCTTGAGAAGACCTTCGATGTGATGGACTCATACAAGATGAAACTCAACCCAGAGAAATGTGTCTTTCGAGTAGGAGCCAGGAAGTTCTTGGGATTCATCGTTAACCAGAGAGGGATCGAAGCGAACCCTGAAAAAATTAAGGCGTTGCTTGACATGAAGACTCCTAGGAGTATCAAGGATGTCCAAAGACTCACGGGGAGAGTGGATGTGCTTAACAGATTCGTCTCTAGGGCGACGTACAAGTGTCTCCCATTCTTTAAAGTTTTAAGAAAGGCCTTCCAATGGGGCGAAGAGTGTGAAAAAGCCTTCAACAAACTCAAGTCCTACTTAGGCTCTCCCTTATTGCTGTCTTGGCCCATCGCAGGAGAAAGGTTGTTTGTGTATCTGGCAGTCTCTAAATCAACCATCAGCGCGTCCATCATACGGGAAGAGGATGGGATCCAAAGGCCTGTATACTTCAATAGTAAGTCCCTTCAAGGGTCTGAGCAAAATTATCCCCGTATGGAAAAGTTGGCTTATTCCCTAATACATGCCTCAAGAAAAATAAAGCCTTACTTCCAAGCTCACTCCATGGTCATCCTCACTGACTCCCCACTAAGGCAGGTCATGCATAAACCTGAGAAGTCCGGGAGATTGATGACCTGGGCCATCAAATTAGGAGAATATGATCTTACCTACCAGCCTAGGACAGCCATCAAAGGGCAGGCCCTCGCGGACTTTATTATAGAATTCACCTGGGAAGAGGTCGAGACAGAGAAAGGCCTAGAGGACGTCGAAGAGACAAACCGTAGTGTCTTCCAAAATTCGGAAGAGACGGCACTAAACGTCTTCCGAGATCGGGAAGAGGTCATCTCAGGCAAAACCCGGAGCAAAATAGAAGAGAATGAAGAGGATCGATGCCTCTTCAAGTAAGGAGTTATGACAGAAGGGGTCTTTTCATCAGATACAGACGTTTGGAGCCTCTTCGTTGATGGCTCTTCCTGTTATAGTGGAAGAGGTGCGGGGTTAATACTCTCGGCTCCAGATGGCGCCAACATTGAATATGCCTTGAGATTCAACTTCCAGGCCTCAAACAATGAGTCCGAGTATGAGGCCATGATAGCGGGTCTCTCATTGGCAAAGACTCTTCGTGTAAGACGACTCCTACTCCACAGCGACTCAAGGTTAGTTGTAAATCAAGTGCTAGGAGTCTATGAGGCCAAGAATGAAAGGATGGCGAAGTACCTGGAAAGAGTTAGAAAGATATTGGAATATTTTAAAGAGGCAAAACTGAAGAGAGTGCCTCGACAAAGTAACAGCCACGCAGATGCATTGGCAAGGTTGGCTTTGGCAACGAAGATAGAGGTTAGAAGGACCGTTCCGATCGAGGTCTTAGGAAAGGAAACCATCGAGGAAGAAGAGTTATGTAACCCTTGTCACAATTTGAACCTAGGAGAGTCATGGATCGACCCGCTCGTCAGATACATAAAAGAGGGAGAGCTGCCTGAGTCCAAATTAGAGAGGAGAAAATTGAGACATAGAGCTGCCAAGTTCTCGATGATAGGAGACGTCTTGTACAAAAAGGGATTTCTATTGCCTCTCCTTAGGTGCGTGCATCCCACAGATGTTTCCAGGGTCTTACAGGAATTCCATGAGGGTTCTTGCTCTAGCCACATAGGGGGAAGGCCCTTGGCCAAGAGGATCATCACTCAGGGGTACTGGTGGCCTACCTTGTCCAAGGACGCTGCAGACTACATGAAGAAGTGCGACAAATGTCAAAGGTTCGCCACTATCCCTCTTCAACCCCATCAGCCTATGACGTCAATCTCTTCTCCATGGCCATTTGCGGTATGGGGAATTGACTTAGTGGGACCCTTGCCAAGACTTGTCAACAGCTATAGATTCTTGATAGTTGCCATTGACTACTTCTCAAAGTGGGTGGAGGTAGAGCCTATGAAAACAATCACAGAGAAGAAGACCTTCCAATTCATTTGGAGGAATATCATATGCAGATATGGCCTCCCAAACACTCTCATCTTGGACAATGGGACCTAGTTCAAGAACTCCTCTTTAGAAAAGTATTGCCTAAGAGTAGGAATAAAGCAATTCTTCCCATCTCCTGGTCGACCTCAGGAAAATGGCCAGACCGAGGTCACAAACAGAACTATCCTGGATGGGATCAAGAAGAGATTAGAGGATGCGAAGGAAAGATGGGCTGAAGAGGTCTACGCTGTGTTATGGGCCTACAGAACCACTTCAAGGACACCAACAGGTGAAACCCCGTTCATGTTGGCACATGGCTCAGAGGTCGTCATACTAACGGAGATAGGGCTCCCAACTCATAGGATTTAGACCTATGACCCTGACAATAATGGGGAAGGGAGGAGGCTAGACCTAGATCTTATCGAAGAAAGAAAAGAGGACGTAGAGGTCAGACAAGCAGCCTACCAGCAGAGGGCAGTGAAATTATACAACCAGAGGGTAAAGTCAAGACCCATTGCAGTAGGAGACCTAGTACTAAAGAAGACCCTACAGAAAGCCAATAAGCTTCACCCAAACTGGCATGACCCCTACAAAGTGACAGAAGAGGTTGTTCCTGGCACTTACAGGCTAGAAAACCTAGAAGGAGAACCTTTCACCAACCCATGGAATGCTGATCACCTAAAGAGATACTACATATGATGTTGCATAGAGTTTTATGTAAATGTACCATCTCATTATGAAGAGGTTATTAATAAAGATCAGTTCCCATGACAGTTCTTGCTTCATACTTAGATCAAAGATTAATTTATGGGGCCAACATCTTAGGTGATGACCTCAGCCCTTCATAACACCATTCAGTGGTGACGAGGTCTGAGGTTAAACACTTTAAATGAGATGACCTCAGACCCTTAATATCATTAATTTGGTGAGATTCATTAATGAGGATAACATCTTAGGTGATGACCTCAGCCCTTCATAACACCATTCAGTGGTGACGAGGTCTGAGGTCAGACACCATAATGAGGTGACCTCAGACCCATAACATCATTAATTTGGTGAGATTCATTAATGAGGATAACATCTTAGGTGATGACCTCAGCCCTTCATAACACCATTCAATGGTGACGAGGTCTGAGGTCAGACACTATAAATTAGATGACCTCAGACACATAACATCATTAATTTGTTGAAAATTTATTATGGGGATAACATCTTAGGTGATGGCCTCAACCCTTCATAACACCATTCAGTGGTGATGAGGTCTGAGGTCAGACACTATAAATTAGATGACCTCAGACACATAACATCATTAATTTGGTGAGATTCATTAATGAGGATAACATCTTAGGTGATGACCTCAGCCCTTCATAACACCATTCAGTGTTGACGAGGTCTGAGGTCAGACACTATAAATTAGATGACCTCAGACACATAACATCATTAATTTGGTGAAGATTTATTGTGGGGATATCATCTTAGGTGATGACCTCAGACCCTTGTAACATCACTCAGTGATGACAAGGTCTGAGCTCAGACAACATAATAGATGATCTCAGACCCTTAACATCATTAATTTGGTGAGATTAATTATGAGGATAACATCTTAGGTGATGACCCCAGCCCTTCATAACACCATTCAATGGTGACGAGGTCTAAGGTCAGACACTATAAATTAGATGACCTCAGACACATAACATCATTAATTTGTTGAAAATTTATTATGGGGATAACATCTTAGGTGATGGCCTTAACCCTTCATAACACCATTCAGTGGTGACGAGGTTTGAGGTCAGACACTATAAATTATATGACCTCATAAACATAACATCATTAATTTGGTGAGGATTTATTATGGGGATAACATCTTAGGTGATGACCTCAGACCCTCATAACACCATCCAGTGGTGACGAGGTCTGAGCTCAAGACCATTGGTTGAGTTTAAACAAGACCATTGCAAAAAGACAAGCTTAGAAAGAGGACTTCAGAGGTTAATGCTCAGATTACAAATTAATTTTTAGCAGACACCATAACAATGGAACTAAGAATGAAAAGCATCACATGACATTCAATGAAAAGAAAGTGAAGATGGTCCTCATCAGAGGTTGATATATATATTCAGAAATAATATGTTCAACGATTACAGAAATTTTAAGGGTTACAAACAATTATCAAAAAAATCATCTAAGGGTCTGAAGGGGGAACGTTGACATCCTCGTCTTGATTGGTCACCTCGGTCATATCATCACGATGGTCTGCCCTTCCAACCTCGGTGCACTCCAACGTGGCAGTCTCGGAAGGAGCGGCAGCCTCTTCCTCAACCTCTTGAAGAGATCAGCAAAGCTGAGACCAACGAAATCAGAGGCCTTCAAAGTGTCGGCCTCTCTCTCCCGAACATCTTCCCATTTAATAGTGGCTTTGATACCTCTTTCAAGGTATTAAAATCTGAAGCCCATAAACTCATCTGAGGCCTTGTAGTCAGCAGTTATCTTCTCAGAGGCGTCATCAAGGGCGGCCCTGACAGCTGAGTTTACTTTCTGTTGCAGAATGCCATCCTTAGCCTTCAGTGCAGCAGCATGATCCTTGTCGAGCTGGGAGATGTCCTTCTATAATCCCTTCACCTTCTTCTCAGAGTCCTTCAGCTCAGACTTGAGGCGCTCGATCTCTGCATTCAGAGTACTCTGGACTTTCTCGGTCTCTTGCCCCTTTTGGATGAGGGGCAACTTCCTCAGGGTCCAGTTGGACAAATGGTGCATGGCTGTCAAGCCCTGCACATTTAGTGATCATAAATAAGCTGAAGAAAAATCAGATGTTACACTTAGAAGAATTTCTGAAGAAGGATCAAATCATACTGGAACGGCTCTGTGAAGGCCGAACTCAACCAACAATGGGGTTTCTAGAGACCTGAAGAAGCGTTTATCAGCCTCGGTCATTACAGAACCGACGGTATCCAGGGCCTGAAGGCTGTGGCCGACTACACTGTCGGTTAACTTCAACTGATCCAGACGAGCCGATAGGGCGTCAGCTGAAGAGATGGGGATGGCAGCGTCGGCAGTCTTCTTCTTAGGCCTCTGATCCTCAGGGGCATGACCCCCAGGAGCCCTTTTCTTTGTGGCTGGGGGCTTAGAGGCAGAGGGAGCTGGTGGAGGAGCGTTAAGGCGGTCTTTCTTGGCGAGTCTCGTCATGCTTGGTGCATCCATCTCCCAAAGCTCGTCTGGAATATCCTTTGGTCGCTCTACAAAAAGTTAGTAGATCTGAGTTAGATAAGCAGATATGAGTAAACTCAAAGGTTAAACTTAAAAAACAAAAATGCTTACCAAGCTCGGCAAGGGGACTTCCACCTAGACCTGTCCTAGAGAGGTAGTGGGGAGTCATCAAGTGTTCGAACCTGACAAATAGACCATGTACCCCCTGATCTTGAAGGGCTTTCACCTTCTGGAGGTTTTGTAGACTTAGGCCAGGGTCAGCCCTAGCAGACATGGTGACCTTACCCCACCTCAGGGGCATCCTCTGCTCCAGATTAGACGAGGGAACACATGGGCCAAACTCCCATGGCCCTGAAGCAAAGAAGTATCGAGGATTTCAATTATGGTTGGAAGTCTGTGTCACCTGAAGCATTTTCTTCTCAGGCGTCTGAGCTACAAAATGGTAGTAGCTCGGATGATTTTTGGCCGAGGAAGGGACGTAGCAACCTACGAAGACCTGAATAGGAAGGTCTGAGTGGTGGACAACCTTTCATAACACTATGGCCCCTATTAGGACTCTCCAGGCATTAGGAGAAAGTTGAGAGGGGGCCAAATTAATATAAGGAAGGATGGACTTGATAATGGGGTGAATGGGCAGACGGAACCCCAACTTGAACATCTTCTCCTACAGGCAGATCTCGTCGTCTGGGCCATAATAAGCCCTCTCTTCCCTCAGAGGTCTCCTAAGTTTTATTGAGGGGCTGATAGAATACATATATCTGAAGCAGAGAAGGTCTACCTCAGTAATTATACTCTCGATCTCGGCCGCCTCAGAGACGTCGATATCGCTCTCAACCTCATCATCATCCAACTCAACGTCGGCCGGAGCATATGTTGATGGGTTACTCAGGAACCTCTGAGCGAACTCTGCCCCGCTGACAGCCGACAGAGGGATGGTGTCAAGTGGTGGTGGAATGGCCACACTCGACTCAAGAATCTCAACCTCTGAGGAAGACCCTGAGGTGCTTGAGTGATTATGGGACGAGGCTCGGCTAGAGACCTCGGCCTGATCAGGCCTAGGTGTGAAGTCCGTGGCCTCTTGAAAGGAATCGACATACATGGGGTCAGAGGTAGAAGATTCAGACTCAGACATAGGTATGGGATCAACAGGAACCTCTGTCTGATAAAAGTTCTCCAGGGGTCAGGATATATCACCTTCAGAGGTGGTGGAAATATGGGTCTAATGGGAAACTCTTGTGATTTACGAGCCTCCTCCTGTGCTCTTTCTATTTGCCTAATATTTTCTAAAGTCTTCTCTCTAAGAGAGGGGAACTCCTCAAGAAGCTGATATAAGGGTCTGAGCATCAGAGGACAACACTACACTTGGGGATTTTCCTAAACTCCAAAAATTACAAACAAGACTGGTTGATAAAGCAGAGGAATCTAAGGATCAAACCAAGAAATTTAAAGCAAACACAAGTAGCCGAAAAACTCAGAAACTCGTTGAAAAACTCAGAAACTCGTCGGAAAACTCTGAAACTCGCTGGAAAATGCAAACCAGAAGGAAAAAGCAAAGAAAATGAAGAGGAGAAGATACCTGGAAATGAAACGACAAGGGGAAGTGATGAAAATTCAGAAAAAAAACACCAACAAAGACCTCTGCAGTAGATTCTGGTTCGAAATGCCTTTTAGAGGGAGAAAGCGTTCGCAGAAGAGGTAAGTGAAGAAGAAAGAAGAAATGAGGGTTCAAAACCCTTAAATAAGTAAGCACGATTCCCAAGTCCTATCATTGCCTTGGGAGCCCCAAAGGGCGGCTGACAGCACACGCCTACCAAGCAAGCATGTTCCAGCATTGGATAAGTGTCAAGCAAGTATTGGCTTGTAACAGACAGGCCTCGGAGGTGTAGTAATCCCCTAGTCACTCGCTCTCACATATGACTAAGGGCTGGGGGGTGATTGATATGCCCCAAGTGTAACCTCGGCCTAGAGACATCAACCTCGGCCGGTATTATGGTCGAGGTGGGGCATGTCTTGGACACGCGATATCACCCCTTGGCCATATCAAGGTAGGCCCAGGCCGACACTACCATGAGGCTCTCCAAGGAACGTCACAAGGATCGGAAGCACTCTCAGATACCTTGGGATGGCAACCTCGGACAGACGTAGGCCGAGCTCACAGCAAGCCAGCAGCAAACTCGTCAAGTCACCAGTTCAATCTCGTCTCAGGCCGACCTTGCCCATTGTCTCGGCTAGGATTAGGCCGAGACCTCCATGGAATACTCGGAATGAACAGGTATCAAGGCTCACCAACCTCGGCCTCTCCAAGGCCGAGGTCATACACCAAACGCAATAGCCGAGCACCTGCTGACATTTAGATAAGGACACGTGGACACAAATCAGTTATAACAAGATTATTCCCCACACGTGGGGAGAATATTGCATCATCATTCTCTACATGTGACAGTGACAGATGGCACTCCCATATTGGTGAGGTAACCACACACATGCTCATTTCATGCATGGAGGGTACATTACACCACCTAGGTACTATATATAGAGGTCATCCTCTACCTTGCAAAGGGATCCCCAGATATTCAACCCTAGCTAAAACCCTATCTAGACACACAGTAGAGAGAGAAAGCTTGAGAGATTGTATCCATGGCCATTAGTGCCTTATTGTAGTGAGGTTATTCACACACACAGTGGACGTAGGCCAATTTAGGCTGAACCACTCATATTCTGGTGCTCTCTCCTCTTCCCCTCATCTCATTCTCTTACCTTGCTACATAACTATGCTGCCATTGTTGTTCTTAGATTGAGCTTGAAAACACCTTATGTGGTGGTGCTGATTCTGGCATCATCAGTAATATAACTTAGTTATAAATGTTGCAAGTTAAATTATTCTCATGAAAATGAATAAGCTTAATTTAATTTATTTATCATTAATATTATACATGATGTTGAGTTAAAATTAAAAGTATATAATATCATTTTTCGAATGGTTACCTAGGTAAGGCAACCTACTACATCAATTTGAAGTTGGGGAACTTATTAATATGGAAGGCACTAATAAATGACATGATATTTTGATCCTTTCAAATCATCAAATGGGAATAAATTAAGAATAGTATAAATCGTGTTTATCATTAAGAATGTTGAAATATGAATGCACTATTATTCATTATGCAAGAATGATTAGTTAGTATTTGGTTATGATATTTTATTGCTAAGAAAACCAAATTTACGCCAAGTCAAAGTGTTGGCAGAATGAGTTTTAATTAAACAAGAATATTACTTGTTAATATTAGAAGGAGAAATATGGATCATTAATAGATCTATTACCTTGAAATAGAAAAATATCTATTTAACAAATATATGCCAATTGTGAACCATCTTGTACTCCATATGGCCCAAGTGTAGGAACATTATTTTCAGTGTTAAGAAAGATGAATATGCCAGCATTTTAAATAATCTCAACTCAGCTATTAAATACAATTGACTTAAAACTATCTCATTTTTGGAGAACTATAAAGATTTTAAATGGAAAATGCATTCTTATGCTATCGAGAAAGGTTATGCATTTTGAAAAAAAAACATAAAACTAGAATTGAGTCTAAATCAAATAATGGATATGTGTTTAACCCATATTGTGATGTTGTTTTTTTGTAACTCCAAGAAATATTAATTATTGACACAATTAATAATGGAGTTTATGGGGATACCATTAGTTATGACTAGTGGGGAAATGAAAGGTTGAAAGAACTATTATCAGATACCATTTATGGGAGAGATTGATACCATTCATCTTATCCACAATAATATAACCATGGCTATTGTAAAATTTTAGAACTTTTATCGTAATGGAAAGAACAACAAATATGTCATCATCACAACACGGTTTGAGAATTTAAAACTTATGAGTTGTGAGTGTGGATTATGTTCGAATTGATGAGAACATAATTTGACTTATCATTTGATGAAAAGACTAGTGCAGGAGAATGTGTTTAAACACCTAGAAGGGATGGGACTAAGGTCCGTTGATATTTGAATCACTTGTGTTGGTAACTCAACATACGGACTGGAGATCCAAAGAAATATGTTCAAAGGGTAATAACAAGTCATAAGTGATATGGGTTGAATCATGTTAATTATTGGTTCTTAGAGACCATCCTTATGGAGTATGATATCCTGAAGTGAGTTATGGTTGAGTTAATCAAGATCTATAGCTCTATTATGGGTGGGGTACCTAGCTGCAGGAGTATCCTTGATAGACTCACATATGTGAATGTGGAAGTTTGGCCACGTTCTATGGTAATTTTTAGCAAATTCCCTAGAGCATTCACATACTGGGATACAAAAACATGACTGTAAAGTGCTGACTTGAGGACTACATCCAAATAGGGTTGCGTGTGGGATGTTTCCACAGATATTGTTCAAAACTACAATTTACTCTAGTATAATTTGAATCATTTTTACTACATAAAGGTTCAAGTCGGAAGACACCTTTACTTATGTACAATTCTAAGAATCATTATTGCTCAATAATTTTTCAAAATTTATAAGTGGAGGATTGTTGGAACTAGATGGTGGATGGTATGTGTGTAAAGTTTGAAAATATTTTGGAATAATTATGGGGCAATATAGCTGGCCATCTCCTTTTGATTGATTTAACCACCCACTTTCTCCATTTTAAATATCCAATTTCTCTACACAATTATGACTCCCACTTTCGACAAATATATAAAAGGAGTTAGAGTTGCTTGCGAGGTGCACTTGGAAAATCTCTCTCTCGGATAATACACAAAATATTGGTTATCTCTTTCATATATTGTTTCTTCACCTCAAAATATTTTCTCCCTACATCTAAATTTTCAAACATTACTGAAAAAGAATTGGCTATGTTTATAAAAATACTTTCTAGAAATATTTTTTCCCAAAAATATTTCTCTCCCCAATTAAAGGATTGTGACAGTACGCAATATATATGTTTCGAATGGGTGCTAGTATGTCATATAACTACAATTCATGATTATATGAGATAAAGCTGATTCTGAGCTTGTTTTATCATGGGGACATCGTGGTTGTACACTACTTGCACATAGAGGGTAGAGCCACAAAACATCTTAAAGAGAGTGACCTAGTCCGCAACTCAACCCAAGAATCGTCTACGATATATATTATAAACAATTGAGGTAATATTTTTTATTTTTATAATGGAGTAAATATTTGGAGTCCATAACATGCGATTCATATTTGCGATATATGTATGCGGTAACAATTTCATTTTGAGTAGTAGACTAAAATATATATTAATTTTATTTTTCGTGTTCTCCTTAAACTCTAGCATAATTTTTTAATTACAATATATAAATTGTTCCAACACATACACGATAAATGTCAATACATTTTGAATTCCAATGTATGCATAACAAAAGAACTTTTTTCATTTCCAAGAAATAATGCAAAGTATGTTCAAGTCATACAAGGGTTATTCAAGCTCGATTTTTCATTATGAATGGCTCAAAATATTTATTGTTCCCATTAAATTCGGTAAGAATTATGATGTCTTATATCATTTTTCATAAAAAAAAAAATATCAAAGTTGGACAAGACTGATATCTCAAAGACTTGTCTCCCTAACTTCTTAGTGCGTGAGTGAACCATTTGAATTGAAAAACAGTGATCATACAACATTGAAAACTAATAAAAAAAGACTTTAAATTGTGTTATCCCAGATATAACCGTCAAACATGAGTTGTTTAAGTATTTGTGAGATCTTTGTGCAAACATTTGGCATTTCAATAAATGGAATATCTAACGGTTTTACAATAAGTTGCACTTTTTTTTCGTTAATTTTTTCAGAACAGAAGTACAAAATGAGTCAATCAGGAACACTTTTAACACATAAACTTACTAATACAACATAAGATTACATGTATTTATCCCATTTAGAAACAATATCTTGGTCAATAAGGTAGTTATGATTACATCTTTTCAAAAGAAAGTGATTACGGGAGCTTTTGAATTTGTGCACGGTGATGAACTTGAGGAGAGTATTAAATACTTCATTCGTACCAAATTAATACTCCTACTCTTCTTTTGGGTCATCCAAAGTTAATAGTCACTTTTTTTAACTTAATCAACAGACTAAAATTCACGATAGTGAACAATGTTTGATCTTGACCATTACCGGACCAAATCCTTAAAAATTTCCATTTTCAAATAACGATTATTATTTTGAGACCGAGGTAGTAGAAAAAATAAAATTTTGAGTCACTAATGAACATGATATGGAATGTCATGGGAACACATGGGGCCAAATGGAATGCCACAAAGCAACCCTATTTCCATAACCTCATCAGGCAAGCTAGTTGGCCTTTTGCTAAACCATATAGTTTTTTTTGTTTGACCCTTTAATAGTTTGCCAAATGACTTGGACTTCCTTTTTGTACATATCTACTATTCAAAATTCATTTTTTTGTAAAGATGGAGTTAGTATGCCCACTCCATAAAAGTTGATAAGGGATAGATAGATAGATAGATGAAGAGATAAAATATTCTTCCCATTAAAATTTGTATATATATATATATCATATTGTTAGGAAATTAGGTGCTACTAAAGTCCACCAATATTTTTATTACGAGATTGGGATTTAATGGGTCAAGAAAATAATGCAAATTAATAATACACAACACTAGAATTTTACGTGGTTCACCAATTTAGTCTAAGTCGATGAGCGATTGCAGATCTTTCATTAAAGGGATAAAAATTATACAAGGTGTTTATAAACACTCATAGCACACAACCCATAACCCAATTACAACCAAGAAAACTACCCTCTCAATTTTTTCTTACTTTCTCTATCAAGATTTTGTTTAACTTAGAAATTATCTCTCAATTTTGTAATGCAAAACAAAGGGGCAGGGGGTCTTATGTATTGCCTCCCTATGGGTCATTTTTAGCCAAATTACAATTGGCTTTTCTCAATTAATTCAATAAAAAACTACACCTAAAATGATGTTTAATTTGTTTTTGTCCATAGTTCAATGGTCCCTTTGTTTTCTCTTTGGGCCATGCCCACCTCTCTTGACAATCTTCCACTTGAAGACATATTTCAATTTGTCTTCACACATGATTAATGCAACAACTCTTTCCCGTTCTTGTCATTCTTCAGGCCAACTGAAGTTGAGCATAACTTCAGTTTATCAATAGCCACCGTCTTTGTTAGAATATCCGCAGGACTCCTGCTACCATGAATCTTCTCACATATTAACACCTCGTCCTCTAATAGATCCCTCATAAAGTGATAATGAATTCCAATATTCTTTGTTCTAGAATAAAATATAGAGTTCTTCACTAGATGTATCACACCCTGAGTCTCACCCTATAAACAATTCTTATCCTACTTGAATGCCAGCTCAGTTAACAATCCCTCAATCCATATCATCTCTTTACTAGATTATTTCACTGCTACATACGAAACTTCTGCAGTGGATAATGAAACAATATTTTGTATATGTGACATTCAACTTACAGTTGTTGTCCCCATGGTAAACACATAATCGGTGGTGCTTCTTCATTGGTAAATGTTTCCTACAAAATCAGCATCTATGTAGCCTTGTACTTTCCATTATCCTTTACCAAAATATAAAAATTTATACGTGGTGCCTTGTAGGTAACTCAAGATCCACTTTAATGCTTCCTAGTGGGTCTTCCTAACTGTTAACAAATCCCACTCCATAGATAATGTTTGGTTTCGTATAAACCATTACATACATCAAACTTCCAATGGTTGAGGTATAAGGAACCTTATCCATGAAGTTTTTCTCATCCTCCATCTTGGGTGACGGGTCCTTGGATAGTCGAAAGTGACTAAATAATACCATTCTAATAGCTTTAGCATCACCCATGTTGAACCTCTACAAGACACGAGTGATATAGTCTTCTTGAGATAACTACAAAGTGGCATTTTTTCTTGTCTTTGTTGATCCTTGATATATCACGAATATTATAAGTTACTACACATTTTGGCTACGCATTCCAGTACAATTGTGTTCGTTAATTCTCGTATTTAAGATCATATAATTCATAACCTTTATTTTTGTTATACATATGATTTGAAAGGTTTATTTGAGCTTCTGTTGGTATTAGAATGTAAAACGGTGCAATTATTTACTTTTCGAGAAAGTTACAATGTATTATGTAATCTTTATGCTAGAACCTTTCATGGCATTTGTAGGCCTTCAAGATATTCTTGTGTAGCTGATGACGGGGCATCAATTCGATTCATAACGATCGTGTTATGAGCATTTTTTTAAAATTACTTTTATGTTTAAACTAACGGAGATATTGGTGCCAAAAATAGGACCGCGGTCGATCAAATTCAGACCCATTGTCGATCGACAATTTAGATTCTACCTTCGAATTCAAGCACTTGGCTGTCTCCTAGAATCACGGTCGACCAGTCCTAAACTCGCTGTCAATCGGGCCCTTCAGTTATCTGATTCTTATTTTAGTTTTGGTTTTGGTTTTTAGTTTTTGGTTTTTGGTTCTGAATCCACTTGCTATAAGTAACAAGTGGATTTTATTTGTAAAAGGAGGCTGTTTTCATCTTATTTAAAAAGGAAGATATACTTGGACAAGTTTTACTCTCTTTTCCCTACTAGGGTATATTACATTTATTGACTTCTCTCTCTTAATTTACGTTATTATAAGTCAATCAAACTTGGATTTTTTGTATTTTATAGACCATTAATACTCACTTGTTCATTAATATTGTTGTTTTTATTGAATCCTAGTGCTTATATGCAAATATTGCATATTTCATCCCTCGAACCTATGCATTTTAGTCCCCTCGGGTATCTTATTCCCTATATTTATGCTCGTTAACCAGACAACCTCAAATTTCTATGATAACATGCTTTTGCAGGGGTTAATTGATCTTTTATAGGTATTTGGATGCTAAGTGTGATGTTCGGACGCATTCCAGCTAATTTCCATATGCGATCGCACATTCAAGGGCATTTTGGTCAATTCATTGTTTGGTCACCTGATCTAACATTATCACAAAACTTGTAGCGCTCCTCGCAAGCATTGTGTGGTTGTAAATTGTGTGCAATTCCGAACCCTAACGAAGAAGTTGCAGCGATTTTAGCGCAAGAGAATTCCAAATCAGCCAAAACATGAGGAAGATTGATGCAGACCTACTTGATCGATCGATAGATCAAAGTGATTGATCGATCGATCCTTTAATTTTTAGCCTTCGATGGGAAGAAGAGGGCTCATATCTGAGTAATCGATCGATCGATCAAAGGGATCGATCGATCAATCCCCTGTTTTCTGTAAATATTTTCCCTTTTATTTTCTTTTTCCTTTTCTTTTCTAATTTAATTCCTACTTACTATATAAAGGATTTTTGTTGTAAATATCATAGAGAACCGATTTTCTGTTAGTTTAGGTTAGGGTTTGGGGGTTGAGAGCTATTTTCTTCTTTCTCTCTTGGTTAGACACCCATTAGGGTTTGTAAGTGGTACTTTCATCTTCCCTCTCCATTAATATAAGTTGTATTTCCATTATTTTTTCTTTGTAGTTAATTTACTTTCTTTCTAATTTGGTTTACATGCTTTATTTACATGCCTTCATTTAGTTGCTTTCTAGTTTAGATTTATTGCATTTATTTACCGCATTTTTAATATGCTTTCTAGCTAAATTAGTTTAGGTTGTGTCGGATTGAAATCATTTTGGGTTGATATGTTTCTTTCCTTTGGTGATGGAGTTTACAGGTCTATTTTGGGTGCGTTGTCCTAGTTATTATACCTAGGGGATTTGACGGGGCATATCATGTATGCTCCGTACTTACGACCTTGCGTGCGTAATTTCCAGGGTATTTGTTGACACCAAAATCATATTAGACTTTTATGCGAATTTAAGGGTGTGATAACTCTTGATTTAATTAACTATCAAAACGAGACGCATTTGTAATAACTCATCGACCCATGTAACCATTTTATACTAATTAACTATGGTGAGGGATATTCAACGCAACCTATAGTTTTTACTCTCTTTATTAGTCTAGATTTATTTTCCCTCGCCTAGATTAATCATTTTCCTTTTTTCATCTTTTCCTTTTTGTTCATATGTATCTCTTACACTTTTATTTAGGAGTATTAAACCAATTAAATTCTAGCAACTCGTCTCTTTGGATTTTTGATACCCGACTTACCGCTACACTTGTATCGCAAGTGCAGTCGTAATTCAAGTTTTTGTATTGAGGCGGTGAACATAAAACAACGAACGGTGTTTGACACGAGCCACTTTTCACCCTTAATCACCTAGTATTAAATGGCTTCCGCCTCCTAATTAATTCTACTTTATGTGTATGTATTGTAAATGTTATGAGTAGTGAATTTCCTTAGCCTAGGATCATAAACCACCTTGAATAATTTCACTTCTTGATAGGTTATGTGCTTGAATCCGATAAATTGGTGTATATGTTGATATTAGAATTTCCTAGGATTCTTAGTTCTCTTATCATGTAAGACTTTTATTTAAGACTCTACTCCAACATCAACGCATTTGTCTGATAACATGTTGAAACCTTTTGTATTATTCGATTCAAACCTTTCATGCGGTATTATCAAAAACAATATCTTATCCCTAGTTAATTGTGATTCAATTGTAAGAACCATTTAGTTTACTATTGTCTGAGGTGGTGGAATGATCCTCAACATTTTTTTTTCAAATTCGGTGTATCATATGTAGTATAAATCTCCCTTAGATCAATAGTTTTTAAATAAGTGTACCAGTAATTGTGGTTCATCTTGGTTCGTTACATCTTTTGAAACCGAAATTATCTTTTCCTTTATTTTTATCTCTCTTTCATTAACTTTTAACTAAAAGAATATTTACATTATTTCATACAATTCCCTATAAAAATTGACTGCAGTCTTACCAGATTTATACTACACTCGCGTCTAATACAATTGTGTCTGTTAATTCTCATATTTAATCTCATAGAATGTATTAACTTTGTTTTCATTATATATATTCTTTGAAAAGTTTATTTGAGCTTTTGTAGGTATTTGATTGCTAAATGGTGTAATTGTGCGCTTTTGGGAAGTTCCAACATATTATTCAACTTCGGAGGGAATTTATTCATTTATATGTACGATCTTCGGGTCCAAACCCTTCATAAAAGTTGTAGCTCTCTGAGTTATCTTCACGTCTCCACTAATGATGCATTAATATGGTTTCTAATGATAGAGTTATTACTATTTTCTTAAGTACTTTTTTGTTTGAACTAAATGAGATATTTATGCCAAAAACAAGAATGTAGAGGACCAACTTCAAACCCACAGTCGATTAAAAAATTTAATTTTCGTTCGAATGCAAGAAGTAGGTTGTCTCCCATAACCGTGATCAACTGGTCCTACATCCACAATCGACTGTGCCCTTTAGTTATCTAATTATATTTTTGTTTTGGGTTTTTGGCTTTGAATCCATTTACTATAAGTAGCAAGTGGATTTTATCTGTAAAAGGAGGGTTTTTTCATCATGTTTAGAAAGTAAGATAAAATTGGACAAGGTTTTCTCTCTTCTCTCTCCTAGAGTTTATTAAATTATTTTACTTCTCTATCTCCCTTTCCTTGATTGTAAGTTAATCAAACTTACCTTCATTGTATTTTCTGGACCGTTAATACTCTATTGTTCATTAATATAGTTGTTTTGTATTGATATTTAGATTTTAATGTCTTTCCCCTCTTAACCAATCATACTTTGTCTGTATGTATTTTTATTGTTGTGAGTAGCTAATTTCCTTAGGTTGGGATTATAAACCCACCTTGGATGATTTCAATTCTTTATAGTTTGGTGTTTGAAGACAACAATGGGTTGTATGTATTAATATTGGAGTTTTCTAGGATTCTAACTTCTTTTATCTTGTAAGAGTTCAATTTAAGACTTTACTCCAACATCAACAAATTTATCTGATAACATGTTAAAACCTTCATTTCGTATTGTTCGGTTGACGCCTTTCATGTCGAATTATTGAGAACTATATTCTATTCCCATTTGATTTTGATTGAATTATAAGAACCATTAAGGTTGTGATATTTCGAGGTAGGGGAATGCTCCTCGACCTTTTGTTAAATTGAGTTTATCATCCGTAGTATAAATCTTGCTTACTTCAATAGTCTTTAGATAAGTGTACCTTTAAATTTGATTCACATTGGTTTGTTACATCTTTCAAAACCCAAATCATATTTCCCTTTATATTTATCTCTTTTTTATTAACTTTAACTAAAATAATTTATGGGTTTCTTCATATAATTCCTTATGAAAATCGACTCCAGTCTTACTGGGTTTATACTACACTCGCGATTAGCGTGCACTTGCGCTATACAATATTTTAGGCGAGTCAAGTTATTGGCACCATTGTCGAGTAACTATTAGTAAAATTTATATTAATTTATTTTTTTTGTGGATAAGCCCTATTAAATTTATTGTTTGAGCTAGTGTTGTTTTAATGTTTAGGTTCTTTATCCATATGAGCAACAACTCAGACCAAGGTTTGACGGGGAATACTTATCACATAGTTCTTCTTCAGGCTCGAAATATCCATCCATAATTCTAAGACTTCATTGAGGCATCGATATATGCTTAATACAACACATTCTCTGACATATTTGTTTCTGTATCATATTTTCCTAGCGCACTCCCTTGGTCCAATCCTTAGAACCTAAAATTTAGTACAATCTTATATGTTAAGTTTTTGGTGACTACCTCCTCCCGGGGTCAGTCATTTCTCCTAAATGCATCATGTTCCCCTTTAATCACAATACTTTCCACTTCTGAAATGGCATGGTTAATCTATTGCCTTCCTTTCATTGAATTGACAATGAAAAGCCATATCAGCACATAGGAGACTTCGAAGACATGTGCAGTACATTTTTAGACCAAAATTCCAAACCCGATCTTGTGTGACTTAAGCATTTTTCTTTCTCCATTAAAGATAAAGTTAAGGATTGGGTAATGACTCTTCTCACCAATTTTATTAGGAATTGGCAACAACTTTAAGAACTATTTTTAAAAGATTTTTTCCCACACATAAGACGAATGTGCCCATGAAGCAAACTTAAAATTTTGAACAATATGATCATGATATATTCTACAAGTATTAGGAACGTCTCAACTCCTTGAAGTGGTCATGCCCTCCCCGTAACTTCCACCAAATGCAATTGATTTCTATTTTTCATGGTGTGCTAAACCCCTTGATAAAATAATTATTAGAAATGATGTGACAAGGTAGCTTACTTGACTTAAGTGTTGAGGATTTTAACGCCCATTTTGAGTTTGTTGTAAAGACGTCTCGGGGTTGCGATACGACAATTTTTTTTTATCACACTTGTCATAAAAACACCACTCCTCGAGGGCAAACCCAAGGTATATATATCCTATAGGAGAATAATGATGCGCAAACCAAGTAAGACCAATTGTGTTATAGGATCTATGCTTTGAAAATTGTACAACAATACTCTCACACGGAAAGTTGTTCAAACATTTTCCGTTGTGGATGAGGTTATGTGCATCATATATGACCTCATTGTACATCAAACGAAGAAGCATCCCACACTTCCTAGTATCAAGAGCCAATCACAAGAGCAATCAAAAGCTTTTGGGGTGCATAAAAAGCAATATCCAAATACTTGCTACGATCCCAATAATCCCCCATATAATCCAAGTTTGAGGACGACACACCCTCTCTTGAGCTAAAATGACAAAAATCCATCATCTGAAGGCCCATTTCCACCTACACCCTCCTAATATCAACAACCACCTCTTTAATATCATCTGTCGTAATATCCCCCGGTGGTACCTCCTCCTTCTACCACATATTTCCTTCTCAAAGAAGGTTAAACGAGGAGAAATACGCCACTATCATGATGGTTTCCCAACTTAATCAATCCATTTCTCAAATGGCATGCACTATGCAAGAGATGTAAACATCTCTTGCCCAATTGGTCCAAAATTCCCAAGGGGTAACGAGACCACTCTTATCAGGGAAAACTCAACCCAATCCTAAGGGCCAAATAGGTGTTGAGGGTTACAATTTGAGCACATCACAGACTGAGCGTGCGAAGGGTATCACCACCCATAGTAGTGGCAAACCGATTTTTAACAACATTGTGAGGCCTTAGTTGGAATAACCCATTCCAAATCCTTCCAAAGGAAAAGCCATTTCTCCAAAGGATATGCAACCGCGCATTCCCGTTACTATAGATGATGACATCCCCAAAGAGGGAGATGAGCCTATAGTTTAGAAGGACACCATTTATTCCATTTAGGCCCCTTTTCCACCAAAGCTCAAAGAAAATGCTACTAAGGCATACAAGGAGGGTTTTCAAAAACTATTAAAACAATTAAATGTAAATATTCCACTCCTTAAAGATGTTGAGCATGTGATAAAGTATGAAAAGTTCATGAATAACTTGTCAAAAGTAAAATGGAGACAAAATCTACTAAAAAAAGGCGCACATAGCAGTGCAAGCAAGTGAAAACATAACCAATGATCTCTCCCTAAAGTTCATGGACTGGGGGTTCCCTACCATTTCCTACATAATTGGGGATTTTAGAATAAATCATGCCCTCCTTAATTTGGGAGCAAGTGTGAACTCGCATCCTTATTTCTTATATTTTGACTTGAATCTCAACGAGATCAAAGCGACCCCGTTCACTTTACAATTGGTCGATCGTTTGACTAAGGTACCACGAAGAGATTTAGAGAAAGCAATTGTTCAAGTTTATTCTTTTTTACTTTCCAATAAATTTCATTATCTTAGACACCCAACTGGTACCAAAAGGGAGTGCTCAAATTCTAATAATTTTCGGTCGATCGTCCCTTTATACCATTAATGAAAACATTAATTGTAGGAACAGGGTGATGAAATTATATTTTAGTAATATAATGGTAGAGGTTAACCTATTCATCCTCCTTAAGAAAACCAAAAGTTACGACGAAAGTGAGGATGAGGTTGAAGCAATGGCTTGCATTGGCACTCTGGTCCAAAAATATTTTGATAAATCTCATTTTCGAGATCCATTAGAGGTTTGTATTGCAAACTCCTTGGATAGATATTTTTTAATCAATGATAATGGCTATGATGATGACCATAATGCAAATTTCTATTCCCTTAATGGGAAATAATTGGACATGTGGAATTTCCCTTGAGTACTTTTAGGAGGTGAAGGAGGGTAGTGGGAGTGGTAACATAGTGGGGGATGGTGAAAGAGATCCCACAAATGATGAAAGTGAGGGGGTTATGAAAGACTTGATGTGGATCTCCAACTTTGAGAAATCACCCCCACGTGACTCTTTTCCCTGAACACCGAATGTTTCAATGCCCAATCTTAAGCTCAAAACATTACCAAAGGAGCTTAAGTATGTTTTCCTAATGAGAAAACCTTTCATGTGATTATAGAGAAAAACCTTAACAACTGTCAAGAGGAGGCCTTGTTAGAGGTGTTGAGGAAACATAAAAGTGATATAGGATGGTGCATATCCAACTTGTGGTTGATCCAAACACAAATTATACCGAACGAGTTGGATGTCACAGTTATTGAGAATGAGGATAGTAACCTTTTACACTCTCACTTTCCAATCGTCTACCGTGTTTGCATCGACTATCAAAAGCCTAATGCAGTCACAAGGAAATAGCATTTTCCTTTACCTTCCCTTACCCAAATTATTGAAAGGGTATCCTGGAACAAGTATTACTAATTTCTTAATGGCTATTCAAGGTAAAATAAAATTAAAATAGCCCCCAAAGAACATGAAAAGATCACATTCACGTGTTTATATGACACTTTTTCCTTATGGAGAATTTTTTTAGGCTTTGCAATGCACCAATAACTTTTCAACAATGCATACTTAGAATCTTTAGTGACATGGTCGAAGACATTGTTGAGTTTTTCATGGATGATTTCGGTGTCTTTGGTATTTATTATGAGGGATTCCTAGCCAACCTTGAAAAGGTGCTAGATTGGTGCATTGAGAAAAACCTCATTCACAACTTAAAGAAGTGTCACTCTATAGTGACACAAGGGATCATCCCGGGTCATATTGTCCCCAATGATTGTATTCGATTTGATATGGCTAGGACTGATGTTATTTATAATCTTCCTACTCCTACAAAACCTCACAGATGTGAGGTATTTTTTTGTCAAGTAGATTTTTACCAACATTTAATTAAGGATATTAACTTCATCGCTCTCCTAATATGCGGTATTCTTACTAAATACGCTCCATTTATGTGGAGTGAGGCCAAGAATAGTTTGGTAAGTTGAATGTCTTGTCGACTATCGCCTATTGCCGCCATAATGCAATTCATCGGTTGGACCCTTCCATTTGAGCTCATGTGCGATGCAAGTGACTATGCCGCAGGAGCGGTGCTTGGTCAATGGAGGGACAAAAAACCTCACGTGATATCGTATACTAGCCACACGCTTGATAACGCTAATATAAACTACTCCACAAGTGACAAGGAATTATTAGCCATAGTATTCACGTTAGATAAATTTTGGGCTTAGTTAGTAGGATCGCCCATAGTTTTCTTCACCAACCATATCATTCTTACGTACCTTCTTTCTAATAAGGATGCTAAGAGTAGACTTATACGGATGTTGCTTCTCCTACAAGAGTTTTACCTCTCAATCAAAGATAAAAAAAAGGGTGAAAAATGTAGTCGCGAATCCTTTATCCCGAATTACGTCGATCACGATAATATAAATCATATCCATATCCATATCCGTGAGTGTTTCCATGATGAGCAACTCGTGGTCATTTCAACTTTTCCATGGTTTGTCGATGTTGCGAACTTCCTTATTAAAAGATTTTTAAGTTTGTCCCAATCATTCTTCTTTTGATGACCCATACATGTTTAAACATTGTTCAGACCAAATATTTCTCGAATGTGTCCCAAACAATGAGATCCCTAGTATCTTGTCTTTTTTCCAAAATGAAGGGTGTGTAGGACACGTTTCTTGCCAAAAGGCCTCATTCAAAGTTCTATAGTACAGTTTTTATTGGCCTACAATTTTCAAAGATGAGCAAGATCTCTATAAGACTAGTGTCCATTGCCAATATCTTAGGAATGTCACTAAAATGAACATGATGACTTTTTCCCTTAATCTAGTAATCGAAGTTTTTGAATGTTGGGGAATATATTTCATGGATCGTTCCCCTAAATCAAATCGGTTTGAATGCATTTTAGTCGTTGTCAACTATGTATTGAAATAAGTAGGAGCCAGGCCTAGTAGGAATAACAGTGCGAAAGTGGTGTTGAAATTCCTAAAAGATAACATCTTGGCTCAATTTGACACACTAAAAGAAATTATTAGCAACTAAGGCTTTCATTTCTGCAATGAAATTTTTGTCGCCTTGATGTCTCAATATAGTGTCACCCATAAGGTCTCCACCACAAATCACCCATAAATAAACAACCAAGCAGAATTGGCCAATAGGGAGATAAAATGGATTCTCAAAAATACTATAAACCCCTTGACCAGGGATTGGTCATATAGGCTAACCGACATGCTTTGGGCATACTGGACGGGCTATAATACACATCTTGGGATGTTTACTTACTAGGTGGTATTTGGGAAAGCATGTCATTTTCTGCTAAAGCTTGAGCACCGAGAGTATTAGGATATCAAAAATCTTAATTTTAACATTACCGAAGTTGGAGACCATTTCAAGTTGGAACTCAATGCGCTAAAAGACTTGAGGAATAATCTACATGAGAACTCTCATATAATTAGGTCCAAAACCAAGGGCTTTCTTGATAAAAGGATAGTGCAAAAGTAGTTTGAGGTGGGAAAAAAGTTCTACTTTATGATTCTTGGCTCCACCTTTTTCTCGAGAAATTACAATCCCGGTGGAACATGATATTCATAGTACAAAAGAACTATGATCACGATGCGATAGAGATAGTGAATCTAAGGACCAAAACCTTATTTAAGGTGAATGGGAAAAGGCTTAGGCCTTACCTTGAGTCATTCAACCCTGAGCTTGTTGAGATCCCTCTCGAGGACCCTCCCGTGGGACTCTCATTAGGCATCGCATAGTAGCAGTCATTCAATTTTTTGATTGCCTCTTTCTTCCAAATCCTCGGCAATCATGTGTTCTTTAAGACATAGTATATGTACATATGCAAACCTTCCCATGGTTACTTAGTCCATCCCATCCCCCACCACTGACATCCTAGAAAGGTCCCTAGTGTCCTATATAGCAAAGATGGGCAAAAGAAGAGTCATTGTCGATCGATTCTAGTCCTGAGGTCGACCAAGTATTTCATTTATGCCTTCCAATCTGGGAAGTATGCATACTAAGGTTTGAGCGGTCGATCTGTCCCCCCACATGGTCGATTGGTGTATCATTTCAATTGACACCTCCAGCTGATTAAGGCTTAATTTATAACCGTGGTTGACAAATCCTAACATGCGGTTGACTGGTGTGTTAGCTCATTGCACATTGCCAACACCCATAGGTTTAATTTTAAATGACGCTCGACCGATCCTAAACTCGTGGTTGACCGGTCGCTTTAGTTAAATCGAGGTTGGAGCTTTTATCGTCCTTTCATCCATTTAAAACTCCATACCTCTTTTTTTTCCTCCTAACTTAAAAACCTCAATTTTCAATCCAAAACCACTCCTTTAATCCACTCTTCTCTCATCTAAGGTATGATTCCTCAACTAATTTTTGGATTTATAAAAGTTTTTATTGGTTATTAATATTCTAGGGCTCATTGATGGGATTAACTTGTCTAATTGCATGTATTCCTTAAATGTTTTTTATTTCACCCCTGATTTTCGTATATACACATTATTGATTATAGATTATTTTTATGATGTATGTATGGTTGGTGAAACACTATTTTTATTTAGGTATTATGCATGTTGACAGTTTAGGGAGTATGTTGATAAGGGGCGCCTCAAATTTTTTAAATTTCCAACATATAAATGCTATTACTTTCTCATTAACTCGATCTAAAGCATTGTTTGAGCATTCTTGATAAGTGAATTGAAATTTTTGAGCGAATTTCATTACTTTATACCATTTGTGGGTTGTTTGTTCCATTGTTGGATGTCTTGGACCTTCATATATTCTGAAAGTATTCCAACATTGGATTCTCACTTTAAATGCATTATTCTTGTTGAAATCCTATTCATGAACACATATTGCAATGTATTCTTGATATTATTCATTAATGGGATCTTTTTTTGGTTCGAATGTCACCAACACCCTTTTTTATCACATTTTTCACCCTAAGTGTATGTCTAAATTCCTAACCTAGCTTCATTCCTCACTTTGAACAGATTCTTGCATGATTCTCACTCGTTCTTGCGTTTACACAAGTTAGGACACAATTGGAATGTTTTTAACATCTCTCACTCACTATGATTCATTGGATGCCATCTTTCAATCTACACCTCGTAATTCTTTAAATGATCCTTCAATTGCATTGTTTTACTAATTTTATTTTTTTAGGTATACATGGGTGGTGTGGAGAAATATGATGCGACCCTTTGCGACCGAACAAAGGGTTTTAAGGATTTTTTTATGCAAATAAGAAAAAAAAGTGGTATGAGGCATATTTTCTGACCCACCAGCGCCCACTTTCTATCAATTACTCATGGGTTCTCGAGGACATCCTTCTTGAGGCATTATCTTTTCCTCACCAGTATAATTAGGATGCCTTCCTTACCCAGAGATGAGATATCAATGAAGAATCAGTTCGCCAATTTCCTTCTTCCTTAGTTCAAATCAAAGGGAAGAGGGTCTTTATGAGGCGTATATGAGGGGGGTGAGGATCACATTTACAAGAAAGGATTTTCCCCGCGGGATGGGAAATTTTGCAGATCCAGGTGAGTTTGTGAACCTGAACGATGAGGAAAAATTTGACCTAGACACCGTAATTCAGTACTTGGCATGTGGACAAGTTCGTTCGAAGAAGATGTTCAAATCGGTTTGCATGAAAGAACTACTGAGGTTGCTGCACTACATTAATGTGCATTATTTAATGGCGAAGAACTACCGACCTAAGGTTCGTCACAAGCATGTTGCTTCTCTTTTTTCTTTATAGAATCATTTGGGTGACATCAATCTACTCAACTACTACCCGGCCCAGATGTACATTGTGGCAAAGGAGGGAACCTGGAATTTTTCCCTTCCTTTGCCCGAAGTGATTACTAAGGTGTGTTGTGCGGCCAAATTCCCCAAGTACCCGAGCGATAAAGTATCGGAGTCCAAAAATTCTCTGGGCAAAGAAAATATCAAGAGATTGTTGGGGCATAACTGGGGAGAGCCTCTAGTTCACAAGAGGCCGAGGGTGGTGGTTAATGACTCGGACGAGGACGAAGAGATAAGGAGGGTTGAGTAGGTGCCCATGTAGGATGCGTCTCCCATATTCACTGACGCCCACTTTTTGATGTTCGAGTCTATTTCAGATCAAAGATGGGAGGAGACTCAAATGAGGTGCGTTCCACATGAGTCACGCATTGACAAGGATCATTCAGGAACCTTTATGGCGTGCTTGACCCGAGTGCTTTGAGACCCTTTGTTGGTTCCGATTTTCAGGCATACTCTGTTATTTTCTATGACGTGGGATATTTTTATTATTTTTTTTATTAAACTCTATTTTTCCTTGTTATGTTTTTTTTTTGCAGGAATATGGATTTGGTATGATAATATAGCTATAATTGTTCGATCTGATTTGATGCGTCTGAACTTGAAAAATTTATAAAATTATTTTTTCAACATCAATTTTTATAGACTTCTGTCATAGTTTTCTAACTTAAAGCATTTTATTGTATACATCTATTGTTATTTCTTTTGTTCATATATGCTCACAGTCCATATCTCACAGATTTCTCTGGATCGACATTACATATTTTTGTCCCTTTTCCATATGTCTTTAATTGCATTGGGTATAATGTATGATTAAAGTTAGTGTATGTGTATGTGTTTTGTTCTATCCTCGATTCTTTTTATCTGACAGACATATATATTTTGATATAAAAGAATAAAAAAATTAAAATATTTTTCTTTCTTTACCTTGGACATTTTGCCCTGTTTTTCGATGATCACTAAGAATTAATGCCATCTTCAAATGCATTTAAAATGATGTGTGTTCTACAATTTAGAGGTTATTAGACTTTAGTCTTTAATCATCGATATTAAGAATAACTTCTTCATTTAACTCCGGACCTATGAGCACATATGCATTATCTTGTTTTAAAGATTTGGTTTAAGATTTTTTGTAACCTGATAATCTTTCATGCGTTGTATATACTTTAACAAAGAGAGATTTGCTATTTCCTTCAAAGTGTGAGTGTTTATACAATTACTCTATCTCTCCATAAAAATGCAAAATTCGTTGGTAATCTCACTAATTTTTCATTTGATTGTTCATTAACTAATTTCATTATGCAATGTGTTACTTGAGCATGATTTTCAAAGTTATTTTAACTCGAGAATTGTGTAAACTTTAGGAAGGGATCATAGTCCCTCTTTATTATACACCCATATTAACCTTGAACTCACCCTACATAATTCCCTAGTCAAACCCATTGAGCTTAAACACAACCTTTTGTTTCATGACCAAAAATCCCATAACCAACTCCAAATTGGAGTTTTAAACCATACATATCACCTTCCATACCTTTGTTTGGAATGATACTCGGGATTGAATGATTTTATTGTAATGTGGTTGTAATTGAGTACGTGAGACTGAAAAGAAAAGAAAAAGTGAAAAAGAAAAGAAGAGAGAACTGAAAAGAAAAAAAAAATAAGAAAAGAAAGAGAAAGAGAATGGAATTTCGTTTCGTATATAGTGTTCAACAATATTTGTTACTCTCCATTGTTATATATAATGATTTGAATGGAAATTATATTCCTATTTTCAAAATTTCCAACGAATTTCCATTATTCCAAGTGTGTCATCCCCAAATACGTTTGATCCGTAAATAACCATTTCATTTCATAACCCAAGCAATGCCTATGTTACAACTCTATAAGCTCCTATATTACCCTAGAGGGAATGTGATATGAAAGTTGCAATGATTAAGATGATTTATTAACATAAATTTCACCTCTCTTAATGTTCGATAGCCATCAATTGAGATTACATGTTTCATTTTATATATAAAGCATTCTTCATTGATGGCATGTGTGTGTCCTTGCTTCCTTTTAAATTTACTCATTATGTCCATATGTCCGATATATTACATACTATTCTGAGTGTTTTTAATGGTTTAGTGTAATCACCGGAGAGGTTTTGCTAAAATCGAATTATTCACTATGCTTACTCATCATTATACATTTTTTAGAGTTTCAATTATAATGAAATTATTCTTTTAATGTTTACGATTATGGACCATTGGGTGAATACTCATTTACTTTGCTAATAACTTGTTTATTGTCGAATTATTGTTGAGATTGGTTTTGATTTTCTAGGACAGAAATTTGTGAGGAAATATGATGTTTATGGATTTCATCCCTGAAAATCCGCATGAGACAACACTCGTCTGCTAGGGTAGCCTAGGGGTTTAATGACTTGTCACATTCACTAAATGCAGCCGTGCACCCACAAAAGTGGAAATTTTCCTGTGTATATATTTATTTTGTTCTTATCCCTCTGTTTGTTGGTTATTGTGTTAGTCCATCACTAGGGACTAGCAATGTCTTAGTTAGGGGGTGTGATATGTCATAGATATTGCATATTATTGCTTGTTTTACTTTTACATTCTAGTGTTAATTCCCTTATTTAAGCTAATATGATGTACAACCTCTGTGTTTATTAAATATATGGTTTCTAAGGTTTATTTGAGCTTTTGTACGTATTGGAATGCTAAACGATGCAATTGTGCACTTATCAAGAAAGTTCCAATGCATTATGCAACTTCGGGGGGGGGGGGGGGATTTAATCATTTTTGTGTCCGAGCTTCGTGACCAAACCCTTCACGGAAGTTATATCTCTCTGATTTATGTTCAGGTAGGCACCGATGGTGCATCAATTCGATTCATAACGGTCGAGTTAGGATGCATTTTTTAAAGTCTTTTTGTGTTTGAACTAAGGAGATATTTGTGCCAAAAATAGGACCACGGTCAACCGGATTTAAACCCGCAATTGATCGACAATTTGGATTTAGCCATCGAATGAAAGTAGTAGGTTGTCTCCCGAAATCGTGATCAATCGATCCTAAACCCACGATCGACCGTGCCCTTTAATTATCCGATTCTTATTTTGGTTTTGTGTTTTGAATCCACTTAATATGAGTAGCAAGTAGATTTTATTTATAAAAGGAGGTTTTTTTCAAATTGTATAGAAAGGAAGATATAATTGGATAAGTTTCCTCTCTTATCTCTCCTAGGGTTTATTACATTTATTTGCTTCTCTGTCTCCATTTCTTTTATCGTATGTCAATCAAACTTAGGTTTGTTGTATTTTTTTATCATTAATACTCTATTGTTCATTAATATAATTGTTTTGTGCTGAATGCTAGCTTTTAATGGCTACCCCCTCTTAATTAATCCTACTTTGTGTGTATGTATTGTTATCGTTATGAGTAGTTATTTTCCTTAGGTTGGGATCATAAACCCACCTTGAATGTGTGGACTTATTGATAGGTTTAGTGTTTGAATCTAATAAATGGGTGTATGTGTTGATATTGCAGTTTCCCAGGAATTAACTTCTCTTATCATGTTAAAGTTGTGTCTAAGACTTTACTTCAATATCAACGCATTTGTCAGATAACATGCTGAAACCTTCATTTCGTATTATTCGCATGCCACCTTTCATGTGGAATTGTTGAGAACTAAATTTTATTCCCACTTGATAGTGATTCAATCGTAAGAACCATTGAGGTTGTGATATTTCGAGGTGGGTAATGCTATTCAGCCTTTTGTTAAATTTAGTTTATCATTCGTATTATAAACCTCTCTTACTTCAATAATCTTTAGATAAATTTAGCCTTAATTGTGGTTCACATTGGTTCGTTTCATCTTTCGAAACCTAAATCAGCTTTTCCAATATTTTATCTCATGTTTATTAACTTTTAACTAAAACAATATCTACATTACTCCATATAATTCCCTGTGGATATCACTCCAGTCTTACTGGGTTTATACTACACTCTCGATTAGCGTGCACTTGCACTATACAATATTTTAGTCGAATTGATCCTCATACCAAGCATCTGCTTCAGTGTTATAAGTCCTTCATATCGAACTCACTCGACAATTTCTTTTTTAAGATCCCGATTTCATCCATATCTGGACTGAAATCTCTTGAAGTAACAACAGTGGTGAGCGTTGCACTTGTTGTATCTATTTCTCTACATAAACTCGTCAAACTTCATGTACCACTCCCTCGGGGCTTGATTCAAGATATATAGGCTCTTCGTCAGCTTGCATACCAGGTTCATCTTCCCTGAGGAACCTTCTAGTTGTTTCATGTATATCTCCTCCTCTACATCACCGTGAAGGAAAGCAATTTTGAAATCTAACTACTCAAGGTGCAAACTCTCTATCGCAATAATGTTTAAAATTGATTTAATGGTAGTCAATTTCATAACTGGTCAACAAATATCCATGTAGTCAATCCCTTCCTTCCATTGGAAGCCTTTGACCATGAGTCTTGCCCTGTATGTATTACAACTATCATGTTCCTCCTTGACTCGATACTCCTATTCATTGTGTAATGCCGTCTTTCACACAAGTAACTCAACTAACTCCCATGTTTGGTTGGAGATGATGGATTTCATCCTAGCTTTCGGTTTAAGCTCCCACTTTCTCGCATCCTTCATCTGGCGCGCTTGATCATAGAATTCGGGTTCACCACCATCAGTGAGCAATAAATATCTCATATACTTCTTATTTGCGATATGAGATCGGGAGGATCTTCTCAATTCAGGAGAAGAATATGGATAGTGTGGTGCGTCAGTCTGTTGTCGGCTACTTTGTAGTGTTTTTTCGTCTGACGGAGAACTCTCAATTGTCTTTTGTGCCATAATACTATTTGGAATATCCTTCAAATCAATATACACCAGATCATCATATCTTGCACCACTAAACTGTGGTACATCTTTATCCTCATAGATCACATTTTTATTGAATATCACATCCATGCTTTAGATTATTTTCTATGTTTGGTCATTCCAGAACCGATAACGAAACTCCTCTTATCTATATCCAATGAAAGTGAACTTTAGTGACTAAGGGTCGAGCTGAGCCCTCGCATGATCACTAATATGCACATATGATACACAATCGAAAACCTTTAAGTGTGAAGGTTTTATCTCTTTTTCTATCCATACCTCCTCTAGTATTCTGTGCTCCAAAAACATTGATGTTCCTCGGTTTATTAGGTAGACTGCTTTGTTGAGTGCCTCTGTCTACACCTTATTGGGTAGAGTTGTATGTATGCGTATGTTTCTAGTTATATCAGTTAATATTCAATTCATCCATTTTGTCATGCCATTTTTCTATTGTGTCCCTTGTATAGTCCTCTCCTATCTTATGCCATTTTCATAACAAACTTCTTAAACCCGATGCCTTACTACTCGCCACCGTTATCAGATCTTAGTTTTTTATCTTTAAATCTCTCTCATTATCCATATGGCCTTTCATTTCCTAAACACCTCATACACCTCATAATTATGTCTTAAGAAGTAAACCCATACCTTTCGGGAGTGGTCATCAATGAAAGTCACAAAGTAAGACTTTTTATCGATGGATGAGATTGAGGTTGGCCCCTAGACGTCTGTATAAACAAAATCAAGATTCTCCTCTTTTGCAGTTCTGGAACTCTTTTCGAAGTTGACTCGCTTTTTCTTCCCAAATATGCAACTCTCACAGAAGTCAATATCAACTGACTACGGTGCTTCAAGTTTTGCCTAAGAGTGCATACGTTTGAGCCCTTTCTCATTTCTGTGACCAAGTCTTTGTTACCACAAGTATGAGTATTTTTTATTAGTAATTTTAATTGATCCGCAAGCATCTGTGATTATGTAGAGTGAGCCAATTTTATTTCCACATGCTATAGTCATGGCACCTCTGGAAAATTTTCAGTCATCACCAGCGAAGGTTGTGACATAACCTTTAGTTTCCAACTGGCCTACATAGATAAGATTTTTCCTTAAGTCGAGGATGTGTCTCACATGCCTTAGCTTCCACATAAAATCATTTTAACTTGATATGTATGTCTCCTTTGCCAACAACGTTGCAAGCTTGGTCATCACAAAGATACACGTTGCAAGGTTACCTGGTACATAATTCATTAACAGGTATCTGCTTGAGGTAGCGTGTAATGAAGCCCATGAGTCCAACACCCAGGAATCTTCCTTGCTCTCCAAGGAGAATATCAGTTCATCGTCTGATACTTTTGAAACAAAGATGGCTTCAGTCTTCTCTTCTTCTTTCTTAAGGTATCTACACTGATTTTTTTAGCCCCCGGTCTTGCCGCAATTCCATCACTCAATTACCTTCTTGTTATGATTTGGGTTGTTAGAATTTTTAGGACTTTGAGATTGTGACCTGCCATTTCTCGATCTGAATCTGATAAGCCCTTTGTTCATGTTTGTATCCATACCTCTGCTTTCCATGTTCAACGCAATGCTGAAATGGAGGCTCTGTCTTATTGTTTTCGAATTTCCACTGTCGTGATCATACTGACGACATCATTGAGCTTTAGTTTAAATTTTTTGCAAAACTACTGATTCCAGTAATTGTTCTGCTCCAATTTTAGAGCAACTTTTCCCGAATTAATGTAGCTCAAATTTCATCATTAAAATTTATTCCAATTGATTTTAGTTGATCAATCACTTCGTTGAATGCGTTTAGATGTTCTCTAAACTGTCCTCCCTCCTCTATTTTCAAAATTAAATATTTTTAATCAAATGGACTTTATTTGCTTTATAGGGTCGCTCATACATACTGGAGAGGGCATCCATGCGAGATGCCTTCATCTTCTCATTTTTTGTATTAAATGCCACCAATTTCGGGAGTGATAGCCTGACAATGCCAAGAGTTTTTCGATCAAGCAGATGCAATTTGGGATCTTTCATCTCTTCTGGCTTTTCACCAAGTGGTAAATACAGATCCTTCTGGTAGAGATAGTCCTCAATTTTCAAAATCCAAAATTAGTAACGTTAAATTTTGTAGCATTACAATTTTCCTTTTCTGGTGCCATTATCCCCACTCAACTAAATATGCTAAGTAAAAATAAATAGAGTAATTTTTTTGTATGACAACTTCATCTACTCAATGTTGTCAAATCAAGAGCTCTGGCACCAATTTTTAGGAAATTATGTGCTATTAAATTCCGCCAATAATTTTGCCAGAACTTTGTATTTAATGGGTCAATAAAATAATAAAAAATAATAATGCACATACGAAACAATTATTTTATGTGGTTCACCAATTTAGGCTACGTCCACGAGTTATTGCAGATCTTTCACTAAAGGGAGAAATATTATATAAGGCGTTTGCAAACACTCACAACTCACAACCCATAACTCAAGTACACCCACGAAAATTGCTCTCTCAATTTTCTCTTACTTTCTCTCTCAAGTTTTTCTTTAACTTGAAAATTCTATCTCAATTATGGGATGCCAAACAAAAGAGGAGGATTTCTTATTTATAGTCTCCATATAGGTCATTTCTAGCCAAGATATAATTAACTTTCCTCAGTTAATTCAATAAAAATTTCACCTAAAATAATGATTAACTTGTGTTTGTAAAAAATTATGTGCTTATTTTCCTTTTTGTAGAGGCAATGCCCACCTTTCTTGACACATATATTAAACCAAACAATACATCACTATTAAGGTACATACGCATCCTTCGGAAATTCTACATAGTACATAAGACCATATATAAGAACAATACTTTAGATCATTCTTCAATATATATCCCACACAACATGACCTCCCTAGCATTCATACGGTTCGTTTGGCAACTCAATTTTAAACCATGTAAATGAAAATGAAAGGACAATATTAATTCCATGAAATTGAAATTAACCTTCAAATTATAATTTCAAGTCTTGAAATTGAGTTGCTAAGCAGGTCTTAGTAAAACAATCAAGGTATGCCAATAATGGGGAAGAAAGGAACGTAGTAGCTTGATGGTGCTAGGCCCCACTCTTTAGGGAGCGGCAGGTCAATGGTCTTCGAAGACCTGAATTCTGATTTTGTGGCCCCACATTTTCCATCCTTCTGCGACAAAGGGCACGACGTGTATAAGTGTAGAGGTTTTGAGATGGTGTAGGAGTTTGATTTTTTAGGCTTAATAATAGGTGAGACCATGTTATTTTTTGTAGCGTAGAGCTGGTACGAACCACCTAGGATCCTTACAAGGCAATTGGAGGAAGGACTAGATGATGGTGTGTCCAAAGGAAGCTCGGTCTCAAAGGAGCCATCTCCTTTCGTGGTGGTTGTTGCCAACTTTTTCATGTGACTACATTTCACCAGAACCTTTATGTCTGCAAAGAGAGAGAGAACTCACTATCAATAGATGAAAGATTCGATTTGTGCAAGCAAGCTTAATTTATGTAATAAGATTCAAGTATAATATTTCCCAAACTTTTAGGGTACTTAACAACAAGTTCGTATCATGTTATTTGCTAAATGTATAAACTAATCGGATTACATATTTAACATAATTTAACTCGCCTACACATCCTTTCCCCTTTTGCCCAAAAAGTTTCCCCTAGTACAGGGCGTTGGTGGTGGTATGGCATGGGGGTTGTTAGAGGTGGCACTAGTTAACAAATGATATAGGTTTATGTGGTAAGTGCTTTTTATTAAATGTATAATGGAATTGGTTTAAACATTTAAAGAGTAGTTTTATTTTAACTTATATTTTTCTCCCTTTCTCAAGTAAAGGACTGTTTTTCTTATAATAAAAGACTACTTAATCATAAAACTCTATTCACGTCACCACTATAATTACTTGTTTTCGTCTACATTTCTCGACTAGTGAAATATGGAGGATGTATTGTAGAGGATTTTTTTGGCGAGAGAAAATTTAAAATGCAACCCCACAACTTCTCCCTTACATTACCATCTTTGTATTGTCATACATTTATTTTTCTATTATCATGCATTTCGCAAGCTAGCTTAATGAAACAAAACTTTGCAAACAAGAAAAAAAATATAAATGCGAATTCTCGTTATAATATAACAAATTATAACGTTTATAATACTAAGTAGTTGTTGAGAATACAAAATCTCACATGGAATAATTAGAACATTTGGTAATAATATATAAGATTCTAAGGCTCCTCCATTCATTTTTGGATTTGGGTGAGAGTGTTTCAAAATTTAACATAGTATCAAAGAAAGCTCTATATAGACCAACAACTCTATTGTTTCAGGTTGCATGACAACATATAAGATCACAAGACTCCATCACCACTGTCAGTTGATTGATATAATGCTCCAATATTTAAGTACAGTTTCTAACATATGCCAACTCATTATACACCACTTATTTTAAGTATCTCAGCGAGTTAGACGTTATTAGTCTTAAAGACACACACACGTATGACCCATACTAACGTTATTAGTCTTCAAATAATGTGTGTGCACGCGATGAGAGAGAGAGAGAGCTAACCTGATAGGTCATTGTGTTGATCACAGTCTAAGCAAGTGACTGAGCCCTTTAGGACATGGCTTGTCGAAGACTCAACCCTTTTAACAATCAAAGCCAACAAGAGTGCGGTTATCACCCAATAAATCGCCATTTGAAACAAAAACTGGCAGAATATGGACAGGTATAGAGCTATGCAACAATATAAATAGGACAAGAAATATGATGGACGTAGTTAATGAAGGGTCCACAAGCCGCATTTAGTTGTTGGTATTAGAAAAGTACAGTTTTGTGTGTAGATATGTTGGTACGTGATGTGAGATTTTCTTATGCTGAGAGTCGTCTTTCATTTATCTTATGAATTTTATAATAATAGTTAGGGGACATACATTCAGATGATAGACTGTTTAAAACATTTTTATATAGGATTGAGTTGAAAATTTCTACACATTCCTTCAAATATTAGTTTAAACAATTTCAACATTATTATTTGGAAAGACTCTTAATTGGAGACATTTTAAAAATGAAATTGGGATAGTCAACTTAAGATTAACTCGATGAGATATATGGCTTGGTTGAAGTACGACATAATAATACACGTGCGATTTATTCAAGAATATTTGGCTTGTGTACAATATACGTTTCAATATTATTATCGATCATAAATTTGAAAATTAAATGCATACCAAGACCTTTTTTTTTATAACCTTTAACCTCCACACAAACAAATTTTTTGGACTTCCCCATGCGAGCTAAACAGAGGGTGATGTGCAAGATTCACCTTAACACGCTCCTTGCTTAAAGTCTAGTATCTGTGGGAGGTTTCGAACCCGAGACCTTTGGCCTAAACGAGCTACTCCTTACCACTGAAACAACCCAGGGTGAATTATGAGTACCAAGACCTTACACCAGGGATGTGCACATAAGGTGTTGTACATTTAGTCAATGTATTGTACATTTAATGCACATTGAATTAGGAGGTGAACCATATACCAAATGAAGGGTCTGGAACTCTTCTTTCCAACTAACTTTGAATTCTATCATTTGGACTTCTGAAGTGTGAGTTATGAGCTTTTACAAAAGGGTGTAATTGAACACCGTTGAAATCGAAATTAGACTATTGACTTTCTTTAAGCCGAGTTAATGAACCATTAAGTTTCTAGGGACTTTTTGGAATTTTAGATGTTCTCCTGGAAATTCGATCTTATATGCATTGTCTCCATATTTGCCTAGGACTTTAAATGGACCCTTAACTAATGGCTTATGCTTCCCATGTTTCCTTTGAGGAAATATTTCTTTTTATTGATGAATCCACACTAAGTCCCTCTTTGAATGCAGGTGGCTTATGATGCTTATTGGCTTGATTTCGATACTTCTCATTTTGCTTTATTGTTCGATCACTCACCTACTCCTGTAACTTATTGATATACTTGTCTTGTTCTTCTACTTATACACTAAATTGGGGAGTTGTTAGAAATGGCGCGAAATCCAATTGACTAATTGAATTCCTCCCATACACAACTTCAAATGTACTAGCATATGTAATTTCGCTCAAAGATCCGTTGTAAGAAATTTTTTCTTATGATTGAGATCCCACTTTCGGATGTTACTTCCCACTAAACTCCTGAATAAATTTCCCAAGCTTAAATTTATAGCTTCAGTTTGTCCATTAGTTTGTTGATGATGAGATGAATTAAATTATAAACTAGTTCCAAGCTCTCTCCTCAAATTACACCAAAAATGACTCACAAACTTCGGAATCTCAACCATAAGTGAGACTTTGGAATTCCAAGTAGTTTGAAAATGGCATAAAATTAAAGATTAGCAGTTTGATATGCATCAAAGGTCTTGTTACATGAAACAAAATGAGCCAGTTTAGAGAACTGTTTAATAATGAACATAATTGAATCTTTATTACTTTGAGTTCGAGGTTACGCGACAACTGAGTCTAGAATCACATATTCGCAGGGCGATAATAGAACGATCAAATTCTAATAAAAACCCATATTTTGACAATGAATTTCTGCAATGTGACCAGTTATGCATCTTTCCACGTGCCTAGTAACATCACACTCCATCTTTGGCCAATAAAAATTCTCCTCAACAAGGGAAAGTGTTCTATATCTCCCAAAGTGTCCACCAAATCCACAACCATAAATTTCCAATAGAATAACTTCTCTTAATTAAAATATTTCCACCACGAAACAAAAATTGTTGAAAAGAATCATTAGAACTCTTCTCCCAAATATGATAAAAAAAAATAGGATCATCTTTGTACAACTACATTAACACTTTGAATCTCAAGACCTTCACTCCAATAGAAATAACCAAGTAATTCTTTATACTTAATTCATCCTCTACTTGATTTTGAACACTAGATTTGTGTTAGGTTTGAAAAGTAAATGCCTCTAAGAATTCAACTTAGTTGGCATGTCTCGAATTAAGTTTGTGTTGACCATTAATGCATTTCAACACTTAATATTCAAAAAGATAATTAACTCTTTAGGCATAAGGTAGTGCCTCCTTCAATCTAAGGTTCGAAAAATAACATATAGCTCCTTGTCATATACTTTTTTATGAGAATTTATTGATTTATCACTAAAGTATGCAATAAGATTCCATTCTTATCTAATAACATTACCAATACCATCATTGGAAGCATCACAATTAACTTTGTGAGGTTCTTGTATTTTAAAAAATATACCTTTGAAAGTTGGTAAAAGATAACCACTTTGAAGATATTTTTTTAAAAGATAAGAACCTTGCAAAGTTGGTCAAATAGATCGTAAATTCTTGGATTAGGAAAGAGATACGTGATGGAAATTTTATTCACCTCTATACTATTAGCACACATCCTCGAATATCCATCTTTCTTATGAATAAGTAGCGTCGGGACAACACAAAGACTCTTGTTATCTTTAACCATCCCTTTATCCATTAAATTGTCAACTTGCTTTTGAAGCCCTTCAAATTCTTTAGGATTTATTTGGTAGGATTTTCTGTTTGGAAGCATCACACCTGGAACAAAGTCAATACCATGTTGAATATTTTCCATTAGTGGTGGGAGGCCATATGCAACCTCTTTTCGCACTGCATCAAAAACTTCATGATGTAAAAACTGTAAGTTAGGTGGGACTTCATCCTTCTCTTCATTTCAATCTACTTCCACTAGAAATAAAGAATTTTCATCCCCTTCCATTTCCTTATCGAATTCATCCATCGAGAGTAATGGATTTATATTATCCAAAAAATATACCCTAGAGGGGGGGTTAAATTGGGTATATGTGTTAATGCAAAGGATTACAAATTTCTTAAGTTTGTTGGAAAAATTAATTACAGTGTGATAAATTAATTTAATTATAAGCAATTAATCAACAATAATTGCAAGAAGTAAAGAGAGAAGGATTAATGAAACTTTACAAATCGATATTTTAACATCGCCAGCCTTGGCCAACGTCCATGATCATGACAGTACTTGAGAACTTCAATATATCTGGTTCACTTATAGTGGAACTAAAATATCATAAGTAATGCTACCGTGTAATCTGCAACAAACAAGATGATACCTTCATCCTTGACCAAGCTATACCCACACAACAGCCAAAGGACTTTAAACGCATTGACTACTCGTAACAATGATAGTACCGATCGAGAAGATACAATGAAGTTTAGTTTTTCATCATAACAAGTAAACTTCAGAACGAAAATATAAAGCAAGTACGTAACTAAAAAATGGTGTATTGAGTATCACTAGTATGATGCTCAAATAGATATCGGGTTAAGGCATTAACACAAGTAGGTATCGGGTTTGTAACTTTGGTAAAGAAGGATTTAGATTGGAGATCTTGGTTCAAGTGGATATTTTTAAGCTTAAAGTTTGGGGGTTTAAAACTCTCAAATGGGTTTTCTTTATTTCTTTATGTCTTTATCTAGAAACTAAAGGAAAGGAACGACAATATCTTTGAAGATGGAACTTTACAACAGAGGATTGGTGTTGTAATATTGTTTGATTTTGGAATGGAAATTGGGGATTTATTTATAGTGTTAGGAGGCAACCAAACATTGGTAAAAAGGTTATTAAATGAGCATCTAATGGTTAGGGTATTAGGATAAAAGATTGTAAAGTTTTACTAAAATCAATCTAGAAATATATAAAACTTTTAGCTGACTAAAAGGGAGTTTTAGTCGAGTAAAACTCCTCTTGGTTTGCATCTTAGATAGTTTGTTAGTTATCAAAATATTTACCCAGATAAACTAGTTTTACTTAACTAAAACTAAGATTTGATTGACTAAACCTCCAATTTTTGGGGCAACAGAGAGTTGTCTTAGGTCTACGCTTTAGGAAAGGTCTAGGGATCTCTAGAGTGGTTTTAAGTGTGTATGTTTTGATCGTATACAAGATAAAATACATTACTCTACTTTTTTACAATGGTTCCTAAAGTAGAACATAGCAAAATAATAGTCCTCAGGTCTTTTGATCATTCCATGACTTTCTTGAATCATCAATTGTGGGCTTGTGATATGATGGCTACATGAGTTTGATCACCATAGGTCATGGGATGTGGTGGAACTTTCTTATTTGACAGGTTTCTATTTGAACAGTACTTGAGAGCTATGGTTTAATGGAATATTTAAATCAACTTTTAATTGCTTGTGATCTACATACTTTTCATTTCCATGATTATTTTCTTAGTTTAAAGGCTTCATTATATTGCAAGGATATGATTACATGGTTTCCTAGATGATTTGTTCCTCGTAGTATATCTCATAATGTATATAGTTCCTATTTTAATATCGGGTACATATAGATAGAATATAGTGTCATAATTATATTATATCAATTGTATTGTCATCATAGGAAATCTTTTGGGTTGAAATACATTTAGTTTCACAATCTCCCCCTTTTTGATGATGACAATACATTTGATATAGTATAAGAAAAATGTTTAAAAGTATCTCCCTTTCTTTGAGATTTTAATTTTCAGGAAAACTATTTTTCTCCCACTAAGTTTTAGAATCTTTTTATATCATATCATATTTCTCCCCCTTTATCATTATCGAAAAGGGTTGGGTACATTATGATGGATTTTTGGATATATACTGCAAAAGAGAGTTAGTGGGGAAATAAGAGACAATATACTTTATTATTTCTTGGTCTAAGCAATTAGTGGATCATATTTGTCACGACGTGTATTCATGGAAGTACAACATTTTATAATGTAAGAATCATACCATGATGATATATATTATGCAGTGTTTGAATAAGAATCATATCAAGGTATAGACTAATTTCGTGGTCGAAGTGTTTCTTAATTAGAAGATCACGCGAGGTTTAAATAATGGACATTTTGAGTTTCTAGAGAGTGGTAGTTTTGAAAGTGATTTTTGTAAGCATCTCGAGTAGTTGGTGTAAAAGAGAGTCTTTTCAATAATGGAATCTTTAATGTGTGGAAGTTAACTTTCTAAAAGGGTGGTTAGGATAACATGTATGGGAATAGATTAATCATATGCGTGTAGTGTATTAGTGTTGCATAAGTTTCTAGAATAAATTTATTTTTGGATTTGGGATGGCACGGTCACAAGTCCTGGTGTTTGATGTTATATGTGTAATGGTTTGATAGTGTTGCACTGGATTTTTGTTAAGGATATTGCACTTGTAGATTTTGGTTGGATGATTTCTTTGAACTAGAGTTTCTTCCACATATTGGTTCTTCGTTAGTCGTATGGATATGCTTTCTATTTGTTGTAATCTTTGATTTTTAAAGGAAGTATTTGTTGGTTTCATCAAGTGGATTCTTGGATGACACGGGTTCTTGTGTAAATAGGTTTGACTATTTGTAAGTATACCAAGAAGATTCCTTTATTTTGATTTGGATCATGTTTGCAAAAAAATTGAAATACCCAATGTATTGTTTTCTTTCCTTCTCCAAATTTCATAAGGGGTAGGATTTAATTTCTTTTCGGATAATGTTGTGGTATAAAGTGTTCACATCTTGTGCCCACAAAGTTATTCAGGGGATTTCATCATTTCTATATATAAATTGAATTAGTTCTTTAATCATGTGAACTAAGGTGAAGTAGGGGTCTGTTTAAGTTGTGACATGAGGTTTATGTTGTGTGTCTTTCCTAAATGTTTTTGAGATTCTTAAGTTTATCCATTTGCATTTCATAGGATGCGCAAGTAGTGTAGGTAATTTCTTAATCGTGTAGAGTTAATCTTATGTGGGATACGTTTTGTATACAAATATTTTTATTACGTTTCCTATATTTGAGGGGATAAGGTGACATTTATAAACTCTGTGGTTGTGATGAGATCAAGTATGTGCATTTTACTCTTGATTCATGTGTAGATTATCTTGAGAATTATTGTGAGATCAAGTTTGTACAAATTTATGGGTGTTATCAAGTGGGTGTGTGTGTACAATGGTGAACGTGTAAGAGTTCATTATCCATTTTTTGTGTACATTCTATTTTCACTGATCATAGGTTTTAATGTTTCTACTAGATAAGAACTCCTTTTCATAAAATTTATCTTCCCTTTTGAATCATAGAAAGCAAACTTTAAATCACTTCTTTTTTATATCCACCATAACCCTTTGTGATAAATGAGTTTTAAATAATCTTTTCTATCCAAATATTTTAAGAATGGATTTTCTTTCTTTTAGAACTTTTTCTGTTTTCCATGGAGTTTTAGAAATTGATTTCTTTTCAAATACATGAATCTTCATCGATTTTCACCAACCAATTTTCTTCAAATCTTTTTTAATAATTTCTTAAAATATACTTTCAATACATATATCACCTTTTAACAATAATATAACTTTTAGATTGTTGTATATTCACGATTTTTCATATTGTTGTATTTAAAAATCATATCCTTATAAGTTGAGATATGATGAATCTTTCCACAATAAGTTTGATCAAATTTGTTTGCATTTTACATGTGTTATTTATATTACGTTTAAGGAGTAGAGGTTTCTAGAGCTTATGTTCATTATTTGTTTTGATTTAGTAGCAAGGAAGAACAAATAAGCATTTCAAAGGATGATGGTATCATTTAAAAATTCGTTTATACACTTAGAACATTGTCAAGCGTTGAATCTTGTCATCATTTGCTTTTTTTTCTCTTTCTTCGTATGTGTATCTTCTCCATACATTACACTTTTCTCCACTCCAATTTCGCCCATGCCTTACTTTAGCATCTTTGAAATAGGTTTCATTTAACATTCTTTGAGTACCCACAAAATACAAAAATGAATATTACTTTCTGGTACCCTTTGAGTTTTGTGTCCTTATTTGTTAGTGAAGGAGTACGATAATCTCCTTTGTCTATACTCATGAATTATTTCTTTCTATATGACAAACATCAAACATATGATTATTTTTTCAACAATAAGTAAAATGAGTATTTTATGAATAGAATTCACAATAAATATATGTATGAGCTTTCTTTTTGCAAATGATGAAAAAAAGATTTTTTTTTTCATTTTAAGATAAGTAAGATATTTTAAGGCTTGGTTTCTCTTTTTGTAAAATGTACAGTGGACATCATCCTTGATGTTTTGGGTTTTTGTGACATTATGTTTGGGTTCCTCAAATTATTTTTAAAAAATCATTTTTCCCTTTTCTTTCACAAAATTTGTCTTTGATTTTGAGTTCTCCGTTTCTTTTTTGTATCCTAGACCTTCCTTACCGGAGTCATATATATTTTTCTTAAAAAGTAGGTTTAAACTTCCACTAATTGATTCTGATTTCTCAAAGTTTTTTTTAAAATTTTAAATCTTATTTTAGTTATAGATTTTTTCAGTTGTGTCAACTTATCATTTGATATTAACTTCTCATTCTTTACTTTTAATCTTTATTTTCAATAATTATTTTCTCACTTTCTTTAGTTGATTCTTCATTTAAAATGTAAAGATATCCTCTTTTCTTTTCTAAAAGGATGTGCTCATTAATTAACTTTTCATATCTACGAATGTCTTTATAAAAAAATCTTATATTTTTATCAAAGAAAGCATAATATCTTGTTTAGTGGAACTTTTTACATCTAAAGCTTCAGTAGAGTAAGATTTTACCACATCATCACTTTGTGTGCAAGGATGACATATACTTATTCGTCGAATGATGAAATTGTGCACTCTTTTCGAAATTAGTATTGTGTAAAGAACCTCTTCTTTTGATGAGGAAATTGGTGATTCCTCCACTATTTCTTCTTTTATTGTACAAAAAACTTCTTTATCATTGTTGTTGTAAAAAATTAGATCGCTCTAATTATTCAATCATAGATAAATAAAATGAGACAAAACTTTTTAAAGTGGTTCAGCCTTATATGAATGGCCTACATCCACTGTTATGTTATTGCTGAGTGTTTGGGAATTCTCGAGTACAAGTTCTCTCAAGAAATTCCGGTCCCTTCGAATGAGGGCGATACAAGGTATTTATAGCCCTTATTCTGTACATGCAAGGGTTGATACATTAAATGATATACATATGAAAGGGTAATACATTTAATACAGCGTGTGCGTCAAGATGATGAACATTCAATGAATAATTGAACTGTTGATTATCTGGCAATTAATGTTATGGCCGAGATGCAGCTCGGACCGCCTTAGTTGCTCGTTGTTCAGGAGTTCCTCGGAGCGCTAGAGTACCTCGGAGTGCTGAAGTTCCTCGGGGTATCCTCGTTGCTCGGAGAGATCATGAGTTGGTCGGGGAAATGAACTTCCTCGTTGCTATTATGCCAAGTAGATTGACACGTGTTCTCATATTATTCGTCCATATCAACATATTAATTTTGGTATCAACAAAAGCCCCCAATGTTTCATATTTTGAACTTTGAGGAGTATGGAACATTCTTTCTCGGTATATGGCGATATTAAATGACTTTCGTGGGTTTTAGGAACCATTTCTTCATATTTGAATTTCTTTCAAATTCGCAGAATCCGCATTTTTCGAATTTTTATGAGTGCTTCGATCTTCGTGCATTTTTGTCCTTTTAGCCGCCGTTGGCGTATTAGTTTCTTTTGTGTAATCATTTCCTTCGCAGCTTCCCAAGGTAAAGTATTTAAACTTCTTAGGTAACCATACCGTCTTCTACCTTTTCCAATTTTCTGCATTCAACCTTTCTGTTCTCTCTCTCCCTTGTGCGTTCATCTTTTCCTTCGCTAGTTGTCAGCTCTTCCTTTTTCCTGTAAGATTCTCTTCTTTTCTTCTGTATTTCTTTTATTCACTATGGTTTATCTTGTGGAATATGTTGAGAAACTTCGTTTCGATTTTTCCATTCCTTCCTGGGTAACTCTGGAGGTTCTTTCTGAGCCTTTAGATTATTTTCGATTGGCTGAGGGACATTGGTTCCCCAGTCTATTCATTGCTGAATGTGGCTTTTCTTTTCCACCAAACCCCTTATGCTTAGAGTTCTGTCAGTACTTTGACATTGTTCCTGCAAAAATAGCCCCCAATTCATGGAGAATAATTAATGGGGTGTATAAATTAAATCTGACTCATGGGACCCGTATAGGGGTTCCTGAGATTATGTATTGCTATAGATGGGCTATTTTAGATAATGTTTATTACTTAAAAACTAGGTTTTTAAATAGGGCTCTTGTAGTTAACCTCCCTGATGCAAATAGAGATAATTTTTAACATGGAGTGGTTATTAAAAATTGGCAATATGCCCCCTTGGTTGGAGATGCAGTATACCAGGGTCCTAAATGCCCCCCATATGGCAATGGGATAGGTTTATTCTCATTTTCCTTTACTTATGAAATTATGCTTTTATCATATTTGACAAAATGTATGACTGATATTTCATTATGTATTTATTTGCAGTGGATAGTAAAAGAAAGACTCCAAAAGAATCAGAGGTTAATATTAAGCATCTGAAACTTATCTGGGGTTTGCATAAGAACGTGGCAGACGAGCACATCAGGTCTGCATCATATTTGCTGCAGTATAGGAGCTATACGACTTCTTATACTGCTCGTCCTGTGATTAGATCTGTTGAGCCAGCCTCAACTCCAGAGGATTCTTCTTCAGATTCTCACCTCCCTTTAAGTCAGAGAATGGGCAGGAAAAGAGATCCTCCTGCTCTATTTGATGACACTACTTCTGCTGCTGAGGCCAAGAAAAGCAAAATTAATGTCCCAGAGGGGACTAAGAAGGTGGATGTTGTGCCTTCCAAAGCTACCGAGAAGCCCCCAGTGGCTCCGAGCAAGAAGGTTGCTCCTGTGGAGATGACTGCTATCTCTCCGACCAAGAGCTCTTCCTTGGTTGAAATTGCTGAAGTTCCTTTGAGGAGATTAAGGAAATCGTCCTCAGTCAATTTGGCTGAAACTGCCAATCTGACTGAAACCATCTCTTCTCTACCAGCTGGTGGTGTTTGTGTTCCAACCATCATTCCTCTGAGCTCTTCCATGAGCTCGGTTAAAACTTGGATCATACCTGAGGTTCAAGGAATTGATGAAAAAATTTCTAGGGATATGCTGACATCCCTAGCTACCCGTCACCTTGCTTCAGTAAATTTCTCACACTCTGAATTTTCTTTCTTTCTTTGAATACTTGTATTTTTGTACTGACCTGTCACTTTTTCCTTTGTTTAGCTGGTGAATTGTTTTAACAACATCATGAAGAAAGATGAAGCAATTAAAGCTTCCAGCTCCTCGTCGGGGGTAGAGGATGCTCTGCTGGGTTTGACCCAATCCTTGAAGGATTCTCGTCAGCAGTATAGTGAGGACAAAGCTGTCTGGGAGAAAAAGTTGTCTATAGTTGAAGCTGAGAAGGTGAAGTTGGTTGAGATCTCCAAGAGTTTGGAGAATAAGGTGAAAAGTTTAGAGGTTGAGCATCAAAAATATGACGACAAGCTCAAGAACTTTGGAGAGCTTGAAGATAAGATGAAAAAGGCAGAGGAAGAGTTGTCCGTCCTGCGAGATGTAAAGTGCCAAAAAGAAGAATTGGATGTGAAGTTAAAGACTGCCGAGGATCTTCTATCCGAGAATCTCTCCTCGGAGAAACTGAAAAGAAAGACCGCAGTTAAAAAATCCTTCAGCGCTGGATGGGATAAATGATGGGACAAAGGGATTGCTGCGATGACATCCCAAGTACAATATGGGAAGTTGAAATACTTCCGAGATGGCTGGGTAGCTGCCCTGCAGGAATTAAAGATCAAAGACGACTCGGAGCTATTTCAGCTACACCTCCCTAGTCCTGCCCCACCAATTGTAGAAGAAGAAGAAGAAGATGAGCCCATCTCTGATGAATCTTCCATGGCCATGGGTGATCAAGTACCTGCCTATCTACCTTCTGCCAACGAGGACATTTCTTCCATGCTTCCTCCTCCTGAGAAAATTTCAACTCCTGCTAATCAAGCTGCTGTTACCACCGAGCAACCAAGCTCCTCGTCCCAGCCTCCCGAGAAAGTCTTGGGAGACAAGGAAAAGGTGTGAAGTTGTTCGGTATCATTTCTATCTTTCATTATTTGTAATCAAACAATGTAATCTTTTTGTGATCTAATAAAATACATCTTTGTTCATCTCTGTTGTTGATGATTTGTTTTTGTTGACTGTTGTCTTCTTTTCATTATTAGTTTGTGGCTAGAATGGAACTGATATCTGCACACGATACAAAACTGATGCAATAATTCCATGAATATTATAGAGCTGGTCATACAAATTTGAGTGTATCAGAAATTGCTGACATCCTTGGCCATGATGCCTCAGAACAAGCAATTGAGGCTTATCGGTACTTGAAGGATTTACTTGACCGAGCTGTGGCCAACAACGTGGCCTACTATAACTTGATTGAGGAGCTTCATTGTACCTTAGAAGATCTTCAGGATCAGCACAATGAATCAACTGCCTTGTTGCACAAGGAATATGAGAATAGGTATCAATAGCTTTCCTCTGAGACATGTCACAAAAAGATCATCACTGGGTACGATGTTAGGGAGAGAACCCTAAAAGGTGAAGTTGAGGACTGCAGACAGATCGCCAAGCTGCTGGAACATGAGAACAACAATTTGCAGAAGAAGTTGGCACAATATGAGTCTGCAGCTTCATCCTCTACTGCCTTGGTACCGGTCACTGATGAGGGATTCTCATTCTTAGAGGTTGAAAACGCCAAATTAAGGCCAGAATTGGATACTCTGAGAAGGTCTGGTACCTCTACTACTTCTCGGGGACGAGGAAGAGGGTCTCGTGGGCGAGGAAGAGCTGTCCAAAATGTTGTCGAGGAGCAAAATTCTCCACCTGTTCGGAGTCGATCAAGAGTTCTCAGCCGTAATGTTGAAGAATCTCGTACTCTGTCAACATTGGAAACCCAAGCGTACCAACTGAATGCCAAAGATCGGGCTTTGTCTGAAATGTCCAAGAAAAACCTATCTTTGGAAGATCAACTTACTGCGATGAGGTCTGCTTTGAATGATAAAGATGTTTTTACCAGGAGCCTTCACGAGCAACTATAGAGAATAACTTTCCAATTCCACAAACAACCTCGGGAGTTTTGGATGGCAGGATACAATGAAGCCCTTGTTCATTTAGATGCTCATATTGAACACGCCAATAATGAAGGTTATAAGCAGGGGTGGTTGAATGCCCTGGGTGTATTAAAATTGGAGCAAGGGCATTTTTTATGGGATTATCATGCTCCAGGGTTACTAGACTTGCCTGTGCCACCTTTCAAATTGGACATGGAATGGATCCCAGCTCGTTCCATTCCTCGGAGTTTAATTTCAAAATATCTTGGTGACTATAGTCTTCATTCTCAGATTGAATTATCTCGTCCCGAGCATCTCTTGGATACACCTTCTGTGATGAACGTCAGAATGCTCAGGGATGTTAATTTCATTAATTCTCCTATTTGCCTAGAGGATCCTCCTGCTGGCGAAGAGCCTGTTTCAAAAGCTAAAGGAAAGAAACCAATAGAATAGGTTTTTCAATGTAACAGTTAGCACATATATGTAACTTGTAATTTATTTTGATTTTAATGAAAGACTTTCATTTTCTGTTTGCAAATCTGTATTGCTATTGTTTTGTGTTTATCAAACATTTTTTTTTTACATTTGTGCATATGTATCTGTTAAAAAGATAACAATTTTGTGCTGTTCATCGACCAACTTAGTAAAAAGTTTACAAGTATCAAAAATGTTGTTCGATCACTTAATAATAAAGTAATGCGTATAAAAATGTTTAAAAAATTTTCCAACCAACCAAGGTTGTTAAATTGTACTCGTCGACCAAATATAATTAGCAAGAGTTTTCATAAAAATGTGTCCGACCAACCAGGTTGATGGACCCTCCTCGTTGATAAATTCTCATCGTTGACCAACTACAGTTAGTGGGGTTTTATCCCCGACCAACTATACTTGGCTCAGTTTGGAATATTTTGTATTTTCTGGAAAGGTTTTACCTTCCGGCCAACTTGTTGGCATATTTTGTTTCTTAACCAGCCAAAATTGGCATTTGCATTTTTAAGAATATTGTTCTTGCCCTTTTACCATCCAAAGTTGGTTGTGGGTTTGAACTATCAGGTTCTTTCGAACTATCTTATCCACAAGCTCTTTTAGCAACCGAAGTTGATCACGCAAGTGTACGCCTCCTAACCAAAGGAGTATAATTTGTTCTCGCTATTTTACCAACCGAAGTTGATCACGCTCGAACTATCAGGTTCTTTCGAACTATCTTGTCCACAAGCTCTTTTACCAACCGAAGTTGATCACGCAAGTGTACGCCTCCTAACCAAAGGAGTATAATTTGTTCTCGCTATTTTACCAACCGAAGTTGATCACGCTCGAACTATCAGGTTCTTTTGAACTATCTTGTCCACAAGCTCTTTTACCAACCGAAGTTGATCACGCAAGTGTACGCCTCCTAACCAAAGGAGTATAATTTGTTCTCGCTATTTTACCAACCGAAGTTGATCACGCTCGAACTATCAGTGTAGTGTATCACACTAGTATTCCCCAAAAAACTTGTAATAAAAGGAAGGAGATGGTGAAACATCATCGTTTAATTCATAATGAAGGAATTGCTTTACATTTTACATTACTGATAGTACTTGCGTAGGTGTTCAGCATTCCATGCATTCTTAAATTCCTCTCCTTCTAGAGTTGCTATTCGGTAAGTTCCTGGTCGGGCAACTTCTGTAACTCGGTAAGGTCCATGCCAGTTGGCTTCAAGTTTATTGTGTTTCTGAATGACCTTCTTTAGCACATAATCCCCTTCTTTTAAGTCGCATTTCTTCACCCTTTTGTTGTAGAATAGAGCTGTACGTTGTTGGTAAGCAGCATTCCTAATGGCTGCCTCTTCTCTAACCTGCTCGAGCATGTCCAAATCTAATCTTCTCATCAAGTCACTGACTGGGGAATTGAAATTTAGCACTCTGTGTGTTGGGAGACCCAACTCAGCAGGTATTACAGCCTCACTTCCAAATGCCAGCATGTATGGCGATTCTCCAGTTGCTGCTCGGGGAGTTGTTCGGTAAGCCCACAATACTGACTGTAGCTCATTAATCCAGTTAGCTTTAGCCTCACTTAGCCTCTTCTTCAAACCATTTAATAGCATTCTGTTTGTCACCTCAGTCTGCCCATTGCTTTGAGGATGACATGGTGCTGAATGAGTCTTCAGGATGTTTGATTGTTGACAATAGGCAGCAAACTCTTCGTTGTCGAATTGTGTTCCATGGTCTGTGATGAAGGCATGAGGGAGACCATATCAACAGATGATATTCTTCCAGACAAATTGGTATACCTTCTCGTACATCATGTCGATAAGGGGTTCAGCTTCTACCCACTTAGTAAAATAGTCTACTGCGACGGCGAGGTACTTGAATCTTCCTCGGGTGGTCGACAATGGTCCAACCAAATCAATTCCCCACATAGAGAATGGCCAAGGGGAAGTTATGGTTGTCAACAATGCTTGTGGAGTTCGTCGGATGGAGGAAAAACGTTAGCACTTATCACATCTCTTGGCGTAGGCTATATAATCAGCCCTCATCGTCGGCCAGAAATATCCCTGTGTCATCACCCTTTGTAAAAGTGTTCGACCTGCTACATGGGCTCCACATGACCCTTCATGGATCTCTTCAATCAATTCTTTCACCTTGGAGGGATGTACACATCTCTGCAAACCTACCATAATTCCTCGTCTGTACAAAACACCATTAGTTAGTACATACCGGGAAGCTTTAAACTTCAATTTCTTTGCCGTGAGCTTGTCCTCTGGCAATCCTCCTTCTTCAATATATGACCTGATGGGATCCATCCAAGATGGTCCTAGATCAAGGGCAATAACATTCATCGTCAGGTCTTCATCTATGCTCCGACTTTCCAGTACTTCAATTGGTATCGTTCTTCGCAACTCGGTACGAGTAGCTGATGCTAGTCGGGTCAGTGCATCTGCTTGTGCATTTTTTATTCTGGGTATTCTGATCAATTGAATGGCGTCAAATTCTGCCAGCAATTCCATCACCTTTGCATGATACTTGACCATTAATTCCCCTTTAACCGCATATGTTCCCATCATCTGATTCACAATTAATTGAGAATCACTGAATACCATCACTTGTTGTGCTTCCATGATCTTTGCTAAATTAAGACCTGTTATCATGGCCTCATACTCAGCCTCATTATTGGAGGTTTTGAATTGAAATCGCAAAGCATATTCTATATCAATCTGGTCTGGGGTTTTCAAAACAATCCCCGCTCCACAACCTGCTGTGCAAGATGACCCATCTACATACAATCTCCATGTAGGTAATTCGTGTTCAAATTTCTTATCCAATAGAGTTCCTCGGTGAAATATCTGCTGTTCTCTTCCATTCTCCTCTGTTAATTTTCGTTCCTCATCGACCATTTCTTCTCGCCCTTTTACCAACCGGAGTTGGTCTAGGTTTGAATTTGATGATCTTTCTACATCCACAAGCCCTTTTACCAACCGGGGTTGGTCTGGACTTATGTCTGTTGATCCTGTAACATCCACAGGTTGGTCAGTGAGCAACTTTTGTTCCTCGGGAGTATCAGGATATGTAAACTCTGCTATAAAATCTGCTACAGCTTGCCCTTTCAATGATGACCTGGGTTCATACACAATATCATACTCACCGAGCTCTATTGCCCAGTACATCAGTCTCCTTGACTTTTGTGGTTTATGAAGGGCTTGTCTTAATGGCATGTCGGTATACACGATGATGGTATGGGCCTGGAAATATGGCCTCATTCTTCTACTTGCTTCAATTAATGCCAATGCCAATTTTTCTAACTTTGGGTACCTGATCTCTGCACCTCGGAAAGCCTTACTTGTGTAATAAATTGGCTTTTGGACTCCATTCTCCAATCTGATCAATGTCGAGCTGACTGCATGCTCTGATACTGCCAGGTATAAGTACAACTTTTCTCCCGTTATTGGCCTCGACAACAGCGGAGGTGTTCCCAGATATTTCTTCAAGTCTTGAAAGGCTTTTTCACATTCATCATTCCACTCGAAAGTTTTTCGAAGTGTTTTGAAGAATGGTAAGCATCTATCTGTTACTCGAGATACAAATCTGTTGAGCGCTGCAACTCGTCCTGTAAGACTCTGCACCTCTTTCTTCGTCGTTGGCGATCGCAACCCTAAAAGAGCTTTGATCTTTTCTCGATTTGCTTCAATGCCTCTTTGGTTGACGATGTACCCGAGGAACATTCCTTCTCGTACTCCAAATGTGCACTTCGTTGGGTTGAGCTTCATCTGGTATTTATCCAGTTGATCAAAAGTTTGACTTAAATCAACTAGATGATCAGCAGATTTCTTGCTTTTGGTCAGCATATCTGATAAGCACCCAAAACTGTACAATTTATACCCCGAATAGATGTATTTTAGTTGCTAATTCTCGACAATATGGATCTTATGCGCGTAAATGTTTATCATGCAGGCTTAACTGTAGTTGCGGTGCCAAAAGCTACATTTCGAGATCAATTACAATTTTATGGAGCTAATTCCCTCTCTCGTACCCTAACCCGAGCCTAAACCTAGCCCAAACTTACCCCGAGCTTGTGTGTGTTTTAGTTGTGCCATTTTATTATTTTTTAGATTTTTAGTTTGAGTCTTTTCTATTTTTAGGATTTATTTTAGGATTATTTTTAGAATTTTTAGGTTTTATTTTCTATTTTTTTATATTTTATTTCTATTTTTATTAATATAATTTTATTTTATTTTATTAAGTTTTTAGTTTTAGTTTTTATCTTATTTTATTTTATTTTTTTTAGGATTAGTTTTTAGGAATTTAGTTTTATTACATTTTATTTTTTTTAGGACTTTAGTTTTTAAGTTTAATAGATTTACATTGTTATTTCTTTTTAGTTTTATTTTTATTGAGTCTTGATTTTAATTTTTAGTATAGGAATTTAATTTTTAGATTTTTAGTTTTTATAAATTTTATTTTATTACTTAGATTTTATTTTTATTTTTAGTTTTATTTTATTAGGGTCCAAACTAATACACACACACACACTTAATACCCATTACACCTATCCTACACCCTAAGCCTCACCGCACTCTCATACACCCCACCACATACCAACACTCCCTACGTCTTCTTCTTCCCCATCACCCACCACTTTTTCTCTCTTCCATTAACCCACATCTTCTTTCCTCTCTCTCACCGCCTTCAACCTCACCCTCTCTCTCTCCTAACACCATTTCCATTAAACCATAAAACTAAAACCCATTTCTCTCTCTCTGCAAACTCCAGCCCCCTTAAACCCACCTCAGGCCTTACCCCCATCTAGACCCCCTCCACGCCGAGACCTCAGTCCGTCACAGCTTTCTCTCTCTCCTGAAACCGTCACGAAAACCGCCGACCACCACTCCCTGCCTGCGATCGGTCACCCCCATATCCTCCGGCATTTACCAGCACCCCCGGCGACCTGAGCTCGCCCTCCCGTCTCCTGAACGCAACCTCCGACCAGCCTCAATCCCCGATCGCAGCCACCATCGCCGACACCGCCCTAGGCCAACCTGCGAACTCGATCCCATCCACGACCCCTCCACCCAAGTTCTAGCACAAACCCAAAACCCATTTCAAACCTAAGTCTAAAAACCCACTTCTTCAAACCCACGATTTGTTTCCACCTGCCAAATCCCAAAACCAAAAATAAACCCATTACCCCATGTGCCTAATTAACCTCTTAACCCCTTTTTCCCATTTTACCCCCAAACTAACCACTTTAAGCCATTTTCCCAAAATACCCCTCAAACTAAATCAGATTTTTCCAAATATTCCCTCACCTCACACCCCCATGCACATGTGCTCTCACCTTATACACATGTACCTCTAGTCAATTCCCAATTTACCCCCATACTCCATGTGCCATACATCTACTATATAATGAAGACTCAAGGCCCATTTGGAGGGAGAGCTTTGTAGAGAGAAAATTCTAGAGAGAGATAGTTTAGTTTAGAAAATAAATTTTTGTAAATAGTTTTTCATTTTTTATTTTTAGATATTTGTGAGATTAAATATTGTTAGAGAATTAATTGAGTGGATAGTTGATTTCGTATCATTTGGAAGATCAATTAAGAGGTGTATGCTTCAATTTCAAGGATTGGAGTTCAACATAATCAAAGAGATTTGGTTTGATTGTTCTCTTCCCTTCTTTTATTATTTTATGCCTTTGAATATTAATTTGTCATATTTTATACCATGTTAGGCTAAAACCCCTTTCAAGGGGTGGGGTGAAACCCTTATTTGATATTATTTTAGTTTAATTAGTTGGCTTACTTGAAATATCCCTTTGAATGTTAATTTTGATCCCTCACCCTTAGATTTACGCCTCGAGAGAGGGTAAATGATTTTCGAGAGAAAATCGAAATTCTAGTGATAATACCCATTTTAGATTCGAACTAGAGATAGGGGTTTCTTAAGTGGGGTATTATCATTTGAATTTCAACTCTAAATTTAATTTCTAAGATTGACATAAATTCTAATTGATCGATCCTAACGGGTGATTAATTAAAAGGACTGTTGATCTAATTTTCTAGAGTTGTGAGGTGTTAATTTTAATTTTCTAAAAGATTACTATTCTAATTACACTTGCAACGAGAGTTGATTTGTAATTTTGATATTAATTTGGGAGAATTCAAATAATTAAATTAATTAATTAGAATAACTAAAATTTGTGGTGTAATCCCACTCCTTGATTGTTCTCACAATTATTAGCCTCACTTTATCTTTTATTTTAGTGTTAGACTTTATTTTCATTTTAGTTACTTTCTAGTTAGTTATTATCATTTTACATTTAGTTTATTTTAGTTTAGATCTCACCTCACCCTTTTGTTTTAATATTGAAAAAGCTAAAAAAAATAGAAAAGTGAAAAAGCACAAAAAGAAAATAAATAGTGAATTACATTTGAATTTGTTCCATTTGCTTTACTCCCTAGAAAGTGGATTGATACCCTTACTTACCTCTATACTTTAAATTGTTATATTTGTAGGTAATTCAAGGTTTTGACTAACTTGGCTTCAAACAACGACCATACCCAAAAGTCTAGTTATCAATATCATCGACATAGACTTCCATATTGCAACTGATTTGCTCGGCAAAAACCTTGTTCATCAGCCGCTGGTATGTCGCTCCTGCATTTTTTAAACCAAAAGGCATAACATTATAACAATAAGTTCCCCTAGGGGTAATAAAAGAAGTACTCTCCCTGTCTTCAGGTTTCATCTTGATCTGGTTGTAGCCTGAATAAGCGTCCATGAAGCTAAGCAGCTCGTGCCCAGAAGTAGCATCCACTAATTGATCAATTCTGGGTAATGGAAAGTGGTCCTTTGGGCAGGCCTTGTTGAGATCAGTGAAATCAACACACATTCTCCATTTGTTGTTTTTCTTATTTACCATCACCACATTCGCCAACCAGTCCGGGTATTTCACATCTTCAATGAATTGAGCCTTCTGGAGCTTGTCGACCTCCTCTTGAATGGCTTGATTCTTCTTGGGGCTAAATACCATTCTTCTCTGCTTTACAGGCTTGATCTCCTTATTCACATTGAGTTCATGACATAGGAAGTTTGGATCTATTCCTGGCATGTCTTCATGACTCCATGCAAAAGTTTTCTTCATATTTCTCAAGAAAGTTATCAACTCCTGTTTTATTGAAGTATCCAACGATGAACCTATCTGGGTTACTCGTTCTGGGTGCTCGTCATCCAGTATAACATTTTCTGTAGATTCCACCACCTGTCCTTTTACAAGTTGGGATTCATCTCTGGGATCGAGAGTTTCAATCTCTGTATCTTCTTCCACCTGGTAGGTTGTAGTCTTTTTTCTTGATTCCTCAAGCTCCTCTTGTTCAGCAGATGAATAATAGCATTCCCGAGCTACTTTTTGGTCACCCTTCACAACTCCTACTCCAAAGTTTGTTGGAAATTTTAAGCATTGATGCACTGTAGATGGAACTGCTTCGAATTTCTTCAAACCAACTCTTCCCATGATGATGTTGTAGGATGACTGCACATTCTTATCCATCACAAAGAAGCGTATTCTTTCTGTTCGACAAACAGGCCAAGTTCCAATGAATATATCCAACTTGATTGTCCCAAGTGGAAAAACTTTCTGGCCAGCAAAACCCAGGAGGGGTCTGTGATAAGGTTCCAATTGAGATAATTTCATATTCAAGCTATCAAAGCATGAATAGTACATGATGTCTACCGAGCTTCCATTATCTACCAACACCCTTGAAATCACTACTTCCTTTATCCTCATTTTGATCACCAGAGGATCGTCGTGAGGATAAAGAACACCTGCCAGGCCGTTTTTTGAAAAACTAATGACCAGCTTCTCTTTGTTTACCTTCCTCGGACGATCGTCCTCGGCCAGATTTATTCGCTGAATATATGAACAAGCTTGACCCTCTACGAGGTAAGCTTTTCTTTCTGCAGTATGGTCTCCTCCTCCTGCATCTCCTCCTGTAATAACATTACAATCAAATGATCCAAAACATATGGAAAATACCTCTCGTTCTGGCTGCCTTGGTTTCTTGGGAAGATCGGGGTCATCCTCTGGATCATCTTCATGGTTTCTCTTCTTTTTCTCCTCTACTCGACGAGGAGATCTAGACCTCTCTCTAGCTCGGTCATTATTTTTTCTTTCACCTCCCCGATCAACATATTTTGCTAGTTTTCCTCTTCGGATGAGTGTTTCAATCTCGTTCTGAAGAGCTATGCAATTTTTGGTCATATGACCATGATCTTTATGAAACTCGCAATATTTATCCTTACTCCTTGAATCAGGGTCTGACCTCAGTTTCTTTGGCCATTTTACCTCCTCGTTGTTCTTGATTTCTTCCAAGACATGATGAATACCCATTTTCAAAGGAGTATAATTGTCATATTTCTTCAAGACTTCCCATGATGATTTATTATTTCTGGAGCGTTTATCACCGCCATTACCCTTATGCTCTTTATTCTTAGACTTGTCGACTTCCACCTTGGTGTCTTTGTCTATATTCTTCTTTGCAGCCATAGCTTCCTCGGCATTCATGATTTTGGCCGCTTTTGCCATCAGTTCTGACATAGTTTTAGGTGGATCTTTCGCCAAAGTATAATACAACTTATTAGGCAACAACCCACTCATCAAAGCGGTGATTGCTGTCTTCTCTTCGTAATCTATGACCTCCAGCTTCTCGTTATTGAAACGAGTTATGTAATCTCTAGTACTCTCACCAGATTTTTGTCTAACACTTAACAAATGTGCTACTCATTTTACTGGCTTTGCTCCAAAACAGAAATTGCCGATGAACAACTCAGCCAACTGAAAGAAAGTTGAAATCTTACCCCGAGGAAGATTGTTGTACCAAATTTGGGCAGCTCCAGTAAGAGTTCCAGAGAATGCTCTACATCTCATCTCGTTGGGGACATCATAGATATCGGCGGCAGCTTGATATTGCTCTATGTGTAGAACAGGATCTGTCTTTCCCTCATATTTGGGGGTCACCACAGGTGCTTTAAACTTTGACGGGATAGGAAAACCCACAATGGCCTGGACAAAAGGTGTCCCTTGAACAAAAGTTCGTTGTAAGGGATTCTTCGCCTTAGCCATTTCTCCCAATCTATCCTCCAAGCGCTGAAGGGATCCTTTCCACGCTTCATTTCCTTCCTCGGGCCTATTGGATCGAGCAATAGATCGTTCTGAAGTAGCCTCCTGAGATTTATCTTGATGGGCAACTGGTCGTGATTGTGCTGATCCTTCTCTTAGATCTGATGGTCATCGAAAACTCTTCGACATGGTCTTAGGTGGACTCCTATTCCCCCTAGGGCCTAATCGGCTGAAAGGAGACACCCTACTCAATCTTTCTAAGGCGCTGGGTTTTTCTGGAGAGAGGGTGATACGTTGATCAGTATCTGTAGCCCTTACTGACGAAGTTCGCCCAATTTCATAAGAGAAATCATCATACTCCTCATTACGATATGACTCAGTACGCCTGGATCGTGAAGAAAGTAAATAAGTTTGCCTCTGACCGCTGTGTTGTCCTGAACGTGCGGGGGCATTGCCATGAAGGGTTTGTATGAGTTGCCTCATTGTGTCTTGCATGGCGGTTTGTCCTTGAGCCAGATTCATCATAATTCCGGCCAGATCTGGAGGTGCAGAGGGATTTGGAGGATTTCCAGCATTTCCAGCGTTTCGATTACTAGATTCTGGATTATCCGCCATTGATGATGAATGATTTTTGGTGAAAAATGATAATAATAATTGTTCCCACAGACGGCGCCAATCTGTTGATGTAAAAAATTAGATCGCTCTAATTCTTCAATCATAGATAAATAAAATGAGACAAAAAATTTTTAAGTGGTTCAGCCTTATATGAATGGCCTACATCCACTGTTATGTTATTGCTGAGTGTTTGGGAATTCTCGAGTACAAGTTCTCTCAAGAAATTCCGGTCCCTTTGAATGAGGGAGATACAAGGTATTTATAGCCCTTATTCTGTACATGCAAGGGTTGATACATTAAATGATATACATATGAAAGGGTAATACATTTAATGCAGCGTGTGCGTCAAGATGATGAACATTCAATGAATAATTGAACTATTGATTATCTGGCAATTAATGTTATGGCCGAGATGCAGCTCGGACCGCCTTAGTTTCTCATTGCTTAGGAGTTCCTCGGAGCGCTAGAGTAGCTCGGAGTGCTGAAGTTCCTCGGGGTATCCTCGTTGCTCGGAGAGATCATGAGTTGGTCGGGGAAATGAACTTCCTCGTTGCTATTATGCCAAGTAGATTGACACGTGTTCTCATATTATTCGTCCATATCAGCATATTAATTTTGGTATCAACAATCATCTTCACATGTCTTGATCGTTGATGGAGCATTTCGATTTGGATAATTTATCAAGACATCTTTGATGTTTTCTTCCGAGTATTGTTTCCTAAGGATATCCCAAATCTCATCAACTTCTGTGTAGTGTGATACTTTTCTTGAAACAACGTTATCTATAGAAGAGCATAAAATCATCGTTGTTTTGACATTTAATTCATTTTTCTTTTCAATACTCAATATATCCCGAAGGGTAGATTTCTTATCGCTAATTATTTTCCAAGAAAAATAGTCAAAATATTGAATCACGTACATTGTTCTATCTTTCAAGAGTTTGAAATCTTCTCTTGAAAACATGGCAATGTCATTTCTATCCAAAACGATTTGGAATAGGATTTCCATTATTTTTTCTATCTTTAGACTCCAAATATACTTTTAAAATAAGTATCTAGGAGGTAGGCTTTAATACCAATTTTTGGCCCAAAAATATATCGAAGAGGGGGTGAAATGGGTATATGTGTTTAATGGCAAAATTAAAACATTCTTAACTTTTTTGTAAATATTAATTACAATGTCATAAATAAATTTAATAGTAATAAATTAGTGAACGATAATTATAAGAAGTTAAGCTAGAGAAAGATTAATGGAACTTTACAAACCGATATTTTAATGTGGTTCGGCTTCGGCTAAAGTTCATTCTCGACACGGTACTCGATAACTTCACTATCTTTGGTTCACTAATGGTGGAACGAAAACATCACAAAGAAGACTACCTTGCAATTCTCAACCAAAAGCATGATACCTTCATACTGGTTCAAGCGGTACCCGTGCAGTAGTTAATAGACTTTAAATGCCTTGACTACCCGTAATAATGGCACTACTGGCCAAGATTATACAATGAAGTTTAATCGTGCATCATAATAAATAATATCCATAAATAAAATATAAAACAAATGCTTCACTAAAATAGTGCTATAATGGGTTTACTTTCTCCCTCTAAAAAGATAAGTAAACAAGTATCACAAGTATGATGCTCAAATGGATATCGGGTTAAGGCTTTAGCACAAGTAACTATTGGGTTTGTAACACTCCTAAAGAAGGGTTGAGGTTGGAACTTTTTGTTCGAGTGGGTTTTCTTTAATCTTTTGAGTTTTGGGACTTAAAACTCTCAAATGGGTTTTTATTGATTTATCTGTCAAGAAAGTCAAGGGATGAAATGACACAATCTTTGAACGTGGAACTTTACTCAAAATGATTAGTGTTGTAGGATTGTGTGATTTTGGAATGGAAGTGGGAGACTTTATTTATAGTGTTAGGAGGCAGCAAAACATCGGTAAGAAGATTGCTTTAATAGTTCTTATGTGTTCGGGTATTGGGATAAAAGATTGGAAAGTTTTACCAAAATCAATTTAGAATATGTGACACTTTTAGTTGACTAAAAGTGAGTTTTCATTTACTAAAACTCCTTATGGTTTATAGGTTCACTAGGTTTAGTTGGATGTCAAAATGTTTAGCTGGATAAACTAGTTTTTAACTAAAAGTAAGTTTTAGTCTGCTAAACATCCCATATTTACGCAATAAGGTGTTAGTTTTAGGGCCATGATTTACGGAAGGTTTAAGGAGTCATAAAATCTTCGGGTTTATAAAATTTTGAAAGTTAACGTCCTTTTAAGGGTCAAGACCTATGAATTTAGAAAATTTTGAAAGTTGAAGTCCTTATAAGGGTCCTAAGATGTTTGAACTTAAAAACAATTGAGGGTCATATTGGGTTGAAAAGCCTTTGGACCTTATTCTCCTTAGGTGGAGGTTTTGAGGTTCCATAAAGAGTCCTAAGACCTCTGAACCCTAGGGACTTATACCTTTCTCTGTTAAAAAAACTGAAGTTTTGGATAATATTTTCTTTTTCATTTGAACACTTATCCCATAAAAATTTCAAAAATAGAATTTTTTCTTTAAATATTTTCATAAATAAGTTTGAGGGTGTTTGGATAAGGTGTATATATCTTTTCTGTATAACTTTTTTGGTAAAAACAAAAAAAAAATGGTAATAGGAAATTGGTCCTTTATGGGTCTTTGGACCCTAGCCTTCTGGGATTATGGATGACAATTTCAATAGCTCATTTTAGTGTTCTGTGGGTCCTAATACCTTTGACTCGGAGTTTAGGTTCGTCAAGTCCTTAGGACTGTAATATTTTTTAGGTTTTAAGACCTTTGATTGTTAGTCTTAAGCCATCGCTAAAATCCTTATAACTTAAATTTTGGGTCCTCAGACTCTAGCTTAAATCTAGAGACAAGGCTGAAATCCTTGGAACTCTTTATTTTGGGTCGTTAAACTTGGGTTTATGTTTTAAACCAAGTTTGATGTCCTTGAAGCTCAATTTGTGAGACCTCACACTTTATATTTTTAGAGTCAAGGATGAACTCCATGTAACTCTTAAATAATACTAATATTGAATACATCATGGATAACAACAAGATTCTTTTCATTTCATTTAAGTAACAAAATACATTGTTTGTAGTTGTTTTCTGGGATGGCATACATCCCTTCAGACTTCTTTAATCTTTTATGTTCTTCCTTCGTTTCAACCAATAGTTACAAGGATAACTATTCTCATCTTGCAAGGTCAAGATATCTAAACTCATCAATTCTATGCCCAAACTTTCACGAACGGACTCCGACATAGGTGGGGGTGGAGGTAAAACCTCTGTTAAGACCTCACAAAGCTACTAAATCTTTGTTGGGAACTCTGTGAGGCCTTTTGGAGCACCACATTTCCTCTTTTTTCCCTTCATGGAAGTGATGTAGCACTCTCATGCCTTCTTTGGTCTCTGAATACATGTTCAACCCATTTTGAAGTTAGTAACCTCATCATTATCCGTCGTGTTGAGATAACAACGTCCAAGTCATTCAGGGTGTGTCTGCCCATTATTATGCTATAAGCAGAGGGCAGGTCCATTACTATTAATCCAATGAGAGTACATACCCCATGGAATATGCTTATTCTTCATTGAATCCAACGAGAGGACTAATGAATGGAATCATGTGCCTCACACTAAGATAGACCTCACCTAGCGAAGACTATGAAGATACATTTGACATATATAAGAGGGGCGTCGTCCTTTTTTTATTTTTGTTGTCAGGATGACCATTAACTATATATTTCTCTATGTATTCCTTGAGGTACTATCTCTTTACCACTCATTCGATGTTTTCTTTTAGTTTGAAACAGTTGTGTCCATTATCTCTGTGAAATTGATAATATTTTGACTTGTCTCTTTTCTCATCCACGATACTCATGGGTTTTTGGTGGGGCAAGATATCCCTAGCTTGCACAGCCACAAAGGCCTTCTCTATGGTGGTTTTGAGTGAAGTGAAGTGTTTAGCCTCTAGAGGCCTAATTTTCATAACCCCCTCTTTCTTATTTTTTGCGTCATATGTTTTTGAGTCTTCCCAAGATAAGAAAAGTCATCTTGTCGCTTTCTTTTTCAAGGAAAATTTATGGTATGTCTTATGGAAATAACATACTCATAATTTATATATTTCTCAGAACCTTTGAGCGGCTCAGTCATGGACTTTGGAGTTTTTTCACTAAAATACCTCAGCAGGTCTTCTGAGGTGAGGCCCTAGACAAAGGCTTCCAAACAGATGGTGTCATTCAGATTGTCTACCAAAAATTATTCTTAATTGAACCTCTTAGCATACTCTAGGATGATATCTCCTATTTTTTTACCTAAAAATGAGGAGGTAGCTTGAATATACTACATCATCTGAGCTCTAATGTAGTGTCTACAAAAAGATCTAGCCACCTTAGTGAAGCTTCTGATGGTCCTTGACTTGATCTTGGTGAACCAGTGCTTGGAAGTTCCCCTTAAGGCAGTTGTAAAACCTCTACACAAGACCTCATTTCGGGTATCCTAGAGGAGCGTGAGTGACATATAGGTCTCTAACTGGTCGATTGGATCCTATGACCCTTTTAATAGTTCAACTATAGTCATCTTCTAGATTAGGGGAAGGGCGCAATGCTGAACATCATTAAAAGAAAGGAGACAATGTGTTTTGGAGGAACAACTCAATGGTGTTAGGCATTTAAGTTTTTTAAATGTTGGCGAAGTTCCCCAATCCGTCTAAAATCTTATTTATCTTGCCAACCTAGGGTATATCTACCAAGTAAGCTCCTTGGGACTGATACCCAAGGATTAATAACTTGTCTTTGACAGTGATATGGGGTACTAAATGTTGGGAGACCTGGGTGACCCCTAAAATTATGTTCTCCTTAGAAAAGGCTCGTAGTTATTACTAATATCATTATTCTTCAATACTACTAGCTCCTCTACCATTGTGGTTAAAGGAATCTTACTGTGGATGGTACCAAGATACTCTTGGAGTGATTTTTTATGGGTCTCTAACTCTTTTAAGGAATGAGTTGGGGCAGCATTAGTAACCATTTCAAAGGTATCAATATGCATGTTTTCAGAATAATGGAACTTGTCATTTGAACAGGCGGTGACAAATCGATGAGTGTTAAAATCGTACGTGATTTTAGACCCACGGGGGCTATCCTATGGACCTCAAATGGGTAAGAGGATAGGAGTGTCAAAGTGTGAGATAATGATATAAAGTGATTCAAACCTCATATAAGAGTCATATGTCAACTGTCAAAGGTGTTGTAGTAGTTTGTTAGATTAAAAATGGGTTTTTATAGTCTATGAGACCTATTTAGATTTTTTCAAGAGAGTCTGAGGTAGTTTGGCCTTTGTAACAATCCAAAGGAGCATAGGAAGTAACTGCATTGACCCACTATAAAAGCATTAATTAAATATCAGCCCCTAAACAATTATAAATTCCAAATAGAACAAAGAACACTAAATGTATGTGGTTCAATAGATAGGTCTTCCTACTTCCATGGGGGAAAGGAGGGATATTAGTATTTTACTAAAGAAGAATAGTCGAGATTGAAGTGATACAGTTGGTAGCTGAGAGTCTAACCATGTACAAGTTACAATCAATATCCTCAATAAGGGTGAGGTCAGCCTAATTTATAAGCTTCATGATTACACTAATCTAGGCCTTTTCATGGTAATATTAATTATAAGTTACAGAGTCTTACAAGGACTGGTCTTCCAACCCACAAACTTGATCTTCCAATATTTGCACTCATCTCCCTATATGTTTGTGAGCTTCAAAGATAAATTGTGTGACATCTACGTGACAAAAATTCGTCTTGCCTCCCTTCAATTACTCTCAAGGTTGGGTTGATCGGTTAACACGTTGTTCAACCCATCCTTATTTTTAAGTTATTATTACCGTGTTATTAAAAAAACAATTTGAATGTATTTCACAAATTCATATATGCCTATTCCTTGGGCCACACAATTGTATTTCAATCATATCTTTGGGATTCATTTCGGACATATTTCAATATTTGGGTCGCGTGATCCAATGTCACTTTCCTAGGTAATCATGGTTCATGAGCGCATGGTTTCCTAACCCAATAGAGAGATGGCGGTGAATTTAACTGGCGGCAGAAGGTACAAGGCCCTTAAATCCTAATACCTCGTTAGTCCAGCGTCTATAGAGCTATTCCTTCTTTCACTTTCTCTCTAGAGTTTTTAACTACTGGAAAGATTTTCTTTTTGTTTTCTTCTTCTTTTTCTTCTTTTTCCTCTCAATTCCACCATGTCTAGAGGTGGTAGAAAATTATGTGGCGTTTACAACGGATAACTTTTTGGAATTATGTGAAAAATATGGAATCCCTCATAACGTTAAAATTTGGTTATATCAATAGGAAGAGTAATTTATAGATCTTCCCTCTTATGAGGTAGCTTTTAAGATAATTTCCATATTAGAAGGTGGAGTTCGTTTCCCCTTCACTAATTTTTATGAGAGTACTTTGCTATTATAGAATTCTCCCAGCCCAAGAAAACTATAGATTCTACTAAATTATGAGGGGTACTATCGCCAATAACTAGGTTTTTAGACAAACCTAGGTCTTGATGAGATTAGGTATTGCTTTGACTTGAGGTCTTCTCCAAGATCATATCGCTACCATTTCCATGCTAGGGAAATGTCCCTCAACTTGATTACATTTTTACCCCAATCACAAAATGATACCAAAAGGAAGATACTTGGTTTTTTCGAGTAATTATATGACAAAAATAATGACGATCTCAGGGTTCTTTCCACAAAGGGGGCACCTGTTAGGTCGTCCAATCGTTTTTGTTTTTCATAAGTACTAAAAATTATGTTAGTGATCGACTTGAATTTTGTTCATACCATTTCCTAAAAAAGAAATCCTCCGACTACCATGTCAATCTTAGAGATTTAAAGAAACCTTGGAAGCATCAAAACCCAGAGGGTGTTTATCCACAGTGAAGGGCGACCAACATTTTTCTCTGCTACAACTTGACCATTTGATCAATCAAAAACTTCACAGTCATTCCTGACATTTTGTTTGTCAATTATTCATCGATCATCGACAAATCCATCCTAACTTATACCCTATCCCTAGTGAGAATTCTAGGTTCATTTACTTAGGGGAATCATCCCCACATGTCATTTCGACTGGCCTTAATTCTGACTAAGAAGGGGAAGTTATATAAGGTGTTAACTCCTTTTCGAACGATATTAATACAATTTTAGCAATAAAGACATCATCTCTAGTTGTCCATGGGAGGAAATTGAAGAAGAATAACCTTTTGTGTAAAAGACTTCACATTCCCTCCAGTCCCTTGTGACATGGAAGATATGATTAGTAGATAGAGGAGGAAAATCGATCTAATGACTTCTAGAGATAAGTTTAAAAAATAGGAGGTCAATGATAGCTAGGATAAACAAAATGAGATTGAGAAGAAGAAAGAATTAATCAAAAGAGGCCCAACAGCTAGATCGTCAGCATCAAGAGGCCGAGCGAAGTGAAAAGAGGTGGGCTGACAAGAATCGAGAAGGTCTTCCACCTACCCCAATTACCATTCTTAGCATACATGTAATAATCAGTGATCCTCAATAGCAGCAGGAGGAATGATCAAGGACACTTCCCCCTAAAGGAATCGGGCTCACCCTTAGTAAATCTCATTTATAAAACGAAAAGAGTTATTAATGGAGGCTGATTCGTTCCATAGGGATTTGGAGGTTGCGTACTACATTACTCAAGTGGTGATGATGTCATCTAACATAATTGATCTGAGGGGATTTTATTTGGAGAGTCTCCAAAAGTAATGTGTAGGATGGTAGTGAGACTGGGGTCTATGAATAACTGGAAAGATTGAGGCGTGACCCACTTCAATGGACGTTGTCTGCAAGGTTCTTAAGAACTTCTGGAGCAGCTTGTGATGAAACCTTCTCCTTTCGGTAAAAATAGAGATCAAACTAGAACTTCCTCCCTGCAAGAAGATGAACTTTCACATAAATAATAGTAATTTTCTCAAGAAGAACTCCTGAGAATGATGGTTATCAGTGGGGAGTGAAAGAACAAGGCACTTAGTGCTAGAGAGAGAGAGCAGGGAGGGAATACTAGGAAGTTCTGATGTGATTTTGATAAAGTAACTGTGCTATTGAGTTTTTCTATATGTTTTGACCTTGCTCAGGGGTCTTATTTATTCTTAGTCACTAGGGCTATGTTGGCATCGTTGGGCACCAAAATTGAGGTGGTAGGTGAGGGACAAGGTCTGAAGTGTACCATTTGTCCTTACCTGTGTGTAGCAATCTGTCGCCTCAGACATGTGCCACCTGATGCCAACAAAAGTCAAAAATCAAATATGTCTCCTAATGGAGACAAAATTTCTGATTTGGTAAATATCTTTGGAAATGGTAACTTGTGGTACAAACTTTGTAAACTTGAGAAAGGATGCCTTGAGGACCTCCTTCTCTAAAACTGTCAATCTTGAGGGGGAGGGTCTTGAGGACCCCTCTCCTCTAAAATCATTTTTTACTTGAGAGGGGCCTCGGGGGCCTCTCTTCTAAGAAAATCATTTTGTAAAATCTTATTTCTTATGGCTAGCCCTTCGGCTGCTCACTTCACTTCTGACTAAGATTGAGATGTGTGCGGCCTTAAGTGACTCGTGGGTTCTTCCTACTAGTATTCTCTCAATCCTAAAGTAATAAGTGGTTGATCTTGCCCAATAAACCTTGTTCCTAAGACGCCAATCCCAACCTCCCAAGAGATCCCAACTGGCCTATTTGAGCCCTGCCTGCTCAACTAGGCTACATGTATAAGAAAGAAAAGTGCTAGTACTGATGTTCTTTCAATGAATGGCTTTTCATGATGAGGGTTGTTCACGGTAGCCACTCCCTCATCCTAGGGTCTCTGCCCTGGGTTTTGGTTGAGGGACCCTAGAGGTTCCTTCACTAATATGACTTTTCTATATTTGAGGGACCTTGGGTATACTTTCATCAAAAGTTATTTTTTTGCAGCCAGGGGGACTAGGTTCCTGCACCAATATGAATTCTCTGCGATCGAGGGATCTTGGGTGCACTTTCATCAAAAGTCATTTTCTGCGGCCAGGGGGCCTAGGTTCCCGTAATAATATGAATTCTCTACGGTCGGAGGACCTTGGGTTAAATTTCACTGATTATGTATTTTCTACGTCCAAGGAGCCTAGGTTCCCGCACCAATAGGAATTCTCTGCGGTCAGGGGACCTTTGGTTCACTTTCACCAATTATGTATTTTCTATGGCCAGAGGCCTAGGTTCCTGCACCAATATGGATTATCTATGGTCGAGGGACTTTGGGTGCACTTTTATTAAAAGTCATTTTCTGCGATCAGGGGGCCTAGGTTCCCGCGCCAATATGAATTCTTTGCGGTCGAGGGACCTTGGACGGGTTCCTTCTCAGTATAAGTTTCTGCCGAAATCCTGGCTCGGGTTCCTTCTAAATATGAGTTTATGTCAGGACCCTAGAGGATTCCTTAACCTCATCATTGATGTAGTCTAAAAGGGGGGTGTATTTGAGGAACCTCTTCCCAAAATATAATAGCCAAACTTGAGGCACCCTTCTATATTAGCGCCTCGTGCAAAGTCTTTTATGTTGGGCAGACCAAACGACTTTATACGCCATAAATTCAATTTTTAATTCAAAAGAAAAAAAAATTGAGGATCCATCTGGGCTCCTCAACCCTACCCCTAGATTCATTAAATTTACTGTCCCTTCATACTAGGTTTTTGAGATTCCACGCGTCAGTGTGGGAACTAACATCTCATCATTTGGGAAAATCTTTTATAACCTTTTAGTATTCCTGCACATTTTCCCATTTTCATGTAAAACATAAAGCCCTTTATTTTATTTTATTTTGAATAAAAGCTTTCATCTTCTTCAAAGACACTCACAGACAGTGTCAAGCTTATGGTGAGAGAAAGAGAGAAAAAAAATCAAACACACAATAGACCCCATTTGTTTTATGTTTTCTTCAATTACTCCATTAATGGATTCAACACAATCAAACACTTCTTCCAACATTTCTCCCACAATTGTTCCACTTGTTTTTAGTTCTTTATCTATTACTACCATGATTCCTACGGTAATGACTATCAGAATAGATACGATTTCTACCCAAAACCTCTCTGCCGCCGCTTCGTCTTCGGACCTATTATCGGCTATCGGCGTCATTCTAGACCCGTCAAAATTTGTGGTCTCATTATCTACAGTTTCCTCGACCGAGGATGTATCGTGTGGAGAAATGAGTTCTTAACCTTTTCTTGTGTGAGGTACTACTCCTGAGATGCCAACTGAAATGGGTTCCTTAATTTGGAGTATCTCGTTTGGCAAGATAGGTTTTAGTCCCAAATTATTGGGGGCCACTATTGGTCATGAAGATAGACACGGAGCATTTTCTGGTGTGAGTCCCTCACGGGTATATTAATGATGGTGTGTGTCTCTCCAAATGATTTTCTATAGGAGGTTCCTTGTTTTTGTTTGAATTTGGGATTTCCTCGCAGTCGGGTTTGTCATCTGGGGCCAATATGGCTGAGGGTTCTGCGTCAGAAATCGGTTTGAACCTGCATCCGCTGTTGATTTCCTCGGTGTTTATTGTCGATACAGTTAGTGATTCCTCATCAAAAATGTCTTTGAATCCTTATATTGTAATGGGTTCCTCGTGTTCCACCCCAGCCTTGGGGGGTTCCATGCCAATATCGTTTTCATTAGCAGGTTCTTTATAGATGTCATTTCCAAAAACTTATTCCTTACAAATGCCACCGCCGATTGAGGGTTCCTCGAATTTTAGTTTGGAACTGAGGGGTACCTCATTAGGAGTTACCATCGTCTTTGGTTTCTAGTATGTTACTGCCACTATGAGGGATTCATCGCAAGTTGCAAACATGGGAGGTTCCTCACGTGTTGCTATCATGGAGAGCGCGCTACCAATCGTGGGTGCCTTGCGACCCTCTTTATTTGCGAGTTCCTCGCCTATTACGAATTCTACACGCATTTTTTCTGATGGAGGTTTGCAGTCTTTGGGTTTCTCACAAAAAATAACTTTTTGTGAGTGGGCCTCGCGCGAAGGTCCCTTGTCTGGCTTTTCTGTTGGGGGTCCCTCACTAGGAGGTTCCTCGCCCAAAGTTGCTGCTGAAGTTTCCTTACTTGGAATTTCTACCACATTAGATTCTTATCTTCAGACAACTTCTATTGGCATCTCTTACACTACTTCGTCTTCTTTTCAGGCATGGGAAGATTACATGTACATTCGCCAGGGGCGGGATTTTGGCATCTATCGTTGCGCTCCATTTTTTTATCCCTACTGACAACTTCATGGCATCCCTTGCTCGATTCAAAGAGGAATTTGTCGGTACTGTTCTTGAGTAACCCCATATGGGGTTAGGTGAGTCCACTAATTCTTCTATTATTTTCCCAGATTATATCCTCAGGGTCAGGGTCAGGGTCAACCGCGGTGACTTTCCTTACTCCAACATTAAAATCAAGGTTGCGGGGGTTACCATGGAGGAGTGGGATAATTGGGTTGATTATATTTTGATTATTCCTACTTATGTGTCTACCCTTAGGGAGGTGGATCTTCTTACTGTCGTTGATAGCCTGCGGTCTTTTATAGTATCGAAACACAATTCCTCTCTTAATATTTTATTATCCCGGTGGAGTAGGAAGTCTCACACATTCGTAATGGGTTGGGGATAATTTATTGTCACTTTAGAGGATGTGTGTGAGTCATATTCCCTTCCTTTCTTCGGGCAGTACGTCTTTACTGATGGCTATGAAGATTCTTTGGAGTAGGAGATGGTGGAGGAGTTACAGGCAGCCCTTGCAGAGTGTTTGAAGTATGTGGCTATAAACATAACAGTAACTACCAAGCACTCCTTTACCAAGAGGATGAGGTACTGGTTTAGGGATTTTAAGCAACCGCAGAAAGGGGAGACTTCAACCACATCCCCCAAGAGCCAGGATGGCACTAATCTCCACTCTCCTTCACACTTAGATGATTTTCTAGTCACTTTTTTTTACTCAGTTCGTACTATCGGGTAAGCCCAAAAATTCTCCTCGTGAGCTCCTCTTCTAGGTTGTTGTAAGATTATCTCGCGGTAGGTCAGTCCCTGTAGCTTATCTAACTCTTAGTTCTCTTTATACTTGGATAGATCGGGCACATGTAGATGTAGAGAGATCTTGCACTCACTATGATGCTGCTAATTTTTTAAATGTTGTACTTTTGATGAACTTTCTATTTGAACATTTCCTTCACCTTGCTTCTGAGGCTCAAGCTTGCCACAATAATGTTGCCCGACTTCTGAGACGACACAGAAAAATCTTTAAAAATCCCCTAGGGGCCTTGATTGAAAATATTGAAGAGATTCAATTTTGGCCTTACAGAAACGTCCTGGCGGCGTCTTTGGCTGGCATTTTTTTCCTGGTGACGAAGAGACCTTCTAATGCCCTTCTAATGTAGAGTCTATTTATACTTGTTCTCATATTAATGTAGTAACGATGCTATTACCGGCCCTCCTTCCTTCTTGGACAGAGTTAGGCTGATGTACTGAGTTCTATCATTCTGAGAGGGTAATAAGGCAATTTAGCTATGATCAGGGCAGTCCAACCCTCATGTCCCTTCATGCACTGATCCTTCTGAGCTATTTTTAGAGGCATGTACTAACTTCACTCTTTAGGGATTATTCCATAAATTCAATGGCTTGGGGGATTACATGCCTATTCGCGATTATCGGCCATCATTCACCACTTTTTAGTTCATGTTCTGGCAGCGACAGGTTCTTCTAATTCAAGGTTACGTAACTGGTCCTCCTCACAAGACCAACCCTGTCAAGTATGTTAAGGCACAATTTCTAGTTAGGCGGATGCAAAAGGATACTTGTTCTCTCAACACCACTTCTAGGCCACCTTTTGAGCAGACCACCCCTATTTTAGTGAAGCCCCTTCTTGATGAGTCCCCTCAGCTCCAATCGACTGAGTTGCCATCTGCGAAGTCTAAAGGACAATCTCAGGGCAAAGGAAAAGAGAAATCCCTTGGAGCATGCAATAGGAAGCACCCTAATATAAATGTGTCCAATTTTTTTCATGCTACCATTTCTTATCTTCCTTCCTCTCCTGTGAGGACTCAAACTGAGAAGAAGAAGAAAGGGAGCAATGTTGTCGTTGCTACTTCCTTTTTTTTGGACCAGGAGTCTGATACCGATGATCTCATAGTAGAGTAGACTTATAGAACTGTGAAGGAGAGAGGTTATAAAGCATGGGGCATTTCTTCTTGGAAGGCACAAGTCACATATGTCCCTATTACTGAAGGTACTATATCCCTACATTCTTTACTTAGTGGAACTGGTTCCCTCGAAGTTTGCCTTACTGGTTCCCCCTCCCCTCATTGGAAGAGGAACTAGTTAACTATGGAAGCACTCCTTCCTATGATGATCATAGTTCTTCTTGCGATGATGTGGATGGATTGGATCTACGTAGTGAAAGCACTACTCACATTTATTCTTTGTTATCAGCTTTGAGGGAGTCTTCCAATGATGATGAGGCACCCCATTCTTCTAAGGGGGCTAACTTCGCTACCTAACCCCTTCCTTATGGTCAGACCATACATCCCATTGCTGTAAGTCTTTCTTTTATCAGAAGTTTTACGCAAGTGATTTTGATGCCCTTTCACCATTGGTTTATCTATGAATAAAAAATTTCCCATATTTCTGTTGGTTATTCCACAAAGGCGAGTATTCCTCCACTACCCCCATTACGACAGACACCTTTTCGGCGAGAGAGGAACTCTATGCTCATTTCTTCTTAAGGTCTCTTCATAGAGGTTTGCAACTCCTTCTTTTCTTTTGGTATTAAATATAATTTGCTATCCACCAATTACATTTTGATTATATGTTATACACTTGTACTTCCTTGCAGCTTTCATCCGTGCGTCCTACCAGCACTAGGACCCCTTTTGTGGTTTTGCATTCTTTTCAGGTATGCTTTATAATTTTTTCAATTTTTATTATCCTCTTTTCTTATTTTTTTTCTTTTTTTTTCTTATCTATTTTTTATCACGGAGGGTTGTGCCTTCCAGCCATGACACGTCATCTTCTCTTGCTTCAGTGGTAGGCACTTATGTAGTTGAGCCCCTAGTTACCCCATTATCTGAGGTATGTATCTCAGAGGTTCTCTTACTTTAAGAGTAAGCACTTTATGCCCTTTAACATTTTTCATCTACAAGGGCCTGACACTTTTTGGCTTTTCTTCCACGGGAAAGACTCTTCCCTTTCTCGATGTTACTATCCCGAGGTTTTCCTCTTCGAACATGACGTCTATTCCCCGAGTCCGCATATCTGTGAATGGTAGGCCTTTGATTTAGGCCCTTTCTCACAGTCTAGTATTTACTGTGGCCACTACTATTGAGCCTACGCTTCAGGTTTCTTACTCTACTCAAGTGTTGGTAGATTCTTTTTCTAGGGCTATAATAATAACATGTTTTAATAATTGCAGGTCATCAGCATAGCCCCTACTGCACCGATTATCAGTTTTCACTCTTCCTCTTTGGATGGGTCCCAGGTGCTTTATTATCTTCATATTAGCCCCTTTCTCTACCATTTTGAACTTAATAAACCCCTTTCTTCTTAATTTGCAATTGTCTCTAAGGCCTTTTTCATCGGTGGCTCTTACTTACACTTCTTCGGTAGCCCCTACTATAGGCGGGCCGCCTTGACCTATTATCGTGCCCCTTCACGTAAATATTTTTGTCATGGAGTTTTGAGTTTTCTCCTTGGAACTTTGCCTTCATGAGGTAAGTGGTTTACTGATTACTACCCCACTTTCTCATTTACAGGCTGACTTTGCCACTGCGACTCGTGCTGCTGAGGCAGCCCCTCTAGGGGCATCTGTTATCGAGGCAGCCCCTTTAGGAGCACCTGTTGCTGAGGCATCCCCTTTAAGAGAAGCTATTGCTCAGACATCCCCGTTAGGAGTACCTGCAGCTCTTCCCTTGAGTACTATAGAGGGTGTTACTCAGGTATCCTATGTGAGAGTAGTCATTTTCTTTATTTATCCCCTTGTATCCATGTGTTGTTCAAATATTGATAAGTTCTTACCTGTTTCTTCTGTTATCAGGTTAGTGCTACTATCGTCTGAGTGACAGCGGAATGTATGGGAGGAATATCATCAGAGGAGGTATTACACCGGCATACCTCTTTTTCTTTTCTCCATCCTTTTTTTAATTATTATTTCTTCTTGCCTATACTGTGCAAGTATTCACATCTTCACCCTCATTGAGTTGTTTCCAGGTGAGTGGAATTGTCCCAGTGACTAGGGGGTCTGATGGTGGGGTGACTGCGAGAGAGGTATTAAACTGGCATACCCCCTCTTTTTACTATTCCCCTTTTTCTTCTTGCGTATACTGTGCAAATGTTCTTATTTTCACCTTTGTTTCATTGTTTCCAAATGAATTAGATTGCTCTAGTGGCTGTGGACTCTGATGGTGGGGTGGCTGCGAGAGAGGTATTAAACTGGCATACCCCCTATTTATGTACTATTTCCATCTTTCTTCTTATGTATACTGTGCAAGTGTTCTTATTTTCACCTTTGTTTCATTATTTCCAGATGAATGAGGTTGCTCTAGTGACTGTTGAGTCTGGTGGTGGGGTGACTCGGAGAGAGGTATTAAACTGGCATACCCCCTCTTTTTACTATTCCCCTTTTTCTTCTTGTGTATATTGTGCAAGTGTTCTCACTTTCACCTTTGTTTCATTATTTCCAGGTGAATGAGGTTGCTTCAGTGACTATGGATTCTGGTGGTGGGGTGGTTGTGAGAGAGGTATTAAACTGGCATACCCCCTCTTTTTACAATTCCCCTTTTTCTTCTTGAGTATACTGTGCAAGTGTTCTCATTTTCACCTTTGTTTCATTATTTCCAGGTGAATGAGATTACTACCCCAGAGGCATCTGCGAAGTAAGTAGAGTGTTCCTGGATGCACCCTTCTCAAGTACTTTGACTATCACTCCCAAATTACCCTACCTAAATTGTTGATTTGTGATTTGTGTTGATAGACCTTATTGGTATTCTTTATGTTTAGCCTGGTAGCCCCCCTCTGGCTGACCCTCTTCAGACTGGCGGCAGCATGGCCACCCTTTGAGTTTGGGAGTAAGCTTTGTATCGTAGTTATTAGTGGGGCCTAGCTCGTAATTGTCTTTCTTCTCTTTTGACATATCATGAATATTTCTTTTTAGGCTCTTATTGGTGGGTTCACCGGGGTAGATGATAGGGGAGATCATAGTTTTGAATAAACTCCTACGGTCGGTGATGCTGATTCTGGTGGGGAGTCTTCTTTCCTTCCCTCCATGGTAGGATCGCTCTATTCCGATGATGATGCTGAAGTAGAGGCTCCTGCAACCTTTATGAATGGCATGAGAAGATACCTAGATGATTCAGGACACATAAGCGTCAACTCTTGGATCTGATCTTAGGGCATCATCCCGAGACATTCACTCCCCAGAGCATACTTCAGATTGACAGTCTCACAGCATTCAACCTGAAATCTCTTACCAGCCATGTTTATGAGTTCTTAGCTACCTCTCCTGCTAAGCTGACTAGCTCTTCTATTTTATTATTCTTGGATGATCTTCGCGACTTGTAGTAGTTCTATCATTTTCATTTGGATTGTCTTGATACGGGGGTTCACTACTTTCTGAGTTCTCCCTTCTGAAAGATGGTAAGACTTCACACTTCTAGGCAGTCTAGGGTCGAGCAGCCACAGGCTGAGGCAACAAGAATCCAGAGTCAAATCGTATTACTTCGGGCGAGGCTCGACAGGCTGGACTTTGGATATCAAGAGGACGAGGCCAAATTTATCGAGTTGGAGGTGGAGTTCTTGCGGGAGGCTGGTCCGTCATACGTCGAAGCCCTCACTCGTGATGACTTATTTTTTGTTATTTCTAGTGGATAGGATAATTCTTGCTTTATAGTATTTTGGCTTCTATGTGTATAGCACCGATTATTCATACATGAGAAAAAGAATGATATTTTGTTCTCCATCTATACTTTTTGCTTTTATTTAGTAAGACCTACTCTAATTTCTGTGAGCATTTGGTCAACTTAGGTTGCCCCATATACTACGAGGTACTTTCATTAATCTGAGCAAGTTATGTATATATATGCATTGTTCTTTTAAATGCACCTCTTATGATTGCGAGGTGTTTGCCTGTTACTATTTTCTATCACCCCATCTTGTTTGTGGTGGTGCTCCGGCACATTATTACTTGTGTTCATAAGGAATGGATTTGGAGGGGGGGTGGGGGGGTAACCCATGTCTCCTTCCTTCAAGTTTTGTTTTTAAAACAAAATTTAAATTAGCTATCCCTTAGTCTTTGGGGTCCTTGATCTATATTTTCTTTAATATCTTTCATGTTCTCAAAATATTAAAGAAGGGGAATTTGACCCACCTCTTCACATTTCTATTAATCCAGTCAAATAAAGTATTTATTACTTGGAGGTGGTCCTCCTACTGGTCAAGTGGATAAAGATAAAAACTATATTTTGTGTCTAGGGGGGACTTTGCTCAGTATACTTTCTCTTAGGAAGGACTTACCCCCCAAGCGTAGTGACAAACGTTCCTATTTTTTTGTACCCTCTTCTAACCTAGTAGAGAGAGAGAGCGTGTGTGTGTGTGTGTGTGTATATATATATTCTACTGCGTGTATCTCATATATATGAGTATTCAAGGCAAGCATCAACAATGATAAAAAAAATTCTATTTCATTTCTTTACTTTTGTGTGTTGTTTACAATATGGTATTGCTCAATAATTTTTTTACAAAAATGGATTTTTATAGTATAAGAGCAAACCTCATATCCTACTATAGAAATGAAAATTTTGTCAACAGTACTAAGCATAATACCTCTTCAGCCACTTGCAGTTGATGGACTGGAGGCAATCACTCTCTGTCTCTGAGATCTGGAAATAACCCGACCTCTCCACTCCTCTCACCACAAAAAGACCTTCCCAATTGGGTTTGAATTTCAATGCTAACATGATGTAAAGGTGATGAGTAGATTATTTGAGGACCAAGTCTCCCACTTGAAATTCTCTAGGCTTGACTAGATTTTCAAAAGATCTTGACAGCTCCTGGGTGTAAACATTAAAGTTCTCTCTTGCTTTATCTATATGTTCATCTAACGCCTTGAGTTGCACGTGTCGTGGGTCAGGGATGAGTCCATTGCCTAGAGAAACCCTAGATAATGGTACTGCCAATTCCATTGGTAGGACATCTTCAGTCCCATATACTAGTAAGAAAGGAGTAAACCCAGTCGGTTTTCTCTTTAAAGTACGATAGGTCCATAGCACCATGTGTATCTTCTCATCCCATCCCCCTGGCTGTCTTCCAACATCTTTTTCAGAATATTAATCAAGGTCTTGATGGTGGCCTCTTCTTGTCCATTTCCCTTTGGGTCGGAGATGGTTGAATTATTGTGCAAGATTTTACATTTGTTAGTTAGGAGGGCCATCTCTTTGCATACAAACTGCTTTTCATTGTCTGTGAGTATCACCTTGGGTATACCAAACCTACATATGATGTATTCCTTGATAAATTGTGTTACCCCCTAGGAAGTCACCCTTTTTAGGGTAATGGCCTCCACCTACTTGGTGTATAACTCTATAGCTATGATGATGAATTCTTTACCATGAGAGGCTATGGTAATCTTTCCCACTAGGTCAAATTCCCATGTATGGAATGGATAGGGAACTAGTAGGTTTTGCAAACTAACAGAGGGGGCATGTACGATGTTGCCAAACAATTGACAAGCCCTTCACTTCTTTATGTAACCAATGGAATCAGCTTCCATTGTTGGCTAATAATACCCCAGCATCATCAGCTGATCATATAGCTTGACACCCCCCATGTGAGAGGGCTTATGGGCTTCCTTCAGCACTTTCTCTGTATCTCCCTCAACTATGCATTTCAATGCATTCTCATTATTACCTTTCTTGTATAGCTCTCCTTCCACCAAGTAAAACCAGGCTACCCTTTTCCTGAGATAGATTTCATCCGCTCTTTTTATCGGTAACTCACCGCCTTTTAGATATGAAATATACGGTTGCCTCCAATCTTCAAAGGCTTCTACAAAATTGGCTTCTATGGGATGATCAAAGTGAGTTTGGCATTTTAAACAGCCTTGCTATAAGCGAGCAGCCTTTGTGCTCATGGTAGGCCAATAATAGCCCCCTCACTGTAGTTTACCGTGAAGTGGGATGTCAGTATCCCCATAATGTTTTTAATGCATTTATGCCAACCTCTCTTTTTCTTCATTCTCCCCCACACACGTTTCTAGGAACCCTCAAAGACTCTTAAAGTAAACTGTTCCTTGCAATAGGTAGTAGTTAGCCAGTTCCAACATCTTCATGGTCCCTTATCTTATCTCCAACTTCTTCACCATAAGGTGTCTCCAGTCTGCTCGCTCATTTTTTGGGAACAAATATTTCCCCTTGGTAGGTACTGTCCTCCGGTACACCATGATCGTTGCCTATGCCTCATCCATATCCAACTTCTGTGTTATCATAGCCAGAGCATCACCCTGCATGTTCATTGTTCTTTTATGTCTCTCAATAGTCAATTTCAGGAATTGTCCCAACAACCTTAGGATGATATACATGTATGGTGATGATACGTCACGAATATTGCATATTTGCGCCCTTTATCTTTGTTTATTCTAGCCCTTTTACATTCTTAATACCTATATTTATGCTCTTTAACCAGACAACCTCGGATTTGGACATATATATATTTTGCAGGGGTTAATTGTGCTTTTGTAGGTATTGAAACGGTAAAAGTGAGGATCGGTTGCATTTCGAAGAAGTTTCGTCAGTGAACACTACTTCAAGGGAATTTTAGTCAATTCACACTTCATCTCTGGCTCATGTAATTTCCACAGATGCGTAGTTCATTCAGTTATCATCGTGTGGCCGTAAACGGTGCATCGTTTCGAGTTTGTATGATCAAGTTATAGCCGATTTCGTTTTAAACCTTTTCTCTCATGTGAAGACCAAAGAGTACCAGAAAACAGAGTACCGGTCGACTGCGCCTAGGGGTACAGTCGACCGCATTTTAGGATTTTTCCTTATGAAGTAACCAGTGGGCTTTAGCTTAAGGGACTGATCGATCGCACCCCAATTGCTGGTCGAGCGGGTATCGCAGTTACCCGATAATTTCCCTTAGTGCTTTTCATTTATTTCTTTTCTTTTCTTGTAACTTAGTATAAATCGAAGACTGATCTCATTTTTGAGAGATATCTTGAAATAATAGATCATTTTCCATAAGAGAAGGAAGCTAGGGTTTGGAGGGTTTGGGGAGTGTGCCATTTTCTCCCTCCAACGGTTTGCTCGTACAGAGGGGTTTGCCCGTCGAGGTTGTGTAGAACACTATCCCCCATCTTATTTATCAATTCGAGTTTCCAATGTTTGTATTTCTTTATTTACCGCATTTTTACTCTCTTTCTAGTTTATATTTATTGCGTTTATTTACATGTTTTCTAGTGTAGACTTATCACGTTTATTTATCGCTTTTTTATCATGCTTTCTAGGTTAAATTAACCTAGGTTGTGTTGGATCGAACTTGGATCGTGTTTATCGTGTTTCTTTGCTATGGTGATGGAAGATACGTGTTTATTTCGATTGGGTAGTCCTAGTTATTACGCCTAGGATATTTGACGAGGTATATCATGTATGCTTCGTAATTACGACCTTGTGTGCGTAATTTCTGGGGTTTTTGTTGACGCCAAAATCTTATTAGACTTTTATTCGAATTTAGGGGTGTGACAACTCTGGATTTAATTAACTGTCGAAACAAGATGCAATTTTAATGAATCTGTAGAACCATTTAACCATTTATACGCGTTAAGCTGAGCTTAGGGATATCCGACGCAACCTATTATTTTTACCGCTTTTATTAGTCTAGTTTAAATACATGCCTAGATTAATCTTTCCATTTTTGTATCTTTCCCTTTTGTTTATAATTGTCTTTTACACTTTTATTTAAGAAATATTAAACCAATTAAATTCTAGCAACTCATCTCTGTGAATTTTTTTATACCCGGACTTGGCCTCTATACTCTCTTTTATTGAGTGTAGTCATAAGTTTAGATTTTTGTATAGAGCTGGTGAGCCAATTATAACATACTACCGGCATCGGTGATACGATGGCGCGGCAAGACCCGACCTATCAAATGGCGTCGTTAGCGGGGACAAGCTAGTTTTATAATTTAATTGATTTAGTATTTCATAATATTTTCTTTCTATTTGTAATTTTTTCTACCCTTTTTGGTGGATAGAACATTTGAGCTCTAAGAAACTTTGATTTTAGGCCGCGCACCTTCCTTCTCAGATTCTCCATCAACAAATAATTCGGTAACCCTGTCCTCTTTTATAGCTTTATCTGTAATTATAATGTTTCATTTGGGATATGTTCTCGAATCTATCTCAGTGAATGTTTTATTTGGGATTTGTTCTCGAATCTTAAACCATTAGAATTATCGGTGGATTCGTTTGAGTCGGTAGAAATTATTTAAAACTTTTAAACCTTTTGCCGATGAGGACTCTTTACCGCTCTTATTTTCCATGGTGGATGCTATTCCCATGTGTACACCATCTCCCATTCCAGCTGAAAAACCTTTTGGGAGATGAGTCAATTTTTCTTGGATCTCAAGTGTTTATGTCCCCCTTGTTATCGAAATCCCCCATCGTTCACCCAAAATTTCTAATTGGCAATGGTTTAACTTTACCACCACCCATGCATGCGTTCCGTTTTTCAAACGAAAATCATATCTTTCGAAAGGCATGTTGTAAATATCATGTTCTAAATAGTAGGTTGTAAGTAGTTAGCTTCTTATTTTTTATTTCTTGAGTTTTTTCTTTCATTTTTATTTAGTTTAGTGTAATTAGTTAACTTTTTGTTATTTGTTCTTTCTATACTTGGTACTAACTTTTTTTGTAGATTCTCTTGGACTTGTGCTTATGGAGATCACTCCAATTTTAGGTAATATCATTATTTTTCTCTCTGTGTTGTGTTCTCAATGGACGCATTGAGGACAATGCAACATTTAAGTTAGGGGGTGTGTGATATTTTATCCATTTCTTCATTTTGTCCATGGGTTTGCTCACTTTTAGTTACTAAGTATACTTTTCTTAGAAAATTTAAAAATTTTAAAAATATTTTCTTTCTTTTTTCTCATTTTTTGGGCATTTTACCTTTGTTTTCGATGATAAATTTCAAAAATTGCCCGATCTAATAGACAACTCAATTATGTATGTTCTCGATTTTGAAAGTTATTAGACTTTGGTCCTCAATTATTGAGATTATGAATAACTTCATGAATTAAAATTTATTCCCATGAGCACATGCAATTTTCTTATTTTATTGATTTGGTTTAAGATTTTTATTACTCGGTAATCTTTTGGTGCATTGTAGATACTTACACCGAGTAAGATTTGTACCTTTAGTCATTTATGAGTGTTATACACTATTCTTTCCTCTTTGAAAATGTTCCATTCGTTGGTAATCTCTCTATTCTTTCATTTGATCATTCATTAATTGAGTTCATTCTTGAAATGTATTATTTGAGAACGATTTTCAAACTTTGTTTTAACTCGAGAATTCTGGAAACTTTAGGAAATGATCATAGGCAATCTTTGTTATATCACACAAATTGACCTTGACCTTACATTATATGTTTTCCCTCGTCAACCCCTTTGAGCCTAAATATAAACTTTCGTTTCATAACCCCCAAATCCTAAAACCAAATCCGAATTGGAGTTATAAACCATACAAATTACCTTTCATACCTTTGTTTGTAATGTTACTTGGGATTGAATGATGTTATTGTCTGGTGATTGCAATTTAGGCATGTGAGAGTGTGAAAAGTAAAGAAAAGAAAGTAGTGAAAAAGAAAAAAAAACTTAGAAAAAGAAGAAAAGAAAATAATGATAAGTTTGTATATGTTGTGTATAGTTTTCAATAAGCTTTGTTTACTCCCCTCAATGTTATATTCAATGCCTTTTATGGAACTTCCTTTCCGTTTTTTTGAATTTTCCCACATGTTCCCATTATCCTGAGTTTTTATCTCCGAACACTTTGAATCCGTACATAGATATCCTTCGTTTTGTACCCTAGCCTAGACTACATTACAACCGTATACAAGTCATATGTGATCTTAGGGTGCATTTAATTTAAAAGTTAAAATAGTTTTGATAATATGTGAAAATGCATTTTGCCTCCTTTAGTGAGTGGTATCTTTTCTTGAGATTAAAGTTCTTAATTTCCTATATAATGTTCTTCGTTTGTGACATGTGTGCAACCTAGTTTCCATTTACATTTACTCTTTATGCATGCATGTCCCCTGTGTTAACTCCCTGTTTCGAGTGAGTTCACTTGATGAGTGTAATGACTGTGAGGATTGAATATATGCTTGCTTCAATTTTTATCCGGTTTATATAAGTTTTTTTCCAAATCATACTTTGCATGTGCTCTATCCCCTCCCACTTTTGAAGGTTTCAATTCTATGAGGTGCATTCTATAATGTTAATAAGATGGACTTCTGTGTGAATTCATTCACTGTGCTAAAAATGCGTATGAATTCTTTTTCGTATTATTGGGCTTGTCACATGTTGTGTTCGGCATATTTTGAGGAAACCATTTGATGTTTGTGGGTTTCATCCCTGAAACCCTCACGAGACGACACTCATCCACAAGGGTAACCTTGGGGTTTAACGGCTTATTGCATATGCTAAATGCAATCGTGTTGGCTTTTAAATTTTGTTGCATATATACGTTTTGAATTGCCTTCTGTGGACTGGTTTTGTGTGTTTCATCACTAGGAACTAGCAATGCCTTATTTAGGGGGTGTGATACGTCATGAATATTGCATATTTGAGCCTTTTGTCTTTGTACATTCTAGCACTTTTACATTCTTAATTCCTATAATTATGCTCGCTAACCAAACAACCTTGGATTTGGACATATATATGTTTTGCAGGGGTTAACTGTGCTTTTGTAGGTATTATACTAGTAAAAGTGAGGATTGATTGCATTTCGAAGAAGTTTCATCACCGGACACTACTTCAGGGGAATTTTAGTCAATTAACACTTTATCTCTGGCTCATGTAATTTCCACGGATGCGTAGTTCGCTGAGTTAGCATCACGTGTCCGTAAAGGACACGTCATTTCGAGTTCGGATGATCAAGTTATAGCCGATTCCGTTTTGAACCTTTTCTCCCATGTGAAGACCAAAGAGCACCAGAAAACAGAGTATCGGTCGACCGTGCCCAGGGGGCCAGTCGATCGCATTTTAGGATTTTTCCTTATGAAGTAACCAGTGGGCTTCAAGTTAAGGGACTGGTCGATCGCGCCCCTGTTGCCGGTCGACCGGGTATCGCAGTTACCCGGAAATTTCCCTTTGTTCTTTTCATTTCTTTTCTTGTAACTTAGTATAAATAGAAGACTTATCTCATTTTTTAGAGAGATCTTGAAATAATAGATCATTTTCCATAAGAGAGGGAAGCCAGGGTTTGGTGGGTTTGGGGAGTGTGCCATTTTCTCCCTCCGAGGGTTTGCTCGTACAGAGGGGTTTGCCCATCAAGGTTGTGTAGAACACTATCCCCATCTTCTCTATCAATCCGAGTTTCCAATGTTTGTATTTCTTTATTTACCTCATTCTTACTCTCTTTCTAGTTTATATTTATTGCATTTATTTACATGTTTTCATGTGTAGATTTATCGCGTTTATTTATCGCATTTTTATCATGCTTTCTAGGTGAAATTAACCTAGGTTGTGTTGGATCGAACTTGGATCATGTTTATCATGTTTCTTTGCTATGGTGATGGAAGATACGTGTTTATTTTGATTGGGTACTCCTAGTTATTACGCCTAGAATATTTGACGGGGTCTATCATGTATGCTTCGTACTTATGACCTTGTATGCGTAATTTCTGGGGTATTTATTGATGCTAAAATCTTATTAGACGTTTATTCAAATTTAGGGGTGTGACAACTCTGGATTTAATTAACTGTCAAAACGAGGCGCAATTGTAATGAATCTGTAGAACCACATAACCATTTATACGCGTTAAGATGAGCAAAGGGATATCCGAGGCAACCTATAGTTTTTACCGCTTTTATTACTCTAGTTTAAATACATGCCTAGATTAATCTTTCCCTTTTTGCATCTTTCCCTTTTGTTTATAATTGTCTATTGCACTTTTATTTAAGAAATATTAATCCAATTAAATTCTAGCAACTCGTCTCTGTGAATTTTTCGATACCCGAACTTGGCCGCTATACTCCCTTTTATTGAGTGTAGTCATAAGTTTAGTTTTTTGTATAGAGCTGGTGAGCCGATTATAACATATGACCGACATTGGTGACGTGAAGCCGTGGCGAGACCCGACCTATCAAAATGGCGTCGTTACCGAGGATGAGTTAGTTTTAGAGTTTAATTGATTAAGTAGTTCATAATATTTACTTTCTATTTGTAATTTTTGCTACCCTTTTTACTGGATAGAACATTTGAGCGCTAAGAAACTTTGATCCTCGATCGTGCACCTTCATTCTCGGATTCTCCATCAACAAAAAATTCGGTAACAATGTCCTCTTTTATAGATTTTGAAGAAGGGTGTTATCAACAGAAAAAGCAAACAAAATAAAAAATACTCTCTTATTAATTACACCCGAGAGGTACCCGCGAGGGTCACCAAGAAGCCCAAAAAGCCATTGCGAAGTATCAGCGCCACTTCAAATACCAGTGCCGATGCAAGGGTCCGCGCCGCCGCAAGGGTCGGTGCCGTTTCAAGAGCCAGTGCCGCTTCAAGGGCCACTGCAGTAATGACAGTTGAGAGAGTCGGCGTCACTGCAAGACTCAGCGCCACTGCAAGGGTCACTGCAGAAATGTTATTCGAGAAGTGCTGCTACAGGGGTTTTTGACAGAAACTCATATTGAGGGAGTAACTATCGCGAACAACCCCCCCATCATGAAACATAAGTCTCTAATTGAACAACAGCACTAACACTTTACTTTCTTGTACATGTGGCCTAGTCGAGAAAGCAGGGCTCGAACAGGCGCATTGGGACCTCCTGGGAGTTTTGGCTTGGCGGCTGAGGGACAAGGTATGTTGAGCAAGCTCAACCACTTAGCACTATAGGATTGAGAGAATACTAGTAGGAAGACCCAGAAGTCACTCGAGACTACGCACACTGCACACTTGGTCACAAGTGAAGTGAGCAGCCAAAGAGCTGGCTACTCACACGAAATAAACTAATGACTTTTCCAGAAGAGGGGATCCTCGAGGTCCCTCTCAAGAAAAATAATACTTTTAGAGGAGATGAGGCCTTAAGGTCTCCTCTCTCAAGATTTGTAAAATTGCACCACAAGTTACCGTTTCAAAAGATAACTACCAAAATCTGCTATTTTGTCTCCATTAGGGGACATATGTGCTTTTTGAGTTTTGGTCGGCGCCAGGTGGCGCCTGCAGAGGGGATAGGCAGGCTGCCTACAGGTAAGGACAAATGGCACACTTCAGACATTGTTCCCCACCAACTCTCTCAATTTTGGCGCCCAAAATTGCCACTGACCCCTAACGCCCTAGTATAAATAGACCTCTGGGCAAGGTCAAAAGGGGAGGATATACAATAGAAATTGCATTATTACTCTGCAAAATATCACCAGACCTACCTAAATATTCTCTCCCTGCTCATTCTCTTAGTGTTGAGTGCCTTGTTCCTTCACTCCCCACTGACAGCCATCACTCTCAGGTGTTTCCCTTGAGAAAATTACTATTTTTGCTGTGAAAGTTCATCTTCTTGCAGGGAGTGAGTTGAAGCTTGAGTTCCATTGTTACCAGAAGGAGAAGTTTTCTTCAGAAGTTGCACCAGGAGACCTTGAAGACCTTGCAGGCAGCGTCCATTGGAGTGGGTCACGCCTCACCCTTTCCAGTGATTCATAGACCCCCCCAGTCTCACTACCCTCCTACATTTGGCGACTCCGCTGGGGAGGTATCCTCATTTCCATGGACAAAGAAGGTTTCAATGTCTCTAAGCAGTTGGTTTTTTAGGACATTCCGTCTGGTAATGGAGCTCACAGTGACCAGACTACTCAGGAAGAAGTGGTGGTGATCGGAGCTAAGGCGCCAGCGCCTCAGGGAGGTCAGACCAGTTCGCCAGCAGTGGCTCCAATGGCAGGTATGAACCTTATGGCAATGTTTTTTGACTTTTTAAAGCAAAACAACGTGGATCTATCAAACTTGGGTCAAGGTTGTGTGACACCTGTTGCTTCCCCTTCTGGAGGGGTAGCCACTCCTATTACGATTCCGGCAGAGACGATTCCGTCTCGGAAGACGGCGCCGGAGCAGGTCCTGGTGCCAACAGGTTCTCCAGTTCCTAAAAGCACATGTTTGGAGGAGTCACCCTCTAAGACTGTTACTATGGAAGAAGTGAGGAAGCTCCTCTCCTCCACTCAAAGAGAGGGTTCCCACCTATACGAAGAGTTAGAAGACCCCTATCCACAGGAAGTAAGTGAGAAGCCATACCCTGAGGGGTATATTCCACCAAAATTTATCAAGTTTGGCGGTAGTGGGGAGAAGCCTAGAGAACACGTGAAGAGGTTCGTCAAGTACCTGGGAGTACACGCTGGCGATAAGATCCTGAGGTTGAGGGAGTTCTCTAAAACTCTCACTGGGAAGGCTTATACATGGTATTCCCACTTGGCGCCTAACAGCGTTCCTACTTGGGAAGAGATGCACAGGCAGTTCCTTCAGAAGTTTTTTGTAGTGGAGGATGAATTTACACTGAGGCACCTGGCGCAAGAGGTCCAGAAGTCAGGAGAAGAGTTGATGCACTACATCAAGCGATTTCGCGAGAGGGCCTTAGATTTTCACGAGGACGTGGCGGAGGCCAGGTTATTGCAGATATGTGTAGAAGGACTCTTGAAAGAGTACAAGCTGCACTTGATCAACGAAACTAGAGACAGAACTTTCAGAGAATTTACCAGGGCTGCCAGCAACATAGCTATGATAATCAAACCGAGAGCCCCGGGTTAGAGGACACAAGTTCCACTGACTCCCGGGAGGTTTCAAGTTGCGAGGAGGCAAGCGGTTAACTATGTGTACGGGAGTAACAAAGGGAAGAAGGGAGGCTCTGGGGCCAAGACTGACAGTCCCGACAACAAGAGAAAATTTGGGGAAGATGCCCCGTCGCCTCTACCGTTCAGCGTAGCGGAGGCTATGGATTGTTACCGCACCTTAGTGCGATAAGGCGTAGCAGGACCTCCCCACCTAAAAGGAGAAACCCCCACTGCAGCTGACAAATCCAACCCAAAGTATTGTGAATTGCACCAATGAGTGCAGCACTCTACCAAGGATTGTTACTACTTGAGAAGGATCACTAGTGAGCAGATGGCCAGCGATACCTTGCAGATACCCCCTGTGGACGTTAACGAGAACCCACTTCCTGCGCATCACTTTGGCACCGCCAACATGGTAGTTGCCTACGACGAAGAAGCTACAAGAAATCTTGTGAAGCGGGAGAGTGGCGAGCCGCTAAGCGAGGAGTTAGAAAACCTGTCACTGAGCAGACTTGAGCTAGAAAGAAAGCAAGAGGAGTGGTTCTTCACTCCGGAACACGAAAATGGAAGTGGGGAAGTTGAGGAAGTCACTCTCTCAGAAGGTGAGGTAGACGTCATCCTCGCTCTAGACGAGGGAGGGACCTCTGAAGCGGAGTATGTTTGCAGTGTCCAGACGTACGAGGTAGACTTAGATTCTGAATGTGAGGCCATAGCGAGGAGCCCCAAGTTCAAGTGGTTTTTCGACCAGATAGGGGTGAAGTACGACACGAGGGTGTCCATCACGAGGAAAGTCGTGGAGGCAGTGCAGCAGCAGGGAGACCCTTCGCTAAATTGGCAGGGGCCGATCGGAAGGATGATTAAGAATTATAGCTCTGAAGTGGTGTTTTCAGAAGCGGATAGGGTAGTGCCCTACTCCCACAACCGCCCGTTGTACGTCACAGCCATAATTAATGGAGTCTCATTTCCTAGGGCGTTGATGGATGGAGGAGCATCCATTAACATCATGCCCATCAGTACATTATATGAAAAGAGAATTGACCAGCAGAAGGTGGTTCTAGTACCGCTAGTAATTTCCGGATTCGTCAACGCCGGAATGCAGTCAATTGGATACGTGAATGTGGGAATTAAGTTGGGAAATTTCACCTCCCACATCAAATTTCATGTTATTAACGCTGACACCAGCTACCAATTACTCATCGAAAGGGTATGGATGCACACTCATGGCGTAGTGCCTTCCACCTACCATCAGTGCGCGAAGGCAAATATTAGAGGTACAAAGATGGTGATCAAGGCCACGCAGAGACCCTTCGCCATTGAGGAGGCCCACCTGGTAGATGCTGCCTTTTACACCGAGTTGGACGAGGAAAGAAAGGTCTCTACAAGAAAGCTAGCAGGAATCAAGGTAGCTGAGGGAAGGGTCCTGCAAAAAAAATCCGTCCATGACCGTCTAGGGGAGAGGATAATCCCCCACATGGCAAAAGGCAAGAGGAAGGTAGAGGAGGTAGTTAGACCTCCTCGAACTTGCAAGAAGGTGGTTTTGCCCAATGGAAAAGTCATCTACCGTTTATAACGGTCTGTGCGGGCGATGTTTTGGGCCGAGAGCATCAACCCGACGCCCGAGTGTTTTATTGTTGATGAATCCCATATTGTTGAGCATGTTGAAGAACCAGAAGAGGCGCCGGAGTGCATGCAAGACGGACCCAGAGAGCAGCTGCAGGAATTAGAGGAAATCAAGTTGGGATTAGAAGAGGGCGAGAGTAGACCCATTCTAATTTCCAAGTGCCTGGAACCAAAGCAGAAGGAAAAGCTCATTGAGCTACTTAGGGAGTTCACTGATGTATTTGCTTGGAAGTACACGGAGATGCCAGGAATAGATGCAGAAGTGAGCTCTCATAGATTGAACATCCTTCCCAATGCCCTTCCGATAAGGCAAGCCACACGCACATATAAAGCAGACCTTGATTTGAAAATAAAGGCTGAGGTGGAGAAGTTGTTAGCGGCAGGGTTCATCAAGCCTATTCAGCACCCCATATGGCTATCCAGCATAGTGCCAGTGGCAAAGAAAAACAAGACCCAAATCAGAATCTGTGTAGACTTTCGCGACTTGAACAGGGCGTGTCCTAAGGATGAATTCCCACTACCCAGCATAGACAGCTTAGTGGATTCCACCGTGGGGCATGAGATGTATAGCTTCATGGACATGTATATTGGATATAACCAGATTAAAATGGACCCCACCGACGCAGAGAAAACTGCCTTTCGCACACCGTTAGGGAACTTTCACTATACAGTCATGCCCTTCGGATTGAAGAACGCTGGAGCCACATACCAGCGGACCATGATGGCAATTTTTCATGACTTATTTCATAATATACTAGAATTATATGTGGATGATTTGGTGGTGAAGTCTAGGAAAGAAAACAAGCACATTCAGGATCTCAGGAGAGTATTCGAGAGGTGTCGTCGGTATAAGATGAGAATGAACCCCTCAAAGTGTGCCTTTGGGGTTACTGCAGGGAAATTCTTAGGTTTTGTGGTAAATAGACAAGGGGCTCAAGTGGATGCAGAGAAGATGAAAGCCATTATGATGATGCCACCGCCCAAGAGTCAGAGACAACTTAAGAGCTTCCTGGGAAAGGTATCCTACCTGAGGAGGTTTATACCTGCGTTGGCAGAAGTAACTCATCCGTTCGCACCTCTACTAAAAGACAAAGCCAAGTGGGTTTGGGGAGAGAGGCAAGAGAGTGCGTTCGGGAAGATTAAAGAAATCCTAGCCTCTCCGTCCACGATGATTCCCCCCAAAGCCGGAGCGCCGTTGCTGCTCTACCTTACTTCTACAGAGAGGTCGATAAGGGCCCTCTTGGCGCAAGAGAATGAAGGAGTGGAAAAGCCGGTCTACTACCTGTCAAGAGTAATATCCGGAATAGAATCGAGATACACCAGCGTTGAGAGGCACTGCCTGGCGCTGGTATTTGTAGCCCAGAAGTTGAGACACTATCTTCTATCCTTCACCATTCACATAGTCACCAAGTGTGATCCCATCAAGTACCTCCTCGTGCGAACTATACTCGTGGGACGAGCAGCAAGGTGGTTTTTGATCTTGTCAGAATACGATCTAAAATGCGTAGTGCCTAAAGCCATCAAGAGCCAGGCAGTAGCAGATCTGCTGGCCCACTTCCCGAGTGGTATTTTCGAACCACCTAGTGAAGAGCTATCCGGAGAAAGTTTCCAAGCATGCATGGCGGAAGAGGTGAAGAAGTGGTTTATGGAGTTTAATGGTTCCAGTGCTCAAAGAATAGGTGGGGCCGGCGTCATACTGTCAGATGGGAAGGAGAAGATTACCCTCTCTTTCAAGTTAGATTTTAAATGCTCAAATAATGAAGCTGAGTATGAAGCCCTCATTCTAGGGATGTTGGAAGCACTCAGAAGAGGGATCAGGGTACTGTGTATACGAGGGGACTCCAATCTGGTAGTAAGGCATGTCAATGGAGAGTTTTCCCTTAAACATGCCAACTTAGCGCCGTACAGACACATCATCCAACGACTGCTGGGACAGTTCTTGGAAGTAGCTGTGGAGAGGCAGGCGCGAACGATGAACAGGCACCCTGACGTGCTCGCCACCATAGCACAAAAGTTGGACATGGAGGAGTCAGAATCAACCATCACAGTGAGGCGGAGAACGGTACCTACTACCGTAAAGTCCTTATTCCCAAGTAACGAGCCGGAAGATTGGAGGTGTCTGGTAGAGAAGCAACTTGAAACCAGGGAAGGAACAATGAAAATATTATAGTTAGCCAACTATCATGTGCTGCAGGGAACTCTCTACTTCAAGAGTCCTGGAGGGTTTCTGGCAAGGTGCGTAGGGGAGCAAGAAGCCAAGGAGAGGTTAATAGAAATGCACTAGAAGAACTGCGGAGATACGGATATCCCTCTTTACACATGACTGCAACGAAGCGAGTATTTTTGGCCCGCCATGAGCGTGGAAGCGGCTCGCTTGCAACAAAGTTGTTTAAAGTGCCAAGCTAATTTTGACCAGCCGACGGAGGGTAACTTCGTGGAAGCCTTCGAAGATTGGAGGCAGCCGTACCTAGCATATCTAAAAGATGGGGAGCTGCCTGCCGAGAGAGCGGATGAAATTTACCTTAGAAAAAGGATATCACGTTTCTACTTGGTCAAAGGAGAGTTATATAGGAAAGGGTACAATGAGAAGGCGCTAAGGTGCGTAGCCAAAGAGGAAGTGGAAATGGTGTTGAAAGAAGCTCATGAGCCCTCCCACATGTGAGGCGCCAAGTTGTATGATCAACTGATGACGCTGGCATACTACTGGCCGACCATGGAGGCTGACTCAATTGGATATGTGAAAAGTGTAGAGCATGTCAGGTGCATGGAAACATGGTGCATGCTCCCTCCGTCAGTCTACAGAGCTTGGCAGCCCCCTATCCCTTCCACACATGGGCGTTCGACCTGGTGGGTAAGATTGCCCCAGCATCTCACGGCAAGGATTTTATCATTGTGGCTACAGAATTGTACACCAAATGGGTGGAGGCCATTCCTTTAAGGAGAGTCACCGCCCAAGTGGTAACCCAGTTTATAAAGGAGTATATCATATGTAGGTTTGGTATACCCAAAGTGATCCTAACGGATAATGGGAAGCAATTTGTATGCAAAGAGATGGCCCTTCTCACGGACAAGTATAAGATTGTGCATAATAGCTCAACCATATCCTACCCCAAGGGCAATGGCCAAGCAGAAGCTACTAATAAGACCCTGATAAATATTTTGAAGAAATTGCTAGAAGACATGCCGGGAGCATGGGATGAAAAGTTGCCTATGGTGTTATGGGCCTATCGTACTTCGAAAAGAAAGCTAACAGGGTTCACTCCCTTCTCTCTAGTATATGGGACCGAAGTTGTCCTACCAGTGGAACTGGCGGTACCTTCAGCCAGAAGTTCTCTTAGCAATGGGCTCATCCCAGACCCAAGGCATGTGCAACTGGAGGAGCTGGACGAGCACAGAGACAAAGCAAGAGAGAATTTCAAAGTCTACACTCAGCAACTGTCCAGGGCCTACGAAAACTTGGTTAAGCCTAGGGAATTCCAGGTGGGGGATCTAGTCCTGCGAGCATCAACTCAGCATCTCCGTAGCATGTCGGCATAAAAATTCAAACCTAACTGGGAAGGCCCTTTTGTTGTCAGAAGAGTGGGGAAGTCAGGCTACTGCCAAATATCAGAACCAGAGAGTGATTGCCTCCAGTCCATCAACTGCAAGTGGCTGAAGAGGTACTATGCTTAGTAACAGCTAACAAGTTTTGTTTGTGTTTTACATGTCTGTAATGGATTTCGAGGATTGGTCCTATGCCAGAAAAGTTTTTTGTAAATTCTTTTTTAAGAGCAATACTACACTGTAAACAGCACACAAAGGTAAAGAAATGAAATAGCAACACTTTTTATCATTATTGACAGTTGCCTTGCTTGCTCATTTATACATACATATCCACTCCCTATTAAGTTAGAAGAGAGTACAAAAAAAAAGAGATCAGGAACTTTGCTCACTACACTTGGGAGGTAAGTCCATCCTAAGAGAAAGTATACTAAGCAAAGTCCCCCAGACATAAATTAATACAGTTTTTTTTTAATAAAATCAGGCTTTCGGAAAGGGGCAGGGGTCACCCTCCTCTCCAACCTAGACTCTATGACTATAAGCAGCAATATGCAGGAATTACCCCACAGACAGGAGGGGCAACCCAAGAAAGTCACATGCCAATACCTCAAAGCTACAAGAGGTGCATTTTCAAAAAAAATATATATACAATATGATAATACATAACTTTTCATATCAATGCAAATACCTCGCAGTATATGGGGTAGCCACCAGTAGACTAAATGCTCACAGAAATTAGAGCAAGTCACATAAAAAGAACACCCACAGCATAAAGGGAGAACAAAAGAAAAAGAAAGTAAAGAAGAAACAAAGTGTCTCATACAGGAATGATAAGTGATGTACACATAGAATTCTGAGCACTACAAAGCAAGAAGTAGCCTATCGGCTAGAAACCACAAAAAATAAATCATCACGCGCGATGGCGCCAGCATATGACGGACCAGCCTCCCGCAGAAACTCTTCCTCCAACCTGACGAATTTAGCCTCATCCTCCTCATCGCCAGACTCGAGTCTGGAAAGCTTCACCTACTGTAGGGCGATCTGATTTCGGATCCTCGTAGCCTCAGCATGTCGTTGCTCAACCCTGGACTGTCGGGAAGTGTGAAACCTCACTAGCTTTCGGAAAGGAACACTCAGAAAGGGGCGCACCCCTGCGTCAAGCCAATCCAAATGAAAATGATAGAACTGCTGTAAGTCGCGGAGAGCATCCAAGAATAGCAAGATAGAAGAGCTAGTCAGCTTAGCAGGGGAGGTAGCCAAGAACTCATGAACATGGCTGGCAAGAGCCCTCAGGTTGAAGACCGCAAGACTGTCAACCTGGAGTATACTCTGAGAAGTGAACGTCTTAGGATGGTGCTCCAAGATGAGATCCAAGAGTTGACGCTCATGTACCCTGAAGCGGCCTGGTAACTCCTCACGCCATAGCTTCTACTAGAAATAGTCGCAGCATCCTCGGCTTCATCATCGCCCTCGGAGTGGCGAGATCCCACCTCAGAAGGAAGAAAAGAAGACTCCCCACCAGAATCAGCGTCACCGACTAAAGAAGTGAACTCAGAACTGTGATCTCCCTCCACAGTTGCCCCACTACCAGTCTCTACAGTTATCGGAGTACCCTCACACACCTAGAAACAATGAGACAAGGGTAAAATGAGAATGCTTGCACAGTATACGCAAGAAGAAAGTAGGGGAATAGTAAAAAAAGGGGGTATGCCAGTCTAATACCTCTCTCGCAGTTGCCCCACTGCCAGACTCCACAGTCACCGGAGTACTCTCATGCACCTGGAACCAATGAGACAATGGTGAAATGGGAATGCTTGCACAGTATACACAAGCAGAAAAGAGGGGAATAGTAAAAACAGGGGGTATGCCAGTCTAATACCTCTCTCACAGTTGCCCCACTGCCAAACTCCACAGTCATCGGAGTACTCTCATGCACCTGGAAACAATGAGACAAGGGTAAAATGAGAATGCTTGCATAGTATATGCAAGAAGAAAAGAGGGGAATAGTAAAAGGAGGAGGTATGCCAGTCTAATACCTCTCCCGCAGTGGCCCCACTGCCAGACTCCATAGTCATCGGAGTACTCTCATGCACCTGGAAACAATGAGAGAAGGGTGAAATGAGAATGCTTGCACAGTATACGCAAGAAGGAGGCAAGTAGATACTCTTATACACGGCACCTGAACAACACCCTCCGTAATGGTCATAGAAGGAGGAGCAGGGCTCCCGTAGGGGCAACAACACTGATCGATGTTCCATAAGGGGTTGCCTCAGCGACTAATGCTTCCGAAGAAGCTAACTCAACCTCAGGCACCTCCGGAAGAACAATCTCAGCGACTGAGGCCGCGAGGGGTAGGTAAAGGCTGCGAGTGACAAGAAAGGGCGATAGTTAACAAATCAGTTATTCCATGAATGATAAATACCCCAATTAAAAAGAGGGTGAGGGAAGTTCCTCAAAAAGGGCACCGTACAGATAGCTACCTGAAGAGGCGCAACAGCAGGACGAATCGGCCCATGTATAAGGGCTACTGAAGCGACAGTAGCAGGAGCCACACTCGAAATAGAGCCGAGGGATAACTGCAACGAAGTAAACAAAGGGGTTACGATAAATACACGCCAGATAGAGAAGAAATACATAGCTAAAAAAAAGAGAAAAAAGTACCTGAGCCCCATCCAAAGGGGAAGAGCGGAAAAGGACGGTCGGCGCAGTAGGGGCTGTACTAATAGCCTGCAAAGAATGAAAATACATTGTTCATTGCATGTTCGGGGAAAAGGAGATCCCATGCTTCAACAGAAAGGACTGACCTGAAGTGTGGGCTCACTGGTTGAGGCCACAGTAAATATTGGGCCACGAGAAATCGCCTGAACCAAGGGTCTGCCGTCCATAGATACGCGGACCCTAAGGATAGAAATCCTCCCCGAAGAGGATAGGCCCGGGGCGATAATGTCAGGTAAAGGAGGAGCACCCCCCTGAGAAGAAAATCCAAAAACCATTAAGACTCCTATTAAGAGGAAACAAGTATTCAAAGGTAAAAAAAATACGTACCTCAGATGAAGAGGAGCCCAGGGGCTCAACTGCAGAAGTGCCCACCGCCGAGACAAGAGAAGATGATGTGGCAATGCCCGAAGACACAACTCTCTACACATGATAAATGGGCAAATAAAAGGAAGAAGTAAAAAAGAAAATGGCGCAATGAAAGTTTTTGAAAATCGCAAAGCATACCTGAGGAGAAAGGGAAGCCACAGGGGTGGTCCTGGTGACAGTAAAGTGCACGGATGAAAGTTGCGAGGAAATAACAGTGTACGCAACCAAAAGGCAATTAGAAGACGAATAAATTACAACAGATGTTAAATGAATTAAGGAGACAGCAAATCTCTCTAAACAGGCCTCGGGAGGAAATGAGCATGGCGTTCCTCTCCCGCTGAAAGGGCGTTGGTCGTAGTGGGGGAAAGAGGATAACTACTTGCCTCTACGGAAATAACCTGCACAAATATAACGGAATGCTTTGAATGAAAAATATATATACATAACGAGGTGAAGAAAGAAAATCATATGCAAAAAGAAATATAGACAAGTAAAAGGAGAACGCTTACAGTAACAGGGCGCGTAGTCTGGCTATAAGGGAGATGGGTGGGGCTGACCCCCCTGAAAAACGGGAGGCCTCCTCATCACTAGAAAACTCTCTGGAGACTGATAACAAAGCATAAGTGTCAGTAGTGCTTTCGCTATGGAAACCCAGGCCGCCCATATCACCCGAAGAAGAACTATGGTCGTCATAGGAAGGGGTGCTTCCATAATCAACTAGTTCCTCTTCCAATGAAGTGGAGGGAGATGAAGAAACTCTATGAGAACTGGTTCCACTAAGTAAAGAACGTTGTGATATAGTACCTTCTGCAATAGGAATAGACGTGACCCGCGTCTCCTGGGAAGTAAGGCTCGGTGAGGATTAACCTCTCCCTTTCACTACTTGGGAAGTTCCCCCTACACCAAGGTTGCCAGTATTGGACTCTTGATCCACCGTAGAGGAAGCAGCTTTGCCAGCGCCATCTCCTTTATTTTTCTTCGCAGCGCGGGTCCTCACAAGAGAAGAAGGAGGAGAAGCAGTAGTAGCAGGAACAAAATAAGAGACATCGGCGTCAGGGTGTTTCCTTTTGCTGGTAGTAGAGGTGCCCGCTTTCCCTCTGCTTTTTGGTTGGTTTTTAGACTTCACAGAGGGAGGCTCAGTTGACGGAGGCGAAAGTGACTCGTCAATGAGAGGTTTCAGTAAAATAGGGATGGCCTGCTCCAAGGGTGGCGTAGAGGTGGTGCTGAGAAACCAAGGATCTTTCTGCGTCCGCCTGACCAAAAACTGAGCTCTGGTATATTTAATGGGGTTAGTCTCATGAGGAGGGCCAACTACACATTCTTGGATAAGTCGAACCTGCTGCTTCCAAAGAAGGAACCAAGACTAAGTGAATGAAGGATGATAATCAGAGGGAGGCACATAGAGGCCACCCAAACCACTGACCCTGCGGAATAATCCTTGAAAAGTAAAGCTAGCACACGCCTCTGAGAATGCCTCAGAATGACTGCTGTAGGTAGGAAGAGGATGAGTGTGAACGCCCTGATCATAACCAAACTGTCATCTTGCCCTCTCGGAATGATAAGATTCAGCACGCGGACCTAACTCGGTCCAAGAAGGGAGGTGACATGGTAAGAGCATCGTCACCACATTAATATGAGGACACGTGGAAACCGACCCCACCGCTGAAGGGCAATAGAAGGTCCCGCCATCGTCGGGGAAAGAAAGCCAGCTGAAGGTTCCCCTAGGGCGCCTGGTGTAAGGACGAAACTGAAAATCCTTGATATCATCAATCAACATTCCCAGAGAGTGCTTGGGAGTTTTCTTATGCCACCGAAGAAGTCTCGCAACGTCGCTATGACAAGCGTGAGCCCCTGAAGTAAAGTGGGGGAAATGCTCAAACAAAAAGGCCATCAAGAGAGGGGCGTTGGCATGATTAGAAACATCATACCGACCGTAGGACCTCTCTACATCTATGTGTGCTCGGTCCATCCAGGTATAAAGAGAACCTAAGTTCAGGGCAGCCATGGGTACGGACTTACCGCGAGATAATCGTACAGCCAATCTAAAAAGAAGTTCGCGAGGACAGTCTTCAGGCTTACCTGGTAGAAGGAACCGGGTCAGAAACGTAATGAGGAAAGCGGCTAAATGTGCAGGAGAGTGGAGCTTAGGACCATCCTGAGATCTGGGGGCTGCACGAGAAGTCTCCCCCTTCTGCAACTGCTCAAAGTCTCTGAACTAGTATCTTTGCCATTTGGCAAAGGAATGTTTGGAATGACCAGTTATATTTATGGCTACGTATCTCGAGCACTCTCCGAGAGGTGATCGCAACTCCCCCACCATCTCCTGCTCTAGGGAGTCCTCGCAGTCATCAAAAAAGACCTGCTGCCCAAAGAAAGGAAGGGCGTACAACTCACATATATCTTTTAGGGTAACGGTAAATTCCCCCCAGCCCGTGACAAAGGTGTGAGACTCCATACTCCACCGAGACAATAAGAGATTGAGCGAAGAACCATACTTAAATATGGTGCAGGACTTCAGGCTGCTGACGGCGGTGAAGAGTCCCACCTCCCAAAGAATAGACACGTAATCAGGAACGCTCAGAACATAATCAACCCAGCTGGCCCACTCCCTTGTGGGTCCACCCGGGGTTTTAACTTCAACGTTGGAATAAGGAAAGTCACCACGGTCAACTCGGACTCGGGGAATGGAATCCGAAGAAATAGTAGGAAGATCAGCAGACTCAGTTAACCCCACATGAGAACGTTTGAGAACAGCACCCGAAAATTTTTCCCCAAAATCAGAAAGTGAAATCATAAACTGTCAGCAGGACCAAAAAAAGGAGCACGACGATAAATACCAAAGTCTCGCCCTTGGCGAATGTGCATATAGTCCTTCCATGCCTGAGAAGAGCTTGGCGTAGATGATGAACCACCTAGAGCCATTGGCTCAAGAAAAGAACTCACCCTAGTGGGGACTCCGAGCGAGGAACCCTCGGGGTCCCCTGTCGCAAAAAAAGAACTGGAGGCAGAGACCCCAGCAAAATAATGTGAAGAGCCCCTGGTCAGTGGCATGCTCTCCATAACACCAATAGTCGGCGAGACACCCTGGGTCACGGAACCCCCGAGGTTACAAAATGTCGAGACACCCCCTTGCACGAACGAGAGACCCGTGGACGCGAGGCCAAGTCTCAAGGCCCCCGACTGCTGACGAGAGGTCACCATGCTGCCATAAGCTGAAATACCCATTTTAGAAACAGTCAAAGGCATCGAGACACCTGAGGTCGATATGCTTACGTCAACACTAATACCTGTCGAGACCCCCTTCCTCCAAACTCATCTTCAATAAACAAAGAACTCCCCGCGCCTAGCTCAACGCGCGAGGAACCACTGCCGATGCCAGAAAATTCCGAGATACCCTTATCCAAATCAACTGGATAAACTTCATAAATAGAGGTCGAGATACTCCTCCCAACGCAACTGATTTCCTTATAAGAATCCAAGGCGACAAGCGAGAGACCCCCGGATGAGAGGTCCACCCACGGAGGGCCCTCGTCAATAACCATATCAAGGGAGTGGGGCGAGAAACCTGAGATTGGAGCAATATCCAGAAATCACGAGGAACCCGGGGACGCGGACCCTAAGTACGTGAGGTCTTCGAGGGAGCAAGGAAAGTTCCGCGGAAAGGGGGTAATGTCGCGACACCTGGAAGAAGGCGAGAGACCCTCCGATGGAGGATCTGTTGACGAGGAACCTTGGTCAGCATCTTTCTCGACCAAAAATATAAAACCCATGCCCAGATTAGGCGAGACCCCACGCTCCTCGCGCACACCGCAATCGGGCGCGAGACCCCACGCTCCTCGCGCACACTGCAATCGGGTGCGAGACCCTTAGCTGTCAGAAGACCCTCAGTCGAGACCCCACGCTCCTCGCGCACACTGCAATTGGACGCGAGACCCTTAGCTGTCAGAAGACCATCGCTCGAGATTCCCCTTATCATGGAAGAACCCAAGTGGAAAAGCGCAGGTGCCGAGTGAAAGGGCGAGGAACCCATGAGGGTTCTCGACCCGAAAGTATCTTATGTTTTTTTTGAAGAAGATGAAAGGGACTAAGAAGAGGGGCTTACGTTTTTTTTTGCACCAAAATGGGAAAACGTGCAGGAAGGCAAAAAGGCGATGACCTTTTTTTCCAAATGATGAGATGACAGTTCCCACACTGACGAGTGGGTTCTCAAAAAAATTAAAAATCTCGGATAAAGGGACACAGAAGTTAATGATCCTAGGATCCCTCAGGAAAAAAAAAAATATATATATATATATATATATAATTGTTGAAACCAGATTTATAGCGTACAAACTTTTTTTAGTCTACCCAACCAAAAAATCTTTGCACGAGGGGCAAATGTAGAAGGGTGTTATCAACAGAAAAAGAAAACAAAATAAAAAATACTCTCTTATTACTGACACCCGAGAGGTACCCGCGAGGGTCACCAAGAAGCCCAAAAAGTCATTGTGAAGTATCAGCGCCACTTCAAATACCAACGCCGATGCAAGGGTCCGCGCCGCCGCAAGGGTCCGCGCCGTTTCAAGTGCCAGTTCCGCTTCAAGGGCCACTGCAGTAATGACAGTTGAGTGAGTCGGCGTCACTGCAAGACTCAGCACCACTACAAGGGTCACTGCAGAAATGTTATTCGAGAAGTGTTGCTACAGGGGTTTTTTACAGAAACTCATATTGAGGGAGTAACTATCGCGAAGAACCCCCCATCATGAAACATCAGTCTCTAAATGAACAAAAGCACTAACACTTTACTTTCTTGTACAGGTGGCCTAGTCGAGCAAGCAGGGCTCGAACAGACGCGTTGGGACCTCCTGGCAGTTTTGGCTTGGCGGCTGAGGGACAACGTATGTTGAGCAAGCTCAACCACTTAGCACTATATGATTGAGAGAATACTAGTAGGAAGACCCAGAAGTCACTCGAGACTACGCACACTGCACACTTGGTCACAAGTGAAGTGAGCAGCCAAAGAGCTGGCTACTCACAAGAAATAAACTCTTTACAAGAAAATGACTTTTCCAGAAGAGGGGTTCCTCGAGGTCCCTCTCAAGAAAAATAATACTTTTAGAGGAGATGAGGCCTTAAGGTCTCCTCTCTCAAGATTTGCAAAATTGCACCACAAGTTACCGTTTCAAAAGATAACTACCAAAATCTGCTATTTTGTCTCCATTAGGGGACATATGTGCTTTTTGAGTTTTTGTCGGCGCCAGGTGGCGCTTACAGAGGGGACAGGCAGGCTGCCTACAGGTAGGGACAAATGGTACACTTCAGACATTGTTCCCCACCAACTCTCTCAATTTTGGCGCCCAAAATTGCCACTGACCCCTTACGCCCCAGTATAAATAGACCTCTGGGCAAGTCAAAATGGGAGGATATACAATAGAAATTGCACTATTACTCTGCAAAAATATCACCAGACCTACCTAAGTATTCTCTCCCTGCTCATTCTCTTAGTGCTGAGTGCCTTGTTCCTTCACTCCCCACTGACAGCCATCACTCTCAGGTGTTTCCCTTGAGAAAATTACTATTTTTGCTGTGAAAGTTCATCTTCTTGCAGGGAGTGAGTTGAATCTTGAGTTCCATTGTTACCAGAAGGAGAAGTTTTCTTCAGAAGTTGCACCAGGAGACCTTGAAGACCTTGCAGGCAGCGTCCATTGGAGTGGGTCACGCCTCACCCTTTCCAGTTATTCATAGACCCAAGTCTCACTACCCTTCTATAGCTTTATCGGTAATTCTAATGTTTCATTTGGGATATATTCTCGAATCTGGCCCTGTGAATGTTTTATTTGGGATCTGTTCTCGAATCTTAAACCATTAGAATTACTGGTGGATTCCTTTGAGTCAGTAGAAATTATTTAAAACTTTTAAACCTTTTGCCGCTGAGGACTCTTTGCTACTCTTGTTTTCAATGGTGGATGCTATCCCCATGTGTGCACTATCTCCCATTCCAACTGAAAAACCTTTAGGAGATGAGTCCATTTTTCTTGGATCCCAAGTGTTTCATCCTCCTTTGTTATCCAAATCCCCCATCGTCCGCCCAAAATTTCTAATTGGCGATGGTTTACCTTTTCCACCACCCATGCATGCCTTCCGTTGTTCAAACGGAATTCACATCTTCCGGGAGGCGTGTTGTAAATAGTAGGTCGTAACTAGTAGGTTGTAAACAATTAGCTTCTTATTTTTTATTTCTTGAGTTTTTCCTTTCCTTTTTATTTTCTCTGGTGTAATTAGTTAAGTTTTTATTATTTGTTCTTTCTATACTTAGTACTAACTTTTTTTGTAGATTCCCTTGGACTTGTGCTTATGGAGATCTGTAAGGACATATTTTCATAGGTCCGTTATCAATTTATTATGTCATATACCGCACAACCATCGAAGATAATTCAAGAGACATCTACATCAAAGACGGATCCGAATTACTCAAGTACTTCATTATTCAATACTTCGCGAAGTTTACTTTGGTAAGGTTATGTTTTAAATACCTTAACTTTTCACTTAGAGCTTTTGGGATATTTTTACAAAATATTTTCTAAGTGTTGGAGCGAACTTTTTCGTCAAATATTAAGAATGAATATTTTTTCTAAGTGTTGAAATAGACATTAAAATAATATTTTTTTCTCTTCAGTTGTTCGAGCGACATAGCATGTCGTTCGCGCGAGATAGCATGTCGCGCGAGATCGTTCGAACGACAGTTTTCCTTCGTTCGAGCGACATGCTGATCTCGTTCGAACGAACTCTATTTTCGAGGCGTGGTTCCATTTTCATTAAGAAGTCACAGCGTTTTGACGAACAGAAAAACTGTTAAAGCAGAATTCTTTTAGGCTTCTTCCTTTAGGGTTTTAGTCCCTTTTTGTTTTCAATTCACAAAACTCCCATATGCCTTAGTGAATTATATTTGTTTTCAAGAACATACATTGCTCTTGTTTATACTTTGTGGGGAGAGCTCTACAACCGACAGCTGCATGCTATTGTGGAGGGAGTCCTTATACGGTTCACTCTTGTGGAGAAGCCATTTTTCTTCTTCATTACTGCCTTCCTGGAAAGGGAAAATTCCAGCTGTAACTTGTGGAGGAGTCGTCTTCTTCTTCACTGCTGCCCTCCTGGAAAGGGAAAGTTCCAATCGAGATATGGGAACCAACACCTGCGGTTATTTTGTATGTTACCCTATTTCATTGTATTCCGTGTAAGCCGTTTTCTTACAAATTATAGTGAAATAAAAGTTTTTGCCCCTTTGGGGGATTTTTCCTTAAGCGTGTGTCGCATGCTTTATTTATTTTATGGTTTGACACACGCACACACGCAGTTGAATGATTTGGGGCTGATTTATTTTGGTATAAAAAAATACACTGATTAAATAAATGTGCCAACGTAGAAAGTTGAGAATTTAATCAATTATCACACAGTCACGTTTTCACAAAATTGTATTAGAGCGGGTTACGCTAATTTATCGCGTGATCCTGATTTTTCGAGGATTTACTTTCTGATACAATTTGTCTACTCACGTTTTCAAATTGGTATCAGAGCAAGTTGCGCTAATTTAATGCGTATTCCTTTTTTCGCAAAATTGTGTGATATTGATTTTTTTTTAAAATCACTTTTGTGAAAAATCGCAATTTTTTTAATGGTACGCCCATTTAATGAGGAGCCTATTTTTGAAAAAGTTCACGACTACGCTGAAAAATTAAAAAGATTGAATTTGAAACTTTGCAAAAGAATTAAAGTTTGGGAAAAAGAAAATTCTCTCTTTAAAAGTAAGATTGAATATTTGCAAGCGTTTCAAACTCAAAGTGATATTTGTTGTGATACTTTGGTAATTTGTGTATTGATTTTGATTCTTTGAAAATTGCCAAAAAGAAGAGTGATGAGAAAGTCCTAGTTTTAGAGAAGGAATTGAAGGACTTAAAAAATTCTAGGGTTCCCGTTTGTGCCGTCGAGGATAAAAAATTAATCGATGATTTTACGACACGTGAAAAGACTCTTAGAGATAAGTTTGTTTTAATTGAGGGTGAGCGCGATAAACTGTTAAGTTTAATTGAAAATTTGAAAAAGAAATCCATGTCTTTGGAAGAGTCTAATTTTTTGTTTGAGTTAAATATTTTGAAGTTAAAAAATGATTTGACAGACTCAAGTAGGTTTGATAGTGATGGTAATGGCTCATCGTGTTCTCATGCTTCTAATGATAAAGCCAAAACCATTATTTATTTTAGAGGGTCAACTAATTCCATGGATGTTATAAAAGATCACACTTTAGGTGTCGTTCCACCCGTTTACACATGTTCATATTTTGGTAGGATAGGTCACCTTAGGAGATTTTATTCTGATCTTGGAAGAGGTCCTAGGAATTCGATGTCTAGTATTTTGTTGGTTCCCAAAATCCCGTGTTGACGTGTTACATCCATTTGGGTTAGGAAATCACTTGTGGATACACTAGATTTTAGAATAGTTGATTCTCAGTTGCTTGCACATGATTCTTCTCTTGCCATATCATATAGATGATTGTGTTTGCATGTTTTTCATACACTAGTTGTGGTTTCATGATATATATTTTCTAGTGTAATGACATGTACTTTTGTATATATTTTTTTGTTTTAAAAAATTTTGAAAAATACAAAAAGATTTTATATTGATAAAAATTTTAAAAAAATCCAAAAAGATTTTTGTATTTTATTTGCACCGTTTATGGACTGACACATAGGATGACCAAGTCACAACATCATTTCATTCTTCATGTGACTATTTGATAGCGTTTTGAGATAATAGGTCATATCATCCATGTGCTTTTCAATGTTTGGAATCATTGAGATGTAATTTAGTGTTACTTTCTACATGCTTGACTCATGATTTCCTTTATTGCACATATGCACAGATTTGTTTGATTATTGTGCTCGTCTTATCACATGTTGGTTGGGTGTTTTCACTTCAATCCTGTCCTTTAAAACGAACCAAGCGCCATAAATTTTTATAAGAAAATTGTGCATATAAGAACCGTTTTGTGAGTTTGTGTGCTTTGTTTGAATGGTGTAGGGTTGCGAAGGGTTCATTTTGCCTTTGCGAATACAAAGCCACCATTAAATTGGACTTAAAAAATGGAGGAATTTTATTATCCGGGGTCCAAAGAGGTTTAAAAAAGCCCGAAAAAATTTTAAAGGAAATACAAAGAAATTCATGCCAATTATGGGCCATTTAGGTTTTTGCACCAATTCTCCAAAGTTTGAGAATTTAGATTACCTCTAAAAGGAAAATATATATATATGAGGGTGTTTGGTTGGAGATTTTATAACGGGTTTGCACGGCACGTCCTTGAAATTCTTGAAAATGCGCTAAATTGTTTTGGGCGTTATTGGGGTGGAAATCATTTTGACTTTGATTTGTTAATTTGTATAAGACGATGTCATCTAAATTCAATAATCTTTTCACCTAAGGATACTTTTGATGTTCATTCGTTAGGGGTACACATATGCATCGTGCACATATGATTGATTGAGTTTATTTACCTATCAAATGTGTTTACACCCATATATTCCATTTCCATGACTTGGTTGTTCGAGTTTAAATCCATGGTGTAATTTTTTTTGTATCCTCTTTTTGTATGAAAAAATTAAAAAATCAAAAATAGTTTGTGAATGTTTTTGGGATACTCCTTTGCATGCGCGTTGATTGATTCATATTTGCTATGCAATTTTATTGTGACACTCCATGTTTTGATTGCTTCTTCTTATCTGTCTATTTGGGGACATCATAGAAAGGGGGAGAAAGAATTATCATGTTATGGGGGAGTTTTTGCATTATGGGGGAGATTTGATTTATTAATGTTTTATTCTTATATCATTTCAAACTCGATGCGTCACAAAGGTTTTTGATTTATCTCATCTGTGTAGGTACAAATATTTAAGATCATGATGTTACACACCCTGATGAGAAAAGCTTTGAGATTTGACGAAGATGATTGAAGAACAATTTTGAAGTCTTGTAAATTTTTTTATGTATATACCGGCATAGATATAGGGTGAGATTTGTAAGGACATATTTTCATAGGTCCGTTATCAATTTATTATGTCATATACTGCTACAACGTCGAAGAGCATTCAAGAGACATCTACATCAAAGACGGATCCGAATTACTCAAGTTCTTCATCATTCAAGACTCCGCGAAGTTTACTTTGGTAAGGTTATGTTTTAAATACCTTAACTTTTCACTTAGAGCTTTTGGGATATTTTCACAAAATATTTTCTAAGTGTTGAAGCGGACTTTTTCGTTAAATATTGAGAATGAGTATTTTTTCTAAGTGTTAAAACAGACATTAAAATAAATAAAAAATCGCTTCAGTCGTTCGAGCGACATAGCATGTCGTTCGCAGGAGATAGCATGTCACGCGATCTCATTCGAACGATAGCTGTCCTTCGTTCGAGCGACATGATGATCTCATTTGAACGAGCTCTATTTTCGAGGCGGTGCATTTTTTTATAAATACTCATTATCTGGTTCCGCTTTCATTAAGAAGTCACAGCGTTTTGACGAACAGAAAAACTGTGAAAGCAGAATTCTTTTAGGCTTCTTCCTTTAGGATTCACAAAACTCCCATATGCCTCAGTGAATTGTTTCGGTTTTCAAGAACATACTTTGCTCTTGTTTATACTTTGTGGGGAGAGCTCTACAACCGACAGCTGCATGCTATTGTGGAGGGAGTTCTTATAACGTTCACTCTTTTGGAGAAGCCATTTTTCTTCTTCATTGCTGCCCTCCTGGAAAGGGAAAATTCCAGCCTTAACTTGTGGAGGAGCCGTCTTCTTCTTCACTGCTGCCCTCCTGGAAAGGGAAAGTTCCAGCCGAGACATCGGAACCGACACCTATGGGTATTTTGTATGTCACCCTATTTCATTGTAATCCCTCTAAGCCGTTTTCTTACAAATTATAGTGAAATAAAAGGTTTTGCCCATTTGGAGGATTTTTTCTTAAGCTTGTGTCGCATGCTTTATTTATTTTATGGTTTGACACACGCACACACGCAGTTGAATGATTTGGCGATGATTTATTTTGGTTTAAAAATAGACACTAATTAAATAAATGTGCCAACGTAGAAAGTTACGAATTTAATCAATTATCACATAGTCACGTTTTCACAAGATCGCTCCAATTTTGGGTAATATCGTTATTTTTCTCTCTTTGTGTTGTGTTCTCAATGGACGCACTGAGGACAATGCAACATTTAGGTTAGAGGGTATGGGATATTCTATCCATTTCTTCGTTTTGTCCAAGGGTTTGCTCACTTTCAGTTACTAAGTATACTTTTCTTAGAAAATTTAAAATTTTTAAAAATATTTTCTTTCTTTTTTGTCCTTTTTGGGGTATTTTGCCTTTGTTTCCGATGATAAATTTCAATAATTGCCCGATCCAACAGACAACTCAATGATGCATGTTCTCGATTTTAAAAGTTATTAGACTTTAGTCCTCAATTATTGTGATTATGAATGACTTCATGAATTAAACTTTAATCCCATGAGCACATGCACTTTTCTTGTTTTATTGATTTGGTTTAAGATTTTTATTACTCGATAATCTTTTGGTGCATCGTATATACTTACACCGAGTAAGCTTTATACCTTTCATCGTTTACGAGTGTGATACACTATTCTTTCCTCTTTGAAAACGTTACAGCCGTTAGTAATCTCTCTATTCTTTCATTTGATCATTCATTAATTGAGTTCGTTCTTGAAATGTATTATTTGAGCATGACTTTCAAAGTTTGTTTTGACTCAAGAATTGCGTAAACTTTAGGAAATGATCGGAGGCAATCTTTGTTATATCACCCATATTGACCTTGACCTTACCTTATATGTTTTCCCTCGTCAACCCCTTTGAGCCTAAATATAACCTTTCGTTTCATAACCCCCAAATCCTGAAACCAACTCCGAATTGGAGTTATAAACCTTATAAATTAACTTCCATACCTTTGTTTGTAATGTTACTTAGGATTGCATGATGTTATTGTCTTGTGATTGCAATATAGGCAAGTGAGAGTGTGAAAAGTAAAGAAAAGAAAGTAGTGAAAAAGAAAAGAAAACAAGAGAAAAAGAAGAAAATAAAATAATGAGAAGTTTGTATATGTTGTGTACAGTTTTTAGTAAGGTTTGTTTACTCTCCCCATTGTTATATTCAATGCCTTTTATGGAACTTGCATTCCATTTTTTTTATTTTTCCCACATGTTCCCATTATATCGAGTTTTCATCTCCAAACACTTTGAATCCGTACATACATATCTTTTATTTTGTACCCTAGCCTAGCCTACATTACAACCGTATACAAGTCCTATGTGATCTTAGGGTGCATTTAATTTAAAAGTTGAAATAGTTTTAATAATCTGTAAAAATCACTTTTGCCTCCTTTAGTGAGCGGTAACTTTCCATCAGATTACATTTTTTAATTTCCAATATAATGTTCTTCATTTATGACATGTGTGAAACCTAGTTTCCATTTACATTTACTCTTTATGCCTACATGTCCTGTTCGTTAACTCAGTATTTCAAGTGACTTCACTTGATGAGTGTAATGACCATGAGGATTGAATATATGCTTTCTTCAATTTTTATCCATTTTATATAAGTTTTTTGCCAAATCATACTTTGCATGTGCTCGATCCCCTCCCACTTTTTAAGGTTTTAATTCTATGAGGTGCATTCTAAAATGTCAATAATACGGACTTCTGTGTGAATTCATTCATTGTGCTAATAATGCATATGAATTATTTTTTGTATTGTTGGGCTAGTCGCATGTTGTGTTGGGTATATTTTGAGGAAACCATATGATGTTTGTGGGTTTCATCCCTGAAAACCCTCACGCGACGACACTCGTCCACAAGGGTAACCTCGGGGTTTAACGGCTTATTGCATATGCTAAATGCAATCGTGTTCCCTACGAAAGTGGCTTTTAAATTTTGATGCATATATACGTTTTATATCGCCTTCTGTGGACTAGTTTTGTTTATTTCATCACTAGGGACTAGCAATGTCTTAGTTAGGGGGTGTGATATGTCACGAATATTGCATATTTGTGCCCTTTTATCTTTGTGCATTCTTGCACTTTTAAGTTCTTAATTCCTATATTTATGTTCGTTAACCAAACAACCGTGTATTTGGACATATATATGTTTTGCAGGGGTTAATTGTGCTTTTGTAGGTATTGGAGATGTAAAAGTGAAGATCGGTTGCATTTCGAAGAAGTTTCGGCATCGGAAGCTACTTCAAGTGAATTTTATTCAATACACACTGTTGATACCAAAATTAGTAGGATGATGTGGATGAATAATAAGAAGACACGTGTCAATCTACGTGGCACAACAGCAACGAGGAAGTTCATTCCCCCGACCAAGTCAGACTCACTCCGAGCAACAAGTATACTACGAAGAACTCCAGCTCTCCGAGGAACTCTTGAACGACGAGCAACTAAGGCGGTTCGAGCTGCATCTCGACCACAGCATTGATTGCCAGATAATCAACAGTTCAACTATTCATTGAATGCTTATCACCTTGACGCACACATTTGAAGAGCATTAAATGAATTACCCTTTCATATGTGTATCATTTAATGTAACACCCTTTCATCTACAGCCTAAGGGCTATAAATACCTTGTATCACCCTCATTCAAGGGGACCGAAATTTCTTGATAGCACTTATAATCAAGAATTCCCAAACACTCAGCAATAACATAACAGTGGACGTAGGCCGTTCATATAAGGCTGAACCACTTTAAAATTCTTTGTCTCATTTATTTATCTGTGATTGAATAATTAGAGTAATCTAGTTTTTTACATCAACAGATTGGCGCCGTCTATGGGAATCGATTGTTATTATCGTTTTTCACCAAAAATCATTCATCATCAATGGCAGATAATCCGGAATCCAGCAATCGAAACGCTGGAAATGCTGGAAATCCTCCAAATCCTTCTGCACCTCCAGATCTGGCTGGGATTATGACGAATCTGGCTCAAGGACAAACCGCCATGCAAGAAACAATGCGACAACTCATACAGACCCTTCATGGCGGTGCACCTGCACGTTCAGGACAGCGAAGTGGTCAGAGGCAAACTTATTTACTTTCTTCACGATCCAGGCGTACTAAGTCATATCGTAATGAGGAATCTGATGATTTCTCTTATCAACCTGGGCGAACTTCATCAATAAGGGCTACAGATACTGATCAACGTATCACTCTCTCTCCAGAAAGACCCAGTGCCTTGGAAAGACTGAGTAGGGTGTCTCCTTTCAGTCGATTAGGCCCTAGGAGGAATAGGAGTCCACCTAAGACCATGTCGAGGAGTTTTCGACAACCATCAGATCTAAGAGAAGGATCAGCACAATCACGACCAGTTGCTCGTCAAGATAGATCTCAGGAGGCCACTTCAGAGCAATCAATTGCTCGAACTAACAAGCCCGAGGAGGGAAACGATGCTTGGAAGGGTTCCATTCAGCGCTTGGAGGATAGATTGGGAGAAATGGCTAAGGCGAAGAATCCTTTACAACGAACTTTTGTTCAAGGGACACCTTTTGTCCAGGCCATTGTGGGTTTTCCTACCCCGTCAAAGTTTAAAGCACCAGTAGTGACCCCCAAATATGATGGAAAGACAGATCCTGTTCTTCATATAGAGCAATATCAAGTTGCCGCCGACATCTATGCTGTCCCCGACGAGATGAGGTGTAGAGCATTCTCAGGAACTCTTACTGGATCTGCCCAAATATGGTACAACAATCTTCCTCGGGGTAAGATTTCAACTTTCTTTCAGTTGGCCGAGTTGTTCATCGGAAATTTATGTTTTGGGGCAAAGCCAGTAAAAAGGGTAGCACACTTGTTAAGTGTTAGACAAAAATCTGGTGAGAGTACTAGAGATTACATAACTCGTTTCAATAACGAGAAACTCGAAGTTATAGATTATGAAGAAAAGACAGCAATCACCGCCTTGATGAGTGGGTTGTTGCCTAACAAGTTGTATTACACTTTGGCCAAAGATCCACCTACAACTATGTTAGAGTTGATAGAGAAAGCGGCCAAAATCTTGAACGCCGAGGAGGCTATGGCTGCGAAGAAGAACATGGATAAAGAAACCAAGGTGGAAGACGACAAATCCAAGAAAAAAGAGCATAAGGGGAATGGCGGTAACAAACATTCCAAGAATAATAAATCGTCATGGGAAGTCCTGAAGAAATTCGATAATTATACTCCTTTGAAAATGGGTATCAATCATGTCTTGGAAGAAATCAAGAATAACGAGGAAGTAAAGTGGCCAAAGAAACTGAGGTCAGACCCTGACCTAAGGAACAGGGATAAATATTGCGAGTTCCATAAGGATCACGGCCATATGACCAAAAATTGTATAGCTCTTCAGAACGAGATTGAAACACTCATCCGAAGAGGGAAACTAGCAAAGTATGTTGATCGGGGAGGCGAAAGAAGAAATAATGACCGAACTAGGGAAAGGTCTAGATCTCCTCGTCGAGCAGAGGAGAAAAATAAAAGGGATCATGAAGATGATACAGAGGATGACCCCGATCTTCCCAAGAAACCAAGGCAGCCAGAACGAGAGGTATTTTCAATACGCTTTGGATCATTTGATTGTAATGTCATTACAGGAGGAGATGCAGGAGGAGGAGACCTTACTGCAGAAAGAAAAGCTTACCTCGGTGAGGCTCAGGCTTGCTCATACATTCAGCGGATAAATTTGGCTGAAGACGATCGCCCGAGGAAGGTAAACAAAGAGAAGCTGGTCATTGGCTTTTAAAAAAATGACCTGGCAGGTGTTCTTTACCCTCAAGACGACCCTTTGGTGATCAAAATGAGGATGAAAGAAGTAGTGATTTCAAGGGTTCTAGTAGATAATGGTAGTTCAGCCGACATCATGTACTATTCATGCTTTGATAGTTTAAATTTGAAATTATCTCAATTAGAACCTTATCACAGACCTCTATTGGGTTTTGCTGGCGAGAAAGTTTTTCCACTTGGGACGATCAAGTTGGATATATTCATCGGAACTTGGCCTGCTTGTCAAATAGAAAGAAAATGCTTTTTTATGATGGATAAGAATGTGCAGTCAGCTTACAACATCATCATGGGAAGAGTTGGTTTGAAAATGTTTTGAACCAGTTCCATCTACAGTACATCAGTGTTTAAAATTCCCTACAAATTTCGGAGTGGGAGTTGTGAAAGGTGATCAGAAAGTAGCTCGGGAATGTTATTATTCGTCTACCAAGCAAGAGGATCTTGAAGAGTCAAGGAAAAAGACTACCACCTACCAGGTGGAGGAAGGTACAGAAATCGAAACACTTGATCCCAGAGATGAATCCCAACTTGTAAAAGGTCAGGTGGTGGAATCTACGGAAAATTTTATTCTGAACGACGAGCACCCTGAACGAGTAACCCAGATAGGTTCATCGTTGGATGTTTCAATAAAACAGGAGTTGATAACGTTTTTGAGAAACAGAAAGAAAACTTTTGCATGGAGTCATGAAGACATGCCAGGAATAGATCCGAACTTCTTATGTCATGAGCTCAATGCGAATAAGGAGATCAAGCCTGTAAAACAGAGAAGAAGAGTGTTTAGTCCTGAGAAGAATCAAGCCATACAAGAGGAGGTCGAGAAGCTCCAGAAAGCCCAATTCATTGAAGATGTGAAATATCCAGACTGGTTAGCAAATGTGGTGATGGTAAAGAAGAAAAACAATAAATGGAGAATATGTGTTGATTTCACTGATCTCAACAAGGCCTGCCCAAAGGATCACTTTCCATTGCCCAGAATTGACCAACTAGTAGATGCTACCTCGGGACACGAGCTGCTTAGCTTCATGGATGCTTACTCTGGTTACAACCAGATCAAAATGAAACCTGAAGACAGGGAAAGCACTTCTTTTATTACCCCTAGGGGAACTTATTATTATAATGTTATGCCTTTTGGTTTGAAAAATGCAGGAGCGACATACCAGCGGCTGATGAACAAGGTTTTTGCCGAACAAATCAGTTGCAATATGGAGGTCTATGTCGACGATATGCTGACAAAGAGCAAGAAAGATGCCGATCATCTAGTTGACTTAGGTCAGACTTTCGATCAACTGGATAAATATCAAATGAAGCTCAAACCGACGAAGTGCACCTTTGGAGTACGAGAAGGAATGTTCCTCGGGTACATCGTCAACCAGCGAGGCATTGAGGCAAATCCAGCAAAGATCAAAGCTCTTTTAGGGTTGCGATCTCCAACGACGAAGAAAGAGGTGCAGAGTCTTACAGGACGAGTTGCAGCGCTCAACAGATTTGTATCCCGAGCAACTGATAGATGCCTTCCATTCTTCAAAACACTTCGAAAAACTTTCGAGTGGAATGATGAATGTGAAAAAGCCTTTCAAGACTTGAAGAAATATCTGGGAGCACCTCCACTGTTGTCCAGGCCAGTAATGGGAGAAAAGTTGTACTTGTACCTAGCAGTATCAGAGAATGCAGTCAGCTCGGCATTGATCAGAATGGAGAATGGAATCCAGAAGCCAATTTATTACACAAGTAAGGTTTTCCGAGGTGCAGAAATCAGATATCCGAAGCTGGAAAAATTGGCATTGGCATTAATTGAAGCAAGTAGAAGAATGAGGCCTTATTTCCAAGCCCATACCATCGTCGTATATACCGACATGCCATTGAGACAAGCCCTTCATAAGCCATAAAAATCAGGGAGACTGATGTATTGGGCAATAGAACTCGGTGAATATGATATTGTGTATGAACCCAGATCATCATTAAAAGGGCAGGCTGTAGCAGACTTTATAGTAGAATTTACATATCCTGATACCCCCGAGGAACAAAAGTTGCTCGCTGACCAACCTGTGGATGTTACAGGATCAACAGACATAAGTCCAGATCAACTCCGGTTGGTAAAAGGGCTTGTGGATGTAGAAAGATCATCAAATTCAAACCCAGACCAACTCCGGTTGGTAAAAGGGCGAGAAGAGATGGTCGGCGAAGAGCGAAAAATACCAGGGGAGTATGAAACGAAACAGCAGATATTTCACCGAGGAACTCTGTCAGATAAGAAATTTGAAGACGAGTTATCTACATGGAGATTATATGTAGATGGGTCATCTTGCACAACAGGTTGTGGGGATGGATTGTTTTGAAAACCCCAGACGAGATTGACATGGAATATGCCTTGCGATTCCAATTCAAAGCCTCCAATAATGAGGCTGAGTATGAAGCCTTGATAGCAGGTTTTAATTTAGCAAAGCGTATGGAAGCGCAACAAGTGATGGTATTCAGTGATTCTCAATTAATTGTGAATCAGATAATGGGAACATACGCAGTTAAAGGAGAATTAATGGTCAAGTATCATGCAAAGGCGATGGAGTTGTTGGCAGAACTTGATGCCATTCAGTTGATCAGAATACCAAGAATGGAGAATGCACAAGCAGACACATTGGCCCGACTAGTATCAGCTACTCGTACCGAGCTGCGAAGAATGATACCAATTGAAGTATTAAAAGCTCGGAGCATAGATGAAGACCTGACGATGAATGTTATTACCCTTGATTTAGGACCATCTTGGATGGATCCCATCACGGCATATATTGAAGAAGGAGGATTGCCAGAGGACAAGCTCGCGGCAAAGAAATTGAAGTTTAAAGATGCTCGGTATGTACTAACTAATGGTGTTTTGTACAGACGAGGAATTATGGTAGGTTTGCAGAGATGTGTACATCCCTCCAAGGTGAAGAAATTGATTGAAGAGATCCATGAAGGGTCTTGTGGAGCCCATGTAGCAGGTCGGACACTTTTGCAAAGGGTAATGACACAAGGATACTACTGGCCAACGATGAGGGCTGATTGTATAGCCTATGCTAAGAAATGTGATAAATGCCAACGTTTTTCTTCCATCCGACGTACTCCACAAGCATTGTTGACACCCATAACTTCCCCTTGGCCATTTGCCATGTGGGGAATTGATCTGGTTGGACCACTGCCAACGACCCGAGGAAGATTCAAGTACCTCGTCGTGGCAGTGGATTATTTTACTAAGTGGGTAGAAGCTGAACCACTTATTGATATGACGTACGAGAAGGTATACCAGTTCGTTTGGAAGAATATAATCTGCCGATACGGTCTCCCTCATGCCTTTATCACAGACCATGGAATACAATTCGATAACGAGGAGTTTGCTGCCTATTGTCGACAATCAAATATTTTGAAGACTCATTCAACACCAGGCCATCCTCAAAGCAATGGACAGACTGAAGTGACGAACAGAACATTACTAAATGGTTTGAAGAAGAGGCTAAGTGAGGCTAAAGCTAATTGGATTAATGAGCTACAGTCAGTATTGTGGGCTTACAAAACAACTCCCCGAGCAGTAACTGGAGAATCACCATATATGCTAGCATTTGGAAGTGAGGCTGTAATACCTGCCGAGTTGGGTCTTCCAACACACAGAGTGCTGAATTTCAATTCCCCAGTCAGCGACCTAATGAGGAGATTAGATTTGGACATGCTCGAGGAGGTTAGGGAAGAGGAAGCCATTAGGAATGCTGCTTATCAACAGTGAACAGCCCTGTTCTACAACAAGAGGGTGAAAAATGTGACTTAAAAGAAGGAGATTACGTGCTAAAGAAGGTCATTTAGAAGCACAATAAGTTGGAAGAAAATTGGCATGGACCTTACCGAGTTACTGCAGTTGTCCGACCAGGAACTTACCGAATAGCAACTCTAGAAGGAGAGGAATTTAAGAATGCATGGAATGCTGAACACCTACGCAAGTATTATCAGTGATGTAAAATGTAAAGCAGTTCCATCAATATGAATAAAAACGATGATATTTCACAATCTTCTCTCCTTTTATTGTAAGTTTTTCGAGGAATACTAGTGTGTTTAACACTATGATGCTCGGTACGCAACGCTGCTCAGCAGTAAAAAGAAGACGATAGTTCAAACCCACGACCAACTCCGGTTGGTAAAAGGGCGAGAACAAACTATACTCCTTTGGTTAGGATGTGTACACTAGTGTGACCAACTAAGGTTGGTAAAAGAGCTAGTGGACACTATAGTTCAAACCCACGACCAACTCCGGTTGGTAAAAGGGCGAGAACAAACTATACTCCTTTGGTTAGGAGGCGTACACTAGTGTGACCAACTAAGGTTGGTAAAAGAGATAGTGGACATAATAGTTCAGACCCACGACCAACTCCGGTTGGTAAAAGGGCGAGAACAAACTATACTCCTTTGGTTAGGAGGCGTACACTAGTGTGACCAACTAAGGTTCGTAAAAGAGCTAGTGGACACGATAGTTCAAACCCACGACCAACTCCGGTTGGTAAAAGGGCGAGAACAAACTATACTCCTTTGGTTAGGAGGCATACACTAGTGTGACCAATTAAGGTTGGTAAAAGAGCTAGTGGACATAATAGTTCAGACCCACGACCAACTCCGGTTGGTAAAAGGGCGAGAACAAAAGATGATCGACGAAAGACCAATCTCGGTTGGTTAGGAAACAAGATATGTTCTCAAATGCCAACTTATGTTGGTCGGAAAGTAAGTTTATTACATAAAAGTTCCTCGAAGAACAAATATTCCAAACTGAACCAAGTATAGCTGGTCGGGGATAAAAACCCACTAACTGTAGTTGGTCGACGAGGAAAAATCATCGACCTTGGTTGGTCGGGCACATTTTATGAAAAAGACAAAATTTACCAAGTATAGCTGGTCGGGGATAAAAACCCATTAACTATAATTGGTCGACGAGCACAATTTGACAACTTTGGTTGGTTGCTGAAATTTTTAACATTTTTATACTTATTATTTTATTATTAAGTGATCGAGCAACTTTACTAATACTTGTAAATTTTTATTACTAAGTTGGTCGAGGAACCACACAATACTGTTATGCAACCACAAATATAAAGTGTTTGACAAGCACAAGACAATAGCAATACAGATTTGCAAACAGAAAATGAAAGTCTTTCATTAAAATTCAAAATAAATTACAAGTTACATATGTGTACTAACTATTACATTGAGATCCCTACTCTATTGGTTTCTTTCCCTCTGCATTTGAAATAGGTTCCTCGCCAGCAGGAGGATCATTTAAAGTCTGAGGAGAGTTAATGAAGTTCAAGTCCTTCAGCATCCTAACGTTCATCACAGAAGGTGTGTCCAGTAGATGCTCAGGACGAGATACCTCGATCTGTAAATGAAGATTGTAGTCACCAAGGTATTTTGAAATTAAGCTCCGAGGAATGGCATGAGCTGGGATCCATTCCATGTCCAATTTATAAGCTGGCACAGGCAAATCTAGTAGCCCAGGAGCATGATAATCCCATAAATAATGGCCCTGCTCTAGTTTTAATACACCCAGGGCGTTCAACCATCCCTGTTTATAACCTTCATTATTGGCATTTTCAACGCGAGCATCCAAGTGATAAAGGGCCTCATTGTAGCGTGCCATCCAGAACTCACGAGATTGTTTGTGGAATTGGAAAGTTATTCTCTCTAACTGCTCATGAAGGTTCCTGGCAAAAACATCCTTATTCTTCAGAGCAGACTTTGTCGAAGCCAGTTCATCTTCCAGAGTTTGGATTTTCTTAGACATTTCAGACAAAGCCCGATCTTTTGCATTCAATTGGAACGCCTGAGTTTCCAATGTTGATAGAGTACGAGCTTCTTCAACATTACGACCAAGAGCTCTTGATCCTCCCCGAGAAGGTCGGGAACTTGGTTCCTCGACAACATTCTGAGCAGCTCGTCCTCATCCACGAGAACCCCTTCCTCGCCCCCGAGTAGCAGTAGAAGTACCAGATCTTCTCAAGGTATCCAACTCTTTCCATAATTTGGCATTCTCAACCTCTAGAAAGGAAAATCCCTCGTCAGTCACTGGGATTACAGCTGTTGAAGAAGATGCTGCAGACTTATACTGTGCCAGCTCTTTCTGCAAATTGTTATTTTCTTGCTCTAGCAGCTCGACAATCTGTCTACAAGCTTCAACTTCACCCCTTAGGGTTTTCTCCCTGACATCGTACCCAGCAATGATCTTTTTGTGGCCTGTCTCGGCAGAAAGCTGTTGATACCTCTTTTCATACCCCTTGTGTAAAAGGGCAGTTGATTCTTTGTACTGAGTCTGAAGATCTTCTAAAGTATATTGAAGCTCCTCGATCATGTCATAGTAAGCCACGTTATTGGCCACAACTCGATCAAGTAAGCCCTTCAGGTATTGATAAGCTTCTACTGCCTGCTCTGAAGCACCATGGCCAAGGATGTCGGCAACTTCTGACGCACTTAGGTCTGTGTGACCAACTTTATAATATTCATGGCATTGCTGCATCAACTTTGTGTCATTAGCAGACAGCAGATCCATCCTGGCCAGAAACTAACAGAGAAAGAAGAAGAAGATCAAGACAGAGTGCAAATAGAGAAGAGACAGTCATATGGAAGAAAATAACTCAAATTTTATTAGATCATAAGGCAAAGTTACAAAGATCTGGGATATAAAGTACAAGTAAAAGGAAAAAGAAAAGAGAATACCGAACAACTTCACACCTTTTCCTTGTCTCCCAAGACTTTCTCGGGAGGCTGGGACGAGGAGCTTGGTTGCTCGGTGGTAACAATAATCTGGTCGGCTGGAGTTGGGATTTGTTCAGGAGGAGCAGGCAAAGAAGAAATCTCTTCAGTAGATGTCTGATTGGGTTGTGTAGCAATGACTTGATCACCCACTATCAGTGAAGACTCCTCGGATGCAGCTTCATCCTCTTCTTCATCTTCAATAGCTGGAGGAGGACCAGGAAGATGTTGTTGAAATAGTTCAGAGTCCTCGCTCACCTTCAATTCTTTCAAGGCAGAAACCCAACCATCTCGGAAGTATTTCAAACTCCCATACTGCACATGAGCCATCGTTGCAGCTACCCCCTATCCCATCCTTTGTCCCAACCGGTTCGAAAGGATTTTTTAACAGCCACTTTTCTCTTCATTTTCTCCGAGGAGAGCTTCTTGGATAGAAGATCCTCGGTGGCTTTCAATTTGGCCTCCACCTCCTCTTTCTGGCGATTTACTTCTCGCAGAAGGGACAGCTCTTCCTCGGCCGATTTCAACTAATTATCAAGCTCCCCAAAACTTGTGAGCTTCTCGGCGTATTTTTTATTCTCTCTCTCCAAGTCCTTCACCTTCTTTCCCAACTGTACTTTCTCTGCCTCAGACGCAGCCAACTTCTTCTCCCATTCACCCTTATCCTCGTCGTATTTTTGACGGGATTCCTTCAGAGATTGGGCCAAACCCAAAAAGGCATCATCCACTCCAGACGAGGAGCTAGAAGCCTTGAGTGCTTCATTTTTCTTCACTATGGTGTTAAAGCAACTCACCAGCTGAAAAAGAAGGTAATGATAAGTCAATGCCGAGATACATTAATTGATGAAAGAAAGAAAAATTCAGGATAAAAGAAACTTACTGAAGCAATGTGACGAGTAGCTAGGGATGTCAGCATATCCCTAGACATGTTTTCTTCAATTCCTTGGACTTCAGGAATGGTCCATGTTTTTACCGAGCTCATTGCAGAACTCGGGGGAATAATGGTTGGGACACCAGCTCCACTAGCTTGGAGCTGGGGAATGGTCTCAATCAAAGTGACCGAGGAGGATTTCTTCAATCTCCTCAATGGCACTTCAGCAGTTTCAACCAAAGAACTTTTGGTTGGGACCACTTCCACAGGTGCACTTTTCTTGCTCGGAGCCACTGGGGGCTTCTCGGCAGCCTTCTGAGAAGCAACAGAAGGGGCACCATCTACTTTCTTTGTCCCCTTTGGGACCTCAACCTTGTTTCTCTTTCCATCTGCAGCAGAGGAAGACTCCTCGAAGATAGCAGGGACTCTTCTCTTGCCCATCTTCTGACTTAAAGGAATGTGAGATTTTGGTGAAGATTCCTCAGAAGCTGGCAATAGGTCACTAATGCTGACCACAGGACGAGCAGTAAAGGATGATGTGTAGCTCCTGTACTGCAGCAAATATGAAGCAGACCTGATGTGCTCGTCTGCAACTCTTCGATGCAAATTCCAGATATGTTTCAAATGTTTAATATTTACTTCTGATTCTTTTGGATTTTTTCTCTTATTGTCAACTGTAAACAAATACATAGTGAAATATCAGTCATACATTTTGTCAAACACAATGAAACCGTAATTTCAAAAATAAAATAAGATGAAAATAACCTATCCCATTGCCATATGGGGGGCATCTGGGACCCTCATATACTGGATCTCCAACCAAAGGGGCATGTTGCCAATTTTTTATAACTACCCCATGTTCAAAATAATCTCTGTTTGCATCAGGGAGGTTGACTACTAAGGCCCTATTCAAAAACCTAGTTTTTAAATGAAAAACACTGTCTAAAACAGCCCATCTATAATAGTACATAATCTCAGGAATTCCTATACGAGTTCCATGAGTTTGATTTAACCTATACACCCCATTAACTATTCTCCATGTGTTGGGGGCTATTTTTGCAGGGACAACATCGAAATACTGACAGAACTCTAAACACAAAGGGTTTGGTGGAAAAGAAAATCCACATTGAGCAATAAAGAGGCTAGGGAACCAATGTCCCTCAGCCAAATTAAAATAAGTTGAAGGTTCAGAAAGACTCTCCAAAGTTACCCAAGAAGGAAGAGAAAAGTCAGAACGGAATTTCTCAAGAGATTCGATAATATAAACCATGATGAATAAAAAGAAATGAAGAAGAAGGAAGAAAATCTTATAGGAAAAAGGAGATCTGTTGACAAACAAATGAAGAAAGGGATGAACGCATAGGAGAGAGAAAAGCTACAGAAAACTCGAAAGCAGAAATTGAAAAAGGTAGAAGACGATGGGATTGCCTCTGAAGCTTAAATACTTTGCCTTGGGAAGCGGCGAAAGAAATGATTACAAAAAGGAAACTATTACGCTACCGGCGGCTAAAAGGACAAAAAGGCACGAAGATCGAAGCACTTATAAAAATGCAAAAAGGCGAGTTCTGCGAATTTGGAAGGAAATTCAAATACGAAGAAAAGGCTCCTAATACCCAGGAAGGTCATTTAATATTGCCATATACCGAGAAAGAATGTTCCATACTCCTTAAAGTTCGAAGTATGAAACATTGAGGGCTTCTGTTGATACCAAAATTAGTATGCTGATGTGGACAAATAATAAGAAGACACGTGTCAATCTACGTGGCACAACAGCAACGAGGAAGTTCATTCCCCTGACCAAGTCAGACTCACTCCGAGCAACAAGTATACTCCGAGGAACTCCAGCTCTCCGAGGAACTCCAACGCTCCGAGGAACTCTTGAACGACGAGCAACTAAGGCGGTTCGAGCTGCATCTCGACCGCAGCATTGATTGCCAGATAATCAACAGTTCAACTATTCATTGAATGCTTATCACCTTGACGCACACGTTTGAAGAGCATTAAATGAATTACCCTTTCATATGTGTATCATTTAATGTAACACCCTTTCATGTACAGCCTAAGGGCTATAAATACCTTGTATCACCCTCATTCAAGGGGACCGGAATTTCTTGATAGCACTTATAATCGAGAATTCCCAAACACTCAGCAATAACATAACAGTGGACGTAGGCCATTCATATAAGGCTGAACCACTTTAAAATTCTTTGTCTCATTTATTTATCTGTGATTGAATAAATAGAGTAATCTAGTTTTTTACATCAACACACACTTCATCTTCAACTCATGTAATTTCCACATATGCGTAGTTCGTTGAGTCAGCATTGCGTGGACACAAACGGAGCATCTTTTCGTGTTCGGATGATCAAGTTATAGCCGATTCAGTTTTGAACCTTTTCTCCCATATGAAGACCAAAGAGCACCAGAAAATAGAGTACCGGTCGACCGCGCCTAGGGTGTTGGTCGATCGTGTTTTGGGATTTTTCCTTACGAAGTAACTAGTGGGCGTAAACTTAAGAGACCAGTCGACCTCACCCATGTTTCCGGTCGACCGGGTATCGCAGTTACCCGATAATTTCCCTTTGTTCTTTTCATTTCTTTTCCCTTTATTTCTTTTCCTTTCTTATAACTTAGTATAATAGAAGACTTATCTCATTTTTTAGAGATATCTTAAAATAATATATCATTTTCCATAAGTGGGTGAAGCTAGGGTTTGGAGGGTTTGGGGAGTGTGCCATTTTGTCCCTCTGAGGGTTTGCTCATATAGAGGGGTTTGCCCGTCAAGGTTATGTAGAACACTATCCCCCATCTTCTCTATCAATCCGAGTTTCCAATGTTTGTATTTCTTTATTTACCGCATTTTTAGTCGCTTTCTAGTTTAGATTTATTGCATTTATTTACATGTTTTCTAGTGTAGCTTTACCGTGTTCATTTATCGCATTTTTATCATGCTTTCTAGGTTAAATTAGCCTAGGTTGTGTTGGATCGAACTTGACTCATGTTTATCGTGTTGCTTCGCTAGGGTGATGTAATATAAGTGTTTATTTCGCTTGGGTTTTCCTAGTTGTTATGCCTAGGAGATTTGATGGGGTATATAATGTATGCTTCATACTTACGACCTTGTATGCGTAATTTCGGGGGTATTTGTTGATGCTAAAATCTTATTAGACTTTTATTCAAATTTAGGGGTGTGACAACTATGGATTTAATTAACTGTCAAAACGAGGTGCAATTGTAATGAATCTGTAGAACCACGTAACCATTTATACGCGTTAAGGTGAGCTGAGGGATATCCGATGCAACCTATAGTTTTTACCGCTTTTATTAGTCTAGTTTAAATACATGCCTAGATTAATCTTTCCCTTTTTGCATCTTACCCTTTTGTTTATAATTGTCTATTACACTTTTATTTAAGAAATATTAAACCAATTAAATTCTATAAACTCGTCTCTGTGGATTTTTTTATACCCATATTTGGCCGCTATACTCCCTTTTATTGAGTGTAGTCAAAAGTTTAGGTTTTTGTATAGAGCTGGTGAGACGAATATAACATACGGTCGGCATTGGTGATGTGACGTGGCGGTGAGACCCGGCCTATTAGATGCCAAGTTATCATGCTTCAGGGCAAACTCCCCAATCAACCTGTTTTACTACCAGGTTAGAGTCCCCCCGGATGAATAATACTTATACACCTCTTACGAGTGCCTCTAACATACCCAAAATGAGAGCTTCATACTCAGCCTCATTGTTTGAGAATTTGAAGTCTAACATTAAAGAGAGAGTGATCTTTTCCTTTCTATTCGAGAGTATGATGCCCGCTCCTCTTTTGCCTTGAGCGTTAGAGCCATCAAACTCCATTTCCCATTTCTCCATTTCTTCTACCATTGACACTCGAAAGTTATTCCCGGACAGTTACTCACTGGGGGGCTCAAATTCTAACTTGGGAACTGGGCCAAAAATTCTTCCACTTCTTGACTCTTTAAATCATATTCCGGCAATATCAAAAACCATCTCGTTGCTTGCCCCACAAGTACTGTTCTTTCTAGAAGATACTTCATAGGGTCACACTTGGTGACTATGTGCACCGTGAAGGCTAGTAGGTAATGTCTCAACTTCTGAGCCACAAAAACCAACGCTGGATAATGCCTCTCCCTGCTAGTATATCTAGATTCGGGTCCGTAGATTACTCTTGACATGTAGTATAACATATTTTCTACTACTTCCTTCTCTTGTGCTAAGATTGACCCTATGGATCTCTCTATTGAGGTGAGGTAGTGAAGTAACGGTGCTCCGGCCTCTGGGGGGATCATCGTGGACGGATAAGCTATAATTTCTTTAACCTTATCAAATGGTTTCTTCTGCTCTTCTCCCCAAATCCACTTGGCTTTATCCTTCAATAGGGGCGCGAACGAATGAGTTACTTCCACTAGCGCATGTATAGACTTTCGCAGGTAAGATAATTTTCCCATGAAACTATTAATCTGCCTCTAGCTCTTGGGGGCTGAAATCATCATAGTGGTTTTCCTCTTCTCTGAGTCTAATTGCACTACTTGTTTATTCACGAAAAAACTTAAAAACTTTCCTGCGGTAACCCTAAAGGCACACTTAGATGGATCCATCCTCATCTTATACCTGCGACACCTCTCGAATACCTTTCTAAGGTCATGTATATGTTTTCTCTCCTTCTTGGATTTCACCATCAGGTTATCCACATAGAACTCTAGTATATCATGGAATAAATCATGAAAAATTACCATCATGGTCCGTTGATATGTGGCCCCAGCATTCTTCAGTCCAAAAGGCATGACTGTGTAGTGGAAGTTCCCTAGTGGCGTGCAAAAATTAGTCTTCTCCACATCTGTCGGATCCATTTTGATCTGGTTGTAGCTGATGTATCCATACATGAAACTATACATCTATGTCATGCAGTAGTATCGACCAAGCTATCTATATTCAACAAAGGGAACTTAAGAATGGGCTTAATGAACCCAGTTACCAGTAACTTCTCTACCTCTGCCTTTATCATCAAATCTAAGTCAACTTTGTATGTGTGTGTATCTTGACTTAATGGGAGGGCATTGGGTAGGATGTTCAATCTATGGGAGTTCACCTCTGGGTCTATTCCTAGCATCTCTGTGTACTTCTAGGCAAATACATCAGTCAACTTCCTGAGTAAGTCAATGAGCTCTTCCTTTTTGGTTCCAGACTCTTGAAGATTAGGATGGGCCTTCTCTCGCCCCCTTTTGGCCCCAAATTGATCTCCTCTAATTCTTGCAGCTGCTCTCTAGGTCCATCTTGCATGCATTCTGGAGTTTCTTCCGATTCCTCGACGTGCTCAACAATATGGGATGGTGTCATCTAACATAATTGATCTAAGGGGATTTTCTTTAGAGAGTCTCCACAAGGAAGGTTTGTAGCACAGTGTCCTGGTAAATCACATAACTTTTTATTTATCATTTGTGTCTAATTTTGTTTTTAACCTATTTCCTCTTTTTTATGCAGAGTATGCAAGTCACTCAAGAATTTACTGACCGAGTTGACCTCTATTGAGGGAACAATGATGATGTCACAAAATATAATAAAACCTTAAAGGTCCATATCCTCACCCAAAGCAAGGATTTGGACGATCATAAAAAAAGGTTGAAGGTTAAGAAGGATGCAAAGGTGACAATGATGGAAGAAGTCGATAAACTCAAAATGAGTTCAATCGGGTGGACACCAGACTATTTAATTTAAATATCTCCTTTCAAGGTAAGGTCCTTCAAAAAATAATCCTCTAGATGAAAAAGGGTGAGATGGAGCAGGACCGAGAGAATGATATAGAGAAATCCTACAGTGAAGTATTTGAGGCAGTAGTCCATGAGAATGCCTCGTAACTGGACTATTATGAGTCTTATTCATTTAATAAGGTCTGGGTAGCTAACCTGAAGAAAGTAATCTATGAGGGAGATTCCGCCTATGCTGACAACCCATCCTTAGTGAATCTTTTGGGGGGTGACCCTATGGCTGATCCTCCAGTTGACAATCCTCCAACAGCTAACATCGGTGATGATCAATTTGCCCCACCTCCTACTGCTATCCATGGGGGGACCATCCTTGATCCTCCAATAATTAAGGTTGATGAGGTTGTTGTTGATCAATTCTCCATACCTAATGTGGTCGATCTTGGGAAGATAACCCTTAACCCTTATTTTTTTTATCTTTATTTTAATGTAATTTTTATTGACCCTTTGCGGTCATTGCCTTATAGGCCCATAGTTGTTTTTTTATTTATCAATGAAAACCATATTTTCATTTTACTTCATATCTTGTGGTGCATTTAATTAATTTTTTCAAAATAGCCAGAATGTTATTGTGTCTTTATCATTTATGCTTAGAGATCATGATAGACCTTTTTCAAGTGTTATTTGTTTTCCTAGGATTTATGTTCCTTTAACAGAAAAATAAATAGTTCATTTGCAATTAATTGACCCTAGTCGGCCTACCTCACTAGAGTTTGATCCATCTATGGTAGTTTAAATCGTGCTATTGAGTTTGGCCAAGTGGACCATCATTTTGAGGTCTAGTGTTAGACATGGGTGATGCATTCAATCATACACTTATTTTTGGTCGGCCATAAGCGGTCAATGACATGCGTATTTTTAGGCTGACCATAAGTAAGTGACAGACATTATTTAAGGACAACCATTGGTAGTCAATTATATGCCTAATTTTTGAATGACCATGTGTAGTCGGTGATATGCATAATTGTAGGTCGACTATGAGTAGTCAATGATATGCCTAATTTTAGGTCGCCCATACTTGCTTATGACCATGCCACCATTTCCATGTGAGTTTAGTGTCAAAAAAAATGATTAACTTACATCTGAGTTATACCACACAATTCTCAGGTGGATTTTTTCCTATTCTAAGACATTATACTTTAGATTATACAACTTCTCAAATGGGTTTTAGTACCAAACGTACGAAACCGACTCACTTCTAAGTTATACGATGTAGTTCTTACATGGTTTTTTCCTCTTCTAAGTCGATATACTTTAGATTATACCACTTCTCAAGTGCATTATGGTGCCAAACGTAAGCAACCACCTCACATAAGCATTGTACCATGCAAATCATACATGGTTTTCTGCCCCTATAGGCCAACCTACATTATGTCATGCCACTTCTCAAGTGGGTTTTGGTACCAAACGTGAGAGACCAACTCATATATCGGTTATACCAAGTAGTTCTTTATGTGGGTTTTTGCCTCTTCTAGACCGATCTAGTTTAGATCATACCACTTTTCAAGTGGGTTCTTGTGTCAAACATTGACAACCACCTCAAGTCTGCACTATATCATGTAGTTCTTACATGATTTTTTTCCCTTATAAGTCAATCTACTTTAGATTATACCCCTGGTCAAGTGGGTTTTGGTTTTAAATTCAGGTGACCAACTCACATATGTGGTGTACTACACAGTTCTTATGCGGCCTTTCTCTAGATTCCTAGGCGGCCAATCTTTCTTACCAGTCGCACCACTGCTTGAGTGGGTTTAATAAAAAAAGGGTTTTAGAATTAATGACTACCTAACAATCATTTTATTATTCATAAAGAAAGAAACAATGTCTTTAACTTCCTATCTAATGATAAATGTTCTTAAGGTTAATGGCATTCCATGACCTTAGGACTACTCTTCCATCAAATTTTCCTAAATCATATGATACTCCTCCCCCCCCCCCCCCCCTCCAGACTATTCGGTAGGTTCCCTGCCAGTTCTACACAAGTTTCACATATAATGGCTTCTTGGATGTAGGCATCAGCTTTTTGAGCACCAAGTCGCCCACCTGGAATTCTCTGGCTTTGACCTTCTTATCATTGTATCTTTCCAAATCTTGCTATAAGGCTACCAAATGTATCATAGCTTGATCCCTTATTTCTTCATCCATATCTAACTCGTGAGTTATACCGTCATCATTATGTCCATCTTTAAAGATCTCCGACCTGAGCCTTGGAAGCTCGATCTCCAAAGGGATGAAAATTTCCATACCATAGCAAGGGAGTATGGAGTCTCTTTTTTATCTTTCTTAATATTGTTATGTACACCCACAGAATAGAGTTAAGTTCATCCACCTAGTGTCCTTTCGCATTATGTAACTCCTTATTCTACAAATAATTCAAGGAAGGATTCGTTGTCAAACTGCATTCCGTTATCGATAAATAGTGCTATTAGTATTCCAAAATCATGTGAGGAGTTTCCTCCAAATAAATCTCCTAGCGTGTATTTATTTGATGTGGGTGATTGATTTATCCTCAACCCACTTTATGAAGTAGTCGGTAGCCGTTATCAGATATTTTTTCTTCCTCGGTGCAGCAGGTAGTGGACCCACTATGTCCAAGCCCTACTGAGCAAAGGCCATGGATAATTTAGGGGATTCAGATATCCCATATGCAGTTTGATGATAAAAACAATTACTGACACTTATCACACTTTTAGATGAACATCATCCTTTTTCATAAAGGGCTACAAATATCCTTGAGAAATCGCCTTGTAAGAGAGAGATCTTCCACATGTGTGTGCTTCGCAGCTTCTTTCTTGCATCTCACTTACTAGTCCCTCCACTTAATTTAGGTGAACATATTTGAGTAAAGGGATGATGAATGGTTTCCAGTAAATCTTTCCCTCAAAGTTAAGGTAAAACATAGCCGACCTAATCCTCAACTTATGTGCCTCTTTTCCGTTTAGGGCCAGCACACCGATATTTAAGTAAGATAAGATGGAAACCATCCAAGATCGATTGGTCTATGTATTTCACTTTGATCTTCCTTTTTAGGTCGTTATTAGTAGTTGAAGAAAAAGTAGCATGGTAAGCAAAATGGCTATTATTTTTCCTTAGTAATTGATAAAGAATACCTTTTTCCTTATTCCTGTCAGTAAACATTATGGAATCCCTCAGTTTGGAGTAACAGTACACCTCAATGCAGTGAGAACCTAAATTGATCATCCAATAGAGACAATGCACTATGGCCTCAAATTCATCCTCGTTGTTTGACCCTTTCAACTCAAATCTAATATATTACTCGATCAGACTACCTTGCGATGTCACAAATACTATTTTAACTCTTGTGACCCTCTTATTTGATGTGCTATCTATAAAAACAAATCTAGGTTTTTTTATCCCTGCTAGTTGCCAATGACTCTAGAATGGGATTTCAATGCTGGTCCTCACATCTTGGTGATCTCAAAATTTTCTCAACGAAGTCTCCCAAGACAAGACCCTTGATCATTGTTCTAGATTCATACCTGATGTCAAACTGCGCTAACTTCAGGGACCCATCGGTTATTCTATTTGAGAGGTTGGATTTTTGAGTGCATCTTTCAAGGGATAGGTTTTGGGGATGATAATTATATGAGCACCAAATTAATTACTTAGCATTATGGCTTCGGTTACCAACATTAGTACAATTTTTATCATTAGGAATGTTTCCGATTTCTACCTCAAGGAGAGTATAGCTAATGTACTAGATAGACCTTTGCTCTCCATCATGTAAGATAACAAGTTGGTTACATGATGTGAAACATCTTGGTATAGGTATTGATCTTCCCCCTCCTTAGGGGTTGACAGCATGGGGATATCCTAAGTGTCGTCAAATGCCTTACAAAGCTTTATTGTACTCCTCCGTCCGGATGGTGGGGCTTTCCTTTTTCAATCCCCAGAAGAACTGACGACACTTGTTCGAAGATCTTGAACTGAAGAGATTCAGAAAGGATAGTATTCCAGTGATGAACTGGATCTCTCTGATAATAGTTGGCCTTCTGATATCTTGTAGAGCCTTGATGTGATGTGGATTCTCCTCTATATCACTTGTGACACCCCACATATTTCAATAACGAGTGATCATTCCTCTACTAAAATAAAATAGGAATCTCATATAGTTCATTCCTAGCATCACTTTCGAAAATATTTTAACTACTAATAACCGATTAGGTCTCGTGAAAATTCTTAAAACTTACTAACTTACTTACACAAAAAATTTAATTCGCATAACCAACCATGCAAAAATGAAACTCACACTCACTGCATAAATAAATTAACTGATAACTCTTGGTAAAAAGTCACATGCAATAATCCAACTGACTGAAAGGAAAACATCTGAATAAAATAAATACTAACTTATCTCAAGGATAGAAGCATCTAATCAATGGCAACAGGCATCCACAATTATTGCAGTGTTGTCCGACTAGAAGGATGGTTAATCCAGGCATCCCTGTGGCTAAGCACCTAAAAATTTTAAAAATATTTTGAAATGGTTCAGATCCCAAAAACTTTTGAAAATATTTTGCAAGTTTTCAAAATACATTAATAAATATGTCCTATAGTCTTTCATATTTAAACCAGTATCGCACTCCCATGAGATACCTCTTGCCCCTCATCTATAGTGCACACAAAACACATGTATTTTAAATATCCTAGTTACGCTACCCAACCTAACTAGTATCACTACTCATTTTAATCGGATACGTTGCCTTATGCCCCACGTATACCTTTATTTATCTTGTAATTCTCATTATGCTTTCGCATCTTCTTATTCATTATAAACCTCATTTATAATCTTATCAATACATTTCACATAATTTCACGCTAGTTATTAATTCGATGTTCACACATTAATGTCATCCACCCATATATATTTATATCACACATATATACGTATTTCCACATAGCTACCCCAAGTTGTCCTCTTGGATGCATGTAAATTTACTGTTCGTACAATCCTTTAATTTAAATGTATATATATTTGCACACACATATATATATACGTACAAACGTATCACATCTCATGAACATACATGTATATCTCTTACTATATACGTATAATCGCAATCCCTAGAGCATTACCTCACAGATGCAAATCTCTATCATGTTATCAGGCTCCAAGGATACACACCTCAACTTGGGCCACTGCGAAAGAATCTCTCCACCGAACCCAAAATGTAAACGTAAAATCGAAAGCGTTCATAGTCTTGAGTCAGTGGGTCATAAGCATACGACATTACTTCACTTGGACTCCAAACTCACATAGGGTGGTCATGAACATACCTATGACCCTATGGATCGATACTACACCTATTGGGATTTGCTAGGATAAATCGCCCACTACACCCAACCTCCACTAATAGCATCCCTTAGGGTAGGTATGTGTCACAAATATCAATCACACACACACACACACACACACGTATATATATATATATATATATATATATATATATATATATATATATATATATATATATATATATATATGCACTTTCTCTATACCTGTATATATAAAATAAAAATCGGCGAACTGTGCATATCACTTGTACCACTAGCCTATATTCCCTGAGTCCAAATCTGAATCCCATATCCATAAGTAGTCGCATACTTATTTATATATCACAATTATATTTTATTTTGGACACTAAGCCTATCTCAATCCAACTCGTATTCTAATTCCATCCGAAGTTCCCATTCGAATCCAGTAATATATTTTCTAGTGTCGTTCATCCTAAACACTCATAAATACATACCCTCGTTTTATCTAGACTAACCAAAGGTATTTAATAATATTTCTACATATTTTTAGAAGTCCTCATATTCTCTAACGGAATCCCAAAATAACCCGAAATTAACATGATCAACAAAGCCATTTAAAGAACCAAACCTGGCCAAACAGGGCAGCCGAATCCGTTCGGCTATGGGGCGAACCAGTTCGCCCCTAGGAATTGCCTAATTGAGGTTATTTTACCTATGACAAAATTTCATTCAATTTCTTCACCATGATTAGTCCCGAAAGCCATTTAAACATAATATAATACTATACTATCAATCTCAATCACCGGGGGCATGTCTTATGGATTCAAATCATTCTAAATCATGGGTTTAACATCAAATAATCCATAATTAATCCATACCTTAATTCCATGATTACTTATCCAATTCTCAAATTTCTAATTCAAGAACGCATATTTAATTGAATCAATCACATATTTAATTATCAAGAATTAATCTATTCTATAAGATTCAATTCATCAATTTCTTATGGAATATTCATCAATCACTTTCAATGAAATCCTTTTCCCAGAAACCCATTTTGACATATGGATCGTAGCCAAAAGTTAATATTTTTTCACCAATTTTGATATGAACTAAAATACAACATATAATATCAAAGCAAGTTAATCACTTTCTTCAAATCATAGAGAATTCTAAATTTACTCCTTAAGATCCTCTATAAGGAAGGATCCAAGCCCCAAAATTGTTAAATTTCATCCTGGAATGGTGTTCTTGAATTTTCTCTTGAATTCCCCATCTCTTTTTGCCTCTCTCTCAAGCTTAAGTAAATTATAATGAGTATATGGATGCCTCTTTTATCTAATAATCCTTAATATTCCTCGAATCCCGAAATTAAATTACGTTATAATATTAAAATGAATCGAATACCCCTGTACGGGTCCCATATAGCATAAAAAGTCTCCAAAACCTGATGACAACCCCGGGGTACCCAATTATGACTTTCTTGAACCATCCCGGATCATCCTTGCACTCGAAATCATAATCTGAGTCACCTATCATCCATTAACCATCTTATCTCCAACACGATCCCACATGCCCTTTACTTTTATCCACATACGAAGTAATATAAAATACTACAATTTGATTTACTTATCACACAAGTAAATATGATAACGTCTAAATATTAATTCAATATTTTCTAATTAATATTTATTCCATTCACTTTATTTCTCAATTTATTAAATTACGAGCACTGTGGAGGCATGGAGATTCCTCTTGTATTCTCTAATGATGTTGAAGGTCTTCATGAGGTCTCTGATGTTATCAACAGCTTGATAACTTTTAACGAGCATATGTTTGATGTACACTTCCATAGTAGAGTAGATCTTCTTCTTAAACATTTTTGTTACAATGTGTTGATAGGTTTCTCCTATATTCTTAATACATCAATGCATTACCTTGTGTCTACAAATTCCTAAGGTTGTGATGAATGGGGTCTTTTCCATATTTAGGCCAAACAGAGGTATTTCTTGGTAGACGAAGTATGCATCCATGGAGCTCATACGTTATTGTCCGGTAGTGGAATCCACAATTTGATTTGTCATTCGTAATGAAAAATTATATTTTGGGCATTTATTATTTAGGTTGGTGAAGTCTAAAATACTCTCCACTGCCACTTTTTTTTACAACAACACTATTAGAAATCCATTCTGAGAACATGATTTCTCTTATGGAGTCGGACTGGAATAGGTGGTCAACTTATATCTCTTTAGTTTTTACCTTCTCTTTGTCTAACTTTCTTGGCTTCTGCTTAACCTAATTAAAATTTGGATATATGTTCAGTCGATAACAAATGATCTTCGAGTCTATTCCCGAAAGGTTATATGGTTTCCATGTAAAAACATCGTTATTAGTTGTAAGGAAATGAACTAGTTGCTCCACCTCATCCTTTGGTAAAACTGATCCAATGTAAAATGTCTTCTCCAGATGTGATGAACTCAACGGAACATAAATGATTTCATATTGTCCTAACACTTTTTAATTGCCATTTAGTCTTATCTTCCTCTGAATCATCCTCACCATTACTTTTCTTGAACTGATTATGTCTTTCTTAAATGGATGACATGAATAAACTGGGGGCTACCACTTAATCTCCCTAATCTCCACTACCCCCTTGTCACTCAATAACTTAAGCTTATAGTGAAGGGTAAAGGGGAAAATTTTCATCTCGTGAAGTCATCATCTGCCATGTATGGGATTGTTGGATGATTCCAATTGTATGAAATAGAACTCAACCTTCTTGTTTCTTGGACCGACCCTATCAGGTAGTTTGATCTTTCTAGGGGGTCTCTATGACTGCATTTAAATCAAGAAGTTCCCTTACGTTATTATCAAGGTCGTTGATGGTGAAGCCAATCATATAAAGAACTATCGAATGTATGATCTTTGAAGAGTTTCCTTCATCTACTAGTATTCTTCTCACATTAAAGTTTAAAATTCTTAGCATGGGGGATAGGACATCCTTGTGTAGCAGGTTCACATTGACTACATCGTCACCGATGAACATGATGTCCCGATTAACATCAAAGTCTATTCTCTCACTCTTGGAAAGGATAGTTTTGGACAAGTCTACTTGGAAATCTTTTTTGAACTTTGGCTACAATCCTCACCTTCTCCCTGAGATTCTTTCCAGTGAAGTGAATTGGATGTATATATCCATGAATGGACACTACCAGTCCTATCGGTGAAAGATCCTCATCAAAGTTTTGAATCGTATCAATCTTTGTTAAATTTTTTGGCTTTGTCGCATTAATGTATTCCTTCAGATTCATGGTTTGAATGAGCTCATCCAGATATTTTTTAAAACTTTTTTTTGTTTTTTGTAATGTTTTTGTGACTTTGGTGATAAGTGCACAAAATATTGGTCTCCTTATCATTAGGATCGTTGGTCATCTTAAGAGGCCTCTTAAAGTAGGCCATATGTTTGATTTGAGGGATACGTTTATAGATGAGATATTTGAAGGTCGTCCCAATGACTTGTAGTTGTTCTCATTTGCCTAAGATCTGGGGTATCTTTTGGGAGCTTCATTCCTGAATATTTTATTGGTTGTAGATAGTTGATTTCCCCTTTTAGGGACCTTTTTAGCTCACTCCTCTTTTAGTTAAGTCTCTGCGTTAATGAGTATATCGTTTACCTTGGCATACTTCTCAGTACAGGACATAAGAACATCTTTATAGATGTTCATTTCTTTCTGAAGGACTGGTAAAGATCATTCGATCACTCTAGGTCAAAATTGGATGAAGGGATTACTATCTTATCATTGCAATAATCAATTTAGTTGTATAGCTCCAAGTATCTTTATGCGTACTTATTGAGGGACTTTCCTTTCTTTTTATTAAGGGATATTAGCGAAATAGCCTCCTTGATTGTTTTGCTACAAGTGATAAATTAGGACACAAATTGCTCGACCATATTTCTGAAAAAAGATATTGATCTAGGGGTAATTTCTCAAACCATTTTGAACCAATATCCCCTAGAGTGGATGGGAATGCCAAACACTTTAGATCGTTATGATGATTCTAAAGAGACATGGTCTATCGATAGTACCTGATTGATAGGAAGAATCCTCCTTCCCATCATATGTTATAACTTATGACATGGTCTATCGATAGTACAGTAACTTCCAGTACCCACATCAATCCCTTTTTTATGCCATTCGCATTTTCTTCTCAATTTCTCTTCTCCATCTCTTTAATTTCTCATGATTATCTCACATCTTTGGATCTTCATAACTTCTACTCCAGAACTCGAATTGAAATGTTATTTCTTACTTTTAACTCGTAGACTCGAGATCTTCGACTTTTAATTTGGGTCCTTGACCGGATTCCTGGTGGAAATTACACTTTTGCCCTTTTGACTTTTCTTTTTTCTTCTCTATTCTTCTTCCAGTTTCTTTCTTTCTTTCTTTCTTTCATGTATTAAATACTTGTAAAATCAATAAGAAATACACGAAACTCGGGATACTTGTTAGACGAAGCCATTAGCAATGATATGAGATAAATCAACTCGTTTTACATTGTCCGAGGTAATAAAAGCCTCTAAATTAAGGGAAAAAATTGGAAGAATGTCTGCCTAATCAAACCCCCCTAACCTAGAACTTTGATCGTCCCGAGAAATGTAAAAGAATCAAAACATGGTCCAAATCTAAGATGAGATAGCATTCATCTTTTGTGGGCGAGCGATTTCATTTAGTGTATGCAACAAACTTTTAAACCCCTAGGTTACCCTAGTAGGACGAGTTGTGTCTCATGAGGGTTTGCGGTGAATATACCCACAAAATTCGTTATTGAGTCAAAGAAAAATAAAAATACTTAAAAATTGTATAATTTAAACTCCCCAAAAGCTTGTCACTATAAAATCATATTCATGAGTCTCAAGTCATAGTGTGTGCGTGCGAAGCCAAAAATTAAACCTCCAATTTCCACCGATTGATCATTACGTTACTTTTCTAAAAATTCGTTTTGATTCAATTTCTCACGGATTCACTCACAAACGAATCACTCGGATTGTGACTATTTCTCTCGGTATGCGTGATATAAAGATTAAATATAATGGACGCAAATTCACACATACAAAATTGAAAAGACGAAAATATATGGTGAATAGATCTCATCATTGGAATACAATTATTGGAAAATGGGAAACATCGCCTCTTATACACACCAGTCAATCTCTCATATTATCTTTTGATAATTTATCTCTCCATGCGGTAATTGATTTCGTAATTAGAACTCGGTTAGGACTTTCTTGGGTTTAAGGTGTATTTGTGTAAAATGGAAATGGTTGAAAAATCTTGGAATTGGGAAATTTTCTTATGATGTCCGTTAGTGATTTTTTGGGCATTTGCTCATTTTTATCGTCTTTTTCTATTTTTCACCTTTCTTGCTATTTTTTTAGCATTTTTCTACAATTTTTTTCTTTCCCCTTTTTATGCACTTCTCAAACTTAATTTCAAAAATTTTCAACTTTCACAATTTTGGGCCAATTGGGGTTTTTCGGGTTGTCAAATGAAAGGAAAAAACTTATTCGGCTCAAATTGGGTTGCAAAAAGGTTAATTTTTCATAACTTTTTCTAGCCAATATTTTTGGGTGACAACTGAGGGCCTACTTCATTGTCGAAATGCGAGTTGTTTTACCGTATGTATCTCGAGATTGATTAAGTTTAGAGATATATTAGTGCGCTTTTCCAGAAAACACCTCACACGTTTCCCATAACGATCAAAATTAAGGACTTGAGATCTTCAACGACTTTTTTTTAAACACTAAAAAGAACTTTGAGTTAACCATTAACTCGGATTGATTTAAAAACTCGCAAAAAGTAATAGGCTCGAAATATTAATCTCCACACTTATTCATAAAGTCGTCAATTTTCTTACAATTTCCATCTTTGTTCAATTTTGACTTTATGCATTTGATTTTTACAACATGAGACAAAATATTTGTGACATTTTTGAAGCTTTTAAATTCCAATTTTTATTTATTTTGAAGAAAAATATTTTTGGATTTCAAAAAATTTTAGATTTTTTTTTTTTGAAAATTTCTGGGCATTTTTGAAAATTTGTGAAGTTTTAGAAAGACGCACTTGTGACCCCCCCTCCCCCCTAACTTAGAATTTTGCATTGTCCTCAAGCAAAAAGCACTAAAATCTAACTCAAAGTGAATTAAAAGTGCAAAGAAAATAAAACGAACAGATAAGGAAAATGCAAAATTTTATATAGAATATGAGTTACAAGGGAAAGGAAGACAAACAACCAACTGTTATAACAATCAACAACTACACAACCCAACTACAGAAATGGTATCACTAGGGCGGGGCATGGGATCCACTGGGTGCATTCGGGTCATAGAAATATGGCGATGGTGGTGTACCCATAGTCATCTGATACATCTCCGCTTGGAGACGGTGCATCATACTAGTGTCGCGCCGATAAGCCCTTTGGTCGGCTACCCTGTCAGCGTTGTATTGGTTTATGAACCCATCGAGTCATGATTCCACTGTCAAAAGATGCCGATTAATTTATGCATTTGCGGGCAAAAAATCAGAGTCCTCGTCACTGTCATAATCCACGTCACCGTTGCCCATCACGATATCCTCTTTTTCTTCCTCGCTTCTTTCTTCATCACCACTCGCGTCCTTTTTTTCATCATCACTCGCGGCCTCTTCATCATCACTACTCTCTTGTGCTAGTCGGGCTTGGATGTTTTCCCATTGGATTTCACGTCAAGTTCGGTTGGTTTCCCCAAAAGGAGATGGGAGGCGAGGGAAATCCTGTGGGGGGCAATCCTGACGTCCACTAGAGTGGATGTTATGAGTTGGGCATAGGAGAGAGGAGTTTTCCATTTTTATCCGTGATTGTGAAGAATATGTCCTTATAAATGCAGGGAGCCAGGTTAATGGGGTTGTTGTGGTCGAAGAGGTGATATACGAGGGTGGCTTAACGCGGGCGCATTGCCGAGTTATTACCTGTTGGGAGAATGTTCGCTCATACTATTTTGAATGTGAGGCTCGCTTTCTCTCTTAGAGGGCCCATCGAGAATATCTCGGTGATCCAGTTAACGTTGGGGTCAAAGCGGGACATGCACACGTCTTTGTCAAGTGGGGGGAAAAGGGTTGGGGTAGGTGTACGGTTGGGGGATTGGGACATCTTTGGCAGCCAACTTTTGGAGAAGAAGTTCCAAATAGAACGGGACACAGATGTCGCCTACATATGCTTCGGCTTCGTTGTGCACGATGCGGACAAGTGAGCCATAGAATGCACGCACCGCGTTGTGAGGCTCATTTAGGAAACGACACCAACCCCGGGCCATAAAAAGCGCAGTGACAAAATTTGGCATGTCATTCCAAATGATTTGACTCTCCACTTAGAGATTGCAAGTTTGGACGAAGAAACGTTCACACCACTTTTGTTCTTGTAGGGAACGATAGCCGGCATCTCCGTCGCTGAGAATTTGGGTGGACTCGTATTTTTGGGGAGGTGGTTGGTTAGCCATAGTATCTGGAGGTAGTCGGATTGCTGGACAGAAATAGAGAAATAGAGAAAGAGAGGAAAAGAGTGAGTAGTGGTCGGGAAATTGTGGTGGAGAGGGTGTGGTTTTATAAGTAGTGAGGGAAGAGTGTAGGGTAGGTTTTGGAGGGAAAAGGGGGTTAGGAAAGGTGGTGAACGAATTTGGAGGAAAAGAAATGGAATGGGGGAAAAGGGTTGTGAACCTTGGGAATGTAAAGGGTTATAGAAATCGGATCGATCCAGGTTCCCAGGACCAGATCAATCCGAACCCTTTTTTTTATTTTGACTTTTCCCTTAATCGGACCGATTCGAATTCCTAGGACCAGATCGATCCGGTTCCCAGATTAGCTCTAGTTATCTTATGACTTTCAGATGCTCCTACTAATGGTCCTACACATGTTTGACTTCAAAAACCTCTCAGCTCGACACTGTGGCCCTAAATGTTCACCTCGTAAGGCGTGTTTGTGCTCGAATTCCTCTCCTTTTATGCTATGAACCTACAGACTCTACTACCCTAACATATGTGCAGTTACTATACACAAGAATTCACCCCATACACGTCGGGGGTGCGACGACCTCTCAATTTCATCTCACTCGACTCCGTAAATGAGGTCCGATAACCAAATGGTGTGAATCTCTTCTACGTACGCCTCTACATATGAATTTAGGCATCATCCATTGACTTTGAATGTGTTCCCCATTTTTCATCTTCTAACTCCACTACTCCATAGGGAAATACGCTTTTCACAACGAATGGACCAGTCCACCGAGACCGCAATTTACCCAAAAATAGATGAAACTAGGAGTTATAGAGGAGTACCTTTTGTTCAGGTTGAAAATCTTTCCATCGAATAATCTTATCATGCGTGAGTTTCATCCATTCTTTCAAAATCTTGGCATTTTCATATGCATCATTGCGTATCTCCTCTAACTCATTCAATTGAATCTTGCGAGCTTCACCGACTTTTTCCATATCGTAATTAACCCTCTTAATGGCCCAATACGCTTTGTTCTCCAACTCAATGGGAAGATGGCAAGGTTTTCCATACACAAAGCGGAATGGGGACATTTCAAGTGGGTTCTTATATGTGGTACGGTAGGCCCATAGTGAATCGTTCAATCTAAAGGACCAATCTTTTCGATTGGGATTGACGGTCTTCTCGAGGATGTTTTTGATTTCACGATTGGAAAATTCGGCCTTCCCATTCGTCATCCGGTACACATCGTCGGATGATTTGGTCAGGGAAATATTTAAAAAGGAATGGATCGTCATAGAAAAACATGAGAGACCAAGTAATGAACCTCTTCTTATCTTGTGGTGTCCAATCAGTAGGGACGACTCCCATGACAAGATAGTTTACTATATCCGCAAACCAGGGCAAAGAAGAGGTGGCAAAGAGTTGCTTATCCGGGAAATACTCATCTATGGGTGTAGGATCACTAGGTACGTCGAACGAAAGCCGTGATAAGTGATCAGCGACAACGTTTTTTACTCCTTTTTTGTCTTTAATGGAGAGATTAAACTCTTGAAGGGGTAGGATCCACCTTATGAGGTGCGGCTTTGCATATTTTTTTGCAAGGAGATATTTTAAGGCCGCATGGTCAGTAAAACAGGTGATGGGGGAACCAATGAGATAGGATTGAAATTTATCTAGAGCAGAAACTACCACTAGTAATTCCTTCTCCCTGGTAGAGTAATTGAGTTGTGGTCCGGTGAGAGTCCGACTAGCATAGTAGATAACATGAGCTTTATTATCTTTCCTTTAGCCCAAAACAGCCCCTATAGCAACACACATAAGCTCGAATGGCAAGGACCAATCCAGAGCTTGCATGATTGGAGCGAACACAAGCATGTTTTTCAATTTTTCAAAAGCACTTTGGCATGCTGCAGTACACTCGAATGGGGTGTCCTTCATAAGAAGGTTACTTAAGGGTATAGCAATGCCACTAAAATCCTTAATGAACCTTCAATAAAATCTCGTGTGTCCCAAGAAAGAGTGCACGTCTTTTAGCGATTTAGGTGGGGGGTAGGTCAGCTATGACATCAATTTTTTCTCTATGAACCTCGATCCCTTTGGATGACACTATGTGGCCAAGAACTATGCCCTCGATTACCATGAAATGGCATTTCTCCCAATTCAGTACTAGGTTCTTCTCCACACATCAGCCTAGTACTTTCTCAAGATTGGCTAAACATAGATCGAAAGAAGTGCCACAAACACTTAAGTCATCCATAAACACCTGTATCCCCCTCTCAACCATGTCACTGAATAAGCTCAACATGCACCTTTGAAAGGTCGCAGGTGCATTACACAAGACGAATGACAAACGTTTGTAGGCAAACATTCCAAAGGGACAAGTGAAGGTCGTCTTCTCTTGATCAAGTATATATACCTCAATCTGGTTATATCCGGAATTACCATCTAGGAAACAATAATAAGGGTGGCCCACTACTCTTTCAAGCATTTGATCGATAAATGCCAAGGGGAAATGGTCTTTCCTAGTTCCTGCATTAAGTTTCTAGTAATCAATGCAAACGCCCCAACTAGTAGTGGTACATTGAGGAACTAGCTCTACCTTGGCATTCTCAATCACTGTCATGCCCGACTTTTTTGGGACAACTTGAATGGGACTCACCCACTTGCTATCTTAGATTGGGTAGATAATCTCGGCATCCAACAATTTTATGATTTCTGCTCTCACCACCTCTTTCATGGTGGGGTTTAGCCTTCTTTGCATTTATCTCGAGGGCTTCACATCCTCCTCGAGGTGAATTTTGTGAGTGCAAATTAGAGGGCTTATCCATTTTAGATCAGCTATACACCAACCAAAAGCACCTTGGTGCTTCCTCAAAATTTTAAATAGCTTACCCTCTTGCTCTTAATCTAAGCTAAAGGAGACAATAATAGAAAATGTCTCACTTTCACCTAGGAAAGCATATTTAACGTTGGAGGGTAGTTTCTTCAATTTGAGAGTCGAGAATTTGTCGCTAGAGGGCACCATGCGTACCTCTCTTGGAGGTAACTCTTCGAATCGAGAAACCCAACTAACATCTCTCGCGTCCTCATCCGACGCTCTCTTGTCAAGAAGCTCCCTCAACTCCTCAACCTCTCTCTCAAACTCGGTATAATCTCCCTCGCTTTCATGACTAGACACTAGGCAAGCTTCTAAAGCATCTCCATAGAAATTTTCCTCAATGTGCTCTTCTATGATATCATCAATTAAGCTCACTGCGTGAAGATCATCTTCTTCCCCTGCTTGTTGGGCTATATTGAAGATGTTTGTTTCTAATGTCATGTTCCCAAAAGTGAGTTGCATCCGCCCATTTTTAGTATTGATAAGTGTGTTAGCCGTAGCTAAGAATTGGTGCCGAAGATTGATGGGAACATGATTCTTCAAGGTTAAGGAGGGTTCTGTGTCCCAAATGACAAAATCTACTAGGAAGTAAAAAGTGTCCACTTGGACTATCAGGTCCTCAACTAAACCTCTGGGTATCTTCACGATTCGATCCGCCAATTATAGAGTGATCCTTGTGGGCTTAAGGTCCCCCAAATCAAGCTTCTTATAAATTGAATAGGGGAGGATATTAACACTTGCCCCCAAGTTGAGTAGGGCTCTCTCAGTTTTGTTCTCTCTAATGGTGCATGAAATGGTGGGTGCACCAGGATCCTTATATTTAGGTGGGAGATCGTTAAGAAGAACGGAGCTCACATTCTGTGCTAGGAACACGCTTTTCTTTACCTTCATCCTCCGCTTAACAGTCAATAAATATTTAATGACTTTTGCATAAGTTGGAATTTTCTTTATTACTTCGAGGAAAGGTAAGTTCAATTTCACGGTTTTAAGCACCTCCCATACACAAATGTAACGTGTTGGACATGAGAAAAATATCCTTACAAATCTCCCCTATGTCTATGCCGGTACATAGATAAAAAATTCGAATTATCAAATACGAAATTTCCTATACAAATCTACCCTCCCATGAACCCAAAACTGGAAAAGGTACAAATGAATAGTCTCCATCGTTTGTTCTTTAAATCTTAAGGAATCTCAAATATTTTCTTCAGGAATATCAAATCTTTTCTCATCAGGGTGTTCAATTCAGTGATCATCAATGTAGTACCTACACACATGAGATAATGAAAAAATACCAAGTGACGTATCGAGTTTGAAATGAGACAAATATAGATACCAATAAATGATAAGCATAAGTGAAATCTCAAAAACTCCCCCCAAATTCAAACTCCCCCAAAATAAGATAATTCTTTCTCCCCCTTTTTATGATGTCCCCAAATAGACAAATAAGAAGAATGAATCAAACAAGCAAAATCAGGGTATCACGGTATTAAAAAAATAAAGGATTGATCAAATGGAAAACGTGCTCTTGCAAGGAGATGCTCAAACAAATCTTCAAAAACTATTTTTGATTTTTCAATTTTTTCGCACAAAAATAAGGTACCATTTGAAACAAAAATATGTAAAACATGATACAAAAAAAATCACACCATGGATTTAAACTCGAACAACCAAGTCATGGAAATGGAATGAATGGGTGTGAACACATTCGATAGGTAAATCAACTCAATCAATCATATGTGCACGATGCATATGTGTAACCCGAACGAATGAGCATCAAAAGTATCCTTAGGTGTACAAAAATGTTGAATTTAAATGACATCGTCTTATGCAAATCAACAAATCAAGGTCAAAGTGATTTCCACACCAATAACGTCCAAAACTATGTAGCGCATTTTCAAGAATTTCAAGGACATGAAAACCTGTTTTAAATCTCAAACCAAACACCCTCATATATATTTTCTTTTAGAGGTGATCTAAATTCTCAAACATTGGAGAATTGGTGCAAAACCTAAATGGCCCATAATTGGCATGAATTTCTCTTTATTTCCTTTCAATTATTTTCGGACTCTTTAAACCTCTTTGGACCCCGGATAATAAAATTCCTCCATTTTTTTGGTCCAATTTAACGGTGGCTTAGTATTCGCAAGGGTAAATGAACCTTTCGTAGCCCTTCCCCGTTCAAACAACGTACACAAACTCACACAAAGGTTCTTATATGCACAATTTTCTTATCAAAATTTTATCGCGCTTGATTCGTTTTAAAGACAGGATTGAAGTGAAAAAAACCAACCAACATGTGATAAGACAAGCACAATAATCAAACAAATCCGTGCATGTGTGCAATAAAGGAAATCATGAGTCAAACATGTAGGAAGTAACATTAAATTACATCTCAATGATTCCAAACATTGTAAAGCACAAGGATGAATTGACCTATTGTCTCAAAACACTATCAAACAGTCACATGAAAAATGGAATGATGTTGTGACTTGGTCATGCTAAGTGTCCATCCATATATGGTGCAAACAAAATACAAAAATCTTTTTGGATTTTTCAAAAAATTTCAAAAAAAACAAAAATTTATACAAAAATGATACATACTAGCATTAGGCAAATAATGACATCATGCAAATCATCCTATTCTAGTAAACAAGTCAACCCTCAATCATTACGTACAAAGGGGTTTTCCAAAGGTGGTGAAAACTTATGAAAAAACTCCATCAATTCTTGTGATGTTTTGACTAAAAATTTAACTTGCTCACCTAGAATTGCAAACTCTCTCATGTAGTCTCAGGGAGCATGTAAGGTATCATGAGTGGGTGCATCTATGTCAGAAACACATGTGGAAGAAAAACGTGACACATACCCCAGCTTAAAACAAAATTCCCTAAGGTGACCTCTCCTCTTGCAATGTGAACAAACATAAATAGGCCTAGGAACACATCTCTCAAAAACTCTAGGACGCGCTCTCCTAATAGGAATGGGACGCCTAGGTGGGTTAGGTTGAGACTTACGTGAATCTAACACTAAAGTGGGAATCGTTTCGGGTGGTAATTGGCAAGAAGAAGCACCGTCATGACTTATTCCAAACTTCTCACCTTTACCCATATGAACCACCTTTTCAACCTTCTTAGGTGCGTTCACAAAATTTACTTTGACCTCCCTGGAACGTTCGAGATCACTCTCGAGTTGGGATACACGTGTCGTCAGACTAGACACCATGTTGGTCAAATCACACTTCTCCTTTCTCAAAATATCCCTCTCTATCTCCAAATCTAAAACCCGATGACCTAAATCACAATTATACTTCTTAGCTTTCAAGGTCTCGGTGTACAAATCTCTAAAAGCTTTTGGGAGCTCACTTTCATCTTCACTCTCCTCCTCACTTTCTTCCTCACTCGAAGAACACAATTCACTATTATCTCTCTCGTGTGCACTCTCGTGAGACAAAGTGGGTGTGGTCACACGACTAGAAAAAGAGACATCCATCCCATATGCTAAACCTTTATCAGACTCATCTCCCTCATCACCCTCACTATCACTAAGTGTGGCAGGCATGGCTAATTTCTTCCCTTTCTTTCTAAGCCACGTAGGACACTCAAATGACTTATGCCTCTTACCCCCACATTCAAAACAAGTTACGTTCTCAAAATCTTCCTCACACTCCTCATCGGAGTCATTCTCTTTTTCTTTCTCATCTCTTTCTTTGGCCTTCCCTTTCTTTTTATTTTTCTCAAAAAATCTCTTTTTATTGGAAGAATTATTTTTGTTCATGTTGAGAAACTTTTTAAAAAAAAATCCCAAACAAGGCCATATCATTAAAATCAAAGTCTCCCTCAGAATCGGACTCATAAACTTTTTCTTTCTTTTTCTTACAATGAGTCTTTAAAGCAATGTCATTATCCTTAGCCTTAATGGTTTTGGGAAACATGTCAATCTCATAGTTTTGAAGATCTCCTACAAGTTCTTCCAACCTAAGGGATTTCAAATTTCCCAAAGAGTTCAAAACAGTGACTTTAGGAATAAAGCGCTTTGGGAGAGATTTCAAAATATTTTTAACGACACGCGTGTTATCAATCACCTCACCCAAATTAAAACATGTGTTAACAATATCCGACAAACGTTCATAAAACTCATCAAAGCATTAGGACTCACACATGGTGATATTCTCAAATTGGGTGGCCAAATTTTGTAATTTTGATTCTTTAACCGCGTTCGTACCCTCATGTGTCAGTTTCAAAACATCCCAAGCCTCTTTAGACGTGGTGCACGTCATAATTCGGCGAAACTCATCAGGAGTGACAGCTCCAGAAATAGCACTCAGACCGCGGGAATTAAAATTAGACATTTTATAATCATCTTCGGTCCAGGCTAACGCGGGTTTTAAAGAGGTGACGTTATTAACGATGATCACGGGAGGAGTCCAACCATTTTCGCAAAGCAACCAAACACGCTCGTCAATTTCTTTTAAATAAGATTTCATGCGAGCTTTCCAATAGGCATAATTATTTCCATAAAAAATATGCACCTTATTAAACGAACGTTCCATTGAAAAAATTACGATTTTACACAAAATTGATTTTTCAAAAGAATCAATTGTAACAACCCGCCCTTTTTGGAGACGATTAAATTCCATCATTAATTATAAATTGGAATTTGGGAAATTTCACTAAATAGTAATTTTTGGGATTTTCGAGGATTAAATGATTTTCGAAGAATGTTGTGATTATTTTTGGGACTATATAGGTCGAAATATTTCAATTATATGTCGCCGTTGAGTAAAGCGACATGAGGTAAGATTCTTAATTGGAAAACATGCATTTATTTATTTTGGGTTAGAATAGTGATTTGACGTCAAGTACCTCGGATGAAAATTTTGACTGCGCCGTGATTCTCGGAATTGCCGAGATAGTCGGAAAAGAGTGTCCGATTGTCGAAATTGAGTTTCGGGTAATTTTAGAGGTAAAAGTAACTCGTAATTGGGTAAACGAGTCATTTTTGGGTTTTTAAGGGGTTAAACCCTTTTTCCTTTCTATTTAAATAGGGAGAGGGGAAGAGAATAGAGAGAAAAGAGAGAAAGAAGAGAGGGAAGAGAGAGAGGATGAAGATAAGAGGAAAACGGGGAGGTTCCGCCCAAACACCGCGGGAATCGGCTCGAGGACGTCGGATTTTGATCCACGAGGCAACTGTTTACTTGCTTTATTTCCCTTTTTTCATAAATATCTCATACCGTAGTTTGGTATAAACAAACCCTAAATATTTTGGGTTGGCGTTTCGTGGATAAAACGGGTTTTTGGGAGTTAAAACAATTAAACCCCAATAATATTTCAATTTGTGGAACTTAGGTTTTAATCAAAATTAATGGGTGGTTTAGGGTTCTAGGATGTTTAGAACCCTTTATACATGTGTATTTGTAGTTGGTTGAGGTTGTAGGGCGTTGGGTGAGGCAAAAAAATCTTGGGAGAAGCTTTAATGACCAAAACCGTCTCGGAGAAGATGATGAATAGTAGCCAGCGTGATTCCCAAATCGATTCGGCCTAGAGGCGAATCGATTCGGCTCACGTGGGCACCAACCGCGTATTTTTATGATTGTTTTTGGATTTATAGTGATTTTTCTACGGAAAGCTGTCCGAGAATGAAATCATTAGTTGTAACTAATTGGAGATAAATATTAGGGGTTCTCAAAAGGATTGTTAGGAACTCCAAAGAATTTGAGGAGATATTAAAAACTTTGGATTTGTAGTAATAAATCCAAGTTATAATTTAAATGGAGGTTGGATTGAATTTTGGGTATTTTGGAGATTGAAGAAAATCGCCCAAACATTGACCCTCGAATGGGCCGAATCAATTCGGGTCCAGACCGAATCGATTCGCCAAAGAGGATTTGGGTTTCTGCAATGGGCCGAATCGATTCGGATTTAGACCAAATCGATTCGGATTTAGGGACCTATTTGAAGAATGTTTTCCGAATCAATTCGGGTTGGGAACCGAATCGATTCGCCTAGCCGAATCGATTCGCAAAAGGGGCAAATTGATTCGCCTTGGGCAGAATTGCCAGTTTTCTCCTCTTGTGTTTATGGGGAGTTAAATTAAATTTGGAGACTCATATGGGGGGACCCATTTATGATTTGGGGGATTCCTAAATAAGGGTTTTGAGTATAAATAAACCTTTAAGAGATGATTGAGGTAATTAGTATTGAACAAAGTAAGGAAATACTTTGGGTTTAGTATCATGCTTATATGAATGCATGATTATGATTCTTTGAGAGAATCTTTGGGATTATTGGTCATCGCTAGATGAGATTGGCAAATATGGCCATTTATATATTCTAGGAGGAATATATGGTATATGTATATACTATGTGATTCAAGTATATATATAATTTGAGATAAAGGATTTTGGAAATATATATATGAATATTTTCAAAATGGGAAAAAGGTAAATGATTTTCAGAATTGATAAATTATGGTTACACACCTCCCTAAATCGCTATCATAAGGGAAGTTGCGTTATGGTGATGCCCCCTGGCTAATGAATGCAGGGTGGCTATAGTCCTATAGGCCATATAGACGATTATTGTTTACTGTGCTGGTTAGGGGATTCTGGGTGTGGTCTTGACTTTCCCGCAGGCATATGGCCACTTCCCGACGTTCGTAGGTTCCCAGGTTGTCTTGTTTGATAGGCCCTGGAAGATGATAGCCATTTTGGGGCGCGTCCACTGGGGAAACCCGGAGGGGAGGTCTTAGTTTTATTAAGCAATTTATGATAATAAATTGGCTTTAATTTACATTTCCTGAGTATAAAAAGGGAAATGGGATAAAGGTTTTGGCTTCGGTAACACTCCTGGATGGAAGAAGGGATGTGGAAGCATATGATATGATCAAAGCATTTTCATGATAATGAAAATGGCTTTGGGTACATTTCCTGAGTGTAAAAAGGGAAATGGGATGATATAAAACGGAAAAGCATTTTTATGATAATAAAATTGGCTTTTAAAAGCATATGATTTGTTAAAGCAATTCATGATAATGAATTGGCTTTTATATTTACATTTCCTGATTATAAAAAGGGAAATGGGAAGTTTTGAGAAAAATGATAGTATTGATAAATACTTGATATATGAACCCTCAGTCCGAGAGATAGATCTGTAGTATTATGGTAAAATGTATATATATGGATGAATCGAGTACCGAGGGTCTAATGGATCCCGACGATCGACCTTGCCGCGTAGTAGTGTATCGGGGGGTTCCTTGTTTGGATTTCGCTTTGCGAGACACCCCACGCACGAATATGGCATAGTGTTGAGACTGGGGAGAAGTTTCATCCTTAGTGCTCTTATATTGATATTTTTTATATGATGGTATATATACTTATATAAATCTTTCTTTACTGAGGGACTGGCGGATCTCGACGATCGACCGTGCCGCGTAGTAGTGTATCGGGGGGGGGGGGGGGTACATGTTTTGATTTCGCTTTGCGAGACACCCCACGCACGAACATGGCATAGCGTTGAGACTGGGGTGAAGTTTGGCCCTTAGTACATTGCTTGGACTATCTAGGGTTGATAGTGGTTGGACGATAGACTAGTTTAGCAGGGTATCTTGACTAGGATGTTTAGAGGGATGCACTAGGAGTGCACTGTTAGTGGAGAGGTGAGGGGTATCTCATGGGAGTGCGATACCAAACATAAATATGAGATAAAACCTTTTTCAATAAAATAAGTCATTTATGCACTTTCTAAATATTTTCAAAACTCGGGCTCTGACCTGTTTATCTACCTTTCATTTCTTGCTATGTATATATATTATATAGGTGTCCAGACACAGGGACGCCTGGATGGCACTTCTTTCGAGTCGGACGTAGGCTGCAGCAACTCTGGATGCATGCAGGTTCTTGATAGACGCTTCTATTCTTGTACTCTAGATAGGAGGTACTGTATACACATTCGGGCCAATGGTCCAACTGCATTTATTTATTCTTTAATAGAATTCGATATGGTTTTATATTTTGACCGAGTGTTCGGTTATTTTATTTCATTTCAGTTTCATTTCCGCAAAAATTGTGTGGATGTTTTAATTTAATAATTGTTAAAAAGAGCAGTAAAGTTAAAAATTTTGACACCGGCCTAATAGGTTATTAGTAATTAAATGTATTTTTTGACAGTGATGCTAAGAATGATCCATATGAGACTCCTGTTATAATTTGATATAGGAGTGATCGCTCGGTATTTTATTAGGCGGGGTGTCACAGATGGTATCAGAGCATCAGGTTCTAGTGTCCTTAGGAATCTGTGCAGACGTACTACGCTTTCAGCGTCGCTCTCGATTTGTTATAGAGCCTAGGGATTAGGATTGTTGATTTCTCTTGTGAGATTTCGTTCTCCTGACATATTATGAGATTATATAAATATTTTGCGCTCTCATTTGAGAATCTTGTGCCGAGCTTGGATGGTAGCAGGAGGTGAGGCTTAGCTAGAGTAGCTGGTAGAAGGTTGGGATGAGGACCTTAGTAGAGGTCACTCTCCTTATGGTAATTGTTAAGGATTTTGGCGACGACTAATAAATAATGGTAGTTAGGAGTACCGGAGTACCACTGAAGTAGAGAGTGGTACTAAAGTCGAATTCCTCATTAAAATTGAGGGTTCGAAAGGGATCTTACGGAAAGTCTTAACCGTGAGTCCCCACGATTTAGTCGGAATGAGAAGGATATTGTTATGAGTTTTACCTCAATCGAGGAGGTATATATGGCGTGGCTAGATAAAGTCGCGGTATTAGTTAGCCCTAGACTCGTGTGTGTAATTTGAGTTATGGCGATCACGATAATATAATATCATGTATGTTTATGTGTTTTCCACGATAGCGGAATTTTATTTTCCTTCATTCGCCATAGAGGCGGGTGTTGATATATTTTATATATATATCTGGTTTGGGATACTCGTTCTATATGTTTATACGAGTATGGTATTATGGTGAGTATACAATGTTATTGGTATTTTCGGAGCGATAGCAGGCTAATGATGGCAAGACTATCGTGTCTGCAGTTCCTGGAGGGAACGGGTTATTGTTATGGTGTCTCACCTGGATATAGGTTGAGTTCACCTTATTTATTGTGGGATACGAAACTTCGATGAGTAGAGGTTTCATTATCGTGATTTTTGTTTATGGCGACCTTATATATATGATTTAAGGCCGCATGATTTTTGTTGAGCTGTAGGATTAAGCTCATTATTGATTGCGCAAGGACTTAAAAATGAGTGCGAGCGCAGGGTGGTATGACTCTTAGTTAGAGATAGGAGTTCAGACCACCTTTTGGTTGGATTAGGGGATATGGATATCCCGGTTGCATGTTTAAATAACGGAACTCCATAACCAACGAAGTCAAGTGTCAATGTGTGGAGGGGTTCCTTGTTTAGATTTCGCTTTGCGAGACACTCCACACATGACTCTTAACGGAGTCGGGAGTGGAGAGATATTATGGGATGCAAGGATGTTGATTTTTTGGGAAGGTATTATAGTGTGGATGAACCACTATAGGCTATGAGCCACATGATGTTGTTATACTTATGGAAAGATTGTGCTATGGAAATGCACTAAAGTGGTCCCCTCGCCACAAGTGGATGGGTGAGGTTGGACTTAGAGAAATTAATTTGAGGGTAATAACCAGCCTTAATGAAAAGGCATATTTTGAGAAGATAAATTTTGGGTATTATGTTCGTGACACTTTCTATAGAAAGTGGGCACTTCGATTGGTTGGGTTTCCTTCCGTATGGGCGGAAGGATAAGATAGTATAAATGCGTCCGTAGGTTAGCGTAGGTAGTATTTAGGACATCCCGCTGGTGTGCCTTAGGTCGCTATATCTCTATGACCGACTATGCGAGGGAGTAGTGTAACGGGAGCGTTTCTTGTTTGGATTTCGCTTCGGCGAGACGTCCCACGCACGAAACCGAGCAAATGTCAGAAGTTGAGAGAGGCCCGGGGGAACTAGGGATATACTTAGGATTACACTCGTTTCGCATAGTAAGAGTAACGCTTAGACCTTAGTTTTTTATTAGAGTTAGTGGCGCTGAGTTTAGGAGAATGGAATTCCGTGGGTTCGGAGGACCCATAGGTGAGTATTACACCGAGGAAAGGAGACCCTTAATGGGAGAGAGTTTTACGTGTCAGACGTTCACTATGAATGTTCAGATGTGCATAGGTTAGAAAGGTGTATGGGCACCTTAGTAAGTTGGTTAATATACCGCCTGAAATAGAAGGGGCGTAGTATATAAAGTTGAAGTTTATGCTGTTAGGCACTATAAATGATGGGTGCGATGTGACGATGTTGGAGTCACTTTACGACTGTGGTAGTAGTATTGTATATGGTTGGGAACCATTAGGTTAGTATTGTTCCCCAAGAGGTATTAGGATTTGCAGCGATTCTAGGACTTGGTGGTGTAGTTTATGCCTGAATTTTGAGGACGAAATTCCGTTGTAAGGGGGGAGTATGTAACAACCCGCCCTTTTTGGAGACGATTAAATTCCATCATTAATTATAAATTGGAATTTGGGAAATTTCCCTAAATAGTAATTTTTGGGATTTTCGAGGATTAAATGATTTTCGAAGGATGTTGTGTTTATTTTTGGGACTATATAGGTCGAAATATTTTAATTATATGTCGCCGTTGAGTAAAGCGACATGAGGTAAGATTCTTAATTGGAAAAATCGCATTTATTTATTTTAGGTTGGAATAGTGATTTGTGGTCAAGTACCTCGGATGGAAATTTTGGCTGCGCCGTGATTCTCGGAATGGCCGAGATAGTCGGAAGACAAATTGAGTTTCGGGTAATTTTAGAGGTAAAAGTAACTCGTAATTGGGTAAACGAGTCGTTTTTGGGTTTTTAAGGGGTTAAACCCTTTTTCCTTTCTATTTAAAGAGGGAGAGGGGAAGAGAATAGAGATAAAAGAGAGAAAGAAGAGAGGGAAGAGAGAGAGGAGGAAGATAAGAGGAAAACGGGGAGGTTCCTCCCAAACACCGCGGGAATTGGCTCGAGGACGTCAGATTTTATCCACGAGGCAAGTGTTTACTTGATTTATTTCCCTTTTTGCATAAATATCGCATACCGTAGTTTGGTATAAACAAACCCTAAATATTTTGGGTTGGCGTTTCGTGGATAAAACGGGTTTTGGGGAGTTAAAACAATTAAACCCCAATAATATTTCAATTTGTGGAACTTAGGTTTTAAACAAAATTAATGGGTGGTTTAGGGTTCTAGGGTGTTTAGAACCCTTTATATATGTGTATTTGTAGTTGGTTGAGGTTGTAGGGCGTTGGGTGAGGCGAAAAAAGCTTGGGAGAAGCTTTAATGACCGAAACCGTCTCGGAGAAGACAATGAACAGTAACCAGCGTGCTTCCCGAATCGATTAGGCCTAGATGCGAATCGATTCGGCTCTTGGTCAAAAAATAAAAATTTTAGATCTTTTCAACGCGGTCGCGTGGGAACTGGCCGCGTATTTTTATGATTGTTTTTGAATTTATAGTGATTTTTCTACGGAAAGTTGTCCGAGATTGAAATCATTAGTTGTAACTAATTGGAGATAAATATTAGGGGTTCTCAAAAGGATTGTTAGGAACTCTAAAGAATTTGAGGAAATATTAAAAACTTTGGATTTGTAGTAATAAATCCAAGTTATGATTTAAATGGAGGTTGGATTGAATTTTGGGTATTTTGGAGATTGAAGAAAATCGCCCAAACACTGACCCTTGAATGGGCCGAATCGATTCGGGTCCATACCGAATCGATTCGCCCAAGAGGATTTGGGTTTCTGCAATGGGCCAAATCGATTCGGATTTAGACCGAATCGATTCGGATTTAGGGACCTGTTTGCAGAATGTTTTCCGAATCCATTCGGGTTGGGAACCGAATCGATTCGCCTAGCCGAATCGATTCGCAAAAGGGGGAAATTGATTCACCTTGGGCAGAATTGCCAGTTTTCTCCTCTTGTGGTTATGGGGAGTTAAATTAAATTTGGAGACTCATATGGGGGGGACCCATTTATGATTTGGGGGATTCCTAAATATGGGTTTTGAGTATAAATAAACCTTTAAGAGATGATTGAGGTAATTAGTATTGAACAAAGTAAGGAAATACTTTGGGTTTAGTATCATGCTTATATGAATACATGATTATGATTCTTTGAGAGAATCTTTGGGATTATTGGTCATCGCTAGATGAGATTGGAAAATATGGCCATTTATATATTCTAGGAGGAATATATGGTATATGTATATACTATGTGATTCAAGTATATATATAATTTGAGATAAAGGATATTGAAAATATATATATGAATATTTCCAAAATGGGAAAAAGGTAAATGATTTTCATAATTGATAAATTATGGTTACACACCTCCCTAAATTGCTATCATAAGGGAAGTTGCGTGCGTTATGGTGATGCCCCCTGGCTAATGACTGCAGGGTGGCTATAGTCCTATAGGCCATATAGACGATTATTGTTTACAGCGCTGGTTAGGGGATTCTGGGTGTGGTCTTGACTTTCCCGCAAGCATATGGCCACTTCCCGACGTTGGTAGGTTCCCAGGTTGTCTTGTTTGATAGTCCCTGGAAGATGACAGCCATTTAGGGGCGCGTCCACTGGGGAAACCCGGAGGGGCGGTCTTAGTTTTATTAAAGCAATTTATGATAATAAATTGGCTTTAATTTACATTTCCTGAGTATAAAAAGGGAAATGGGATAAAGGTTTTGGCTTCGGTAACACTCCCGGATGGAAGAAGGGATGTGGAAGCATATGATATGATCAAAGCATTTTCATGATAATGAAAATGGCTTTGGGTACATTTCCTGAGTGTAAAAAGGGAAATGGGATGATATAAAACGGAAAAGCATTTTTATGATAATAAAATTGGCTTTTAAAAGTATATGATTTGTTAAAGCAATTCATGATAATGAATTGTCTTTTATATTTACATTTCCTGATTATAAAAAGGGAAATGGGAAGTTTTGAGAAAAATGATAGTATTGATAAATACTTGATATATGAACCCTCGGTCCGGGAGATTGATCCGGATGTTTATGGTAAAATGTATATATATAGATGAATCGAGTACCGACGGTCTAATGGATCTCGACGATCGACCTTGTCGCGTAGTAGTGTATCGGGGGGGTTCCTTATTTGGATTTCGCTTTGCGAGACACCCCACACACGAATATGGCATAGTGTTGAGACTGGGGAGAAGTTTCATCCTTAGTGCTCTTATATTGATATTTATTATATGATGGTATATATACTTATATATATCTTTCCGTACTAAGGGACTGGCGGATCTCGACGATCGACCGTGCCGTGTAGTAGTGTATCAGGGGGGGGCTACTTGTTTGGATTTCGCTTTGCGAGACACCCCATGCACGAACATTGCATAGCGTTGAGACTGGGGTGAAGTTTGGCCCTTAGTACATTGAATGGACTATCTAGGGTTGATAGTGGTTGGACGATAGACTAGTTTAGTAGGGTAGTTTGACTAGGATGTTTAGAGGGATGCGCTAGGAGTGCATTGTTAGTGGAGAGGTGAGGGGTATCTCATGGGAGTGCGATACCAAACTTATATATGAGATAAAACCTTTTTCAAAAAAATAAGGTATTTATGCACTTGCTAAATATTTTCAAAACTCGGGCTCTGACCCGTTTATCTACCTTTCCTTTCTTGCTATGTATATATATTATATAGGTGTCCAGACAGAGGGACGCCTGGATGGCACTTCTTTCGAGTCAGACGTAGGCTGCAGCAGCTGTGGATGCATGCAGGTTCTTGATAGACGCTTCTATTCTTGTACTGTAGATAGGAGGTACTGTATACACATTCGGGCCAATGGTCCAACTGCATTTATTTATTCTTTTAGAGAATTCGATATGGTTGTATATTTTGACCGAGTGTTCGGTTATTTTATTTCATTTCAGTTTCATTCCCACAAAAATTGTGTGGATGTTTTAATTTAGTAATTGTTAAAAAGAGTAGTAAAGTTAAAAATTTTGACACCGGCCTAATAGGTTATTAATAATTAAATGGATTTTTTGACAGTGATGCTAAGAATGATCCATATGAGACTCCTGTTATAATTTGATATAGGAGTGACCGCCCGGTATTTTATTAGGCGGGGTGTCACATCAATATCTCACGATTTTGTGGAAAAAGGAATACGCAATAAATTAGCGCAACCTGCTCTGATACCAATTTGTAAAACGTGTAATTTTGACTTAAATTAAATTCGCAAGTTTCCAAGTAACCCTTATTTAATTAGAATCTACCATTAAATCAAATAAATTCAGCCCCTAGACATGCATCTAAATCAACCCATCAAATATAAAACATGCGACACAGTAAAATATGCTGAGACACATAATTCAGGAAAAAAAAACATTTCGGGTAAAACCTTTATTTCACTATGAATATACAAATCGCAACTTACAATTCCATAGAGAAAACTTCAATGGATCAACGCGCAGCCAACCCACAAAGACACAAAGTCCTGAACTCAGCAAGATAATACACGCAGCACCCTCCAAGGACTCGCAGCCCAAACAATAAGGAAGAACCACATCACTCCTCAATGATACACAGTCATATCACTTTGTAGAGAATCCCTCAGCAATGACACACTGCCCTCGGTTGCAAAGATCGCTCCACAAAGGTTTGAACAAACACACGGTTGTGTTCTTGGGTTACACAAGGATTCACAAAGGTTTGGCAAGTATGTGTGAATCAAAACATATGAAGACTAAAGTAATTAGGACTCTCAAAAACGGCTTCCAAAGTCTTGCAAAAAAGCTCCCCCGAAGTTGGTTTTTATAGGGAAACAAATGAAGAGTTTCACAAATTAAAAACTCTGCCAACGTATAGGGTAGGTTCTCCACCCAAACTGGTTCGGCCCCTCGGTTCGAGGAAAATCGTTGGAAAAGGGGTTAAACACTTAGCAAAAATTCCAAAGTCTTTTTCTTGGAGTTATCTGCATTTTCAAAGGGCCATAACTTCTTCATCGTAGCTCGGATGGAGGTGCCATTTCTTCCAGTATCTTTGTTGTGGAAAGCTCTTCAACTTTATAGTGGACCGATCCTCTAGACGGTGTCTGTAAAATTACCAAATTTCCCTTGAACATCCACATCTTGCCTTTTTTTTACTTTTTTGACTTCTCTTGCGTACCTCTTGCATAAAGTCTCTAAAATCACTTAGGACCATCCTGGATGGATCCAATCAGAGCCTATATTGAAGATGGGACTTTATCGACTGATAAACTTGCAGCCAAGAAACTAAAGTTTAAAGCTGCTCGTTATGTGTTGACCAATGGCATTTTGTACAGACGAGGAGTGATAGCAGGGCTACAAAGATTCGTCCATCCCTCTGAAGTGAAAGATTTGATCGAAGAGGTTCATGAAGGGTCTTGTGGAGCCCATGTAGCTGATCGGACGCTCTTATGAAGAATAACCACACAGGGGTACTACTGGCCGACGATGAGAGCTGATTACGCAGCCTATGCTAAGAAGTGCGATAAATGCCAAAGCTTCTCGTCCATCTGAAGAACTCCTCAGACATTTCTAACACCCATAACATCCCCTTGGACATTTTCCATGTGGGGAATAGACTTGGTCGGGCCACTCCCAACGACCAAGGGAAGATTCAAGTACCTCGTAGTCGTTGTGGATTACTTTACCAAATGGGTGGAAGCTGAACCCCTTATTGATATGACATACGACAAAGTCTATCAATTCATTTAGAAAAACATTATTTGCAGATATGGTCTCCCACATGCATTCATTACTGACCATGGAACCCAGTTTGACAACGAGGAGTTTGCTGCATACTGTCATCAATCCAATATTTTGAAAACTCATTCTGCACCAGGTCACCCACAAAGCAATGGACAAACTGAGGTGACAAATAAAACACTACTAAATGGATTGAAGAAACGACTAGATAGTGCAAAAGCAAATTGGATTAATGAACTACACTCAGTATTGTGGGCTTATCGCACTACACCGCGAACAGCAACTCGAGAGTCTCCATACATGCTGGCATTTGGGAGTGAGGCTGTGATACCTGCTGAATTGGGTCTACCCACGCACAGGGTACTTAATTTTAATTCCCCTATCAGTGATTTGATGAGAAGATTAGACCTGGATATGCTCGAGGAAGTCAGGGAAGAAGCAGCAATTAGGAATGTAGCTTATCAACAACGAACAACTTTGTTCTATAACAAAAGAGTGAAGAAGTGTGATCTGAAAGAAGGGGATTATGTGCTAAAAAAAGTGATCCAAAAGAATAATAAGCTGGAAGAAAACTGGCACGAACCCTACAAAGTAACAGAAGTTGTTTGTCCAGGGACGTACAGGATTGAAACCTTGGAGGGAGAAGAATTCAAGAATGCATGGAGTGCAGAGCATCTACGAAAGTATTATCAGTAGTTGAAATTTCTATGTATTACAATTAATTCAATATGAATAAAGTGATGTTTCCCCCATTTCTCTTTATTCGTTAAATTTTTTTCGGAATATTAGTGCTACACACTATACAAGCAAATTACCACTAACTCCGGTTGGTCGGGAAGCAAATTACCACCAACCCAGGTTAGTCGGGAAACAAACACCACTAATTCCGGTTGATTGGCAATTCAATTACCACCAACTCCGGTAGGTCAGGAACCAAATTACCACCAACCCAGGTTGGTCGGGAAATAAACATGACCAACTCCGGTTGATCGATAATTCAATAACCACTAACTTCGGTTGGTCCGGAACCAAATTACCACCAACTCCGGTTGGTCGGGGAGCAAATTACCACCAACCCAGGTTTGTCGGGAAACAAACACGACCAACTTCGATTGATCGGCAATTCAATTACCACCAACTTCGATTGGTCAGGAAGCAAATTAGCACCAACCCAGGTTGGTCGGGAAACAAACACGACCAACTTCTGTTGATCGGAAATTCAATTACCACCAACTCCGGTTGGTCGAAAAGCAAATTACCACCAACCCAGGTTGGGAAACAAACACAACCAACTCCGGTACCAACTCCAGTTGGTCGGAAAGCAAATTACCACCAACCCAGGTTGGGAAACAAACACCAGCAACTCAGGTTGTTCGACAATTCAATTACCACCAACTCCGGTTGGTCGGGAAGCAAATTACCACCAACCCAGGTTGGTCGGGAAACAATTATCACCAAATCCAGTTGGTCGGCAATTTAAAAACCCAAACAAGACATTTTTGTCTTTCTATAGATATACATACATGTTCATCAGTAAATAAAAGAGATATTCTATAAAATATTTCCAAACCAATGATAATTAAATTGCAAAGAAAACTAAAAATTTATTCATTAAAACCAGAACAAATTACATATGATATAAATTACAGATCGCATGTGATAGCAATTGAACAAATTCTACTCTATGGGTTTCTTCCCCTCTACCTTTGATACAGGGTTTACCCCAGCCGGAGGATCATCAAGACTATAAGGGGAATTTATAAAGTTCAGATCTTCCAGCATTCTAACGTTCATTATAGATGGACGGTCAAGCAGGTGTTCTGGGCGAGATATTTCAAAATCTGAATGAAGACTATAATCATTAAGATACTTAGAGATCAGAACGTGAGGAATGGACCGGGCTGTAATCCAACTAAGGTCAAGCTTGAAAGGAGGCACGGGTAAATCAAGAACTCCAGGATTATAGTAATCCCACAAAAAATGACATCTCTCCAATTTTAAAACACAAAGAGCATTCAACCAACCCTGTTTATACCCTTTGTTGTTCGACTGTTCTAAACGAGTATCAAGATGATAAAGTACTTCATTGTAACCAGCCATCCAAAACTCTCTGGGCTGTTTATGGCATTGGTAAGTTAACCTCTCTAGTTGCTCGTGAAGATTCTTCACTATAAGTTCTTTATTTTCCAAGGCAGAGCTTTGTGTAGAAAGTTGCTCGCTGAGGTTCAGAATCTTCTTGGACATCTTTGCTAAGGCTTGTTTCTTCGCTACCAACTGAAAGGCCTGATTCTCCAAGGCCGCTTGAGTTCTTGCTTCTTCAACAGTAACTCGAGCAACCCTTGCTCGTCCCCGAGAATAAGATCTTGCTCGTCCGCGAGTAGAGGTGAAAGGTCCAGCTCTTTTTAAAGTTTCCAATTCATCTCTTAAGTTGGCATTTTTGACCTCTAAGAAAGAGAAACCTTTATCATTGACAGGGACCAAGGCTCCCGAGGAAGATGCAGAAGACTTGAGTTATTTTACCTCCTCTTGCAAGGCAATGTTCTCTTGCTCCAGCAGATTAGCGATATGCCTATGCTCTTCAACTTCAAGCTTTAGAACGCTCTTTTTCCTCTCGTAAGCAGAGATGAATTTATCATATCCTTTTTCAGCGCTTAACTGTTGATATTTCTTCTCGTACCCTTGGTGCAAAAGTGTGGAGGACTCTTTATACTGCTGCTGGAGTTCCTCTATAGTTCCTTGGAGATCCTTAATCATTTCGTAATAGGCCACATTGTTAGCCACAGCGCAATAAAGTAATAACTTCAGGTACTGGTAAGCTTCAATTGCTTGGTCAGAAGCACCTGATCCAAGGATGTCAATTATCTTAGCTTCACTAAGAGCTGCATGACCATCTTTAAAATAATCGTTGCATTTTTTCATTAATTCTGTGTCATGAGCCGATAAGAACTCCATCTTGGCCATAAACTAGCAAAGAGAAAGAAATAAAAAGAATCAATGATGATACAAATAGAGTAAGGAAAAGGGAAAGTCAAGACGAACAACCAAAGTTCAAATTTTATTTCATCACAAGAAGAAGTACATAGCCCAAAATTACATTCAACAAAAAAAAGCAAAAGAAAGATCCGAACAACTCTACACCTTCTCCTTGCTTCCTAATACTTCCTCGAAAGGCTTTTACGAAGAGTTTGGTTTCTCGGAGGGCAAGGAAAGCTGCTCGACAGAAATGTTTGCTGGTTGGGGCTGCTCAGAGCAAGGTTCAACATCAGGAACCTGGTTCTCAATTATCATGGAAGATTCTTCTGAGGCAGCTTAGTCCTCTTCTTCTTTTCCAAGAGAGGGAGGAGGGCCATGAGTGTGTCGCTGGAACAGTTCAGAATTCTCAGCGATTTTTAGCTCCTGCAGGGTTGTAACCCATCCATCCCTGAAATATTTAAGGCTAGCAAACTCTATTTGAGAAGACATGGCAGCCAGGCCTTTATTCCAGCCTTTATCCCAACCAGCGCTAAAAGACTTTTTAACAGCATTTCTTCTTTTTTCCTTCTCCGAGGAAGTCCTCTCAATGAGAAGTTTGTCAGCAGCCTTCAATTTCCCTTCCATCTCCTGTTTCTGGCGATCAACATCATGAAGTCTAACAACTTCCTCTTTAACAGTTTTGAGCTTATTCTCAAGCTCTTCAGCATTCTTGAGTTTCTCCTCAAGCTCTTTATTGTTCTTCTCAAACTCTTTCAATTTCTTCTCCAAATCCTTGGAGGCCTCCACAACTCTCTCTCTCTCTCTCTCTCTCTTGTTCAATGGACTTAATCTGCTTCTCCCAAGCAAGTTTATTTTCCTCATACTTCTGATGAGAGTCTTTCAAAGACTGGGTTAATCCAGTAAAAGCCTTTTCCATTCCATCCGAGGAACTGGAGGCCATAATGGCTTCATCCCTTTTTATAATGTTGTTAAAACACGTTACCAGCTGAGAAAAGAAATAACTCTAAGTCAATGTACGAACATAATATTAAAAAGTAAAAGGCTCAGATCAATAATACTTACTGAAGCAATGTGTTGAGCAGCTAGAGCAGTAACTCTCTCACGAGTAAGAGTATTTTCAATGTCATGGACCTCTGGGATAGTCCAGACTTTACTAAGCCCACAGCGGAGCTCGGGGGAACAAAGGTTGAAACACCACCTTCAACAATTGATGGTTGAGAGACTAGTTCAGCAAGTCTCTCAGAAGAATTTTTCTTTAACCTCCTTGGAGGAACAGGAACATTCTCAACTAAGGACGTTGTCTTAGCTGGTGATATGACAATAACCTCACTAGGAGGAGTAATAGCAACAATCTTGCTCGGAGCCATAGGAGGCTTCTTAATAACTTTCTCGGTGGCAGCAGGAGGAGGTGCATCAATAACTTTGGTCCCTTCTTCTGGGACATTTTGTTTTCTTTTCTTTGCCTCCACATTGGTAGAGGCAGATTTATCAAAGAAGGCAGGATCTCTTCTTTTCTACATTAGATTACTGATAGGAGCAATTGACTCAGAAGAAGAACCTTCCAAATTAGTTTCAGAATCTGGTATTTAGTCAATGTCAACCACCACTGGACGAGCAGTAAAAGATGAAGTATAGCTCTTGTACTGCAATGAATAAGAAGCAGATCTAATGTGTTCCTCGACCACAGATTGGTGCAAACTCCATATAAGTTTCAAATGCTTTAAATTAACGTTAATTTCTTTGGGAGACTTTCTTTTGCTGTCAACTGCAAATAATCAAAAATTAAATGTCAATGATACATTTTATCAAACACAAAGAGAACAAGATTTCAAAAAATAAAAACAACCTATCCCATTTCCATAAGGAGGACACCTAGGACCTTGGAATACATCATCTCCATTTAATGGAGGATATTGCCAATTTTTCATTACCACTCCATGTTCAAAATAATCCCTGTTGGCGTCAGGAAGATTGACAACTAATGCCCTATTCAAAAACCTAGTTTTTAAATAAAAAGTACTATCGCTGACAACCCATCTGTAGAAATACATAATCTCGGGAATCCCTAAATGGGTTCCATGAATTTGGTTCAACCTATGAACTCCATTAACTATTCTCCAGGTATTTGGCGCTATTTTTGCAGGCCGAATGTCAAAATATTGACAGAACTCCAAACATAAAGGATTTGGAGGAAAAGAAAAGCCACATTCGGCCACAAAGAGACTTGGGAAGCAATGTCCCTCAGCCAAAGAAAAATAGTCAGAAGGTTCAGAAAGTTCTTCCAATATGACCCACGAAGGAATTGAAAATTCAGAACGAAATTTGTTAAGAGATTCAACAAGATAAACCATGATGAACAAAATAAATAAAATAGAAGGAAGAAAATCTTACACGAAAAGAGTGAACCAGTTGACAATGAACAATGGAAGAAACGAACGCACAAGATAGAGAAGAAATGAAAAGTTTGAAGACACAGATTTGAAAAGTGAAAAATGATAGGATCTCTGCCGCATTTAAATACTTTACCTCAGGAATAGAGAAAAGCAATGATTACCAGGGCGGACGTTTGCGTATCCGGCGGCTAAAAATAAGAAAAGGGGCACAAAAATCAAAGCGGTCATGAACATTTAAAATATTTATGAGGCCCGATACTATGCATTCAAAAAATAAGTTATATACAACGTTTCCCTAAAAATCATACAAACTGATAATCTATGCAATTTTCAAGAATAATGTCCCACACTTTTCTTCGATGTCAAACTATGAAACATTGGGGGCTTCTGTTGGTATCAAATTTAGTCTGCTGATGTGGATCAATTCTGTGGAGACACGCGTCGACTTATATGTCACCTACAAACACTTTCAATGAACAATACACTGACACCGAGGAAGTTAAACTCCCCGACCAACTCAGGCGTCCCGAGCAACCCATGCTATTCGAGGAACTTCATTATGCCGAGCAACTTAAGTGGTTCGAGCAACTTAAGCGGTCCGAGCAACTTAGGCGGTTCGAGCTACATAACAGTCCAATGAGGATATTTAAGGAGACGACTGTGCATTAAATGCTCATTATTGTCATACGGATGTACATGTCTACTAGATAACAATGCATCGTCCTTTCATTTGTATAGCCTCAAGGCTAGAAATACATTGTAACCTCCTCATTAGAGGGGGACCGAAATTTCTTGAGAAAACCATTCCTCGAGAATTCCAAGCAAACAGTCAGCAGTACAAAAACAGTGGATGTAGGCTATTTTTATAAGGCTGAATCACTTTAAAAATCTATTGTCTATTATTTCTTTATTCATTTTTATCTATGATTAAAAAAATTAGGTCAAATCTAATTTTTTACATCAACAATAATCTTATAGGAACACCTTGTTTCCCATCATCCCTATTTTGTTTCGACAAATTATTCTTCACCTTATACCTCGATGTTCAACAAATGGGACATTAAATGACATCATCTTACTCATTTATGTAGAATATACAATCATTAGGGCAAGCATGTATTTTTTTATACTCCAGTACAGACAAGCAATGGTTTGCCTCATAAGTAGATGAAGGAAATACATTGTTATCAGGAAGCATATCGGCAAACAATGACAACACATATGAAAATATTTTATCGGACCACCCACTATTTTCTTTAATATTGAATAGCTTGTCAATAGCAGGTAACTTTATATACTTTTTATAACTTTCATACAACGTCTTCTATGCATCTACAAGCAACTTTTAAAAAATTTCTACATTTCATGTATAGTCTTCTTTTACTACATCAACCATGTCAATCATATCTTCAACACCCTCCATGGTATCCATTCTATAATCTTTACAGATAGGCTCACCCATACTAACATTTGGCGATGTTTCACGCTGATCTTTCTCTCTATTCCATTTCCATGTAGTATAATTTGGATCGATACCCAAACTATACAAATGTTGTCTTATTTCTTTCACATTCATTGTTAATCTATTTTCACATTGATTACATGGGAATCGTATGAAGTTCTCATCATTTGCGATATTTTAAGCAAACCTAAGAAAAATACCAACCCCTTCTTTGTATTCTTTTGATAATCTTTTCTTATTCATCCAAGACCTATACGTTCTTAACTAAGTATAATAATAAACATTAGTGAAATACATGCAATATTAGATACGTAATTGTCGAACGCAATATTTCATTACTACCAGCGAATGCAATAAAGAAAAAACATACATATTTGTAAGGAATAGAGCCCAACAAATATCAAGAACCATATGTTTAGAGAAAGATTTTGATGTACATTAAGTGGAAGCATATAGTTTAGAGAAAAATATCAAGGATTCAAGAAATATTTTTAATGAATAAAACGAAAGAATCATCATGAATCCAAGACTAATGCTCCCTGACATCAACCACACCCATTAAAACCACCAAATAATAACACATATCCTTACACTTTTTTTTATGTCTACACCTCACACCAAATACATCTCAATTATCTAACTTCATTCTCAAACATATCATCAAATGCATAAACTAAATGAAAAACGTAAAAAAAAATAATCAAAGACATGAGACAAATTACAAACGGGATCAATGGTTGATTTCATATATGGAGAGATAATCTATAAACTAACCAAAATACATCATAAATAATGATAATCTTGAACGATCATATTCGAGAATGTGTCCCTACATTTTTAATGAAATTTCCACATTAGAAACAGAGAATTTCTAAACCACAAACCCAAATCAATTTCATTATGTTTGACTCTATGTTTCAAACTAAGAACCAAATTTTATTATTATTTATTTTTGTTAACAATTTCTAGTTAACAATTTACAGTTAATGATTTCAAAAAACGATTTTCAAATGAACTTTCATCTCAGGAACAGAGAATTTGAAAAAAAATGCTCCTCGGATGAACTTTTATAAGTAAATTTGGAAATTAGTTATAACTAATAATTTCATCTATTGAACTTCTATAACAATATCTTGACTACATCATTTTCTCACTAAAAATGTGGCACAAAATAATGTCTATTATTATATTTGGGAAGTAACCCTACATTTGTGCTATTTGAAACTAGATATGCATGAATACAGAAAAAACTAAAATAAAGAAACCTGAATATGGGCTTTTAAAGTAATACATTATAAAAACATTACTTAGCATTTGTTTCAATTAACGAATTCTAGTTACCGATTTCAATTAGCTATTTAAGTTACCGATTTCAATTAACGATTCCCAGTTAGTTATAAAACCCACAATCTTACAAATTCTTCATTATCTATTCTATACTACATAATGAATAAAAGGGAGTTAATTCTACTTAGTTCTTAAATTGTCCATGTGGCAATTATTCCTAACCCTGTCTTTTGATTATTCTTCCCCTGACTCTTCTTCTCATTTCCCTTGCAAAGCCAAATACCATTGGACTCCTTTAAAAACAATAGTGCAATATGTCAACTTATAAAACACGAAGTATTTATAATTATTCTTGATATTAACTCTTCCTTCTTGTTTTTTTCTTCTTCATAACCCTTCCGTCCTTAGTCACATATACATTTGATATTCTCGTAATTAAGAAAAACAATTCTTTCAGTTTTTTAGCATAACACTTTTAATTCGTTCGTCTTCTTTTACAAGACAATAAAATGATTTCTATTCAAACCCCAAAAAAACCCATATTCACAATGAACATACACATAGAATAAGCAAAGAATGGGCACTCTCTCTCTCATCTCTAGAGCTCCCTATCTTCATCGTTATCTAAAACTATTTATTATTGTTCATCATATCATATCATCCTCACTGACTCTTCTTTTTATTTTATTTGTGTTTCTGGTACAAATTATATCTTTGGGTCAAAGTGCTTTCATCGGCCCAAATCTCAATTTGTTAAAAATAAAGGTTCTCTCAATCCATTTCTCTGTTATTATGATAACTTTTTACTTTCTTGATAAGTTTTTGTAAAAATTTTATGTTGATGTGATTTTGTGGTGTGATTAAGTAATTCTTTAATCATGTCTGATATCGTAATTTATTTAAAATGGAATAGTGCGTACTTGACTATATTGTTAAGTTCGCCCCACCCCTGATAGAATATTTCATATTTCAATTATGTTTATCGAGTCTTTTCATTTTTAAATTTTCACGACCCTTTATTAAGATATGTTGTTCAAAATCTAATTATGAGAAAATCCATAAAACAAATTTATTATTTATATGGGTTTGGTGTTCGGTATTAACGAAAAGTACGGGAATGATAAATTTCAGTATGAGGGTGGAATTTCAAAATTTATGGTTCAACGATAACTAGAAAAAGTATCCTATACATGATGATTGGGTTGAGGTAGTAGGTGATTCTATTTTACTCCTACGTAATGTAGAGGGATTATAATTGAAAAGTTTGGATAATAATTTTATCTTGAAGATTCGTTCTGAATTTAATTGATGCAAAGATTTGTGTCATTTGGAATTTATATGCAACGTATTTATATTTACAAATACCATAACAATTTAAGTCATAATTTGACACAAACATGACATGACACAATTTTATGCTGAAAATTCCATATGAATATGATACGATTAAGACATATTTTCTTAATTTCAAATGTGTTCTGCAACTAAAATCTCCTCATATGAAATCGTTGATCAAAACAAATGCTCCTCGAATGTAATCAATTTGGGTTCGTGGTTCATCCGTGTTTGAGTTAAAAAAATAATTTCATAAATCCAAATAAAATCTGGATGAGAAAATTTAAAGGCAATAGTGGAAAGAAAACTAAAAAAACTAACATTCAAATCTAAGAAGAAAATGAGAAATCTTAATATATATATATAATCAAGATTGAGATGTAGCTTACAAAATTGATGTTTATCCAAATCAATCCAACCAAACGAATAGTGGAAGACGAACCAACCAAATCTGTAGAGCAAGATGTACTCCCTATATCTGCAAAAAAATTGGGCATTGTTTAAAAAAGATGAACCAAACGAACCAAGTGAAAAGTAAAATGAACCAAATGAACCAGGTGGAAGACAAATGAAACAAAGAGGAAGACGAGAAGTCGTCGTTTTAACCAAAAGAGGAAGATAAATAGTCATGAGGAAGACGAGTCGTCCCTTTTAGCATAGGTTTTGGTATATGTTTTAAGGTATAGCGGGATTCCTAAAGTCTAGAGATTTTGGCAAGCGGGAATCTAAAATTTATCTTAGGTAGTGTGTATATATATATATATATATATATATATATATATATATATATATATATATCACATTTTTATATAATCTGACATAATTTTTTTTTTAATCCCACATTTATTATAAATGTTGAAAAATATCTGCCACGTACTTAAAATGTAATAAATATTATCACATAAATATTATTTATTTCACTTGAACCTTATTTGACATAACATTAATTTAAAAATGACATAAATTAGTGTTTTTTTATAGTGCCTGGTCGCTCAATCGGTTAGTGCGATATTGACGTCTAGGTCCTGACCTCTTGGAGGAATGCCCCCGAACCTAGAAAGTCGTAGCAATGAAAAGAGAATGATAAGAGTGTGGTCCCTTCTAAAGGAACATATCTCAGATTGGGCGCGACTCCTAGAATGCATGTGAGGATATTTATTTTCATCCATGATGATTATTGGGCTAAATAACTTTGATACCAGTAAGAACTCAATTTTCCCACAGAGGGTGCCAAATTGCAGGGGATATTGACCAACAATAAAAGTTGTCATTAAATATTGGCCCCTAAACAATTACGAATTATGAAAGGAACAAAGAACACTAAATGCACGTGGTTCAGTTGATATGTTTGCCTACATTCACGGGGAAGGGAAGGAGATTAGTGTATTACTCAGTAAGAATAGTAGAGATTGGAGTGCTAGTGTTGATAGCTGAGAGTCCAAGTCACCAGGTGCAGGTTACAATCAATGATATACATAAGTATGGTCTCATACAATTGGAATCTAGGAAGAATGACCACTACAGAACCATCCCTCAAAAGAGACAAATTCTCTAACCCTAGTCTACATGAGTGGTATCTTCCCACAATGGTCTCATCCCACAGTGGACTCGCCTCAATGACACCCAGGTAATCTACCAGGCTCCCTAGTCTCATCTCATAGAGGAGAGTAACTCCACTTACATCACTATGGGTGTCGGACTCTGACGACACCAACAAACGACTACCATCACTCATATTGGCATCCATCAAAGTGAAAGGCTTTCTACTGTCTCAGCTATGCTCGGACCTCATACCCCCGTTATGTTTTCACATGCATAGAAACCATGGCAAGGGCATTATATTCATATCTACCCAAAACCGTTATTGAAGATCAACAACCCACGTAAGGGAATATTCCTCATGACCTCACTTTATGCATACACAACTGGATCTCTCTTATTGGGCATGACCTTAGCTATGCGTGGAACACATATTGGGGGTGACACTGTGTACCCCTTAACCTATATAAGACACGCTATGTTTTCTTCCCCTAGATCGAATTCAAGAGACCTTACTATTACTTTGTTAAAAATTTTGAAGAAAAAGAGAGATTGTATTTATGTCTTCCATGGCCATTAGTGCCCTAGTATAATGAAAATCAGTCTCATACTCCTTAGACTAGACGTAGGCTAAGGCCGAACCATAAAACACTTGTGCTCACCTCCATTCTCTCTCATATCTTCTGTTAGTTTTCATATTGATTATTATCTTACCTCATTTATGTAAGACCTTCATAATGGGTGAATTCATTGCATGATATAAATATCATCAATCTAGAGCCTTCATGATTACCTTACTTTATGCACACATAATTGGCACTCTCTTATTGTCCACGACCTAAGTTGGGCATAAGACACATGTTGGGGGTGATAATGTGCACCCGCAAAACCTATATAAGACACATTATGTCTTCCTCACCTAGATGAAATTACAAAAATCCTACTCTTACTTTGTTAAACGTGTGCTAGAAATAGAGAGCTTCTGTGGGTATCTTCCATGACCATTAGTTCCCTATTATTGTGAAAATCAGTCTCACACTCCTTATAGTGGAAGTAGGCAGAGGTTGAACCACTTAAACACTTGTATTCATGTCCATTATCTTTCATATCTTTTGATAATTTGCTTATTGATTCTTGTATTACTTCATTTGTGCAAGACCTACATTCTAGGTGAATCTATTGCATGATATTCGTATCATCAATTAATATCCTCATAATGGGTGAGGTTTCCCTTAGTTATAATCTTCGGGATCCTACTAATGTGGTCTCTTTATGTTAATATTAATTATAAGTTATAGAGTGATATAAGGACTGATATTCTAACCCACCAATGTGATCTTCCAACATTTGCACTTATCTCCCTACATCTTCGTGATCTTCCAAGATAAATTGCATGACATCCACGTGATACATATTCAGCCTGTCTCCCTTCATAAGTGATTGACTTATCTAAGGATGAGTAAGTATTTATTTATCTCAACAAGAAATACAAGTTATGTAAACACTTAAAATGATCCAAGTTACTAATATCAACTCGCAACAATTGGTTGTGAGTATGAAACAAATATTAAACAATTATGAACTAAAATTCTTAATTCTATGTAAGTTTAATTATTTGAAACCATCTTTACTATTCCATTATCTTCCTATTTATACATATAAATCCAGAAAGGTAATGAGTGGGCTAGCGCAGTATGGTTGTGATGTCCCTGATGTCTGTTGGTGTTAGCAAAGTGGTGGAGTGCTGGCCAAAGTATTTGTAGTTGTAAGATGGTTAATGGTAGCATTAAATCATAATGGGAATATTCAATGCAAGTGGAGCTAAGTAGTGGTAGTTGGTGAGACAATGTTGTGTTTTTTACGTACCCTCCAAACTAGTTTCAAGAGCATTGGCAAAGGTCGAGGGGGTCTGTAATTATTGAGGAGTTGCTCTAAGTTGATCATGAAGTAATATGTACTGGTTCACCATTGGGCTGAGGCTTGGTCAACCTCAGGAGATCAAAATTCTTTGATTTAAGGTCTTCTCTGAGCATAAGTCATGACCGAACCATTATGTTGTGTTCTCTGACCTTAGTTCAGGAAAACTGTTGGAACGAATAATCCTTTTAGGAGTAAGAAGAGGAATCCTAGGTATGCCACCACACCATAACTCATGCTTAAGATCAATGGGGGTCTTAGAAGGCAAGTAATGGTCTTCTTGAGTTCAGGGGTTAACTGTGGGATATATGCTCTCTATTGGATCTAGTTGAGGAGTTTGAGGCTCTTTTAAATACCAAGTGTGAAATTGGGTATCCTCAACCTCCATCAATGATGACATTACAAGGTGTGAAAAATTCTATTTGCAATCTATTGATCATCCTTCACATGGGATTCATTTAAATTACTTCAAATAACAAGCAATTCACCTTAGTCACCATGTACAATTTCACCATCACTCTCATCCTCGTCACTAGCAATTGGTTCCATATCATCTTTGACTTCCTCCTCCGCTAATGAAAAATCTCTCTATTTAGTCACTAATATGAGATATGCCCAAATCCATATCATTTAAAATATTGGAGAGAATTTGAATTCAAAGAATAGGGATGAATTCTTTTACCCTTGACATCTTGCTTCGAAGGTGGCTTAAAGGAATATTATTTTAAATGCTTAAATGTATAAGTACTCCCCTAGTTAGAACCTCCTTCATAACTCCACATTCGAATACTAGTTTTCTCCTTGAGTTGTATATCCACCTTTATACATAATTTGATAACATCATTTTAAGTCCAATAAGATTGTAATTAGATGACATTTGAAACTTTATGCCTTAAACCATCAAGATAACGAGTAATATTTTATTCAGTTGACTCAAAAAAATCATATCACATCATGAGATGATTAAATTCTTTTGAATACTCATCCATAGACAACTCATTTTGTTTAAAGTTGTGAAGCTTAAAAAAGTTATCTTCTAAGGAATGAATATGCATGAATTTCTTCTTTAACTCATTTTTCAACTTCTCACCAGTTAAATTCTTATTTTTCCTTCACGATCACTGATATACCAAAATACACCGTCGGCAAGGCTGAGGGTAGCCCCATCCTGGACGAGGACTCAACTCTACTACCCCCCAGGGGGTCATACTGAAGATAATGGGTCATGCAGGTCGCACCCATTATTGGTAGGGAAGATAGGACCACAGTACGATCGGACGACCTTAGGAGGCCGACCCCACTATTAACTTTGATGGTTCGAGTCAGCCCAAAATTGTGTAGACAGAAGCCTCGTCTTGGGGCAATCTAAGCAACTGGTCGACCCTATGAGGGACTGACGGTATGAAGCCTACATCCAGCACTCAGGACCCAACATGCCAGCATCAACCTCAGCCTCGGCCTGTCATCATAAGCCGAGGGTAACATCATCATGGCATATGATTCGGGAGACGGGTGGGACAGTGCGCGTGGGAGTCATGTGTCACGTGGACTAAATCGTTATAACAATATCATCCCCTCACGTGAGGGAACATTATGTCATTAGTACCTAAAGTGGCCCAGCCAGGTGTCAAGAGGGGATTGGCTAAATCATCATTCATATGTTGAATGCATGTTTGGGGAGGGTACACCACGTCCCCCAAGTCTTATATATACTTGTCACCTTCAACCTTATAAAGGGATCGATAATTAAAACCCTAGCTAAAACTCTTCTTGTACACACAGTAGAGAGGGAGTGAGCTTATGAGCATTGTATCCAAGGCCATTAGTGACCATACTTAGTGGATCACACACTCATAGTGGATGTAAGCCTAATTGGCTGAACCACTATACATCATTGTCTCCATTCCTCTTATACTCATCCCCTTCTATATACTTATACACATGCATAACTCTGTTACTGTCATTGTTACTGTTTGAGCTCTCCACCTTTTATCTGGTGGTGCTGAATCTTAGCATCATTAGTTTGGCGTTGTCTGTGGGAACGAGAAGCTATCTCTTCCTTTCTATAGCTTGACCTCACCGGAGACTCTGGTGGTGAACCAGTTCTCCCCCCTTGTGTGGAGTTATTTCATCATTGAAAGAGATCCATTAAGGTTCCTAAGATCTTTTGGTCATCCAGCTCATCGCAGCTCAAAAGTATGGCACCGGAGATGCCCCCACCACCTCCTCCATCGGATGGTGGAGTAGGATCTAGTTCCAATCATGTACAGCCTCAGTCTGAGATAGCTGATGTGGCTGCAACCCTGAAGTCTTTAGCAGTAAGCCAGAGCATTATGCAGGAGCAATTTACAGCTCTTAGCCAAAATATAATGAGACCACCCCGAACTCTCACCTGAAATGATTACTCCAGCAGCTGCACTAGGACAGCATGAGGCCAGAGGACTACCCAAGCACCACGTAAAGACCTGCTTCCTCCATAACGGCGGAGGGATATTACTGACCCCCCAGCGTCTATGCATGGGTAGGAAAGTAAACCCTTACTCGGAGGATAGATATGATGATGTGGAAGTGGAAGAGGCCCCCATAGATTGCTGGGAACCGTATGAGGTCTCCAACAATACTGTACGACCTGTCCAAGAGAGCAGAGGGAAGGGTAGGAGGCATAATCCTGACGATCGTCTGAGTGGCTCAGCTTTTGATTGTCTGAGTAGAGGATTGGTCTTTGAGAGGCTCGGCCTAGTAAATGACCTGAGGGAAAGATTGTGTAAGGAAATTTTTGTCTATTATCAAGTTATATGTCATTTTTCATTACACCATTGAAGAAATTTAAGATCGAATTGTCATCAACGGATCCGAATAGCAAAAGAAGAGAGGAATCAATTTTCTGCACAGACGGACCGGTCCGCCCAAAATAAAAAAAAATCGATCCGCCTCCGTACCGGTCCGCACCTCTATTGGATCGATCCGCTTGTGCACCAAAACAGAAGACCCCGGATCGATTGCGAACCAAAGTGGCACCTTAAGGAAAAGAACCGATCAGAGGTCGGACCGATCCGCATCAAGTCCAGACCGATCCGCCTGGGATAAATTCAAGCAGATCGTGCTGAGATTTTTTAGGCCCAGTATTTCCTTTATAAACCAACTTCTGGGATGTGTTTAGCAAGACTTCTACACACAATTTTCAGAGTACAAAAAAAATCTAAGTCTTCACTTTTTGAGTCCCAAGACTCATGTTTAATTCACACAACATTGCCATATCTGTGTCAATCACTTTTGCAACCCAAGAACACACTTTTGTTGTTCGTACCCGTGTGGAGAAGACCGTCCTTCTTCTTCATTGCTGCCCTCCTGAAAAGGGAAACTTCCAGTCGCCAACTACAGATTCGACGCCTGCGGGTAATTTTGTGTCACCCTTGTATTTCATTGTAATCCGTGTAAACTGTACTTTACAAAATTATAGTGAAATAAATGGTTTTGCCCCTTTGGGGGATTTTTCCTCACATGTGTGTGTTTGAATAACTCTTGCACGATTTCATTTTATTCCAATCACACCTTGTTGCATGTTTAGGGTTTATTTGGGTTAAACTGAATTTAAATATATTATTTCTTAATTTAAACGCAAGCGCAACTCTTTCAGATTGTCCAGATCGAGAAGTCTTGCAAGGTTTGGAAGGAAGGTAGTAGATAGTTGACCCCACGGAGGAGACGACGGTCAAGGGGAGGTGAACAGTCGACTATAGTAGAGCCCTCACTACACCCCAGAGAAGCGACAAGGGATAACATCGGCCAAGCCGACCCTGTGAGGCCTGAAACGACTCGATTCAAAGATTGGAGGATAAAATTAGTGATATCCTGAAAAGTCGAGACCCTCTTCAAAGAGGATACTCCATAGGCTCACACTTTTTGGCGAAGATAGTTAACTTCCTAAGGCCATCCAAGTTTAAGCCACCTGTGGTCACCCAAAGGTATGACGGGAGTACCAACTCGGTCCATCATATTAAGATGTACCAATCTGCGGCAGACATATACTCTATCTCAGATGAGATGAGGTGTCATGCTTTTTCTAGTACTTTGACCGGGGCTGCACATGTTTGGTATACTTCTCTTCCAAAAAACTCCATTAAAAGCTTTAAGCAGTTAGCAGACCGGTTCATCCACAACTTTTACTTAGGAGTGAGGCCACAGAAGAAGACCAATCACCTACTCTATGTTAAGTAGGGGAAGAACGAGAGCCTCAGGGATTATATAGCCAGGTTTAACAAAAAAAAATTGGAGGTCGAGGACTACAAAAAAAGTATTGCCATGACAGCCCTCATTGGGGGACTTCAAAAGGGGAAGATATTATGGAAGCTTACCAAAGACCCCCCGAAGATAATGTCTGAGTTGCTGGCAACAGTGGGAAAAGTGATGAACGCCGAAGAGGTGATGGATGCCAAATACGAAGATAAGAAAGGAGGCACTAGTGGGGGTAAATACCAGAAAAAGAATAAGGAGGGGAAGAAAAGGCTAGAAGATGACAAATTCGCGGATTACACCCCTTTGACGGTCAGCTACGAACACATTCTGATTAAGATAAAGAGCGATCGATCCTTAAAATGGCATTAGAAGTTGAGCACACCTCCTCACAAGAGGAACAAAAACCTGTGGTGTGAATTTCACTAAGACCATGGCCATCTGATCGATAATTACTTTGCTCTAAAAGACAAAATTGAAAAAATGATAAAAGAAGGGAAGTTAAGAAAATAAGTGGACATGGGTGCCTTCAAGAGGGGCCGAGGGGCCGACCCTAGGAAGAAGAGAAGTTATGCATGCAGAGAAGATCCTCCCAATAGAAGAGACGACCCTTCAGATGATGATGATGATCCTGACCTCCCACCAAAAGACGGACATGGCCCTGTGAAAAGATTGAATATGATCTCGTTCGATGTTGGAATGATCTCTGAAGGCCTGACAAGAGGAGGTTCAGAAGTCACCGACAGAAAGGACCATGTAGCTAAAGATAAGACAATAACAAAAATTGTGCATTCAACCTTTATTGAAGCCAAGTCAAAAAAGATGAAGAAAGTTGACATGGATACCCTGATAGTGGGTTTCTCAAGGATGGACATCAAGGGCCTCTTATCCCCGCATGATAACCCTCTCGTCGTCACCACCAGGATTCATGGATATGAGGTGCTAAGGATCTTGGTAGATGGGGGTAGTTGTGCAGATGTGATGTTTTGTCCGTGATTTAATGCCTTGGAAATAAGACGTGCTAGAATCGTCCCATACCATCATCCCTTGATTGGTTTCAGTGGGTAAAAAGTTCACCCCTGGGAGTGTATGAGGATGATGTTAAAATGGGGGATGAGTGGTCGAGATGGCTTACCAAGAAGGTCAACTTTTTCATGATGGAAGAACACGTCTTTTCAGCCTACAATATCATACTGGGATGAGTAACCCTCGGGGAATTTGAGGGTGTTCCTTCCACAGTCCACCAGATGATAAAATTGTCGACCCCTTATGGGGTGGGGGAAGTTTAGGGAGACCAGGCGACAGCAAGGGAGTGCTACTTCAACTCTGTCGTTCAAAGAGAAGCACATAAGAAGGTAATTACTATTTACAATATTGATACCCTGAACCCCAGGGATGAGACAAAGCTGAAGAAAGGAGAAGTCGCGGAAGAGGTAGAATCCATCATCCTCAAAGAGGATGAGCAAAAAAAAAACCATCCAAGTTGGTAAAGCTCTAAATACTAAGATAAAAGAAGACCTCATCAAGTTACTAAGGAGAATACATAACGTATTTGCATGGAGTCATGAATACATGCCAGGAATTGACCCCGAGATCATGTGTCACAAGCTCAACGTGGTAGAGGATGCAGAGACAATAAAGCAGAAGAGGAGAATTTATTATCGAGAAAAATATGAGGTCATAAGGGATGAGGTCAAGAAGCTAGAAGAGGCTAAGTTTATCAGGGAGGTCATGTATCCCGAATGGATGTCTAATGCGATCATAGTCCCTAAAGACAATGGGAAGTAGAGGATGTGCATAGACTTCACTGACCTCAACAAATATTGCCCCAAAGATAGTTTTCCTCTTCCACGCATTGATCAGATAGTGGACGCTACTGCAGACCATGAGCTAATGAGCTTCATGGATGCATATTCGAGTTATAACCAGATCTTCATGAACCCTGAGGAGTTAAAAAATGGCTTTCATTACCAACAAGGGGACATACTATTATAGGGTAATGCCTTTTGGCCTAAAGAATGCAGGGGTGACGTATCAGCGCCTTGTGAATAAAATATTAAAAGACCAAATCGGGAAGTCTATGGAGGTCTACGTAGATGACATGTTGACCAAGATCTTGAAGACCAAAGATCATGTGGCCAACTTTGAGAAGACCTTTGAGATGATGGACAGGTACTGAATGAAGCTCAACCCATCCAAATGTGTTTTTGGGGTCAGAGAAGGAAAGTTCCTGGGGTTCATCGTCAATCAAAGAGGCATCGAGGCCAATCCTGAGGAGATAAAGACTCTGTTATAAATGAAGACCCCCAAGACCATTAAAGACGTTCAGAGGCTCATAGGACGGGTGGTTGCTTTGAATAGGTTTGTATCCAGAGCCACAGACAAGTGTTTATCGTTCTTTATAGTTCTCAAAAAGGATTTTGAATGGAGCAAAGAGTGTGACAAGGCTTTCCAAGAGATAAAGTCCTACCTAGGGTCCCCCTTACTCTTATCACGTCCGGTGCAAGGCGAAAGATTGTATGTGTACTTTACCATCTCAAAATCAGCCACCAACGCTACAATTATGAGAGAAGAAGATGGAGTGCGGAAGCCGGTGTATTTTAATAGTAACGCACTCCAAGGGGCAGAGGAAAGGTAACGTAGGTTGGATAAGTTGGCCTATACTTTGATTCACGCCTCAAGGAAGATGAAGAAGTACTTTCAGTCCTATACAATGGTCATCCTCACTGATTCCCCTCTTTGGCAGGTCATACATAAGATAAAAAAATTAGGGAGGCTAATGGACTGGGCTATAGAGCTGGGAGAGTTTGATATTGTGTATCAACCTAGGTTGGCCATCAAGGGACAAGAATTAGCAGATTTCGTGGCTAAATTTACTTGGAAAGAAGATGAGGCAGAAAATGAGAACCTCAAGAAGAAAGATATCGAGCAAGGCAAGATTATTGGTCGGTCCATAGATAAGGCTGAGACAAGCATCGCTAGAGAAAAAGTTATTGAAAATGAAGAAGGAAGATACCTCTTTAAAAAGGAGTACCTCACTGAAGGAAATTTCTCAGAGGAACAGGCTGTGTGGAACCTTTTTGTTGATGGGTCCTCTTGCGAGAAAGAAAGTGGAGCTACATTAATAGTATCAGCACCTGACGACACGGACATTGAGTACGCCCTAAGGTTCAACTGTAAAGCCTATAATAATGAGTCTGAATATGAGGCCCTGATAGCAGGCCTCTACTTAGCTAGGTCTCTTAGTGTTGGCCAAATCTTAGTACATAGTGATTCAAGGTTGGTTGTGAATCAAATACTAGGAGCATATGAGGCTAAAGATGAGAGGATGGCCAAATACCTTGAGAGAGTAAAGTCACTGTTGAAGATCTTCAAGGAAGTAAAGTTAAAGATGATACCTCAATTAGATAACGTACGAGCTGATGTACTTGCTAGGCTAGCCTCGATAACCAGGACAGATATCAGAACAACAGTCCCAATGGAAATTCTGCTCCAACCAAAGATTAAAGGAGCAAATGGAACACTTGGCCCATGCTTACATATAAGTAGGGAAGCTTCATAGATGGACTCTTTAGTCAGATACATTAAAGAGGGGGAGATACCAGAGGGAAAATAAGAAATGAAAAAGTTGAGGTACGGAGCTGTGAAATTCACTGTCATCGGAGACACATTGTACAAAAAGGGATTCTTGCTCCCTTTGCTCAAATGTGTGCACCCGTAGGAGGTTCCATGTATCTTATAAGATGTGCATGAAGGGTCTTATTCAAGCCATATTGGGGGTAGGTCGTTAGCAAAGAGGATAGTCACACAGGGGTACTGATGGTCGAGCTTAGCAAAAGATGCTACGACATAAGTGAGGAAATGTGATAAATGTCAGAGATTCACCACTATCCCTCATCAACCCCATCACCCCCTGACCTCCATTACATCCCCCTGGCCATTTGTAGTATGGGTAATCGATTTGGTAAGACCCTTGCCTAGGGCTATCAAAACCTATCGATACTTAATCATAGTAATTGATTTTTTTTCAAAATGGGTGGAAGCGGAGCCAATGGTTACAATAACCGAGCATAAGACCTTCCAATTTATCTGGAAGAACATCATATGTAGGTACGGTCTCCCTAGCACCCTCATCTCAGATAACGGGACTCGGTTCAAGAATGTATCCCTGGAGAAATACTGTGAAAGAGTGGGGGTCAAATAATTCTTCTCTACCCCAGGCCGACCTCGGGCTAATAGGGAAACTGGGGTTGCAAAAAGAACAATCCTAGACGGGATTAAGAAAAAACTCGAGGAGGAAAAAAGAAGATGGGTTGAGGAGGTACATGTTGTGCTATGGGCCTACAGGACAACAGCAAAGACTCCTACCGGTGATACCCTTTTTATGTTGGCATATGTCTTAGAAACCATCATCACCACCAAAATTGGGTTTCCTACTCACAGGGTTCAAATGTATGACCCCCAGAGAAATATGGAAGAAAGGAGACTCGATCTAGACTTGATCAAGGAAAGAAGAGAAGAGGCTGAGATAAGACAAGCAGCCCACCAGCAAAGGACTGCCAAGTTTTATAATCAGAGGGTAAAGCAAAGGCCAATCGTTGGGGGAGACCTAGTCCTCAAAAAGACATGGAAGAAACCTAACAAGCTCCACCCAAATTGGCATGTCCCATATAGGGTCATTGATGATGTTGTCCCTGGAACCTATAGACTAGAGAACTTAAAGGGGAACCCTTTTCGAACCCTTATAATGTAGATCATCTGAAGAAATACTATCAATAATGTTGTAGTTAATGTCGTATCGGATCAAAGTTGTAATGAATGTGTTGATTCATACAACACTTGGAATGTTAATGAGAATATTCTATTGGCCCTTCATCTTATGTTTGTGGATTTAGATATTTGTTGGAGGAATTCATGTTAAGCCACAAAACATCATCTACGGTGAAATTGGCCTAAATGCTCTTTGGTGATACGACAACATGAGTAGGGACAACCTTATCCACACACTGTTAATAACATTGGGGAGCATTTAGTCTTAAAACACCATTAGTTTGGTGAATAACCACCATCAGCTAAGATGAGGGTGAATGGTAGGGACAAACCTCCATTCACTCTCAAGAAAGACAAGGGGGGACTTAATGTTTTAAAACACCATTAGTTTCGTGAATAACAACCCTCGGCTAAGATGAGGGTGAATGGTAGGGACGACCCTCCATTCATTCTCAAGAAATACGAGGGAGGACTTGTTAAAAAACACCATTAGTTTGGTGGATAACCACCCTCGGCTAAGATGAGGGTGAATGGTAGGGACGACACTCCATTCACTCTCAAGAAAGACGAGGGAGGACTTGTGTAAAAACACCATTAGTTTGGTGAATAACTACCCTTAGCTAAGATGAGGGTGAATGGTATGGATGACAATCCATTCACTCTCAAGAAAGATGAGGGAGGAGTTGAACTTTTAAAATACCATTAGTTTGGTGAATAACCACCCTCGACTAAGATGAGGGTGAGTGGTAAGGATGACCCTCCACTCACTCTCAAGAAAGACGAGGGAGGACTTATTTAAAAAACATCATTAGTTTGGTGGATAACCATCCTCGGCTAAGATGAGGGTGAATGGTAGGGACGACCCTCCATTCACTCTCAAAAAAGACGAGGGAGGACTTATTAAAAAACACCATTAGTTTGGTGGATAACCACCCTCGGCTAAGATGAGGGTTTAATGGTAGGGACGACCCTCCATTCACTCTCAAGAAAGATGAGGGAGGGCTTATGTAAAAACACCATTAGTTTGGTGGATAACTTCTCTCAGCTAAGATGATGGTGAATGGTAGGGATGACCCTCCATTCACTCTCGTCCTAAATGGGGGAGGACTTGGAGGCACATCAACACAAATCATAAAAATGGCAATATAGAGGACTAAAAGAAAAGGAGGGCACTTTCATTACAAAAATGAAGTTACAATATATGTCCAAAAGAAAGTAAAAGATAAGTTTTACATGTAGAGGGTATAGGTCACAGACGACCACCCTAATGAGCAACATCAGAAGGTAGAGGCCTAGCATCGTCGGGCAGAGTCTCCTCGGCAACCACAGCAGAAGGCTGGTCCTCAAACATTCTGGTGCCTTCAATGTTTCTGTATAATTCCACATGAGCTAGATCCTCAGAGATCAGGGGGTTCTCTATCTCCACTACCTGTAAAGAATGACGGATAGACGATACTACCTCAGCAAACTTCAAGAACACCCACCGACAGGTAATCTTGATTCCCCTATTCAAGTATTCAAGACCGAAGCCTTGGAATTCGTCGAAGAGTTTGTAGGCCTCCACATCATCAGCCTCATCCCTTTGGACAACTACAGTAATATTGTTCTTGAATTAGGTTCCCCGGTTGGTCAAAGCCTCGTCCTTGGCTAATATGAGGTCTTCTTTAAGCTTCAGTTGAGCAATATGCTCCTTTATAAACTCACCCAGAACCCTCGTATGCTCGGCCTTCACATTCTCTAGCTCAGCCTTCATAGTATCCAACTCGTTCTTTAAGTCAGCCTCATATTGAATAGCTCTCTCGAACTCATGAAACTTCTGTTAGCTCTCAGCCATCCACTTGATGGCAGAGGTGAAGGCATAGACAGACTGTAAAAGACAAGAGAAAGGTCATATTGAAGGGACAAGGGAACACTTAGTAAAATATTAGTGAATTAAAATTGAAGAGACAAAAGAAATACCTGAGCCAGAGTATGAATCCCAAAGTCATAAACTTTGGCCGGGGACATTTTTGCTAAAAATTCATAATCTGAAGCCGATGGCGCTGAGAACATGGAGGCCTTGGCAACTCTCAGGTTGGCAATTAAAGAGGAAGGGTTAGCCTTTAGGAAGGTCAGGTTAGACGCCCAGTAGAGCCCATACACGAGGAAGACCTAGTTCCCTCGGTATTTGTCTGTGGAACCTCCAGCCTTGCTTTTTCACGTGAATTAGCCTAAGTGCCAATAGAGGTTTCTAGCTCCTTCCACTTATGGTCTCAAGGGTCAGCTCCGTTGGGGTCGGCCCCACTGCTTTGTCTTCTTATGGGTTAGCTGAGGCTCCTTACCCTTCTTTTTACCCAAGCCAGACATCAAGCTAGGGGCAGTCATTTCCCAAAGTTAATTATATATGTTTGGAGGCCGACCTAAAAAAATGAGATGGCACGTCAGATACAAGCAATAGTAATAAGGAAACACTTAGAAAGAATTGAAACAAAAGCAACTCACATAATTCTGTCAATGGACCAATCCTCAAACCAACTTTTTTGAGAAAATGAGGGGTCATTAAATCTTTAAATTTGGGTATCTCACCCTCCTTCCCTTACTCCCTCAGGTGGTCGGCTATAGCCCTTTCATCCAAGCTAAGTCCAAAGTCTAACCTTGCTTTTATGGAGGGGTTAGAACATTCCCTTGGGATCCTCGGGCTATCTTCAAGGGGCTCAACCTCGGTGGGGAATTCCCAATCCCCAGAAATGAAGAAGAACCTCTTCTTCCAATCATGGTTGGAAGTTTGTACTACATGGAGAAGTTTTTTGTCTGACCTCCTAGCCCCTAGATGGAAATATCCAGGTTGCTTGGACGAGGAGGTTATGTTGTAGTAGGCCAGGAACAAATCTGTCGAGGGCTCATCAGTAAACATATTCTTCCAAAGGGATATGTAGCCGAGGATGGTCCTTCAGGAGTTAGGAGGAAGTTGGGAAGGAGCAACCTTGAGAGAAGAAAGTATGTAAACTATCGCAGGATGAAGAGGGAACCTAACGCCGACCCTAAACATCTGCTCATAAATAATTTCTCCTTCTCATTCTCCCCCTGGAAGACCCTCTCATCTTCATTCGAGACCCTCATATTTACGTTGGGCTTTATACCAAAGAGGTGCCTCCATAGTAAGAGGTCACGATCCTTGATAAATAAGATGAAGGCCGAGGCCCCTGAGGTATCAACCTGATCATTATTAGAATCCTCACTATCGTCCTCCATGCAATTTCCCTCATCCTTGGCACCCTCGTCCCCAGACCTCTCAGCCTCATCGTTTATTGGAGGACCAACTGGAAAAGTATCTTGGAAAGTAAGGAGGGACATGGCTATCACAGGGACAGCCTTAGGATGAACTGTTCCCTCAGCTTGTCGGTTTGGGCTAACTGTTGGTGAGTCTCTTCTACCAGAAGTCCCAATACCCATTGTAGATGATTCTGTGGCGTCCATTCCTCCCTCTTGCTTCTGAAACTCAACTGGACGATAGGAAGACCCAAAGGGCTCAGAGGGTAAAACTATGGCTAATGGAATTGGGAAAATGGGTCGTACCCAAATAGGGTCGGCCCTACGTCTACACTCGTTCTCTTCCTCTATTCTCCTTATCTCTGAAAAGCACCTCTCTCTCAAAGTTGGAAACTCCTCGGCTAAATCATAAAGCCTTGGGGCATTAAGATGAAGACCCCACACTTAAAAGAATTCCCTCTAATAAACTACAAACAAGTTAAATAGTTGACCAAGTTGAATTTTGGATTGAACCTAAGGAAATGAAAGGTTTTTGTCAATGAACGCCCAAGGACAGGAAGAACAAGATTGACCGGAGAAGAAGATCGAAAGTTCCCCGGAGAACCTTAAAATGCCAAGACTCAAGGCATAACCACCTTTAGACAGTGGAAGAAGAATCGGGGAGAATCTATTTCCCTAAACCGGGCCTTATAATCGCCAGGTAAAGGCGGGTTCACAGGCCGAAAAAATGAAAAATAACCAAGACAATGTGCATGCGATACCCAAAGCAGAAACCAAAGAAAATGGAGGATAAATGGGAAAATTAGAGCAGAGAAATTACCTAGGGGTAAACATTAAAGCTAAACAAAGCTTGGAACGCTGGAGAAAAGGAAGAAATTGCAGAGATGACGTTCGAGCTGCTAAAGCTAAAGAGAGAGCGTGCGCGCAAAGAAGAAGAAGAAAGAGCGAAGTGTTTGAAAAAGGGTTAAATGCTTTGTCATTAGTGGGACCACTAACCAAAGTGATTCATAACCCACGAGGAAAAACATCATTAGGGCACAACGTCCCAATTGTGGTGTGCAACCATCATTTATAGGGAACACAAATGATGATTGACACCTTACAAGATGTCAATCAACTTGACAAATGTCACTTATCAACCTGACCACTCATTTTACATTTAAAGACAACATTACCCCTCATCCATCTCAACAGCATCGATGACTAAGGATTAGGGGTGATTAGTATACCAAAATACACCCTCGGCCAGGCCGAGGGTAGCCCCATCCTGGACAAGGGCTCAACTCTACTACCCCCCAGGGGTTCATACTGAAGATAGGGGGTCAGACAGGTCGGGCATATTATTGGTAGGGCAGTTAGGACAACAGTACGACCGAACGACCTTGGGAGGCCGACCCCACTATTAACTTTGATGGTTCGAATCAGCCTAAGCTCGTAGAGACAGAAGCCTCGTCTTGGGGCAATCCAAGAAACTGTCCAACCCTATGAGGGGCCGACGGTACGAAGCCTACATCCATTAGTCAGGACCCAACATGCCAGCATCAACCTCAGCCTCAGCCTCAGCCTCAGCCTGTCATCATAAGCCGAGGGTAACATCATCATGACGTGTGATTCGGGAGATGCGTGGGACTCATGTGGCACGTGGACTAAATCGTTATAATAATATCATCCCCTCACGTGAGGTAATATTATGTCATCAGTACCTACGAGTGGCCCAGCTAAGTGTCAAGAGGGGATTGGCAAAATCATCATTCACATGTCCAATGCATGCTTGGGTAGGGTACACTATGCCCCCCAAGTATTATATATACTTGTCATCTTCAACCTTGTAAAGGGATCGATAATTAAAACCCTAGCTAAAACTCTTCTTGTACACACATTAGAGAGAGAGTGAGCTTATGAGCATTGTATCCAAGGCCATTAGTTCCCATACTTAGTGGATCACACACTCACAGTGGATGTAGGCCTGATTGGTTGAACCACTATACATCATTATCTTCATTACTCTTATACTCATCCCCTTCTATATAATTATACACATGCATAACTCTGTTGCTATTATTGTTATTGTTTGAGCTCTCCACCTCTTATTTGGTGGTGTTGAATCTTAGCATCATCACTTGATTTGACCTTTATTGATTGTGTCATTATTATTGTCATTGTTCATTGCTTGTTTAGATATTCCCACCAAATTGATGCTTGTTTCTTCAACTTAATGGAACTAACTTTATTTTTCTTATCTATGAAACTTAAGGGTAGTCAAAGATTCTCTCCACGACGTTGATCCAATCAATGAACTCTTCTCCCTGAATTTGGCCTTCAAATTATGGAATGTCAACTTTGATATAACCATGGTGATATGATGGTTGTTTTCACCTCTACAATTTAAAGGAGTCTCTTCTTACGATACTTAAGCGTGATCATTGTAAAAGGGATTAATATCATTTTCATCTTGTGATAATTAATTCTCCTAAACATGACGTGAATAATCACATTCATAAGCGTCATTGTGTACCGAACATTGTTGCATTTGGGGCACTTCTGTCCTTAAATCATTGTGAATGTCACGCATGTCTCGTTCACACAATGGTGCATCAACATTCGGGGCATAAAGACGACGGTTGGCCATCACTACCAAAGCTTTGATACTAATATAATAACGGATAATGAAATAGAAGGATATAACACAAGTTTAAACACTAATAACACACTCACATTATAAGTAATCCACCAAAAAGATGTAGAAACACTCATCACCAATCAGAATCCAGCTAAAGTTTAAGAGCAAAAAAAGAAGAATCCACTTCTTAGATAACACTATGTTTATATTCTCAAATCAGTTTGCCTTAACATCATACACTCTCAACCTTTATACAGCAGATTAAAACATACCTCCATTTATAGGTAATTAATAGATATTAAATAAACTAGAAACTGGAAAATTAAAATACAAGACTTTTGGAACTCCAAAAATATCAGGATTATAATTATAAGTCACTTTAAATGCTTGTTATTATCTGTGTACATTGAATTAAAAGTTAAACCATATATAAAAAGAAAGTTCTAGAAGTGGTCTTGCCAATGAACTCTCAATAACATAAATTGGACGTCTGAGGAGTGAATTATGACTGTGTTATCGACTATGCAAATCAAAATTAGACTATTGAGTTTCTTTAACCCCAATTAATGAACCATAAAGCCTTATAGAACTTGTAGGAATTTTAGAGATTACTCTTGCATCAATTTCTGTCTACCGACCAACTTCAATCATCGTTCCACCTACATTAACTGAGAACATCTCTCTACTACAAACAACACACCTACTGTTAGATATTCAAAATTTTATATTTAGCAATCTTAAAATGTGAAACCATTATCATTATTAACCTTCTTTGTATGGTATGAAAAGAGTATGAAACACTTGGTTATGAAGTGTAAATATTTCGGCTTGGGTGGAAATTTATTTTGTATTTTACCTATTTTTTGTATATTATACCCTAATATTATGTCTTCAAGTGTATATATTGATATATGTTTATTGATTGTGTAATGTGAATGAAAACATCTAATTTATGTTTGTTTAAACCAAAATAGATAGTATTTTCGTTATATTATGGCTTTCTTTTTGTAGCTTGGAAATGAAAAAAATAATAAAGTGAAATGTATTTTGGTGTAATAAGGTGGATTATTTATTTTGGAATGTTACATGATATTTATTTATAAACAATGGGGAATATTAAAACATATAATTGTATATAAATTTTGAGAAATTGGGTTGGGTGATTCAATTTTTCCATTTCTTATTAATTGAGTAAAAATTTGAAACGGTAAAGTTCTAACGAAACAGAGAACACAATACGAAAAAGAGACAGATGCATCGAATATCCTTAGAGGACACTAGAACCTAGAATGATCTGATACCAACTTTGACACCCGTAAAATTTAATAATAGATTGATCATGTCTAATATAAACTCACGTGAATCAAACAATTGAATATAATACTAAGCATGACTGTAATAAAAACTAACTATGGAAAATAAATAACTAAAACATACCATATGTGAACCGCATAACTCATTGGCTACCAAATCAATCATGGTGTGAGTCTATTACAATTCACCCCTAAAGATCCCAATGTCCCCATTCGGATGAAATCAACCATCACTCAATACGTTGCCACACTTATTCGGACTAGGTACTGGTTCTGATATCATTTTGCGACACTCTACTCTTCCACGATCGATATTGTCCCCACTATAACCATTGCGCACAGCGGTACAATATTTTACTACCTCTAAATCTACAAACTGGTACAAGTGGGGCTTGAATTCTTGACTTGTGTATCATCAATTACATGCTTTACTAGTGAAGCTAAAATGCTCTAGTGTTAAAAAACTATAAATTGACAATATGAATCATTACTTTTCTCCACCAAGGCGATTTGGAATTAAACTCTTTCGCTACCACATCAACCATGACATCAGTTTGTTACACCCGGTCTTTCAATTCTATGATCTCCAGACCTCTAATCACTGGATCTCCATTCGAGAGATGCAAAACTGTAAAATCAAATATACTCATTTTCCATTATAAAATTAATTTGTCAAGTTACCACTGCTAGTGTATGGGTAGTGATTAGTGGTGGATGGATACATCCAATAATAAAAGCGTTGCAATAACAAATAACAAATTTAAATGTGGCTAAAATTGTTATTAAAAGGTGTTACAAATATAGTCCTTTAAAAAGGTGAAAAAAATGCAATCATATGTGGCTAACTTGTGGAATTTTTAATTTAAATCATGTGCTTAAAAACGTATTTATGAAAATAATACACTTTTTAACATATTTATAAAAATATTGCACTTTTTGAATTCGTTATTGGTAACCGAATATTCACCCCGAATTCGCTGTTTCCAACATAAAATTTATATTTGATTAGCCGAGTCATTAATTAGTAGCCACATCATTAATCAGACTGAATTTGTTGTTAGTAATCGCACGATTACCAAAATAACAAATATTCTAAAAAAAATGCTCAAACTATTTTTAGCTGTTTTAAAATAAAATAAAATAAAAGTAGTTTTAACTCTTTTAAAAAGTAAATAACATTTTGAAATATTCTAAATAACAAAAACTTTAGATTTTTTAAGAAACATAAAATTTATTTAATAAAAGTAAGAAAATGTCGTATTAAAACTAAAACGCTTTTTAACTATTTTACTACTAAAAACTATTTTCTTAACTATCTAAAATAAAATAAAAAGGTTTTAAAGTAAAATAAAGAGCGTTTTAGCTCTTTCAAAAAGAAAGTTATTTTTTTTTTAAATATTAGAAATAAGAAAAAATAACTATTTTCTCCAAACATAAAAATATTTTATAAAAAGTAAAAAATGCATAATAAAACATAAAATAGTTTTTTAAATCTTTTAATATTAATTTTTTTGTGACAATTTAAACCCAAAAAAAGTCTAAAAATAAAATAAAATAAAAAGGCGCGTAACTTTTTTAAAAATTAAGTAAATACTTTAACAATTTCAAATAACAAAAATAATTAGCGTCTTTACAATTATAAATTTATTTTAAAAGAATGAAGAGTTTTTTTATAAAAAAATCTTATTATTTTTTTAGTATTAAAAAAAAATAGTAAAATTTTATAAAACTGCTTTTACAAAAAAAAAAATTGCTTTATAAAATCTAGCCCAGTTAGTTTTTTATTTTTAAAGAAGATTTTTATAAAAACAGTTTTTATAATCAAAATAGTTTTAAAGAGTTAAATAATTTATTTAGGTAAAAATGTTTATGTTTTTAGGAAATAACTTTTTTACTTTTTATAAACCTTTTTTTAAGTTTTAAAACCCTTTTTTATATTAAAATAGTTTTTTATTTTTTAGAAACATTTTTCTTATTTTTAAAAGAGTTAAAAAACTGTTTAAACAATGACAAATGTTACGTATGCAGGGAGTTACTGACCCAATTCCGAATGTGCATTACATGTGCTGTACCATAGTATGGATACAACAAATGCAAACCACATTCACTATTGGGTCTCTACTAACTCTCGATAAGTGTATTTGTTCTTATAAATAATTTTTTTGTTCTTTTCAAGCATTTTGTTTTTTAGTACAATTCGAACGGTTTGATTATTTTAGAATAGCTAAAACATTTATTTGTTTTTTTAAGTAGATTAAAAACAATTTTTTTTTGTTTTTTCGTAAACATTTTCGAATAAATTAGAGTGAAAAGAAGTGATTAATGATTACCAAGAGCGAATTGAGTGTGATTAATAATGAGTTGATTAATCAATCACTAAGCTAATCAATCGCAACTTTAGGACGAATACTCGGTTATCAATATCTTGAAAAGTTCATTATGTTTATAAGGCGCATTATTTTAACGAAAATTTTCTAAATTGTGTCGCTACCTATAATTAAAAGGAATAACACTAGACGGACCCATTTTTATGCCCACCACTCATACCCACGAATAGGACAAAAAAAAATTGTAAGGAGAAATGCTTGTTTTTATTGTTAGTTAACTTGGGTTCTTGTTTTTTTTTTTAATTATAAAAATGAGTGTGAAAATAGAGTTTTTAATATTTTTTTGTTTTTATGGTTAACTTGGGTTCATGTTTTTTTTTTTAAATTTTAAAAATGATTTTTTTTCAAAGTTAAAAGAATTACTTTTTAAAAAGTAAAAGCTAAAACCTCCCAAATGTACCCAAAATATTTTTTTAATAAAGAGTTTTTTTTTTAAATTGTGTTAAAAATAAAATATGCCGCTGGCGCGGACCTTTAAAAATAAGATAATTTGGGTAAATGGGTGTTTGACGGACTAAATACGTTAAAAATAAATTTTTTAAAAAATTCTGTATTTTTTTTTTATCAAAAATAATATCTTTAGTTTTAACACACTAAACATAAAAGTGTAAACTAAAAAAAAAATCATACAAACCGTGAGAATATTAATTTTGTCAAATAATATTAAATATTTTTATTTATTAAAAATAAGGACTCAAAATGTTATTAATTGAAAAAAAGCACTGATTTTTTTTTCTTGTCACACAAGCACTAGAAAATATTATTTTTTGTAAAAAGATACTGAATTTTTTTATTTTTGACAAACAAACAAGGAAAATATTAGTTTTAGCAAAAGAACACTTAATATTTTTCTTTTTGACAAACAAACACTAAATATATTGTTTTTGATAAAAAAAATACTGATTTTTTTTTCTGCACACAAACAGTGGAAAATATTATTTTTAGAAAAAAAACAACTTCTTAACTGTTTGAAAAAAATAAGGAATATAAAAGTAAAATGCTTATAACTGCTTCAATAAAAATTAAAAATCTATATTTTTAATAAAAATATGTTTTTAAAAAAAATATTCTAATAAGAAATTATTTTTGTAAAAATTATTTTTAACTCATTTAGTCCCTCAATCACCCATTTACCGAATATTCTTTTATTTTTAAAGGTCCGCGCCAGCGGCACACCTTATTTTTAAACTCAAGTTTTTTAAAAATATTTTTATTTAACCCATAAAAAGTGTGAAAATATTATTTTTGTAAAAAAAATTAAATATTTTTATTTTTGACAAATAGGCACTGAGAATGTTATTAATTTAAAAAAAAATTTGGAATTTTTTTTTGGCACGTAAACACTAGAAAATATTATTTTTAGCAAAATATACCAAATCTTTTTATTTTTGGCAAATAAACAAATAAAATATTATTTTTTAGAAAAAAAACACTTAATATTTTTCTTTTTGATAAACAAACACTAAAGATATTATTTTTGATAAAAAAAAATACAGAATTTTTTTAAAAATTTATTTTTAACGTATTTACTCCGCCAAACACCCATTTACCCACCACTCATACCCACGAATAGGACAAAAAAAAATTGTAAGGAAAAATGCTTGTTTTATTGTTAGTTAACTTGGGTTCTTGTTTTTTTTTTTTTTTTTAAATTATAAAAATGAGTTTAAAAATAGAGTTTTTAATTTTTTTTTTGTTTTTATGGTTAACTTGGGTTCATGTTTTTTTTTTAAATTTTAAAAATGATTTTTTTTCAAAGTTAAAAGAATTACTTTTTAATAAGTAAAAGCTAAAACCTCCCAAATGTACCAAAAATATTTTTTTAATAAAGAGTTTTTTTTTTAAAATTGTGTTAAAAATAAAATATGCCGCTGGCGCGGACCTTTAAAAATAAGATAATTTTAGGTAAATGGGTGTTTGACGGACTAAATACGTTAAAAATAAATTTGTAAAAAAATTCTGTATTTATTTTTTATCAAAAATAATATCTTTAGTTTTAACACACTAAACATAAAAGTGTAAACTAAAAAAAAAAATCATACAAACCGTGAGAATATTAATTTTGTCAAATAATATTAAATATTTTTATTTATTAAAAATAAGGAATCAAAATGTTATTAATTAAAAAAAAGCACTGAATTTTTTTTCTTGGCACACAAACACTAGAAAATATTATTTTTTGTAAAAAAATAGTGATTTTTTTTATTTTTGACAAACAAACAAGGAAAATATTAGTTTTAGCAAAAAAAACACTTAATATTTTTCTTTTTGACAAACAAACACTAAATATATTGTTTTTGATAAAAAAAATACTGAATTTTTTTTCTGCACACAAACAGTGGAAAATATTTTTTTTAGACAAAAAACAACTTCTTAACTGTTTGAAAAAATAAGGAATATAATAGTAAAATGCTTATAACTGCTTCAATAAATATTTTGGGTACATTTGGGAGGTTTTAGCTTTTACTTTTTAAAAAGTAATTCTTTTAACTTTGAAAAAAATCATTTTTAAAATTTTAAAAAAAAATGAACCCAAGTTAACCATAAAAACAAAAAAATATTAAAAACTCTATTTTCAAACTCATTTTTATAATTTAAAAAAAAAACAAGAACCCAAGTTAACTAACAATTAAAACAAGCATTTCTCCTTACAATTTTTTTTGTCCTATTCGTGGGTATGAGTGATGGGTACAAAAAATGGGTCCGTCTAGTGTTATTCAATTAAACTAGTTTTAAACCCCGCACGATGCGCGAGCGTGGTATAAGTTTATTCGTAAAATATATGCCACATAAATAATATTATCATTACATTTAAACTAATGTTAATATGAGATGAAAAAATGAATAAAAAATTTCGAACATATGAACATGGCTCTATTTTAAAATTACAAATCAACTACATATTTATATTTTTTTAGTAGAGATGGTAGTTCTATGATTTGTATACACTAAACACTGAGATACTTTTTTTATTTAAGACATAATTATATTTTTATGTCTATTTGACACATTATATAAGTATGAATTAATAATAGATGAAGAGAAAATGGACACTCATATATAATCACGATAATTACTATCATATATATATATATATATATATATATATATATATATATATATATATATATATATATTTCAAAATATTTTACTTAGGCACTTAATCAACTTTACATAAATTATACTTTAACCCCTAATTTTTGAAAAACATAACGAATAGTATCATGGACATGATAGACATAAATGACAAACAATTAGAACTTGTGTGTTAAAAAAATAAAGCATAAAGGGTATAATTTGTATAAAAAAATCTGAAAATGAGTCAAAATAAAAATATCAAACCTTATAACAAAGCACAAAAATAATTGTGCAATCACAATAAAAAAAGAGAAAAATCCAAAAAGGAATATTATATATTTTATTTTAAAAAAAATGTTATTAAACATGGAAGCATACCTCACTTCCTTTAAAATAGAACAACATACACCATATGCCTCTAACTAATTAAATTCACATCATATGCTTCTAACGAATTAAACTCACATTTCTATATAAAGATTCAATCGAAATTATCTTAAGAAAAATACTATTTCAATCTTCACATAACACATTCTACTTAAATAAAATCACAGTCTATTCTATGTCTCCTTGTCAATTTTGTAAGGATCCTTTACTATTTGGGGTCCAATAGTTATTTAGAGTTTTATTCCATTTGTTTACATTCTACTCGTTTGGGATTCAAAATCGATAAAAAACGTTAGTTAGCTAGTTTGATGGTCAGTTGACTCATTTTCCAATCAAAAAGACTATTTTACCCATTAGTATAAGTATTTATTAGTGTATTAAAACAAATTTTACATTATATCTTATTGTTTTAAATAGTAAAACTTTTTTAACTAACACTTTTTTATAAAATGAAAAAGTTTTATACACTTTTTTTATTAAGTATTTTTTTTTAAAATCAAAAAGTTTTACAAAATCAAAAGGTTTTTTTATAAACTTTTTTTAGCACTTTTTTTTACAAACATTAAAAAATATTGTTTTTAACTGTTTTTATAAACGTTGAAAGAACTTTATGTAAAAACAATCTTATAAAAAATAGTTTATGAATGTCAAAAGTTTTTTTGTAAATTGTTTTCAACTTTTTTAATAAAACCAATTCTTTATACGAATAAATTAAAAACGTAAAAAACACTTAATATAAAAACATTAAAAACACTATTTTTTTAACAGTTTTTTGTATAAACGTTAAAAAAAATTATGTAAAAACAATGTTCTTTAAAAAAAAGAACTGTTTTAAAAAATATTAAAAAAAGGTTTATATAAAAACAACATTTTTGTAAAGAGAATTATAAAACTGGTTTTGAATGTTTATAAAAAACAGTTAAAAATTCAGTATTTTGTAACGTTTTTTAAAAACAATGTTTTTTCCTTAAAAAAATAGTGGTTTATATAAACAGTTTTTTAACATTTATAAAAAATAGTGTTTTTAACATTTTTATATCAACTGTTTTTGAATGTTTTACGTAAAAAAATAATTTTATAATTTTATAAAAAAAAGTTTAAAAAATTGTTTATAAAAAAACCGTTTAACGATTATAAACTGATTTTTTTTAAAAACATTGATTTTATATAAATTGTTTTTTGATGTTTATAAAAAACAGTGTTTTTTTAACGTTTAAAAAAAGTGTTAAAAAAATAATCCAAAAAAGAGAGAAAGTAAGAATAAGAGAGATAAGAGAGAGAAAAGCTCTTATAGTTTATATAAAAACACTTTTTGTTAAAAACACTGTTTTTTAAAAAGGTTAAAAAAACACTATTTTTTTTACTTTTTTTTATATACGTTAAAAACTGCTTATACAAAAACCCTTTTTTTTAAACAGTTATAAACATCAAAAGGTTTTCTAATAAACTCTTTTTAACTGTTTTTTATAAAATCAATTTTTTTTTTATAAAAAGACATCAAAAATGTTATAAAAAAAGGTTTTTTTCAACTATTAAAAACAACTTTTTATATGAACAGTTTTCATATAAAATGTTAAAAACGTTAAAAAAAAACAGTATTTTTCAACGTTATTATATAAACTGTTTTTTAACATGTTTATAAAAAAAATTGATTTATAAAAAAAACGTTAAAAATGTTTTATAAAAATCCATTTCACGTTTTTAAAAAAAAATTAAAAACATTATTTTTATATAAACTGTTTTTTTTTTAAAAAGTGTTTTTATATAAGATATTTTTTTATGTTTATTAAAAAGAGTGTTTTTAATGTTTTTAGTAAATATTGTTTTTAAAAAAAAAAGCGTTTTTATATAAAAAATGTTTTTGACCGTTTGTAAAAATCAATGTTTTGTAACGTTTTTAAAAGCAGTTTTTTTTAAAAAAAATTGTGGTTTATATAAACTATTTTTTAACGTTTATAAAAAAAAGCAGCTAAATATATAGTATTTTGAACGTTTTTACATCAACTTTTTTTTAATGTTTTTAATGTTTTATGTAAAAAATTAATTTTATAGAAAAAATAAAAAAACAGTTTATAAAAGAACGTTTAACAATTATAAACTGTTTTTTTTTAGAAAAAAATTGCTTTTATATAATTTAATGGTTATAAAAAACAGTGTTAAAGAAATAAGCCAAAAAAGAGAGAAAGCAAATGGTTTATCAATAGTGGGGAACCTCCAAGCCCTACTAATCTTAACTAACAAATTAATCAACGAAAGAAAAGAAGGAAATCACCTGTCGAGAACTTTGACGGCGATTTAACATATGTGTAACCCTTTGTTTAGGAGAAGGTTTGGGGCCTTTTGGAAAGTCTATGGTGATGACCATGGTGATTGGCAGCAGTTAAAAATAATGTTTATATATTGGGACGAAAGAAATGTATAATTCTTAATTGCTCTTGACTTGGTTTCGTAGTTGGATTAAATTGAAGGAGAGAGAGAAAACTCAATAGTTCAATGCATCTATTAAATTGTTTGTATAGTATTTTATAGAAATATAAAATATAGAGTGTCACGTGAACATTCTCAATAATAAAGAGTCATAAATATTCTAAATTCTTTATTTTGTATTTTATAGTATATAAAGAAGTGATCTGTTCAATCACATTTCATTAAATGTCATGACAGCCTCTTTAAATGTCATTGAATGTCATGACATGATGTTTTTTTTTTCATACCTAAAAGCCAATTTGGCTTCTGTAGGCTTTTGGAAATCATTTGCGAGTGTGGAAAAAATTGGCTGCACCTCTTACTCCAAAGTGATATGGCCCCTTAATTGAATTTCTAATTTTAGAATTCATGAATTGACAAGACAGGCTATCTAATGGACCCGTTCAAAATAAGTACCATTAGTGGAATCCTAACGTCCACTAGCCTGGTCCAGAGGGCAATGGAACAGCTTTCGTTTTCTTCATATATATCAGCATGGATTTATTGTTGCCTCCAACTTAAGGGAGGCTGTTTATGAGGTGCGGCCTTTTCTTGTTGTGACCAAATCCAACTTTTTGATTAAAAAAATGTATCTTTAATATATATGTATAAAAATAAGGTAATTGAAACTATATTTATAAAAATATTGTACATCGGCAATTCACAATGGGGAACAAAAAAATCAATGTAAAATGCGCGTTTGGGAATCGCAAAAGCTAATTGGATTAATTACCTCATTGAAATTAATTAATTATGTTGCTTAACTTTAATAGGCGGTTGTCAACCATGTATTAAGTGAACCCAAACTGAGTCTTTCGTCTTCAACGAGCACACTTCTGCAACATATAAAAAATAAAAGCTCATTGTTTTGGCGATTCTCGAGCCAACACGGGTCATTAGACCCCATCTCTTTAAACCGGCCACCTCTTATTCACTCGAACACTACTTCGGCGAACTCCAATACTAAGTTGTCAATTTTTTTCAAAATAAATTTGGATTTTGTTGAATGTGTTTTTATTGGTTTTATTGGTGAGCTATTTGTTCTGTTTCTTGGTATTTCTCTTATCGGGTAGCATATTAAAATCAAATATGGGTTGTTTATATTGGGTGGATATATTTTTGATATATTGATTTGTATTTTTTTAATTGAATATGTAAATGTTGCCTTATATTTGGTTGCTTATTTGAATTGGAAATATAAATGTAGGGATAATTTATTGAATTTATCATTTGTTTGATAGCTTTGGTGCCGAAATTAATATCTAGGTGTTGTACATATTTAAAACAAAATACACATTTGCTTAGTAATTATGTTGTTGAGAAATAAATTGGTACAATGTTTGAGTGTCGCATTGAACTCATATACAGTTTTGTATTGTTGAATTTTGTTTATCGTTGTCGTATTGAGGATCTATTCCTGTCATATTATGTACTTCTCCGTCTTTTTTTAGTGGTAGGTAAGCATGGATTTAGATGATATTGGTTTACGAAGAATAATGAGAGAGACACAATTTTGAAAATATTATTTTTTTACAAAATAATCATTGTGAATATTTGGGATCTTAGTGTTATTTGTTTGGAGATGAATAGTTGTAATTTTTTGTATTATTGAGAGACACTAATACTTTGTCTAACAAATTCATTTTGTATTATCTGGTGACTCGCTTAACTTCATTGGTGGAACTTAGATGCTTTGTTTACATCATTGAGGATTTTAGATTAATTTTAAACCAAGTAGCAACTCGAAATTTTTTAGTTTATTACATATGGACAACTCCAAAACTCAACCCGGTCCATATTGTGGCTTTTCGGGTGACAAATAACAAAAGGTATTGATTTTCATGATATAGAGTTTCTTTTAAGAGACCTATTGATAATTTTCAATACCTATTAATAAATTGATCAAATATCAAAAAGTCCCTCAAATATTTTTTAATATATGTTTAGTCCAAATTTTTTATTTTGTACCAAAAAGCCTCTTATTCTGTTATCTTTAAAGGTCCGCGTCAGCGGCATGGTAAAATCTTTTTGACATGGTGAAGGATTTTTTGGTGCAAAATAAAAAGGCTTGGACTAAACGTGTATTAATAAAATTCGAGAAACTATTTAGTATATGCTCCCTAATAAATCGACATGTTTAGATTGATAAATAGATGTCAATATCTGCATAATTGAATAAAATATTTGGAGATTCTATGTTCGTTACTCCATCTTGTATAATTTTTTAGTTTGTGTGAATTGCATTGATTTGGTTGTCGTTATTTATAAAATCAAATCCGTGATTATTTGTTTTTAATGAGGGTCAAATACATAGTCACATGAACATTATTGAAATAATTAATATTGAATTAGCACAATTAACGCCCCAGACAACATAATGGAACATACATTGCATTGTATAAAACTCGTTAGTTTTGTCTTATTACTATAAATTGAGAAAAGTTTCCAACGATTCATTCAACTCAATATTGGTCGAAATTATTTCCATAGCAAATGTTACAAACAAAAGACGTAAAAAAAATAAAACACAAAGTAGGATAAAGATAGAATCCAAAAAAAATGGTGGAGAAATGAAAATAGAAAAGAAAACACATGCAATGAATCAACCAAATAGAAGTACTTGTCGCCTCGAGTATGTTTGGGAACTCCAATTTCATGCTTTAAAATTGAAAGTGGAAAATTTTCATTGTTCATGTTCTAAGTACTAGTACATGGATTGGAAGTTTTTATTTTTTGGTAAGGTATTTTTCATACCATGAGGTGTCCGGATCAATTTACGCACAACTTAATTAATTTTCACTTGCAATTTGTATCTTCCACTGACTAAGTATTATTTTGACATGCATTTGGAAGTTTGGTGAGTTAATGTTAGGCCCAAATTTTATCCGACTAGATGTGCCCACGTGCGTTGCACGTGTGGGCGAGTTCCGATATTTGTCTGTCTGAATTAAATCATGAATAATAATGTATGAATTACAATGTCCTCTATAAAATTAAGGATCGTTAAGGAAGTTAAGTAATTAACAATGTAGTTATGTTTATGCTATAAGTCATGCATTACGACTGAATATTTGAAATAACTATCCATAAATCCAAGTTATGAGAAATGTAAACTACATAAGGTTAAAAAAATTGAAATGTAATCGTCAAATCTGTTGTTTTTGACGTTTGTTAGGATTCGATGCCTCTTCATCCTCTTCAACCTTTAGCGCTACAAAACGTGCAAGCCTTCGATCAGATGCTTTAAGTGATTTCCCTTTGATGTAGAATCTGTATATTTTCCCAATGCACGTATATAACTTTCGAACATAGTCTGAATGCAGAATTCCCTGTGTAAAGCAACTAATTTATATGAGTGTTAAGTAAATATAAATGTTATCGATCTTATTGAATAAATGTATGAATTTTAACTGTAAATATGAATTATATTACCTTGTCTTTAGAAGCGATGAAATTTGGAATGTTGCATCCAATAAATGATTCTGCTTCCTCGAATAGTGTCACTGATGCTCTTTCATCTTCATCTTGGACGATAAATTGAAGTAAGTACCTTATATTATTTTGAATAATGTATTAGTTAAATTTTATATTTGATTTTTATCATTAATATTGAAAGAGTGTTGAACATATTAATTTACCTTGTTGTGTAATTTGAATTTGAAGTACCACAATTTAAGCATGTGCCAATTCCATTTTCAACCGTGACTTTTTTGTTGCATACATTGCAAGCATCATACCATGGATTTTCTTTGTTTCTAACCTCCATAATCATTCCCACGAATGAACAAAAAAGATTGTGTGGTTTGTCACAAATTGTATATGTTATGTTATTATATCAAGGATATTAAAAACGTAAAAGTGAATCATAGTAAACGAATGCTTACCTCGGTAGTAGATGGTATTCCATTAATAATGTCACGAATAGAAACTGTGTCCGCATTGTTAATTATTTTTTGGGAAGGCGAAGAAAATTTGTTGAAATGAGGGGATGATGATGCGGTTGACAACCTGTAATTGACATTTTTTAAATTATTACATGTAGGGTAGAATTAATATTGTTTTTTCAAAGAAATTGTCTAACCAGACCTTTAATTCGATAGCTTGTATGATATCAGGGTCAATCTGAATTGTAGTATTTGATACACTGCTCAAGCTATACTCCCCTGTAAAGAATTTTTTTATTTATTTTGAGTGAGTATGATTTTTATTAATTGTTTCTAAGATGATAAATAGTATTGTACCTTTGTAGGATGAACGTTTTGCTTGAGAAACTGCTATTATAGGAAATGTTGTTGTTAAGTCACTTAGTTTTTCGCCTTCATTCTCTGCTAAGTCGCCCCAAAGAGTGAATTTCATTGATTGAAACCTGTCATAAATAATATTGAATTTTATGTTAAGGACTATGAATAAAAGTGACAAATATGAGAGTTAACTTTAAGTAAGTTTTTTTGTGAATAGATAATTAAAAGTATAGAATGCATACTTTGTATCTCGGAGTGTTATATCACGCAGATGCATTTTAGAAGAGTCTGATGTTTTTGTAATTGTCCTCATTGGTTTCACATTTATAACAAATGCAAGGACATCTGTATGTTTGAGAATTAGAAATAAGATAATATAAAAAATTGTACCATTGTTTTGTAGAACTATATATATAGTCATAAATACCATATGCTTTATCGTCCTCTGTCTGAGCGAGCAAATCATCAAAGGTTGTGAATTTGTAGAACGCTGACGGAAATTTGAAATAACGTTCTCGTTCAACGATCTCCGTGTATTTGTTGAATGAAAGCTCCATTTTTTTCGTGAACGGTTGTGTAAGCCTCATTCACTCCCTTCGCCAAACCATTAGTAATGGAATATTGTTTCTGAATTTGAAGCAACCCTTCCAGTCTTTATATGTCTTCATTCCATACGACTGCTTGAATCTTAGTGCCCTGTATATTTTTTAGTATATTAAATTTACAGTAAGGAAAATATAATCATATAAATGGTTGTAAATAATGGGAGTTGAAAAATTTGTACCTCTTCATCCAACAATATTATTTTTAAAATACTTCCAGCCCCTTTTGAATTTTTGTAAGAGTCTATATTTCCTTTTCGCATGACTTGAGCAACAATTTGTCACTTTGATTCGAGTCGTTGTAGATTGTTGATCATTTTGTAGTCCTCGATTTCGACTTCCAATGATGCCATCGAATGAATAAGATTTTGGCCTATTAAAAGATGATGACAGTATGTGTAGTAGATTAATGTAAAGTAATAAGAAAGGAATTTATTTTGAATCTGAAAGAGCTAAAGTAACAAATATTTTAGTGAATGAGTGGGATAATAAATTCATTTGTACCTTGATGCCAATAGAACTTCTTTGTAAACGATATTTTTTGTGACATTTTTTTTTTGATTTTTCAGATTGGAGAAATACTTTGTCGTTGCCATTGAAGTTCCTCTCGATAGAGCAACGCACAGTTGGCCATGAGAGAAGACGTCTGTTGGTAAGTAGACACCAACATTAGCAATTGTTTGTCCCTGGGCTTTGTTTATTGTCATAGCGAAACATAAACGAATAGGAAATTGTTTCCTTTTGAACTGGAAAGGGTATCCCTCATTTTCTGCTGGTGATAATGGAATGCGTGGCAATAGAACATTTCGCCCCTTATGCTGACCCACTGAAATTTCCACGTGTATGACATTATCTGAAGAACCTTTGTACAACATTCTTGTTCCATTACACAATACAATTGAAGGATTTATATTCCGTAGAAGAATGATTGGACAATTAGGTTTAAGTTTCAATGTGTGTGGCGACAATCCATTCGGCATTAAAGAATTTAAAAAATCTTCTTGGTAATAGTTGTGCGTGTCATCTACAGCTTCATCAAAGCTATTTAAGTTCTTCAACTCTCCAGGGAACATATCAATCATCATATCATTAATGGAGTCAACGTGTTGGTTTGTTGTCGCAAGAATTGCTCTATCCGTCAAGAAATTTGGCAAGGTCGCATTGATACTTAATGATGGAAAGACAAAGTTAATGAGAGATTTTTCAGGAGCATTATTTTCTAGTGGATGTATGACCATTTCATCTGGAAGACTTATCAGATCATCATGTGTTGCTGATTTTATCTCATTGCCAATTCTTAGAAGGAATTCGCTGAATTGTTCATCATTTCTGGCACGCATATTTAATGTTAAAGGTAATACATGCATTGTATTCCAAAGCGGTGACATCACAATGCTAGAGTTTATTGTTTCCAATCTTGACCCTCGACGTACTACTGGTAGGACCTGTCTGAAATCTCCACCAAAAACAATGACCTTGCCCCTAAAAAGTTGAATAGTATCCATCAAATCCTTTAATGTCCTATCAAGAGTTTCAATCGCGAATCGCTTTGCCATCGGTTCTTCATCCCAAATTATGATCCTCGCTTGGCGTATGAGTCCAACTGTGCCACTTTGCTTGGGAATGTTGAATAAGCTTGTCTCAGTGGCTAGAATAGGTATTTTGAAGCGAGAATGTGCAGTTTTACCTCCAGGTAATAATGAAGCAGCTACCCCTGATGTTGCTGTAGCAAGTGCAATCATACCTTTGTTTCTAATTTCAGCAAGTAAAGCTCTATACAGATATGTTTTTCCTGTTCCACCTGGCCCATCAACGAAGAAGGAACCCGAATTTCCCGACATCACCCTCTCGAGTATAACCAAGTACGCATGTCTTTGGTCTGCGTTTAAATGCGTACAAAAATTATAGTCTTCTTCTGGTGTCTCGATGTGGAGTTCATCGGTAATTTCTCTACGATTGGTGATATTGGATGATAAATGTGTACCGCTAATTAGAGGTAGGTCAAATTCTTTAATCGATTTTCCCATTGAATCTAGAAAGAAGCTGATGCTATTTAATGTGCAATCTTTTTGTGCTACCAATGTATTTGGGTGTAGTCTTTTAAAATCTTCGGACAAAAACTCAAAGTTTGTTTCCCATAATTTTCTCACATCGGAGGGCTCACAATAAACTAAAATAATTGCGAACAATCTTCTTAGTGCTTCAGACATTTGGAAAGTGGCAGCTTCGGAGAGGCAATCAGCTATGCTATCATCTGATTCTAGTAGTCCTCATTTTTAGGCGGCTTCTTTAAATGTCAAGTAAGTGATTCCATTATAAGTTAGAAGGTCTTCAAATGATGGTGGTCCTCGAATGTGATTTAGAAGAAGTCTTAAGTAATATCGTTCTCCTTCTACAGGATTTGCACCATTCACCCGGCCAATTGCATTGAGTTTATTCCTCCTTTTAGACCAAGTTTTGGCTTTATTGTCCCATACGTAGTGCTCAGGGAATTCCCTGTATAGATATTGACGTGCTTCGTTGAATCTGGAGCACATACTGAAGAATTCAGTTAGCATTGTCTTGCTAATGTTTGGGTTATCAAGCACATTATTTAAGTTTTGGTTCTCCCCGTATGTGACAGTATGCTTATTTGGCAAGTGTAGTTGAAGGTTTATCACCACTGGCTTGATTTCATTTAGCTCGAATTCAAAAATTCTCCAAATGGCTTCTTGTGCTGATACCCATCTTGCATCTTGGAATTGTTTGATCTCATCAATAGTGGTTGTGTCATTTTAATCCAATAAAACATGAACAACCACTTTATCATGCCCTTTGTAAATGTACTTGTAAAGGTACTTCACAGCTTTTAACCCCGAGCAGACTTCAACGTTGATATGACAATTATATCTTGTAAGGAGATATGGATTGTAAGGAACAACCCATTGATTGTCTAACAACTTGTTGCGAACGCGTACTTGTCTTCCATTATTTCGGCGTCGATAAATAGGATATGAGTCTTGTCCTTGAGAAGTAGATGATGCGAGTTCGCGAGGGTAATGAAATTTGCAATTCCCATTTATCATACATGGGTTATTTTTATTCAATTCTCCACAGGGACCATGCATCATGTGCTTGATGACTAATGAATGAAGCAATGGGTATTCATGAACATCAGGTATCTCTGCAGAAATGAATTTATCATAATTATCTGGTGTATTGAGCTTGTAATGTTGCTCTAGAATTACCAAAATATGAGCATGTGGCAATCCTCTCTTTTGGAATTCTATTACATGTACATGTGCTGCTACCTTTCCAAATATGTGTTTCTTAAAGAGTTGATCTTTTAGGTCCTTTAAATTAGCTCGAAATACTCTCGATGTTAGATCAGGTCGATCTTGAGGTACTTGACCTGGATGAAGATTATCAAGTATTTCTTTCCAATGAGGGTTGCAAGTCATTGTGATGAATAAATATGGTTTCCCATATCTTTGAACTAAAGCCATTGCATCCAAGTATCTACGAAGCATATCTCTCGGTCCACCAATGAATGATGCTGGGAGAACAATTCTTTGACCGACTTTGTTGGCTCTTGTCTCACCTGCTGTGACGATGTCGACCAAGCCTTGGTATAATTCACCTCTTATTTTTTTCTGTTGCGTACGATAGAAGTCAAGTCGAGTTGTTTATAACTTTATGTACATGTCGACAGAATACTATTGTAGTAGCTTGCCAGCGAATAACAACGTTGATTGTCTATTATTTCTGATCTACAATTTGTGTGCGTAGTATTTTCGACACGATACTTTAGATGAGTTCTCTCGACGAACACCTAGAAGAGTGTATTGTTATGGAAATTGAAGAATAAGAATAATTGTTTAATGTAATCAATTTTGAATTTAAGAATGATTGTTGTACAATATTTTTGAAGTTAAATTTATACCTTCTTGCTCTGATGAGAGAATGTCCTCTGTACATGTGATTGCAGGTATGGAATGCTCGATGATTGTAGATGTGGTAGATGAGTTATCTTTTTGGCGCTTTATGTCTTGATGCCATCCAACCTCTCCTTTGGGAAAAAGCAATGGGTACTGTAATGGGTCATAACACCCAAAGTAGTTCTTTATATGGTGTCGTTGACCGGAGTGAGACACAATAATGATGTCTCGCTCGAAAGGAATATTTGCATTGTTTCCTTCAATCCATATTGCAGCAACTTCATCGGATGTAGGCATATTATAAACACGTTGATCAAGGTTCACATGTTTACTGATATGAACTTGAATTGCATCAAGTGAAGGGTAGTCCTTTAATCGTCGTAAAAATTGAGCGTATGGATTTTCATTTAGTACATTCAGGAGCTTTTCAACTATATCAACGTTTAAGGATAACGTTGGTAAGATTCCCATTCGGTTTTGAACCTCATTGCTAGTGTCGTGGAAGTAGAGTTGGAAATAACTGGGGTTGTTTGTGGGGTCCAATGAGGGTAAATAATGATAAACTTGGCCTTGAACTCGAAATGTATATACACCACATCTTGATGAAGCTAGTTGCTTGTCAAGAGTAACTCCAAATGAAGTGAAGGCGAATATACTATTGTAAGCTCTGATATTAGCATGAAATTCTCTTGATTCAGAAGTATTAGATGTGAAAAGTTAAAACAGAACCTCGGGGACCAAAGTTTCAGCGAGGGAGATTTGACCTTTTTGACAACAAAATGTTGGGGTTTCATATTGGAATCTTTTAGCATTGCAGTGATGGCAATCGGGAGTTGCTTCCAGTTCTAGCAACGTAGAGCAGAGAGGTTCATATATGGTTTCCCCTAACATGAGAGTAATTGTATTATTAAATATTCATTTCATAAGTGTAACACGATTTACTTAAGCGTGAACTATAATTTAGTTATTTCTCGCTAACCTTGATATTGGTAAGAATTTAATTGGGCTCGAAGTAACCAAGTAATTCTCTATCTTTTCCTTGTATTGGTTTTGCCAGATACATTTTCGGATGGTGGAACGGATGACATTTGTAACAATTTGGGAATTGATGTGTTTGAAAGATTTAAAATAAATGTATAATCTTCAAAATAAATAAACCTAAGAGTTTAGAGAAAAAAAATAGTAAAGTGAAGAGGAAATCAAAGAATTACATTAAATATAAATGACTGTATTTTATGATTAAATTAAAGCAATTTGATGTCAATATGATAAAATACCTGATATCTAATGAATTTGCTAGTATGCGAACATTTAGTATAATTCTTTCACAATCACTTTTATTTAACATAATTTAGAAAAAAATGTATTAGGATAAAAACATAATGTTTTACATCGGTTAGAAAAATCAAGGGATGCCCTCTTATTCCAAACAATGGCTCTGCAAAGTGTGGAGAAAACATAATGCTGCAATACTAAGAGCATTCCCTGTGCGTAAGGTTTATTTGTAAGTTGTTAGGGTAAGTATGAGGTACCAAGACAGCGAATTCCAGCGCTTATATGGTTATATGGAATAATATGAGGTTTTAAAACAATTTTACATTCCATTTGTATGTAGGAATTTGTAATTGTCGATCTGCGTTGTGGTCTTATACATAAGATTTATTGGTAGGGTTGATTAGTTTATATAATTTAGGGATTTGAATGAAAAGCGTTTACCCAGGTGCTAGAATTTAATTCCTTAGAAAACTCTAAAAGTAAAACCAAATATCTACCATCTTTCTCCGCCCATTTTCCAACTTCATGAGAATGAACTGTTTTCCAATCAATCTTCAATCGAGTGCAGTCATCAATAATGACATTAAATGAACCGAGGTTGCCTAGAAACTTTATTTAGGCTCTTTTAATCAAATGCATGTCAATCCTTTTTTCGAGAATGATAATTATAATCCAGTGGAAACTCAGGCCAAGGGTGAAGAATTTAGGGTGCATGATGTATCTCCTGGACCAGTTAATGTGAAGTATATCCCCCAGGAAAAAGGGAATACTGATAAATATGATATTAAATTTTGAACCAAAAGAAAACTTGCAGATGGTATTGCAACTGAGCAAAATTATAACTTTCATTCAACATCATTTCAGAATATTAATAGCATTTCCAGTCAATACAGTTGTAATGGTTTTCCTGGAACCATCTTAAATAACAATATCAAATTAAAAATCCCGATAGACAATACCAATATCAGCATAACAGATGTAGACATAGAACTTAAAATGACAAATATCAAATTAAACATCCCCAAATGTCTAAATTTTGGTCTGAGAGTAACAATTAACGCCCTCCGTGCCTGAAGAAGCATAAGCAACCGCGGGGTTGATCAAGCGGTATCATGCCTCCACCTTTGGAGGTATCAATGTCTTCTAATAAATGGACAACTTATTCCATCTCAGGTCTCTTGTTGGGGTCTTTGTCCCAGCATCGCCTCATCACATTGGCAAGAGATTTTGGGCAGCATCTGGGTATCTCTGGCCTCAGGTTCTCATAAACAACAGTTCAAGTCTGTTATCGATTGCTAGTGAAAACCTCATGAGCCATGTAACCAAGAGTCACAGTATAGCCTGTCATTTCACCAGAATTTCAAGCCTCAATTTGGGCAACCCAAAAGTCAGTGATCTTTGGTGTACGTTTATTATGAAGAAGCACATTCTCTGTTTTCACGTCTATATGAATGATCTTTAGAGAATGGAGGTAACTCAACGCTCTTGCAAGATCAAGTGCAAGTTCAATAACATCATATAATTGAAGATTGCTTAACCGATTCTTTATGAGATATGATTTGAGAGTACCTCGAGGAATATATTCAGCCACAATTAAGCGAACACTACTTCGCATCTGCATTTCGCCCTTGTTAGTTTTTAAGTTTAGTTGTGAGGTGCCTCTGTTGGCTCCAATTAACTTTGGGACATTTGGATGATCAAGATTGTTCCATACTGAAACTTCTTGCATGAAAGCATTTCTCAATGATGTTGTATTAGCACTTGCATAGTGGCCCTCTTCGCCAAAGTGAACAACTTCAAGCGCAACATCTTTTCAATCATAAAATCCTCTATGAACAGAAGCGAAGGTGCCTAGAGCTATTAATGTTTCGTCTATGATAAGTTTATTCAGATTGACTTCCCAATCTTCTTTATCGGAAACCATATCCCTGACTTTTGTTTTCCTACCACCGACTCTCTCTCTCTCTCTCTCTCTCTCTCTCTCTCTCTCTCTCTCTCTCTCTATCTATCTATCTATCTATCTCTCTATCTATCTCTATCTCTCACACACACACACACACACAATTGAATGTTTCTCCATCTATACGTAATTGTTCTTGTTTTCCTTCTCCATGAACAGCTAAACTACTATTACAATGCTCCAACTGATCTAAATCTTTCCAAACAGATTCCAGAAGATCATTCATGCTCCCACCTGAACCACAACGTTTAAATGTGGTCAATGTAACATGTGAATTTTGATGAAAACCAGTAGCTTCAATGCTGATTTCATCGAACTTCCCCAATCAAACGCTACCTTTACTTTCAGAGTTTTTAGATACTCTATTAAGATCATCATTTGTGCCAGTTTCATAATTCGAAGCACCTTAAGTAACATTGGAGGGCAAATGAGGGACAACAACATTGCTCTCTTCGTATTTCTCTGATGAATTCACTTCAACATTTTCCTCTAGTAATACGTTGTTGGGGAGTGTAAGTTGATTAGTAGTATAATGGTTTGAATTATTGTTTAATCCTGTAAGAGGTTGTGCGGTTTTGTTTTAGATAGCAGGGTAGGCCTTATGAGTTTCCTATATGGATATATTATTTATGTATTAAACCATTTACCAAAGAAACATAATAGTTTATAATTGACTAAAAGAAGTTCCATTAACGTCTAAACATAAATTTTAGATACCTACAAATCCAGGACACTTTTTCGGAGCTAAGAATAACTGCGATGTGCATACGACACAATTAAGACAGTCTCCAGACATGGCATGTGGATTATTGGACTTGTTTGTCTGAATTTTGACAATCGACTATTCGTTTTGTGTGTATTTGGATAATAAGTATTTATTAATTGTCATGTGAACTTCAATTAACGTCTAAACATAAATTTTAGGTACAAACGGGGGAGAATGTGTAATTTTACAATTGTCTTACATCATCTATACGTAATTGTCCTTGCTTCCACCTGAACCACAACGTTTAAATGTGGTCAATGAAACATGTGAATTTTGATGAAAACCAGTGGCTTCAATGCTGTTTTCATCGAACTTCCCCAATCAAACGCTCCCTTTACTTTCAGAGTTTTCAGATACTCTATCAAGATCATCATTTGTGCCAGTTTCATAATTCGAAGCAGCTTATGTAACATTGGAGGGTAAATGAGGGACAACATCATTGCTCTCTTCGTATTTCGGTGATGAATTCACTTCAACATTTTCCTCTAGTAATACGTTGTTGGGGAGTGTATGTTGATTAGTAGTATAATGGTTCGAATTCTTGTTCTAATCCTGTAAGAGGTTGTGTTGTTTTGTTTTAGATAGCAGGGTAGGCCTTATGAGTTTCCTGTATGGATATATTATTTATGTATTGAACCATTTACCAAAGAAACATAATAGTTTGTAATCGACTAAAAGAAGTTCCATTAAGGTCTAAACATAAATTTTAGGTACCTACAAATGCAGGGCACTTCTCCGGAGCTAAGAATAACTGCGATGTGCATACGACACAATTAAGACAGTCTGCAGACATGGCATGTGGCTTATTGGACTTGTTTGTCTGAATTTTGACAATCGACTATTCGTTTTGTGTGCATTTGGATAATAAGTATTTATTAATTGTCATGTGAACTTCAATTAAAGTCTAAACATAAATTTTAGGTACAAACGGGGGAGAATGTGTAATTTTACAATTGTCTTACATCAGAAGTTGTTTCTATTTGTCCTTCAAATAAAACTGGAAGTTATTTTACTGTGTACAACAATTCTTAGACATTTTCCAGATTCTGAAAAATCGATTAAAAGAAGTTTGCGATATTAACGTTGTAGGAATTTTGATAATTGATTATTCGTTTTGGCTGCTTTTGGATAATATCTATTTCTTAATTGTGATGTGAACTTCGATTAACGTCTAAACACAAATTTTAGGTACCTACAAATCACGGACACTTCTCCGGAGCTGACAATCACTCCGATGTGCATACGATCAACAACTATAGTCCATATGCTATACAATAGCGTATTGTATATTTTTTGATAAAATAAAAGCAAATTGATGTCATATGATAAAATACCTCATATGAAATGAATTAAAGTTACGAAACTTCATCGTTATTACATTCAATATTGGAAATCAATAAAACACCACAACTAAACCCTTAAATCAGTTCAGGGTTAATGCTACATAAGTCCAAATATAGATGACATGGTATATTTTCTAATGAAATTTACAAAAATTCAGAAGAAGATATGAAGAAATACCTGATATGTATGCAATTTTATAGTCAATTGGGTAGTACGTCAACTGAACTCCAGGAAAAACCTAGAACGTATACGCCATGAAAGCAATTAACATAACGAAAAAACAATATAATCGGATGAAATAGCAGAGGCTAATTTAATTGTAAAAAATATTTATTTTTTTAAAACTGTACAAATCAAAATCTATAAAATTTGTTTGGATGAAATACTTGTTTTAAATAAAAAATTTGAAAATATTATCTGAATTTTAAATTTGGGATAAAATTCTAAACAACTTTAACATGTTTTCCTAAAAAGATCTATAAAACTTTTATTTTTAAAAATTACATTTAGACCCCTAAGTTTTTGGAAAATTACATTTTTTCCAAAAAATATGAATAAATCTTGTATTTTTTAAAATAACATTTACAACAATAAGTTTGTTAAAACTTATATTTTCCTGACTGAAAGTAAAAATAAGTTTTAGGAGTACAGTTTGGACCTTAAAATTATTTCTCATAATAATTTATAAATATCATTTACTTATTATTAAAAAGTAGATTTACATCCGAAATTGGCATTTTTTGGCAATATAAAAATCGAAAAAACAAATAACATTTCTGTAAATTACATTTTTTGCCAATGTAAATATCTGAAAATCCAATAACTTTTGTAACAACAGCTGATAAATTATAGAGGGAAGTAGAAGTACATACCTATTTTTCGAAGGATAACCGAAAGCAAAGAAGGAAATAGAGGAGGACACTTGAATGAAATATACACATCTTATATACACCATTTGAGAGTACGGACGAAGGTTCAATGAATAGATACAATGGATGAATGCAATAGATGAATATGTAAGATGAAGGAAGGGGAATGGACCTCTGATTTGATGAAGGAGTTCGGACCTCGTATTTCTACATTCATACATAATAAGCAACGAATTTCTATCATCAGGGTTTAGGAGGGGATTTTAGGAGGGGATAAAAGAGGGAGTTTACAAAAAATGAGGGTATTTTAGAGATTTTATGTTTCAAAACCAACTAACCTCTTTTATAGTAGTAGAGATCTTACCGAGGAGATTATTTGGGAAAGTATTGATAGGTGGAAATATCAGTAGAGGAGTGGATTGCACGCATCTATTGTTTTAGTATGGGCATTTAGCGGTGTGTGCTCATAAAAATGATATTCCTAAAAATAAATAACTTAACTATTAATGGATGATAGCAGTCTTTGTGAAGAATTTTGTATCCAATACACATGCAAGGACGTGGGTCATACTAAAATTTGAGTTGATTCTTAGCTTTGAGGTATAGAAAGCACATAGATCCAAACACTATTGTAACACCTTGTATATTTTTAGAATAAAATAAAATTTTTAAAGGGATTAATTTAATTTGGTGAAATTATGATACTCAATATTAATTATAAATTTTAAAATTTGACGTTAATGATTTAGAATAAATCAAAAGGGATTTTATTTAAATAAAAAGTATTTACATGTGTCATGTCAAAATTAAAATATTTTTTCGGGTAAAAATATTCGGGACACACTTTGAGAGGTATTACGGGCTCGTTCGGACATTTTAGACCGTTAGGAATGGTCCCGGAGTGTGTGTGTATATACATATATACGAGTTTGGTAGTTATTGGACTAATTGAATTATGTATTTGGGCTCATTTAGGAGTTCAAAGTTAGAGCATAAAGCCCAACTCAGGAATTGGAGATTAACATCATTTAATTAGAGTTAATCCACTCATTTGGGAGTTACATCTAAGAACCCAAGTCATAACTGTTATGTCCACTGTTTAATAAATACAAAAGTACAGAATTACGAATTATAATCTAATTATAGAAATAAAACGAAATTACAGAAAATAAAAATTTACTTGAATTTGCAGAAACAATAATAAAATAGAAAGATAATCCGCGCACTGTGAATCTCACAGTGTCCTTAAGACAATTTATTCCCTCCAATGTGCTCCGAGGTTGATGAATATACAACGAACTCAAATTTTGTGTGTTATACTCAACAACAATGCAATAGATGATATGGAGAAAAAAGAATTTTCTGGAACAAAATGACAGCACTTTTGGTATGAAAATGGAAGGAATTGGAGGAGGGAAATTTTTCATTATTTAAAAACGGAGGGAGGCATGTGTATTTATAGCAAAGTAGGTGACGGTTGGCAAACAACTGTCAAAAACAGTAAAACGAATTAACTGTTGGCAATAATTGCCAACAGTTTATTAATTAATTAATTAATTTTATAATTAATTAATAATTAAAGCCCAGAAAGTTAAATAAATTCGGTCAAAAAATGTAGGAGATTTTTACAAGTCCACGCCGAACCGGCCAGACGGACGCACGCGCGCGCGCGTGTGGACTTTTGACCGAAAGTCAACCCGTGCATAGCTTAAGCCATCTCCCCTTCAAAGAGTTGGGATACCGCAAGGCATCCAAGCCTTTGTCCATACTTGAGGTGTTATTAATTCATCAAATTTCCACTACTCTTCCAATGTGGGACAAGAGTTAAAACATACCCAATTCATTAACTTTCATTACTTTGTTAGTCACTTTGGGGACATATTTATCATTCATAACTTATTTAAATTGGACATATGAATATACTACATTAATCTCCTTGCGGAGTAGTGTAGGATGAAATTGAGAATTTGTATGTTCAAGAGTTCTTGATAGGATCTTGATAATTTGAGTTTAATCTAGGGTTGAATTTGAGGTTAAAACATGTGAATAATGGCCCTATAATATTTTTGAGACTAGATTTATGCTAATCCTTAAGTTATTTTACCCTTAAAACAACTTTGGTTGAGGGAAGTTTTTAGTATGAAAATCCCGTAATGAAATTTTGTAGCAAAATTGGGCTTCTGCCCAGGTCCGAATCGATTCGGCCGCCAGGCAAATCGATTCGATTTTGCCCAAGAATCCAGTTTTGCTTGCTTCAATGGTTTAAGATTTGGGCATTTATCTAAGTGAGGCGAAATGGTTATTAAAAACTTATGAAGAGTTTTATTGGGGTTCCTAAATACGTATTTAATCAGGATGTGTTTGTAATATAGAGGTGCATGCATGATGACTTAGGATGCAAGTAATCTACATGAATAAGATGGTTCAACCAGAATTCTTGAATAAAATCATATGAAATAAGTGGTTTAGATGGCATAAATATACCTAGTTGATTTGGGTAATTTCAGTAGGGGAACATAGAGGATAAGACCCTAAAAGATACGATGGTATTATTATGATTAATTTGAGGAGAATTAAAATAAAAAGAAACACTTATTCGAGATAAGTTGAATGCATGAGGTTAAAATTAATAATTAGTTTTCCTCAAATGGTTAGTGTATAACGATATTGAGTAGTAATGTATCCTGAGCCTAGTGGGCTAAGTTTATATGGTTAACGTCAGTTGTGATAGTAGGTTGGGTGACACTACTTGTACATATTAGAGGATTCCTTATATATGTATATATAACCCTTGTTCACGTTACTGAGCTCCTTATATATGTACATATAAACCTTACTGAAAAGGTAACAAGAAGCGAATAATTATATATAATCTGAAATGATTTAAGCCTCAGTCAAGAGGACAATATACTAAGATCATAAAATGTATTAGTAAGGGTAGTTAGGGGTAACTATACCTACAATCATGTTGGTGATGAGAGCATTATTCTGTATAAATTATGCTCAAATCTAGGTCTTGTTAGGCCCATTATATTTTAAATAATGAGCTTTTAGAGTTTTTTCATAAATTAAAAGAAAAATACAAGTTTGAATAACATTTGAGTTAAAAATGTGATTTTAATAACTCTGAGGGATGAAACTATAATTTTAAAAACTTTATGGGGTTGAAAATAATTTTTAAATGTTTATATAGGCAAAATAAAGTTCTCTCTGAAGTTTGGTTTAATTCTGAATTAAAATGAGCAATTAATGAATTTCGAGGGCTAAGTCGCAAATATGGGTAATTTTGTAAATTTCAAATATTTGTGACCCTAAATTTGAATTAATTATTTTTATTTTGCATTTTTACAGGTACCCCAGAAATTTGGACAACAAAGGTCGCTGTGCAAAAATTGTCAGGATACGTCGCAACGCGACACGTCACGGTGGACACAGCTGTACTAAATATTTTTTATAAAATCGTTCGATTGTCCATTGAGGGTGTACCATAACTTTTCGGAAAGGTCATGACAAGACTCACAACTTTGAAGTTCGGACAAAAATGAGATTTTGAAGTTTTGAAGGTAAAAAATACGATTAAAAATAGTGACGCGAATAGTGACAAAATTGGAAATAATTATCTTCAATTCTTTCCAATACTACATGAGATAATTATCAGCTCAAATACAACCAATCAGGGAGAGTCTTACCCCATCCAAATGCCCTATCCCTAACCTTATAAATAGGACCCTTGGATTCATTACTTTTTATAGAGAGTTGTAGATGGCCACTTTAGAATAATTGTTGGTAGTTTTAGTTTGAGTGCTTTATTTATATTTGAGGGTCAATAATTATTTTGTTGGAGGAATTTTGTCAAGAATATTTGTGACAAACCATTTTTAAGTTTGTTTATTTAATGAAAATTAGTATACATTCTTGCAAATTTATTTTATCTACAATTATGTTCGCTTAATTTCCTTACTAGGACTAAGTGAAATTTATCATGTGTGGTTAATATTGCGTGTGATTTAAATTCGTTTTTGTTCCCGATTTGTGCTAAATATTTTTAAAAAAATCGGTATTCATTTAAAACACCACGAGAGTGAGTTTTAAACCTTTGGCACTGTTAAAAAAATATTTTTTTTATTTTAAGTATGAGCACTTTTTGATGGGTTATGCTTTTGTTAAATTGATTGATAACCCATGCTTAAAGACTATATTTTGAAATTTAAAAGTGAACTTTTTAAGGGAATAGGGATTTCAGGCGTCTAAATTTAGAGACGTTAAATTTTATTTTGGACATATAACGTGTGATTTTTTCGAATTAAATACGACGAGAGTCAGTTTAATTTGAGTTATAAAATCGGGAATAAAGAATTTAAATTATTGAACAGTGTTAGTAAACGTGATAAATTGATCCAACGTCTTAGTTTTCACTCTCCTTTGATTATATCTCTCATAGTATTACTTTTTGTTTGTTTTGCTTAGTTAATATCACATCTCAATTCCAAACCCATTTCCTCTAGTTAGACAATTACAACATTTTTTAACGAAAAAAATTTGATAAATCTTCGTGGGCTCGACCTGTATTTATATTCGCTATTCTATAATAGCCCATGTACTTAAGGTATTTTATAAAATTGACAACAAGTTTTTGGCGCCCTTGCCGGGGATTTGTTCGATCTTTTTTAAAGAATTGTGACTTTCGCACTATTTTTTTTTTTACTTTTTGCACTAGTTTATCCTAAAATACAAAAAAATTGTAAAAAAAAAAACTCAAAAAAATATTTTTTATTGAAATATCCAGATTCGTTTTTCTAGTCAGTAGTCCATAAAAAGAAGACAAAATAAAAAGGAAACCGAAAATTCTATTTTTTTCCCCGTAGTAATTCTATTTTTTCGAGTATAAAAAAATTGTTTAATAAGTGTGCTTTTTTTTTTGTATTAAATACACCACTAGTGCGTGTGTCGTGTTTTTTTTCTTTTTTTCTTTTTGTGTGTCGCACTTTACGTTAGTGTAGTTCTTTTGTTTTCTTTCATAAGCATAAAAAAAGCATATTCACAAAAAAAAGAAACAAAAAGAGAAAATAGAAAGTAAAGAAAAATTTGAAAAAGTGTTAACGGTGCTCGAACGTGAAGAAAACAAATTGTGCAATCTTGCCATGAGCACAAGGTACTCTCGGGGACGACTGAAACGTAGGCGGCGTTTTCCTCTGATCGATGTCAACTTAAACTTCGCCCCCGCGTAAACAAGTGACTTTAAAAAGTTCACGTCGGAGGTACGTTTTTGTGTACTCATACGTGATTTAATTTCGCACTTAATTTAGCACGTTGCATAAATTGACTTAAGGAAAAATCCGTGTGAAATATAAGGTGGGGATTTCATCATGCTTTCTTGGCCCGAAATCACTAATTAACCCAGCATTTGCATATCTCGAGTGTGACAACCCGCTTATTAAAATAAAAGGTGGCCAGCCCAATACTCCGATAATTACAGGAATCATAGATGGTCTTATCTTAACATCACTGTCGTTAAAATAATAATACGAGATAACCACCAATTATCTTAGAAAACGGAGTGTCAAAATTCAATTTATAGGTTTAAAGAAAATTATTTAGACAACCCAATTTGAAGAGAAGGTGGATATAAAAAAACGAATAATGGCCTAAAAATAGAGTACAATGTAATAACCGAATAAGCTTTCGGTTAAGAGGCCAATACAAACAGGTTACACCGAGTATTAAAATTTAATATCACATTATATTAAACAAGTACAAAACTTGGGTAACACACCCGAATGTGTAGCCTGATCATAACTAGAGTACAAAAGATAGAAGCGTCTATAACCAATATCCTACAACATCCGCAATATGTTATAAATTCAGGACAACAATGATGGAGAGGTCAATACGAGCGTCCTTGCGGTGGAGCACTTGGGCGAAAATAGAATTCATACAAAACAAAGAGATATAGACGGGTCAGGGCCCGATTTGATATGATCACCGTGTGAATAAAATGCATGAAAATTATGAATATTGTATCATCATCATAAACTTATCTCGCTCTCACAAATAAATATAAGAATTATCACCTCTCTATCTAAAAGCACAACCTAGCGCAATATCAATGACACTATTCAATGATCATATACGCATGAGAGAAATATATAAGCTTCACTTAATGAGATTTCATTTCAGTTTTTCACAATTTAAATGAACAATTTCTTTTTCTCTTTAGGAAACATATTTAAAGCGATTTATTTCACAAAATGCTTCACAAGTTCAGTTTTGCACCCTTTAACTTCACAGTTCCCTTTTCTCTCTAGGAACATATTTAAAGCAGTTTATCACACAAAATGCTTTACCATCATTACAAGTTCCACTTTTATTAAGAATAGTTATAATCACATCGTATAACGATTCTAAGACCGTCCTTCCGAGTTTCCCCATTGGACGCGCCCCTAAATGGCTATCATTTTCCAGGGCCTATCGCACAAGACAACCTGGGCATCTTATAACGCAATGTCGGGAATTGGCCATATACCTTCGATAGTGAGTCATAACTAAATTCGAAATTACCCCACTTCGAACAATAATCACACAACAATAACCGGTCCTATGGCCGAGGACTATATTCACCCTGCATTCACTAGCCAGGGGACTTCACCTCATGCACGTAACTACCCTTATGATAGAGATTTAGAGAGGTGCGTATACGCAAATTATCATTCACAAGTTTTTTCTCATTTAAAACACACACTTTTTACATTCTCAAAATCATTTAGTTAACAATTAAGTGCCAATTTAAAGTATGTATTACATTTTATCTGGAGCCATACGTGACTAATATCATCATTATAAACGTCAATTTTCAAGCATCTCCAATACAAATCTCCATGAATTAACATTCATTCCTCAAACCATAATGTATGATATCATTACAACCCAAGTATAGGAACCCAGATTTCCTCACTCTATTTACCTTAGACCTAAACTAATTCATTTTATAGACGAATCATTTATCTACATTAAATTTAACTAACCAAATTAATTCCCATTCTAAGTCTCAACTTTCATTTCTAACTTAGTTCCTTAGATACCTTATTAATGAACTCTAATATTCTAGTTTTAATTCATTCAAGAAGGTTCCTAAGTCCCTATCTTAAAAGAAAGAAACTAGAAGAAACTAGATAACTTAGGGTGGAAAAGTAGGGGAACGATTGACCGGTCAGGGGACTGCGGTCGACCGCGCCTCAAGGTTTTGCCTATAAAGGAAAGCAGAAATCTCATTTTGGAAGGAACGGTTGATCGGTCCTGGGACTGCGGTTGACCGCGCTCTGGATTTATACTCATCGAAGAAAGCAGTATGCCTCCCCCTTAAGGGCCGGTCGACCGGTCCTGGGACCGCGGTCGACCGCGCCTCACAGACCCTCGAAAATTCCTTCTTCTACAAAGCCAAATCCAATACCTAAAACCCTTATTCCTACACTCCCTTCATTCTCATCAAACAACAACCTACCCACAACAATTATACACCACAATAAACCCATATAACCACCTTAAATCACACAATCTACAAGATCTAAGGATTTAACACTAAAGTTTACCAAAACCTACTAATTTCTCCAAATTTCCAATTTACACAACAATCACACAATTTATTCACATTAAATCATATACTATCAAGTAAGAAACTTGCCTCAAGTTTGTAGTCTCGGATTTCCTTCCCGTAGCAACGATTTCAGCTCCAAATCTCCAACTCTCTCTTCTTTCTCTTCTTTTCCCCCAAATTCTCTTTCTCTCTCTCTTTCTATAGGTTTAGAAACACACAAATGATAAATAAAAGGGTTGTAAGACTTAAATCGTGTCTTAAACATTAATTCCCGTCCTAAAATGTTAATACACCATTAAAATGACTCGTAACTACATAATTAAGCCATAATCTGTCAAAAGTGCCCGAAACCCAAAAATACAATATGTCACTTATTTTGACTATCTCAACCATTTCGGAACTAACCACACTTTCTAAATTGGCATCCAGAATTATATAAATCATTTTAAATTCTAATTTCATTTAAACCATAAATGCCGTTTAAAAGCACAACGACACCATGATTCATAACATAATGCTATTTACATTCACATGACAGTAAATATGCAAAAATCTAGTAAATATTATCTTTTAACTCACTTAAATAGTATTTACTCCTTTATCCAATGTTATATATAATTACCTAACATGGAAATTTAATATAAAATAAATTACTCAAAAGTGAGGGTTATTACACTCTCCCCCCCTTATAAGGGAATTTTTCCCTCAAAATTCAGGCATATCTCACAAGAAGACTAAAGGGATATCTTCAAATATCATTCCCTCGTTCCCTAGTAAATTTTTTGGCATATGGTGTCCCCGTGAGACTTGGACCAAGAGCACCACTTTCGATCTTAGTCTATACGTCCCACGATCTAAATTTAATAATTGGTCATTCCTCACATGAACTGTCAGGCCTACCTTTACAACAATGAAAAAAATTTGCTTAACCCGGTGCAATCTTATCTTTCATCACAAAGCGTGTTATCTCCTTCATAAAAAAAATGCCAGCATTAAATTTGATTTTCCACCTCAAATTTCACAAGACTCCTATTCGCGTCGTCATAGCCCTTATAACAATCTTGGGCAATTAGTTTTCAGTTTCGAATGAACTCAGTCGTCGAAAAGATGTATTGGATCATTCTAGGTTCAAAACGTTTATTATCTCTTACTTCCAATCAATAAACACGTGATCTACGCGGCCTGCTACGCAACACCACCTATGGTGCCATACCCCTCATAGATTAGTACGAATTATTGTTTACCAATTCGACCAGAAGAATGTTTTGCTTCCATTCACCAAAAATTTAATATGTACATCAAAAATACGTCCTCCAACATACATTGTTTCTCCCTGTTTTAACCTATTGTTTTCGGGTGGTAGATGGTACTCAACCTTAACCGGTCACGATTGTTTCCTAAAAACTTTTTCAGAAATACGACATAAAAACCTTATCTCGGTCCGACACTACATTAATAGGCACCCTATAATGTTTCATAAACTCCATATTATCCTCCACTCGTACCCATGACCGCTTTACAACATCGATAATCCAGTGATAAGTTCCATGTATACACTCTCCCATTCTCGTACAGGTATTTCTAACGGTCGCAACAATCCAATCTGTTGTCGGTAATCCACCTTCACCAATTGGCAAGTGGTACATAGGGAGACGAACTCAAAAATTTCCTTTCCCTGTCCTTCCACGACTCTTATCTTAATAATAGACGTCACTGTCGACACTGATCTAAATTCCCTAATGATAGTGTCTTTCTAGTTAAGCTCTTTCAACTTGACTTTCCCTGCCATTGCTAGTTCCTCCCACGGGTTTTCTACTCAGTATCTGGTATCACCTTTATTTTTCCTGGGTGATAATGAAAGTCAAATTAATAGCCCATTAAGAAATCCAACCACCAATTTCACCGCACAATTTTTTCATTCTGTGAGAGCAAACGTAGTATCACTTGTGGTCCGTGAAAAGACTTAATTCCCCTCCTAGGAGATAGTGCCTCTACATCTTTTAGGAGAACATTATTTTGGCTTGATCTTAGTATTGAATGGGATAGTTCTCCTCACAGGGTTCAAGCCACAAAATATATGCGCAATGATCTCATGTTCCTGTAATAATACATCGCTCCATTCTTGCGAAGACACGTCTATAATAACCAAATAGTTCACTCCTGAACTTGGCACTACTAATCTATGACTAGGAGTCAACTTGTCCTTCAGTAAATCAAAAGTTAGGTCGTAGATCTAACAGTTTCTCTAGAAATGGGCCTCACATTTTTCTCGGGCTGGTGGGCCAAGTTACCCAAGAGTCCATATTTCTTATTCCTGGAAGACTGATCCTTCTAAAAAAAAAATTAACCCACCAATCTTCTCGTGGTTACCCCACTATGGCATTTCTAAAACAATACTACATGCCCCATTGGACTTACATCCTAATAATCTTAAGGTTGAAGCGTTTCCTAACCACGTGAAATAAGTACTATACTAACTATGTCCCTAGTACCCAAGACCTTTCTCAATTTTCGACATTCGCTCGGTTTCATGCATGGGACGTCTCGCAAAGAGAAATTCAAACAAGAAACCCTCCCGTTACACTACTACCTTGCACCGCCGGGCGTCAAGATAATGTACTAAGGCATCCAATTGGGATCATTAAGAATCTTAACTCTTAACTCTACTAAAACTCTTCTACTTCTAGGTCCTACCGTTCAGCGAAATAAAATAAATCTAACTAATTGGGTACCTCCATTCGAAAAAGTATTACGAGTCCTCTACCCAATTATATATACATACATCATTTTGATTTGCCTTCTAATCACGACCTGTCTATAAGCCTTAATCTGAGTTTCTTATTTTTGTCTCGCCCACATTTATCAGGCGAGAGAACTATCTCCAGTGCTTCTGCACCACACATTAATTTTTAGCCTTTTAATCAATCATGTGACTCTCGGCTAATCCCACCAAAACCAACATCCTAACATAAAGTAACATCTCTCCACTCCCAACGTCATTAAGGTTCATGCGTGGAGATATGGTAACATATAACAAGTAAATAAGAATTCATATATACATTGAACAATCTCTATAAGGTCTCAATTATAGAATAATTAGTTCTACTCTGGAATCGTAGATATGAAAATCTCACAATCATAAGCCTGTTATATCTCAAATCAGAATATTTTTATACTCGTATAACAGTGACAGAACGAGTAGCACAACCCAAACAAAAAATTCAAATATCATCATCCATTCATAATAAATGACAGAAAATAGAACCTCACCACAAGGAAAACATATGGATATAACCTCTATATTAATATCAATACTACCACAAAGCTTGAATGACACACCCGAGTCTAAGGTTAATAAAATATCGAGTTTTAATCATACCCCACGAAACACACTTCCCTTATCCAAGGTGAAACTCATAACAACATTCTTGCCAATTATCGTGGCTTCTCCAAAGAATTCCTAGATACAATACCCTAGTTCTAACTATACCAAAACTACATCAATCAAGGCTCCATCTAAATACCTTATTCTCGTCCTTTAACTCCTTTTGAACAACATCAAAATACGTGGTTCTACATTCATCATCATAATCATTCCCCATCTCTGCCCACCCTGTCCATGTTAAAATTTTTGATATCTCAGACTCTATAGCTTCGATCCTAATAATCACCCTCGTAGTTCCTTTAGCTATTTCGGTCTAGGAAAACATACCACCGCCCTCAACTTCCTTATTTCCATGAATCTCCTCATCACTAAACTTCAACGTATAGTCCTTATCAAGGACATTTCAAACATCTTCCCATTTTAACTTCACTAAATAATACAAGTTTAGTACCACTCTCTTCTTGTAGCGGTACTTGGGAAATTATAGTTACTGTATCCTTGTAGCCGTTGTCGCAATCTAAGAAAATGCCATGAAGGGAGTGACCACTAATGCGGTCCTCATCCTCGATTTCATTTTACATTTCTGACTAAGCCTCAACTCTCGTTGCCCTCATATGTCCTTCCCTATTCACCTTTCTCCAATCAAAACATGAATCTCAAACGATCGTGTAAAAGATTTACTGACATTTTACATTATCGCAGGAGAACGATATCTCACAAGAGAAATCAATGATCTTAATCCTTAGACTCTACATCAATTTAAAAGCAATGCTGAAGGCGTAACACGTCTGCACAGATTCCAAAGGACACTAGAACCTGATGCTCTGATACCATCTGTGACAACCCGCTTATTAAAATAAGAGGTAGCCAACCTGGTACTCCAATAATTACAGGAATCATAAATGGTCCTATCTTAGCATCATTGTCATTAAAATAATAATTTGAGATAACCACAAATTATCTTAAAAAACGGAGTGTCAAAATTCAATTTATAGGTTTAAAGAAAATTATTTAGATAACCCAATTTGAAAAGGAGGTGGATATCAAAACAAACAAATAATGGCCTAAAAATAAAATACAATGTAATAACCGAATAAGCTGTTGGCTAACAGACCAATATAAACAGGTTACACCGAGTATTAAAATTTAATATCACATTATATTAAACAAGTACAAAACTTGGGTAACACACCCTAATGTGTAGATTGATCATAACTAGAGTACAAAAGATAGAAGCGTCTATAACCAATATCCTACAACATCCGCAATATGTTATAGCTTAAGGACAACAATGATGGAGAGGTCAATACGGGCATCCTTGCGATGGAGCACCAGGGTGAAAATAGAATTCATACAAAATAAAGATATTTAGAAGGGTCAGGGCCCGGTTTGATATGATCACCATGTGAATAAAATGCATGATAGTTATGAATATTATATCATCATCATAAACTTATCTCGCTCTCACAAATAATGATAAGAAATCTCACCTCTCTATCTAAAACCACAACCTAGCGCAATATCAATGACACTATTCAATGATCATATACGCATGAGAGAAATATCTAAATTTCACTTAATGAGATTTCATTTCAGTTTTTCACAACTTAAATGCATAGTTCCTGTTTCTCTTTAGGAATCATATTTAAAGAGATTTATTTTACAAAATGCTTCACTAGTTCAGTTTTACCCCCTTTAACTTCACAGTTCCCTTTTCTCTCCAGGAACATATTTAAAGCAGTTTATCACACATAATGCTTTATCATCATTACAAGTTCCAATTTTATTAATAATAGTTATAATCACATCGTATAACGATTCTAATACCGTCCTTCCAAGTTTCCCCACTGGACGCGCCCCTAAATGGATATCATCTTCCAGGGCCTATCGCACAAGACAAACTAGGCATCCTATAATGCAACATCAGGAAGCGGACATATACCTTCGACAGTGAGTCATAACACACCCGGAATTACCCCACTTCGAACAATAATCACAAAATAATAACCGGTCCGATGACCGAGGACTATATTCACCCTTCATTCACTAGCCAGGGGACTTCACCTCAAGTGCGTAACTTCCCTTATGATAGCGATTTAGAGAGGTATGTATATGCAAATTATCATTTATAAGTTTTTCTCATTTAAAACATCCACTTTTACATTCTCAAAATCATTTACTTAACAATTAAGTGCCAATTTAAAGTATGCATTACATTTTATCCGGAGCCATACGTGAGTAATATCATCATTATAAACCTCAATGTTCAAGCATCTCCAATACAAATCTCCATGATTTAACATTCATTCCTCAAACCATAATGTATGATATCATTACAACCCAAGTATAGAAGCCCACATTTCCTCACTCTATTTCCCTTAAATTTAACTTACCAAATTAATTCCCATTCTAAGTCCCAACTTTCATTACTAACTTAGGTACTTATATACCTTATTAATGAACTCTAATATTCTAGTTTTACTTCATTCAAGAAGGTTCCTAAGTCCCTATCTTAAAAGAAAGAAACTAGAAGAAACTAGATAACTTAGGGTGGAAAAATAGGGGACCGGTCGGCCGGTTAGGGGATCGCGGTCGACCGCGCCTCAAGGTTTTGCCTATAAAGGAAAGAAGAAAGCTCATTTTGGAAGTACTGGTCGACCGGTCCTGGGACCGCGGTCGACCGGGCTCTGGATTTATACTCATCAAAGAAAGCAGTATGTCTCCCCCTTAAGGGCCGGTCGATCGGTCCTGGGACCGAGGTCGACCGTGCCTTACAGGCCCTAAAAAATTCCTTCTTCTACAAAGCCAAATCCAACATCTAAAACCATTATTCTCACACTCCCTTCGTTCTCATCAACCAACAACCTACCCATAACAATTATACACCACAATAAACCCATATAACCACCTTAAATCACACAGTCTACAAGATCTAAGGATTTAACACTAAAGTTTACCAAAACCTTATAATTTCTCCAAATTTCCAATTTACACAATAATTACACAATTTATTCACATTAAATCATATACTAGCAAGTAAGAAACTTGCCTCAAGTTTGTAGTCTCGGATTTCCTTCCCGTAGCAACGATTTCAGCTCCAAATCTCCAACTCTCTCTTTTTTCCCCCCAAATTCTCTTTCTCTCTCTCTTTCTATAGGTTTAGAAACACACAAATGAGAAATAAAAGGGTTGGAAGACTTAAATCGTGTCTTAAACATTAATTCCCATCTTACCCAAAAATACAATATGGCACTTATTTTGACTATCTCAACTATTTCGGAATTAACCACACTCTAAATTGGCATCCGAAATTATATAAATCATTTTAAGTTCCAATTTCATTTAAACCATAAATATCGTTTAAAAGCACAACGACACTATGATTCATAACATAATGCTATTTACATTCTCATGACAGTAAATATGCAAAAATCTAGTAAATATTATCTTTTAACTCACTTAAATAATATTTACTCATTTATCCAATGTTTTATATAATTACCTAACATGGCAATTTAATATAAAATAAATTACTCAAAAGTGAGGGTTATTACATCGAGCCATCACATTTAATTTTAAATCAAGTAGATATTGGCCTTAGGATATCACACAGCTCATAGGAAAACTCATAACGAGGATAGAATTAAAAGTTACTCCCATGCGAACTTGTCAAATCGATCCCATTTAACCTTGTCTAGTATTGGTGGTTTTTAATGTGTCTTCGTACTGACCACCTATCTGGAGGAAAAAGAGGCATTCAAGGTGATAACCGTAGTTGGTCGTCTTTTAAATTCTCACTTATCAAATAACAAGAGCTGTCTAATTAGGGAGATTAATTTCGAGACCCCTGTGTCATCGATTAATTTTGGAAAAACTAGATTTTAAAATTGAAATTTCCTCACCTAAATTAGATAATTCAATTTGTTTTGTGTTAGCAAGGAATTAAGTGGTTTGAGTTAATTTTTTTTAATTTTCTTCACATAATAAAAATAAAAGTAAAATAAAAATAATTCAAGTGAGCTGAGTGTATACGAAGTTGGTTTTGAGATTATACCGGTCGTTTGTCAAGTGTGGAGTCTAGCATTCCTGATACTTACGTAGTTAGATTTTTTATTTTCACCAAAATGGGAGACGAGTTGGCGCCATTCGCCCTTAAAGATTACCTTTATTCGACTACATCGAGTCAACCTTTGTGCATACGTCTACCCGATCACACTGTGAATAATTTCCTATTCCATCATGGAACAATACAAATGTTGCCCGTGTTTTGAGGTACTGAAAAGGAGGATACCTACCTTCATATTTGGGAATTCGAGGAGGCTTGTGGGACCATTAAGTATCAACAACTCACCGATGATATTGTTAAACTTAAATTGTTCCCTTTCTCGTTGAAAGACAAAGCCAAGAGTTGCTTTAACTCGTTAACACCCGAATCCATCACTACTTCGAACCAAATGAGTGTCATCTTCCTGTAAAAATTCTTTCTAAATCAAAAGACGGCATCGATACATCACGCCATGAACACATTTAGCCAAAAGGAGGGATAAGCCTTATGGATGTATTTGGAGAGATTCAAGGACTTGCTACTGCAATATCCGCACCATGGGATTGATATGGGATGCCAAGTCCAAATTTTGTATGAGGGGTTCGATTGTAACACTCGAACTATGCCCAAGTCGTTATGTACAGTGATTTTACAGAAAAAAGTGAGGTTGACGCGTGGATATTCCTAGAAGCAGTAGCGAAAAAGTCCCAGCGATGGTCACCCAATAGAGATTCTAGGCCCACCACGTCCAATGAGGGTTTTGCTCACCAAGTCGAACAAATTTATGATTTAAATGCCAAAGTTTCCACATTGGCCCAAGGTTTAGAAGCTTTGGTGACGATCAAGGAGGGTAATCGAGCCACATCTGCGGTCGTTCAACATGTAGGTTCCCCTAAGTGTATACTTTGCGATGCATTCGACCACTTAGTCAAGAATTGCCCCACCCTTTCGGCCCACAAGGCACTCACCGAGCAAGCCAATGCCCTCTACCAAAATAGGCCAAAGTATGACCCATATTCCAATGCATACAATTCGGGATGATGCGACCACCCCGATCTTTCATGGTCCAAGGGTCAATACCAATGAAGTGGAGGTCAATCTTCCAAAAGAATGCCACCATACCCTCGAATCCCTCATCCCAAAAGATCCAATCTTTAGAGGATTATATTAACCTTCTTACCCAAAGTACCCTTCAATTCCAGCAAACCACACAAAATGTTCTCCAGTCCACCCAACAAAGTATGCACGTGAATACGCAAGCCATTACCAAAATCGAGGTTCAAATGAGACAATTAGCTAACGCGTTGAGGGAGAGGAACACGAGAACATTCCCGAGTCAGTTTGAACCCAATCCAAAGGGTAACATGCCTAAGGGTCAATTTGTTATTCAAGACGGCATGAGCGCGTCACACACCCAAGAGCATGAGAATCCATCATCATGCTTAAGCCCGACAAGGAAGTAGAGAAAAACTTTTCACCACCTACTGAGAGTGAATCCAAGAAAGGTAAGGAGAAGGAAGATCCACCCGTGGATCCAACTTCCTCCTCACCCTTACCTTCCGAGCACTCTGTAGAGACCTATGTCCTAAAAGCTCCATTTCCCCAGTGTTTGGTGCCACAAAAGAAAATGGCGCAAGTTGATAAAATGTTGGAAGTATTCAAGGAAGTAAAAATCAATATTCCACTGCTTGATGCTATTCAACAAGTCCCATCCTACGCCAAATTTTTGAAGGACCTTTGTACCTTGAAGAGAAGCACCGATGTACCCAAGAAAGATTTTCTCGTCGAGCAAGCAAGCTCGATCATTTCTTATCGAACTCCCATCAAGTATAAGGATCCCGGTACTCCGACAATCTCTATCAAGATAGGGGATTACGTCATTGAGAAAGCCATTCTAATTTAGGAGGAAGCGTGAACCTTCTGCCGTACACCGTGTACGAAAAAATATGTTTGGGGGAGTTAAAATCGACTAGGATTACCTTTTCCTTAGCCGATGGTTCTGTGAAAAGTACAAGATACATTGTTGAGGACGTCCTAATTAAAGTGGGTGACTTTATATTTCCCGTCAACTTTGTTGTCTTGGATACCCAACAAGTGCAAAATCCTATTGCACAAATCCCTGTTATTTTGGGTCGTCCTTTCCTCGCCACATCTGATGTCGTCATTAGGTGTTGTAGCAGCCAATTGAACCTATCCTTTGGGAACATGACTTTGGTCCTTAATGTGTTTAATTTGGCCAAACAACCACCCGATGAAGATGAACCCGTGGGTGTTGACATGATTGATAGTACCGTCTAAGAGACTTTCGAGAAAACTTATAATGATGACCTTTTAGTATCTTTTCTTTCCTTTTTTGGGTCCGAATGTGATGTCGAACAGTCCATCAAAGAAGTCAACACCCTCCTTAACTTTTCTCCTATCATGGAAGTAGGAAATTGGTAGTCTAAACCTGAGCCCCTCACTTTCCTCATCACCCATTCCTCCCTCGATTGAGAAAGATCCTCAGATAGAATTGAATCCATTACCTGAAACACTCGAGTATTGGTTATTAGGACCTTCTTAGTCCTTCCCTGTTATCATCGTGTTTGATTTGGACAAAGAACATGAAGGTAAACTATTGTGTGTTCTCAAAGAACACAAGCAAGCCATAGGATGGACCATAGCTGACATTAAGGGGATAAGTCCCTCGGTGTGCATGCATAGGATAAACTTAGAAGACAATGCTAAAAATTCCTATAAAGCATAATGTAGACTTAACCCCAATATGAAAAAGGTCGTCCGAGCTGATGTTCTAAAATTGCTCAATGCGGGTATCATTTACCCCATCTATGATAGCCAATGGGTTAGTCCCGTTCAAATGGCTCCGAAGCAATCCGGTGTTACAGTGGTGAAAAACAATGATGATGAGTTAGTACCCACTAGGATTCAAACCGGTTGGCGAGTGTGTACTGATTATAGGAAGTTGAATGCTGTTACAAGGAAGGATCACTTTCCTCTTCCTTTCATAGACCAAATGCTAGAGACATTAGTCGACTATCCATATTAATATTTTCTTGATGGTTATTCCGGCTACAATCGAATTCCCATCGCTCATGAGGATCAAGAGAAAACCACTTTCAGTTGTCCATTTGGTACTTTTGCTAACCGACGCATGCCGTTTGGGTTATGTAATGCACCATCTAGCTTTCAGTAGTGTATGATGAGTATCTTTTAGGATATGGTGGAACATTTTCTCGAAGTCTTTATGGATAATTTTTCTATACACTACACCAAATATGCTGAATTGTCATGGTAATTGACCTTGACAAGTTCAACTTGTCAAGGTAAATAACCGTGACAATTCCTGGGGTGACAACATTTTTTATCACGGACTTATCACGGTCATTGACCGTGACAAGTCCATTAGAATTATCATGGTCATGTCACAGTTCTAGACCTTGATAAGTTTGTCATGGTTAAGGACCGTGACAAGCCTGTGACAATGGTTAAAAAATTGTCACGGTCAATATCCGTGACAGTTCTGGGCAGAATTAAAAAAAAAATCTGCTGGGCTGTTTGGCCACTGCCACTACCCAACAGTATATTTGTACCTATTATAGCAGCGTTGTACCCGTTCAAGCATCATATATCCAAATAAAATAGAGATAATGCAAATATAAATAGAGACAATATACATCACGATATAATCCAAATATAATTCAAATGTACCAACTTAAAAACAATTCAATTCAAATAATGTCACTACATGTCTTGGGTAAGGTTAACTCTAAGGAGGTGAGTAGGCCACACGATATACGAATTGACACACCCACTAATATACATCGTTCCGCATTATTCGCGTAACCACAATGGGGAGTTTTCCTTCCCGGGTATCACATGCGTAAGGAGCACCTTGGACTCGATGTCTGGAGGCTCACGTCCATGAACTAGTGCACCATGGATGATATTCGGGTCCCTCAACTCCCGCCCTATCCTTTGTCCATTAAATATGTCCAGTATAAACATGGTCGGCCAACCAAGTGTCGACATCGATTGATCGAAGGGATCCAAATAGGGAAGTGGATCATCAAAGTCCGCATGTGTCGGCGATGAAGCAGCGAGGTCCACATCCTCATCATCCTGCACCTCGTCCTCCTACACCAGCTTCTCCTTCCCTTTCCACTTACAATTTTTTCCCAACGAATGATTCATTAATGAGAACATATCTTGGACCGTCACCTCCAAATGGGATAGCTTCACGATATGCGAGTCCACCGTTCGAGCCAACCCGGTGTGGCTCATATTCAATCCGATGATCTTAGATTTGGCCACCCGCGAGCTCACCCCCCTTGTCCTCCCCTTGCGCTCAATGCCAAGCACTTGGCTGAGTGCGTCAGTGGACAAAGATGCCTTGTCAGCATCAGACTGCGAGTCATGCACTTCCTTAAGCTTTGCCTGAAACGACAAAAAATACATGATTAGTAAAATAAGTAAATTAAAAAATTATAACGTAATTAATAAAAAGTAAACTGTCGGATTACTTACAATCGTGGACACGATGCTTGGGGACACATCCTCATCCTTCCCCTTATTCGTCCGAAGAGACACATAAGTATCGAGCCTATGTGGCCTACCCCCAGGGCCACTCCCTGTCCCCTGAAATAAAATAAAGTAAACTTAGTATCGACCCCGCAAAGTAAAATAATGCAGAATAATATATTTCTATAATTATAGAAAAAATAAATCTTACCATCATCCTATGCTCCACCTCGACGTAAGACGTTCGGCCAGAGTAGTGCACGTTCGTCTTTTTGACCGATTTTCCCTTCCCAATTGGCTAGATGCCAATTGTCACTCCCCGATCTCATTGTCAATGAACATTTGTCATTGTGCTAATTTGATCGACTCCTTCGGTGGGACAGATTCATGCATTCGGATAACGAACTCTCGTGTCTTCCCAAAGTACCCAGTCCACATACTTTTCTTTCGTGTCTTGTGTTGCTCCCTCAACTGTTCCAAGATGGAATCGCGTAGCTTTGGATCCAGACTGAATTGATCCTGTCCAACAAATACAATATCAGTTGTAAATAAATATAAATATAAATATAAAATGAAATTGAAATTGAAATATAAATCAAAATCGAAATTGAAATTGAAATTGAAATTGAAATTGAAATTGAAATATTCATATAAATATAAATGTAAATACATTACCTGTAGTGCCACCCAAACAGATAACTTGAGCTCATATGGCACCTCCTTCTAACTAATGTACCCCGGACCGATGATCGTCTTTACCAGCTCGAGGGATCTAGCTAATAGCCCCGACTTGTTCTCGATGGCCATCCCCAATTTGCCATATTTGGGGAGCCTAGGGGCCGAGGAGCCCCCGTCGCCTTCGCTAACACCGAGCCGAGACGACATCATCATAACAAGCATCATCATCCTCACCTTAGTACCTGAAGGAGACATTTGTTGTAAAAAAATGTTATTAGTACAAATCAAAATGAATTAGAAGAAGACATGCAAATATGTACAATTACTACAAATAAAAATGAATTATTACTGTTAAACATCCCCACCCCCACCCCTACTTCCCACACACATGCACAATACACAAGAGTGAAAATGATAAAGTGCGAATCAATTAAAAGCATTAAAAATGGATGTTTCAGTACAAATTGGAATATTTATTACAAATTGAGAAATTATATAAAATTCGAGTTATCATAGAAAATGGATTGATATTCGATAGGAACAGCCAAGTCATCCACATTACTATTTAGAGGCTTTGGCACATGTTGGATAATTGACCACGACTCGTTGTCGATATACTCTGAGTAAAACACTTGGTTAACCTTTTGAAATGCCATGGCTCATCGCTCACGTGGTCGTTTCTCTTCAACTTGGACAAGTCAACCATGATCAAATTGGTGACATGATAAACTCTACAAGCATTTTTATCCTAAAATCTTACCCAGTCACAGTAAAATACAACCTCTTTGAAACTTATATAATCCAATTCAAATATATTTTGGATTACACCATAGTAAGTCATTTCAGCTCCAATGAGGTTTTTATCTTTTGCGCTCGCTCGAAAGAAAGTAAGAGCCTTGTATGAAACGCCCGGGTTCTGTACATTTGTACTTTCCTTATACACTTTAGCACTGAAAACGTAACTGTTTAATCGATACTTTTTGTACTCTTGTGCCACAAACAAGGGTCCAGTGGCTAGACGAGCAAGCCTTAATGTTGCATCACCCGTAACTAAGAGCTGAGAATATAGATAAATTAATTATATTAGTTGTAAAATTTGAGTCTAATGTAACGTTATATAACGACCATTTTCATTATAATTACCTCTTGTGTCAACCACAACCTAAATTATATATTATGTCTAAAAGCACCTTCCTTTCCCCACTCGTCAAAGTAAACGCACTAGGGGGAATTATTGTCCTTCCCCTACTATCTTCTTTCAACCATAGTTGTGGCTTAAGTTTCAACGATTTAAGGTCTTTTCATGCATTTTATCCATCCTTCGAATAACTCACCCCCAAGGCAAGTGCCCACAATATGTTCAGCGAAGTTCTTCTATGCATGCATCACATCCAATACATGGCGCATCGGGTTATTCTTCCAATAAGGCAAGTTAAGTAAAATTGACCTCCTAGACCATGCCTTTCTTGTCTCAGTTTCATTCCCAATTGGGGTCTTCTTATGTTTGACATTCTTAAATTTGGGATTCTTACCTGGCATAATAGGGCCACATTCAAAAGATTTACTTTCAATTTCTGAACCTGAAAGTTATCTGGGCGGTAGCCTATGTTCAACCCCGCCCAATAAAAAATTGGAACCTTTCTCAAATCTGAAACTATGAGCCGGGGGTAAAAAAATTCCTATGGAAATGGTATATATTTTTTGAGCTAGAGGATAGACGAAGATATTCAGTCTCTTCTCCACAAATAGGACACCCCAAATAACTATGTACTACACAACCCGATAATGTCCCATAAGCTAAAAAATCATGAATTTCCCACATCAACATATCTTTCAGCATAAACTCTTATTTTCTAAAAGAGTCAAATGATTTCACACCCTCTTCCCACAACTCATTTAATTCTTCTACCAAAGGATCCAGGTAAACATCGATGTCATCACTTGGTGCCTTTAGCCCAGGTATCAACAAAGCCATCATAAAAAATTCAGGTCTCATACACTGTGAAGGAGGGAGGTTGAGTGGGGCTAGGATCATTGGCCATACACTTTGATTGGTGCTTAGATTTCCAAATGGATTTAAACCATCTGTTGATATATACAAACTAATGTTGCGCTGTTCTCGAGCAAAATCGGGATATTCATAATTCATCCTCCTCCACATTGTAGAATCAATAGGATGACGCATGATATTATCCCTACTTCTTCCCTAGAATGACAAGTCATTTCCTCCGCTATCCATGGTACTATAAAAAAATCACTTTAATCTACGCCCAACGGGAAAATATTTTAACACTTTTTGAGGCACTTTTGAGTTTGTCCCTTCCTTACTAGTAGATTGGACATATTTAGGTTCATCGCATACCGAACAATGATCGAGATTTTCATACTCCTTTAGGTATAGTATGCAGTCATACACATAAGCATGAATCAATTTATACTTCATTCCCAAACCTTTCAAACTGTTCTTCATAACAGGATAGCTATTTGGAAGCATATTCTCCTTGGGTAGTAAGCCCTTCACCCATTTCAGAATTCCTATCATGCTATTTCCAGACAAACCGTATTGCGTCTTCAAACTATGCAAACCAACCATGGCATGTAAAGTTGTTTGATCTTTCTCACAACCAGAGTATAATGGTTGGGTCGCCTTAAATTTTAAACTTTGATAGTCATCATCAAGGTTTATCGTGATATCTTCACGAGCACTTGAACCTTGTACATCATTAGTAACCTCATTCTCCTTTCCTTCAAAAACTCCGTACGCATCATCAACTAAATACTCTAACATATTATGATCTACGTCTTCCACTTCTACATCTATCCAATTTGTTGAAGGTTGTTGTGAAAGTTGGTCGGGGACAAAAGGAACTTTCAATTCGTCGTGGAAACTCCAAAATCGATAACTATCTTGCATACCCGATTTTAACAAATGTAGTTCAACTTTTTTCCACTCAAACACCTTACCATTCTTATACCTAGCACACGGACACAGAAACTATTCATCATTATGACATCTCTTTGCGTATTTCACAAATTCATTAACACCTCTGCGAAACACATCCCACATTCGATCTGTCTTACCCATCCACTCTTTGTATTTTGGATATCCCATCACATCTACCATAACTAATCACCTATTAAAGGTAAGAAGCGTATATTCATGGATTAATATAAACAAAACTTAGATTTATAGTATGTTTCATTTAATTATGTATTATTTATATTCGATTTTTAAATTTCGAATTCGAATTCAATTTATAATAGAAATTTCTATTTCCTCCATCTCCTCTAAAGGGTGAGTGATCCTATCCCATTCAAGACTGTATTTTTCTATAATATAGTTAACAGCTCATGCACATTGTTATGATTTGAGAAAAATTCGGCAACATATCCCCGTAGTTGTCCAAGTACACGACGTAGATTGGCAAGTGTGGGTGTTATTTCAATTGATCAATTGAAATAACAATCACACTTGTCAATTTAGTATGTACCCAGAGAATATTAGGATACGACTACAAAACTTCCTCCAAAAGTAACAACTTTAAGCCACTAAGAATATTATTATACAGAAATTATGCAGTCCCAAACTATCCAAACGGGACAATTCGAGAGATCTCATTACAGGGGTAATGACTCTCGAACGGGTCTAAGGGCTATTGAATGCGTATGCATAAGAACTAGAAGGCTAGTATCTATTCGCACTATATGTAATTTCAAGTATGTTTCATTTAATTATCATATTATACATATATTGTTCGTTATACAAAGTAATTTTCAAAAAAAGTTGAAAAATCCCACCCCCATATGGACAATAATCCAGTGGTCATGCCACTTTTAAAATTAACAAACCCAACATTGATCCACTATAATCCAACCGTAATGTCAACAACAAATGTGTATCTCGTACTCCTTCTAATTCATCTACTAAATTAATTATTTTCATCAATTAAACTAACAATTAAAGAATACAATTATTAATTTACTAATTTACAATGAGGGGCAATCCTACTTTCATATATTAATTTACTAGAAAAATTAATAATCAATCAGTTCGTTTACAAGGCACACTACTTGCATATGAGGGAAAATATCTAATAAACCAATCAAAATTTAATAAAAAAAATTAACAAGCCCCACCCCCGCCCCATTTCCCCTTGCCCCACCCCACCCCACCCCCTCCCCCCCCCCACACACGCGCGCACACACACACACACACACACACACACACACACACACACACACATGTAGCCCCACCCCCCGTCACACCCCCGCATCGTTTCCCTCTCTCGCACATATGCACAAACACGAACACTACACACACATATACACACACGCGCACATTCAAACATGCGCACATATATACACACACTCGCAGCCCCCCCCCCCCACCCCTCCCCCCCCCCCCCTTCCCCACCCCCATCACACAAACATGTACACACACCCTGCCCCACCCCCTTCCCCCACCACCACACACACACACAGCCCCACGCCCTCCCCACCACACATCCCCTTCCCCCACCACACACACACACGTACACACACATGCACATATATATATAAACACACATATAAATAGAAGAGAGAGAGAGAGAGAAACCAACCTGAAAGTAGAGAGAGAGAGAGTGAGAGCAGCGCGTAGAGAGAGAGAGAGAAGTTGGAGGGAGACAATGCGGTGAGGAAAAAAGGAGGGGAAAGAACTTTAAAGGCTTGTCACGGTCAATGACCGTGGCAAAAAACTCATGTTTTTTTATCACGGTCAAAAACCGTGATAAGGCTAGAAAGGGTGCTAATTTTCCCATTTTGGTGTAGTGGTATTTGGGTCTAGTTTTGATGAGTGCCTCCATCACCTTGCCCTTGTTCTGAAGAGCTGTAAGGAAAAGAACCTTGTGCTTAATTGGGAGAAGTGTCACTTTATGGTCAAGCAAGGTATCGTGGTAGGTTAAATCATTTCTGAAAAGGTTATCGAGGTAGATAAAGCTAAAATAGATTTCATTGTTAATCTTCCACCCCCTAAAACTATGCGTGAAGTTAGATCATTCTTAGGACACGTCGGTTTCTATCAGAGATTCATTAAGGATTTTAGCAAACTCTCGACCCTTGTTTAATCTTCTTGCCAAGGACACGTCCTTCGATTTTACAGAAGAATGCCTTCAATATTCTGAAAGGATAAAGATGGAATGGACCTCTGAACCTATTATGACACCTCCCGACTGGGGTTAGCCATTTGAGATCATGTGTGATGCTTACAACTATGCCATAGGTGAAGTTCTAGGTCAGCGTAATGAGAAACTTCGTCACGTCATCTATTATGCCAGTAGGACTCTTAATGATGCCCAATTGAACTATTCAATGATGAAAAAAGAGTTCCTCTCTATTATTTTTTCTCTTGAGAAGTTTAGGACTTACTTGATAGGATCCAAAGTTGTCATTTTCACCGATCACTAGAACCTGCGATACCTTTCGTCTAAAAAGGATGATAAGGTCCGTCTCATTAGGTAGATCCTGTTACTGCAAGAGTTTGACCTTGAAATTTGGGATAAGAAAGGATGTGAGAATGTAGTGGCGGATCACTTGTCTAGGTTAACCATTGAATCATTCGATAACCTATTGCCACTAAATGAGTCATTTCTCGATGAGCAACTGTTGCTTGTCTCTCAGCTTCCATGGTTCGCCGATATTGTGAACTATCTTGTTATGGGTGAAATGCCACTGCATTGGTCTAAGAAAGATCGTTCCAAATTTTTAAAGTAAACCAAGCATTTCTTTTGGGATGACCCGTATCTTTTCAAGTATTATCTTGATCAAATCATTCAAAAGTGTGTACCCGATCATGAGATTCAAAGCATAATCTCTTTCTGCCATGACCAAGCCTATGGAGGCCGTTTCAATGCTAAAAAGACCGCTGCACAAATTTTACAGTGTGGATTCTATTGGCCCACCATTTTTCGTGGCTCGAATGATTATTGTAAGAGTTGTGATCATTGCCAACGATTAGGAAAGATCACACGTAGGAAAATGATGCCCATAAATCCCATTCTAATTATCGAGATTTTTTATTGTTGGGGCATTGATTTTATGGGTCCATTCCTAAATTCCTACCGGAATGTTTACATTCTTTTGGCAATTTATTATATGTATAAGTAGGTGGAAACCATACCATCTAGGATGAATGATCGCCATGTGGTGGTCAAATTCATTTGAGAAAATAATTTCTCTCATTTCGATACGCCTCGAGCCATCATTAGCAATTAGGGAACCCATTTCTATAATCGATCCTACGAGAGTCTCATGAAAAACTATTCGGTCACGCACAAAGTAGGGTGTTCTTATCACCCTCAAACCAGTGGTCAAGTTGAAGTTTCCAATAGGCAAATCAAGAAAATCACCGAGAAGACAGTGAATCCGAACCGAAAGGATTGGTCCTTAAGGTTATTGGATGCACCGTGGGCTTATCGCACTGCCTACAAAACACCACTTGGTATGTACCCGTATAGGCTTGTCTACGAAAAAGTTTGTCACCTGCTGGTAGAGTTATAAGACAAGTCCTATTGGGCCATTAAGACCTTTAATTTCGATTTACCTATTGTAGGAGACGTCCGAAAACTCCAACTCAATGAGTAGGAAGAGATTCGGAATGATGCGTACGAAAATGCAGAATTGTATAAAGAGAAAATGAAAATGTTCTATGACAAGTCCATCCTACAGAAGTCATTTGAACTTGGACAGAAAGTTCTCTTAAATAATTCTAGATTGCATCGCTTTTTCGGTAAGTTAAGGTCTAGATGGTCTGGTCCTTTTATTGTTAGGACAATCTACCCACATGGGGCGATTGAGATAGAGAATCCTAAAAATGGTGAAATTTTCAAAGTCAATGGTCAAAAGTTGAATCCATATCTGAAATTACGAGATCGGGAAGTGGAGGACATTTTCCTCGAAGACCCTGTGTACCAAAAGTGTACATGAAATTATGTCATTGTTGTTGTATCATAATTTTCATTTTAGAGGAATTGTGTGTTGGAAAAAGCACCTCGTTATGGTAATATCTTTCATATCTTTCCTTCCTTTTAACTTTTTGTCTCGTACATTGAGGAAAATGTAGAAATTAGGTTTGGGGGTATTGAGGTCATTTTTCTCCACTTTGAAAAAAAATTTAAAAATCCAAAAAGATTTTCAATATAATTGATTTTTTAAACGATTTCTTAAAATATAATTAATTCATGGATCTCTCAACTTATGAAATTTTTTATACATTAGCCATATAATATGATCGAAAATGGATATTGAGGCGAAACTTAATATGCTTAACGAATAAATGTGGAGATTTTAGCCTAGTGAGATTTTTGTGCCATTCATCATTTCGACATATTTAAATCAATCTGAGTTAAAATAACTCAAACTTTCCTTCAGTGAAAAATTCGCTGATGATCTCAAATTCATTGATTTATTCAATCATTGAAAACAAATAGTCAAAATATGAATCTTCAGTACTAGAAGTCTTAGTAAGTCGTCTTTAGACACAAACGAACTCAATGAAACTTGAGAAATGAGATTAGGCCATCATTTGAAAGCACAAAAATTAAGCCCAAACTCCAACATTTTTACATTGTAAGCCCATTTGAGCCAAAAAGAAAATAAGCCTTTTGTTGAAAATCCACTATCCTACCCAACTCCAACTGGGAGTTTAAACCCCATAAAATGAGCCATACCCATTTTCTTAGAATAGTAGTGTAAAATTACGGTAGGAAAAAGGCCAAATGAAAAAGAGGTTGCAAAAATAATGTGTGAAGAGAAAAGAAAAAAAGGGGAAGAAAAACAAATACGAAAAAAATGGGAGTTTGAAAAGAAAAAGAAAAAGAAAAGAAAAATGAAGGTGGAAGAAAAAGGGTCTAAAAGTAGAAATACAGAAAAATTTCTATATTCTCGGAACTTTTGAATGCCACACGCCATTCATTCTAGCCAAAATTTGAGCCTACAATACAACCAAATAATGTCCTAATCGATCTCAAGTGAAATTAGTTAAAGTGCGGAGAGAACATGAACAGGATCTATGGTGTGATTCAATGTTTTCAAAAAGTAATCGATTTTTCGTTCATCAGATCATATTCATCCATTATAAAAAGTCCATTTTTCATCATGTATATGTGAAATTTGTTCATTTAAATTTACTCTTTAATTCACATATACCGAGAGAAAAGAACCCATTTCTTAGTGTTCGATTGTGAGTGCATTTCTTGAAATTTTAAAATCAAAACGAACGTTCGGATAAGAAATGTAACAATCAAATCTTTTGAAATGGACGGTTATATTAACTATGCACACACACACGATAAGTTGAGATTGAAAAATGAAATTCTGCTGTATTTTTTAAGTTTGTATGCAAACTTGGTTATATTACTTTTAAGTCTTTTGTATTGAGTCAAGACTTTGAATTTTGTGGGTATATTCACTGCAAATCCTCACGAGACAAAAATCATCCACTAGGGTAACCGAGGGGTTTAACGACTTGTTGAACATGTTAAGTGCAATCGTGATTCCTACGAAAGTGAGTGAGATTTTAAAATTTTTATTTTGCTCGAGGACTAGCAAAGTTTAGGTTTGGGGGTATTTGAGGAGAGCATTATTTTGTATAAATTATGACCAAATCTAGGCCTTGTTAGGCCCATTATATCTTAAATAATGAGCTTTTAGAGTTTTTTTAGTAAATTCAAAGAAAAATGCAAGTTTGAATAACATTTGAGTAATAAATATGATTTTAATAACTCTGAGGGATGCAACTATAATTTCAGAAACTTTATGGGCTTGAAAATAATTTTTAAATGTTTATCTAGGTAAAATAAAGTTCTCTCTGAAATTTGGTTACATTTTGAATTAAAACGAGCAATTAATGAATTTCGGGGGATAAAATGCAAATAGGGATAATTTTGTAAATTTTAAATATTTGTGACCCTAAATTTGAATTAATTATTTTTATTTTGCATTTTTATAGGGTCCTCGAAAATTTGGACAACAAAGAAGCCGATGTGCAAAAATTGTCAGGATACGTGCGACGCGACACGACACGACACGACATAGTTGACACAGCTATACTAAATATATTTTATAAAATCACTCGTGTGTCCATTGAGGTCATGCCATAGTTTTTCAAAAAGGCCTTGACAAGACTCACAACTTTGAAGTTCGAACGAAAATGAGATTTTGAAGTTTTGGAGGTAAAAAATGTGATTAAAGCTAGTGTTGTGAATAGTGACGCGAATAGTGCCAAAATTAGAGATAATTATCTCCAACACTTCCCAAGACTCCATTAGACAATTATCGGCTCAGATACAACAGTTCAGAGAGAGTCCAACCCCATCCAAATACCCTATCGCTAACCCTATAAATAGGACCTTTGGGTTCATTATTTTTTTACAGAGAGTTGTAGATGGGCACTTTAAAATAATTGTTGGTAGTTTTAGTTTGAGTGATTTATTTATATTTGAGCGAAAATAATTATTTGGTGGGAGGAATTATGTCAAGAATATTTATGACACACCATTTGTAAGTTTATTTATATAATGAAAATTAGTATTCATTCTTGCAAATTTATTTTGTTTATAATTATGCTCGCTTAATTTCCTTACTATGACTAGGTGAAAATTTTCATGTGTAATTAATATTGTGTGTGATTTAAATTCGGTTTTCTTCCCGATATGTGCTAAATGTTTTAAAAAAATTGGTATTCATTTAAAACGACACGAGAGTGCGTTTTAAACCTTCCGCATTGTTTAAAAAAATATTTTTTTTATTTGAAGTGTGAGTACTTTTTTATGGGTTATACTTTTATTAAATTGATTGATAGCACATGCTTAAAGACTATATTTTAAAATTTAAAAGTGAACTTTTTAAGGCAATAGGGATTTTAGGCTCCTAAATTTAGAGATGTTAAATTTTATTTTGGACTTATAATGTGTTATTTTTCCGAATTAAATACGACGAGAGTCGGTTTTATTTCAGATATAAAATCGGGAATGACGAAATTAAATTATTGAACAATGTTAGTTAAATGTGATAAATGGATCCAACGTCCTAGTTTTCACGCTCCCTTGATTATCTCTCTTAGTCTTACTTTTTGTTTATTTTGCTTAGTCAATTTCACATCCCAATTCCAAACTCATTTCGTCTAGTTGGACAGTCACAATAATTTTTAACGAATTTTTTTTGACAAATTATCATGGGTTCAACCCGTACTTACATTCACTATTCTATAATTGCCCGTGCACTTGTGGTATTTCATAAAATTGGCAATATTTGGTAAGGTTAGTTTGGGAATAACTATACCTATGATGGTTTGGAAAGGTTAGTTGAGAATAAATGTACCTATATATATATATTAAAGAGAAATAAATTATGAAACAAATGTGATTTAAGTAAAAAAAGAATTGTATGTGACTTAATATTTAATCAGAAAGCAGTCGTAGGATAAAGACTTAAAATGAGTTATGAAATAATTGGCTAAGATTTTATAGTTAAGCCAAGAAGGCTATATTCTATATGAAATGACATTTCCTTGGATTAAAGTTGTTATAGAGTAACTACTTATACATATTGGATGATAATACGTTTCATATTATTTTATGTGGACATACCAATGTTCGTGTACCGTCCTATCGGCTTGGGAGTTCATGCATTCGAATCGGGTACCACACACTGGCATAGGTGGGCTTAGAGATTGTATAGGTCATATAGGTACTACATAAAGGCACCATCTAAAGGAGTTAAGTGTTGACGCTTACCAGCCTTTTTCACTACTGGGTATTGGCTGTGAACATGTATCTTGCATAGGGACCTCCCCCAACTTATGTGTGTTTTATTATGTCCGCTTAGGATAAGATATTCCTCTGGACTTGCCGATAGAGTACGAACGAGACACCAATAGTAGATTCCCTTATGTGTCATATGCATTTATCTATATAATAAAGTAGGAAACTTATGGATGTCATAGGATGTAAAGATGATTTCATGAGGTAGATTTTTGCACTTCCTATTTTACCCTTGAAAATTTTGTTTTCCCCCTCTTTAAACACACTATGATATGTTCTCCCTTTTCTTCAAAATTCAAAAATAAGGGTAGAATAGTACTCACACCAATTTCTCCCTTACACTCATTTGTCTAAATTCCATCCATTTTTCATTTCACTCCCTCTCACTTATGTTCACTCTCTCCTCTCTCCCTGAGAATTCTAGGGTTCAAGGAGCACATATCGATTCCTCCGCACTCCCTCCTCTCTGTCGCCTGTCGCCCTTCCCCAACAATAAACCTACGCACACTCACACATCGATGACCGAAGATGAAGATGAAGAATGTCTTGAGGACATTGCTAGGACGGTTGATTTCGATGAGGATGACACTGAAATTGTATTGTACATCAGCTACCCTCACTCTAAATTTCATTTTTAATTTTTTTTGACTTTCCTTATTGTGGTTCATTTCCTATCATTGATTTTCTATACTAATGATTATTTTTTGAAGGTGAAAGTATAATGTAAGGAATGTGAGACTCTAATACACACAAAAAAATGGTGACGGAGCCAACTCCTGTATGTTTATTTGGGAAATATTTTGGTTCTATATGTTTCTAATTTCTTTAGATCCTTTGTTTTAATTCCTTTTCATCGCTTTTAGTTAGTTAGTTTTAATATCTATAATGCAAAAGTTATAATTAGGCTCTTTGAAATATAGAGGTGTTTAGTTGACATATTTGAGATTCAAACATTTGAAATCTCTTATTTGAATACAAACTTCATAAATTGTATTTGATTTTTTGTTCAAATTGTATTTGATTTTGGTGTATTTTGAGATCTGATGTTTTTTTTTATAGTTTGCAGGGGGATTGAAGGGAATGTTAAAGGTTTCAATTTCCCACTGGCTTTGCTATATTTTTTTTACCTACCTGTTTTATTATCAAGTTTGTTTATTTTGTGGTCCTTTTCAGATTTACAAAATGTGTGGTTATTGTCATTTTGATTCATATATTTAATTTTTTCCTTATTTGTTTTAAGTAACCGTGACTGCGTTTTTTATTCTATATTCAATTTTGTGGGTATTATTTGGGCTTGATGACATTCAAGTATGGGTATTAGTTTAGTTTAAAGTCGATGTGAACGTTGATGTATATGCTATAGGGGTATCGCAATTAATTTTTATTTTATGAAGATTTAGTGATGGATCTTTGTACAAATTCATAGCACATTAGTGGTTTTGGTGGATGATTTGATATTAAAACTGTAAAATTGGAGTTTTGTAGGTGGACCGATTTCATTATCATTTTTACGAGTTATGTGGTAATATTTTTAATATGTTTTATGCTTAGTTTTGTTTTGTATGAAGTTATGTTCTTCAAGTGATCACCATAACTTTGGGGAGGGGAGGGTAAAAAACATACTCACTGGTGGCTGCTAAATGTTTCACTTTAAGGTAAATGGTTCACTTTGAGGTAATTATGTTTTCTACGAGTCATGTTATAAGTTTTGTTATATTGTAAGATTTAAGGTAAATCATTTTTACAAGTTATGTTGTAAGATTTGTTAAATGACTCACTTTGATGTAAGTACGTTTTCTATTTTAATGCTCCGCTTTTGATTTGAAAGTCTTCGATAAAATTTATTAACCCTCAATATATTTTTCTATTGTGTTTGGGATTATAACAATATGAATTTCTACCGGGTCCATTTACACCGTCGGTTGTTTTGACATGGTTTTGAAGGTCATTAGGACTGCTTTGGTAGATGGTGCAAGCGTCTCATCGTTGTTGACTATAAGGGAGATTGTTGTCACTGAACTTTCCTAGGACGAAAAATATTCCCCTTTAATGGGTGACAATATGTGTGGCATGGATGCCCCGATCTCTGTAGAACAAACTATTTTCAATATCAAAATTACATCAGATTGAAAATTATGTGGGTAAATAGCAGTTTACTTCCGTAAATTTGGTCTATGAAGGCCAGTCCTTTATATGGTTTCACACATTCAATTATTTTTCATCACACCTCAAGTTCTCATCCTTAAGCCTAATATTGAGTTTTTTTTTTATAATTGACCCGTATAATAATTCTATAGTCGTCTCCATATTATCGGTGTAGTATGTATTCTCAGATTATGTTCTATTTGAGATTTGATTATACTGTGTTGGGGTTGCTATATATTTTATATCTAAACTATTTGTGTGTTGTGATAGTTTTTATATCTAAACTATTTTAAAGTTGCAGATAGTAGCCCAATGGCTTCAAAACTCCTTCAAGCTCTATGGAATGTTCGGCTCAGCTCATCTCCAACCCCGTCTCCACGCGATTAAGCTGTTCGTAAAGCCTTCGATCGAGTTCTCGCAACCACGATAAAGGGAAAAATGAGGTCGAGCCATGATATTCTCATGAGCCGGCTCACAATTTTATCTATAAATGTTACAAAAAAAAAACAGAATTTTTTCCAGCTCGTTCTTTGGAGGCTGCAATCATCCACCTGCATTCGACACTTTAATCTATAAATGTTGTGAGTTTTTTCAATTTTGAGGCCATTTGGTTGGGATCTTTGACATTAACTATTCCGTACTTTTGCATATGATATTCGATGATAGCACTTTTATAAACTAATTTGGTGAGAACAACACTATTCATAACAAATATTTTATTGATTTTGGGGTAATGGATTCGATAATGAATGCAGATCTGCTCAATTTCCATTCTTTGTTGGAATGAGACCCTAACCGATGAATACACAATATAGGTTTGATGAATGCAAACACTAGGTATAAACTCAATCTTTGTTTTGTCAAAATCTCAATTACTCACTTAAAAATATTAATGTCTGCAACTATTACTACATCAGCTATAATTGGAGTGGTAATTTTCACTTTTACTCCACACGAAGTATCAAACAAGGGCCTACCCCAATTGAGGATATGACAAGGCAAATTGCAACTGCTTACGGCCTATGTGGGAACAACAAGGACTATATTTTCTGATTGTAGAAGGCCATGTTTGACATTCCCCTCCCAAAAGTTGTGTCCACGGACTCCTAGAGCCTAATTGTGTAAATCTCACCAGAGGAAAGAAACACCATCGAACCCGATTCGTCAGTCTCTTCTAGCAACTACTACTACATTTTAGTAGTGAGTAGTTTTTATACACGCTTTTATTCATTATCTTTTAATATCCTTTTCTTTTTATTTATTTTGAAAAACAAACTTATGCCAAAAATACAACTTAGTTAAATTTATTTCGTAAATGGATCCATCTATCATGATCTTATAGACATCTCCAATGGAATTCTGAATTTGGAAAAAAATAAGGTACATAAGAGCACAAACATTAAGACGGTTTTACAATCACACCTATGTATGTTCTATTTCAATAGAACTTTTTTTTCTCAAAAACCACACCTTTCTTTTGTTAACTGAGTAAGTTTTGATGCCTTTTGCAGGTCTTATTTACAACATCGAAGATAGATTCACTACAAATCAAGTAGAATTTATAACTTGTATTTGTCATGCATATCTGGGTGTTATTTTTTGTGTCGAATGATTTGGGGAGTCACATGCTAGATAATTGATTTAGGGACTCACATTCTAGACAATTGTTTGATTTGGGGACTCACATGCTAGATAACTGATTTGGGTATTTCTCATGCATATTTAGGTGTTCATTTTGAAAAGATAATGAAGATCGACCATCATTCAACTGTTGTTTGATCAGAGGTCAACACTGAAGATGAATCCAAAGATATTTTTACCCCTCTAACTTACCAATTCAATACTCTCCCGACCTAGGAGATGGTTGCGAAAGATGTTGACCATGTGGCCTTTTCTGATCTAAAGAGAAACAAAACGAGTTGAAGAAAAGGCATGTTGATACTATTGTTTCTTCGCACCCACAGAAGTACATGCCTCCCTAAAGAAAGAACATCAATGATCCTATAGTCCTCGATGGGGGTCGGCCCAAACGTCATGGGAAGGATAAGAAAACTTTCTAGGCCAATTACACTAACACCAATAATCATGTTGGCTACACGAGGTACAATCCAGATCTCAGGTCTCTAGATACGAACATCCTATGGTTTTATTGATGCGGAGGGCTATCCAGGTAATAATAAGACTTCCTTTTAGATTCATCATTAATTTATAATTTTTCATTTTCTGACCTTAATTATTTTTTATCAAGTTATGTTGGCCACCATTTCGAAGAGTAATGCCTTTTTCACAGAGAATCAAGTGAAGAACTTTAAGGAGGAGAATAAGAAAAATGATGGGCTTCGGGACATTGTAGCTGGCCTGGAGAAAAGGTTGAAATAGATGAGTATAATAGCTGAGTACTTTGATTTGAAGGCTAAGAGAAACCTGTGTACTTTATCACAATAGCTGAGTAAAATAGTTGAGTATACGGAGTCTCTACTAACTCAGGCCTAAAGTGTAATAGCTGAGTACAACAACTGAGTATAATAGCTGGAGATGTCATAATATCTTTATGAGCCTGTTCTTCAAAATAAACATGGTGTAGCCCTGAAGGAGAGGGCCCTTCCAATTATGTTTGATAAGATAAAAAACATTATAGTGGTTCAGCATAGGGGAAATGAATTTAAATAGTTTAGGGCCTCCAATCAAGTTGGAATAAGCATTAATGACGAGGGGGACATGGTCAGATCCATTTTTGTACAAAGAATCCACAATCATAGTATCCTATAAATCCATCTCGCTAATGTTTTTGCCTCTCTTCTACCTAAGGGTGTCCCTACTGCCCTGATCTAAAATGCCTCCACTGCCTCTGGCAGTGTTGTACATGGTAACTGATCTTTGTTATGTTCTGACACATTAGTTGTGATATGCGAATATATGCTATTTTATGCTAAAACATTAGTTGTGATATGCTAAAACATTTTAAACTTGGTGTATGCTATTGTATGCTAAAAAATTAGTTGTGATATGCTAAAACATTTTGGACCTGGACCTGGTAACTGATCTTTGTTGGACCTGGTAGTTAATGTATGCTAAAACATTAGTTGTGATATGCTAAAACATTTTATTATGTTCGATTCTGAAATTTCCAAACTTGGTAACTAATGTTTGACAAAGTGATGATATTTTTACATTCAAACTTATTGCATCAAACACTAAATCAAAGCACTCTTTGTTGATGTTATGTTTCTGATTATTTGTTTGTTTATTTTTTATAGTGTCCAGTAGTGGTAGAACTTGCAATACTTCATGTTATCTAGCTTCAAAAACTTCCTCGGACCTTTGGACTATAGAGCTGATGTTGTACAAACCATTAATGCTTACTACATTATATTTCGTTTGATGTTTTTTTCCATAGTTGTATAATTATGATACTATTGTTGTTAGTATTTTTTATTTTGTTGACTTAAATTATGCATGACTTAATGATTTGGAAAATCTTATTACCAGATGTGTTTAAATGTTAGACGCCTTAATGTTGTTTATAGAAGATTCAAGATGGACGTTGAAATGTTTTTTCTTAAAAAGGGTCGACAGCTTATAAACGGAGGAAACTTTATCTAAATTTTCAAATTGTTATACAATTATTTGTGCTATATATAACCTTTTTAACTTAAACTATGTAGGATTCAATAATTAGGAAAATTATCAATGTTCCTTTAGGCACGGGCATACCCTAGTGTGTGTGTGTGTATATATATATATATATATATATATATATATCCAGTTACACATTGTGGTGTGCTTCGTATGGGAATATGCCCACTTGGTCTATAGATGTAGACAATGCTTAATGATAACAAGTCGGAACTAATATAATGATGTGGTTAATTAAGAACTAATATGAGTCCTAATGAATAAGGTGGTAGACCATTATTAATGAGAGTAATAATTGGGTAGTCTAGAAATATAGATTGTAATTAAAGAGAATGGATATCGTGGTAGACAATTATTAATGATATTAATAATTTGGTAGTCTAAGAGAATGCAACCTATAATCTAATGGGGTGGATTATGAGAAGTATGAGTTAAGTATAAAATATTCTGAGGAGAAGGGCTGAGGTTATGGAATATTATATGAGGCAAAAATAAACATTGAGTTTATATTGAAATGAGTAGCCACATTATGAAATCCATTCACGGGCTAGAGTGTTAAGTATAAATCCCCACTTTTAGTTATCGCATAGGTAGATGGCTTATTCATTGCATGTCAGATTAAACAATGGAGGTTTCAATTTGTCAGTTTTTTAGGATACGAGTAGGACTGCTTCTAGATGAGAGGTGAGTTACTCGTTACACGTGAGCATCGACAGGGAGACGCGAAGTATGAGTTAGTAGCATTTTGCATATTTATTGGTGAATAATACTTGCAACTCTAGGGCTCTGATCCATATTATAAATAAATTTTCCCCAGGTATTCTTAATGATAGGGATAGCAGGACTGACGATGGATCAGACTTGCAGTTGCATTGGACATAGTGAATTTTGCTCCATAATGGGACTTGTATGGGCATAAGCCCAATGTTTATTTATAACAATTATACTTAGATTTACATTTTGGACATTATATCATGATTCAGTTTTTATTATTCATGTGTTAAATTATTTTTATTCAGATGTTTTTTATTCATTGTGGATTTCGATATACAATAAAGAAAATGTGTATTCCTTCAGTGCTAAGAATGGTATAAATTGTTTATAAGCCCCATCTTCGACATATTGATCCTGGCCAACTTTTACGTGAGAAAATGGGGGTTATTACAGTTAGTATCAGTGCATGATTTTAGTGTCCTTAAGATCTGTATTTGAGCTTGTTACGTCATCAATTGAGTCCTTTGATGTATAGCCCTATGATTAGGAATCATTGTACTATTTGCGATTAGTTACTACCTTTTCGGTCAAAGGGTTAGTTTGGGAGAGAGAGACATAGAGACCTTTGTGTGGGTCACCTGGTAGAATTCCAGAAGTTTAAGAAATTTGGTGTTTAGTAATTTAAGAGAAGAAATTTAGAGAATTTGAGAATATGGTAATGTACAATAACACATCACCATAGGTTGGCTCATGTAAACCAGGACCCACATCGAGATGGGCATCGGATTATAGAAAAATAAATATATGGGAGAAAAGAGAGTAGTGATAGTATCGGTGGTAAATAAGGTGTTTTTACTACTTTGGAGTATGTGGGATATGTTTTTTTATACTGGTACTTAATGTTCACTTGGGTTTTTCTAATGCATTAGGAAGGGTAGACTTTGTACTTGGGAGAGTGCTTTCTAATGACCCGCCATGGGTAGGAAGGAACATTGTTTCATTGGTGCATGGAAGCATAAAAATGTATACTGGGAGGCTTAGGTTTATTTTAGGGCTACTTGTTATCTATCTTAGAGTATGATATTTTCTTGGGAATTTATTTAAATTTACTTGGAATATGTTAATTTTATGTGGACTGCTATGAGTGGTGGTCATGTCTGAAAGACAAGATTGGTTAGAAATTGATGTTCACTGTAGCCGTGAGGATTATTGTGAGAAATTTTTTATGGGTGAGACTAGTTTTGAAACAATGAATTTCAATGAGAACTTAGGTCGTGCAAGGATCTTTAGGAATTTAAGTATGCTTAGGTAAGAAAAATGTGAGTGTGATTTAAAATTTTTGAATGACTCAAGGAGTTTGACGCATCTGAATAAACTCAAAATTATGGGATAAATGGGGTTATGCTCAGGTTAAAGCAAGGGTATTTTATGTGGAGGAAAGTGTTTGTGGGATAACGTAATAGTATAATATGGGAAAGTATTGCCTTAGCGAGTAAATGAAATGAAGTAGATGTAAGTATAGAGAGAGCTTTAATTTTTGATATTGTGTGTGATCATGTTTAATGTTTGTATATCGACGTTATTACTGAAGTGGTGATGGTAGACCTGATATGCATGGGTATGCCTTTGGAGACTTAGAAATGACTAAGTTCTATATAGTTCGTGGTGAATTAAATGTTGAGTATGGTAGGATCGATTGACTCTAAAGGATTTTGGTATAACTCTTATAAATGATAAGGGGTTGGTTTGAAAAATGGAAAATATTGAAATTTACATGATTAGCTTAAATGGTTATTTTTATTTCCCTTTTTGTCTTGGGCCGATGGATCTCAATAACTGTCTAAGCTGTGCAGTAGTGTATCCGGAGGGTTCTTTATTTGTATTTCTCTTGCGAGACGTCCCACACACGAAATTGGCAAAAGTCAGGATTTGAAGGAAAGTGGATACTAATATGGTCATTTTCTTGTTACATATACATATGTGGTGATATAATTGATGTATGGTTATGCTTAGTGTGAAAGGTACATATTAGATGTATATGTCTCATTCATATTGGTTAATGATACGCGTGTGCATACATGCAATGTCAAATATATGGTTGTCCCAGTAATGTTATAATAGGCATAAATAAGCCTTTTCATTTATGTCATGGGATATGAGTATGGACTAGTTGGGTATAAGCCTAAAACAGCGGTGCAAAATAAAATTTGACTCCATGCTACTTTGAATTCTGAGGACTAAATTCCGTTACAGGGGGGGATATAATACCCCATATATTTTTAGAATAAAATAAAATTTTAATAGGGATTAATTTAATTCAGTGAAATAAATTAATCAAGGTTGTGAGTAATTAGACTCAGTATTAATTATAAATTTTATAATTAGACTTTAATGATTTGGAATAAATCAAAAGGGATTTTATTTTAAATAAAAAGTGTTTACACATGGCATGTCATAATTAAAATATATTTTTTGGATAAAAATATTTGGGACACGCTTTGAGAGATACTACGGGCTCGTTCGGGCCTTTTAGACCCATAGGAGTGTTCCCGGGGTGTGTGTATATATATATATATATATATAAGTTGGGTAGTTATCTGGCTAATTGAATTATGTATTTGGGCTCATTTGGGGGTCAAACGTTGGAGCCTAAAGCCCAACTCGGGAATTGAAGATTGACATCATTTAATTAGAGTTAATCCACTCATGTGGGAGTTACATCCAAGAACCCTAGTCATAACCACCCAAGAGGAGGAGGAAGGACACCCTAGAAGGAGGAAGAGAGGATCCTATACATAATCTCAATCAAGGATTATATTGCCATTCTTATTCAAATTGTACTAATCTTATATTAATGTCAATTCAATGTTTAGACTAGACTTTAATCATGAGTTGGGACTTCATGTTTATAGGCCTTTTTAATTGTGTAGAAAGTTGTGATAATTGCGTAATCTATGTTGAAATTTATAACCCCTGGTATTAACTATGTATTCCTGTGGTTTAAATGGAAGATTAATGGTAGAGAATATGTTGTATAACCCTTAAAACTAATTCGGGACACCAATGGAGTAATATAGGATGAAATTGGGAATTTTTATGTTCATGAGTTCTTGATAGGATCTTGATAAGTTGAGTCTAATACATGGTTTAATTTGAGGTTAAAACATGTGAATAATGGTCCTATAATGTTTTTCAGACTAAATCCATGCCAATCTTTAAGTTATTGAACCCTTGAAACGACTTTGGTTGAGGGAAGTTTTTGTATGAAAATCACGTAATGAGATTTCGTAGCATATCTCTGATTCTTCTTTGGTCCGAATTGATTTGATCATCAGGTGGATCGATTCGGTTGAAAGGCGAGTTGATTCGATTTTGCTCAGGATTCCAGTTTTTCTTGCTTTGATGGTTTACGCTTTGGGCATTTATCCAAGTGAGGGGAAATAATTATTAAAAACTTATGAAGAGTTTTATTGGGGTCCTAAATACGTATTTAATCGGGATAGGTCTGTAATATAGAGGTGCATGCATGATGACTTAGGATGCAAGTTATCTACACAAATAAGATGGTTCACCCAGAATTCTTATAAAAAACCATACGAAATAAGTGGATTAGATGGCATAAATATAGCTAGTCGATTTGGGTAATTTCAGTAGGGGAAAATAGAGGATAAGACCCTAAAAGATACGGTGTTATTATTATTATTATTATTATTATTATTATTATTATTATTATTATTATTATTATTATTATTATTATTATTATTAATTTGAGGAGAATTAAAATAAAAAGAAACACTTATTAGAGATAAGTCGAATGTATGTGGTTAAAATTAATAATTAATTTTCCTCAAATAGTAAACGTATAATGATATTGAGTAGTAACGTATCCTGAGCCTAGTTGGCTAAGTCTAAATGGTTAACGTCGATTGTGTTAGTAGGTTTGGTGACACTACTTGTCCATATTAGAGGATTCCTTATATATGTACATGTAACCCTTATTCATGTTAGTTAATTCCTTATATATGTACATATAAACCTTACTGACAAGGTAACAAGAAGCGAATAATTATTTATAAACTAAAATGATTTAAGCCCGAGTCAAGAGGACAATATACTAAGATCATAAAATGCATTAGTAAGGGTAGTTAGGGATAACTATACCTACAATTGTGTTGGTAAGGTTAGTTTAGGAATAACTGTACCTATGATGTTTTGGAAAGGTTAGTTGAGAGTTATTGTACCTATATATATTAAAGAGAAATAAATTATGAAACAAATGTGATTTAAGACCAAACAGAATTGCATGAGACTTAATATTTAATCAGAAAGCAGTCGTAGGATAACGACTAAAAATGAGTTATAGAATAATTGACTAAGATGTTATGGTTAAGCCAAGAAGGCTATATTCTGTATGAAATGAGATTTCCTTTAATTAAAGTGGTTATAGAGTAACTTCTTATACATATTGAATGACGATATGTATCATATTATTTTGTGTGGAATACCAATGTTCATGGACCGTCCTATCATCTTGGGGGTTCATGTGTTCGAACCGAGTACCACACGCCGTCACAGGTGGGATTGGCGACTGTGTAGGTCATATAGGTACTACGTAGAGGTCCCATCTACGAGAGGTAGGTGTTGACCCTGACCAACCTTTTTCACTACTGGTATGGGTCATAAACTAGTGTCCTTCATAGGGACCTCCCCCAACTTATGTGTGTTTTGTGATGTCCTCTTAGGATAAGAGATTCCTCCGGACTTGTCGATAGAGTACGAATGATACACCAATAATAGATGCCCTTGTGTGTCATATATACATATATACGGATAAATATATATATATATATATATATATATATATATATATATGTATGTATATATTTGTTTGTTTGTTTATCCAGTTACACAGTGTGGTGTGCTTCTTATGGGAATGTTCCCTCTTAGTCTATTGATGTAGACAATGCTTAGTGATACCAAGTCGGGACTAATTTAAGATGTGGTTAATTAAGGACGAATATGAGTCATAGTGAATAAGGTGGTAGAGCATTTTTAACGAGAATAATAATTGGGCAGTGTAAGAAGATAGACATTAATTAAAGAGAATGGATAACGTGGTATACAATTACAATTGATATTAATAACTCGGTAGTCTAAGAGAATGAAACTTATAATCTAATGGGTTAAATTATGAGATGTATGAGTTAAGTATCAAAGAATCTGAAGAAATAAACCGAGGTTATGGAATATTATAAGAGGCAAAAATAAACATGAGTTTATATGAAACTAAGAAGCCACATTATAAAATCCATTTAGGGTATAGAGTATTAAGTATAAATCCCCACTTTTAGTTATTGCATTGCTAGATGGCTTATTCATTGCATGTCAGATTAAACAATGGCAGTTAAAATTTACCATTTTTATTTGAGGACACGAGTAGGACTGCTTCTAGATGAGAGGTGAGGTACTCGTTACATGTGAGCGTCGATGGGGGAGACGTGAAGTATGAGTTAGTAGCATTTTACATATTTATTGGCGATGAATCCTTGTAACTCTAGGGATCTAACCCAAATTTTGAATGTCCGCCCAGGTACTCTTAATGATATGGATAAAAGGAGTGGCGATGGATCAGACTTGAAGTTGTATTGGACACAGTGGATTTCACTCCATTGATTTTAGTATAGGTTTTCATCATTTGGTCGTTGTATTTCACACTGGAACTTGTACATGCATAAGCCCAAGTGTTTATTTATAGTAGTTGCACTTAGCTTTATATTATGGACATTATATGATGATTCAGTTTTTATTATTCATGTGTTAAATCAATTTTATTCATATATATTTTTTATTCAGTGTGGATTTTGATATACAATAAAGAAATTTTGTATTCCTTCGGTGCTGAGAATCGTATAAATTATTGATAAGCCCCATCTTCGGCATATTGACCCTGGCCAGCATTTACGTGAGAAAATGGGGGTTGTTACAACTATCAATGATGCATAGCTAGGGTGTTCACCAAATAATTAAAGGATGGAGTGGTTTATGAAATTTTGAGGATGGCATCTAATTAATCAAATGTATACCAACAATCATGTGATCCTCAACCCATAAGAAGAGTGGTAAATTTGAGTTAAAAGGGAATTTTAGTCCATTTTCAACCAAGTGAATATATTTTCTTTCTAAAACTTCATTTTTCTCAGGGTTTAAATGAAATAATAAGTGCCTACATATACCATGATGATCCAAATGAGAGATAACATCATTACTTGAAAGTTTTACCCTTTAATCCTATTAGGCAATCTTAAAATTTATTTCAAACTATGTTGCATTCATCATTTGAAAACTAAGAAAAGTTTGTAAGAAAAGAGTATTTTATAACGGATAATATCAAGTGAATGTAGTGAAATCATCCACAAATATGAAATTGATGATACCCAATCTCACACTTGTTGTTTAAAAATATTTTTTAACTCCCCAAATGACCCAAAACTAGAACATAGGTCCTATATCTAGCCTATGACCTCAGATAGACCACTAATTATATTATAAAGCCTCTGTTACCCTCAAGGGTGAGCTATTATACTGTAGAAGACCTCAATTGCACACTATTCCCCTTAGAAAGGTTAGTCATTCCAGTATACCTCCTCATATAATCTAAAAAAACTATAACATCGAAGTTTCGTCAAGATTTTAACTCCGAGATATCATCGGAGTGAAGGATAATGACCTCTGCAGACACCCCATTCTACTACCCCCTAACCTCTCCTTAAGTCCTTAGAACCTCCCTTCATCATTACAAACCTAAGTCATACCTCGGGTACTGACCTAAAGGCCATTGGGCAATCCCAGCTTCGTTTGACCAAAATTTAAACTCTTCATCTGTACCAAGACTGAATGAATCTTCGAAGGGAACTGAATGCCCTTTCCAATAGTCCGTCCCGTGTGCAATTCTAACTTACGGTGTGGACGAACAACCTATTTCCCCCCAAAACTTGATCAGGAGGCCATCGAATGCTCCCAGGCTCCGTTTGACCAAAGTTAACTCTTCAGATCGATAGACACTGAATGAATCTTCAAAGGTCACTGAAACCCCTTTCCAACGGTCCACCCCATGCGCAATTCTAACTTACGGTACAGATAAAAAATAGGTTTTACTCCGAAAGGTCACCGAATGCTTCTAGGCCCCGGTTGGCCGAAGTCAACTCCCCAAACTGAGTAAAGCTCTTTGGAATTCTAGGTAAATCTCCTAACCTTTCCAACGGTCCACACCGTGTGCAATTCTGACTTACCATGCGGTCCGTTTGCGTTCGACGATCCCCCTTCCAAAGGATCGACGAAAGCTTCCGAGCCACATTTGCCCCAAAGTCAATGCCCGGACCCTGGAGCAGTCTAAAGGACTTTTAAAGGTATCTGAAGTACCTTTACAAGGTTCTCCCCATTAATGATTTGGATCAATGGCTTGCGCTCTACGACCAATTTTCTGAAGGAACCTGAAAGAGACTACTAAACGGCAGGTGCCAAACCTTGTCTATCGACAGTTCCTAAACACACCTGTCGATTGGCAGGACCAGGGCTATTCCAATCAGCAATGCCTTGGGCCTATAAAAAATAGGGCCTGGGCTCATTCTAAAAGGACCCAAGATCTGAGATCCATCACTCTCAGCAAGCTCAGAAAACTCCTCTCGATGTCAGTGTGATTTTCACATCCAAATCCCTTTCCAACCTTCACCTTTCATCACCTTTTTCATCAAACTTGGTGAATTAAGTACCCTCTATCATCATCCAAGTGCAAGGGCTGATCTCCAACATCAAGCACAAGATCTTCAAGAAGGTCCAACTTTCTCCACTCTCTCCTTAAATTCTCCTAAATTCGCATTAATTTGTTTTATTACTTAGTACTTTTATTCTCTCATCTCTCATATCACATATCCTAATATACTTTTTATCTAGTGTTATTGTACATCTCTTCTTTTCATATAAATAAAACCCAAAAAAACAAGAAAAAGAGGATTTTCTCATAAATTTTAAATGGGAATTCTCACACTTTTCTCGCACTCTTCTCACAACTAAAACATATTTTTACACACACACACACACATAAGAGAAGTCCCCAATTGGATTTATGGGATAAATCCCACCTCTCGTTTTGCATACGAACTACGTGGACTTTGATGCCTCTATATGCTAGGTAGGCATCTCGGGGTAAAACCCTAGATTCGAGTCCTATTCCTACTTTTCTCTCATTTTCAATTTTCCTACGTTATTTAAACTTAACTCTCTTAGATTCTATATATTTACATTTACGTGGACTTTGTGCTTAGTGGCGTATTATTCCATATGTGTTATCGTTCCGTTATAACGATCAAGACTAGGATAATCGCGTAAATTCTATTTTTATAATATTACTTTTAAGAATATTCATGTGGATGACTCGCTTTATCTCTTCCATGATACAGGTCGATGATTACTATCTCCACTACATATACACATGCACACATATCACGAGTAAATAAAGGAAAATAATAATAACCCATGAGAGACCGTAAGGGAAGAATGGGTGCCTAACACCTTCCCATTTCGTAGCTTAGCCTTCGGACCCATTTCAAATCATTTTGGTTTCATATGTATCAGTATGTCTTTGGATGATGTCCTTCAGGATGGATCCCTTTTTTCTTTTGTTTGTTTTAAGTAAAAAAGACCTACGACTCCATCTCTCTGCATTTTCACCTCATCACTGACGCCGGCTGAAGCGGTCTCGAGAGGGATGCACGGGACCAAGATCCTCCTGGGATGAAGGGGAGACAACCCCCTCTTATTTTCCTCCTCCCACTTTGCGGATCAGAAGGGATGGCCACAGTGGTGACCCTGCTGGGATTTTGTTTTATTTTGAGGGATAGACTCTATTTACATGGGTGTTATATCTGTTTATATTTTCCCTTATTTTGCACGTTAACCTTTACTATTCATGTGTACCTCATGCTTATGCTTTTATTCACACACTTATAGAAAATTCTCCATGTACACTTCACACCACGTGCACTTAGTATCACATATATTCCCATGTTGCACTCATCACCCACCTATACTTGGTATACCATCGGTACTCATACTTTGCTCCCTGTTGGGCATGATCAAGAAAGATACTCTCATAAGATACTAATAAGATAATCATGCATGATTCACACGATAGCACGAAAGAGCATTGTGATTGACCAATTTTTGTCAAGTAACAAAAGGGTCACTTCTTGATGGGCGCTGGTCCGACAGGGCACTGTTAGCCTAAGCGATATGACTCTCACCTTCCATTGGCCAAGTACCTTCAACGTATATGGAACGGTTCTCTATCATTGTACCGCTGGACCGAAGTCATAACAGGAGGTATATCGTAGGTAACTCGTTCACGTACGTCGAGTATATCGAATTCTCTCTCACACGTACCGTCCCCACAAGTTATATAGTGAGTCAATTCATGTACACTCAGGTATATCGAATGGCTTGTCCATACATACCGATTTCCCTCAAAAGCAAGACGTATATCGTGGAAGCCATGCTAAGGGGGGGGGGGGGGGGGGGGGAACCCTTTCCAATTCACCCAACCAAGCTGCATACCCGCATATGGGTGTCAAGCCTAGAACACACATGTTAGACTGCCGGTTTTAACCCGAAACTCTGTTGAAATTTCGGGTCGGCCTGCCGCCCAAATTTTTGCTCACTTTTAAAACGGTACCCTGCCCGTGATCATGGTCACAAGTCCATCCATAGCTTTGCATATGTTGCAAACCCAACTTTTCCAGGCTCGGGTCCTGTCCGACATTTCATTTTGCATTTAGGAGAATTTAATACAAGTGAAAACATAATAATAATAATAATAATAATAATAATAATAATAATAATAATAATAATAATAATCATGCTGAGACCTGTCTCCCAAATATTTCTCCTTCCTTTATAAAAAATCCAAAAATAATTATCCCTTATTTATCAAAATTCCAAAAATATTTATCTTTTCTTTATCAAAAATCCAAACCCCCATCAGAACTAACATGACGTAATTCTGATCCTTCTGGGATCACTAATCTCCCATTAAACCTCAAACCCCCATCAGAACTAACAGAATAGGACTCAAAACCCTCAGCTAAAAGTTGTACAATCTTCTCCTACCAAAACAGGTCTGCGGTCTGTGCCTGTATTACCCTTGTAACAATCTCGGGTGTCACTGTCATAATAGATATAAAGGAATGGGCTATTGCGTCCTGGTGGCCTAACTCCTTCCACTTTGCTTTCCAGACGTCTGCTACCTCGTCTACCGGTCTACGGCTGAACGCATCAGCAACTATGTTGGCCTTCCCCGGATGGCACTGTATGTCGAACTGATAGTCCTTTACAAACTCTAACCATCTGCGCTGACGCATATTCATCTCTCGCTGAGTGAACAGGTACTGCAGTGACTTGTGGTCTATGAACAAGCAGAATTTCTCCCCTAATAAATAGTGCCTCCATATCCTCAATGCAAAAATGACTACTGCTAACTCCAGGTCGTGGGTGGGGTAATTCTTCTCATGCGGCTTAAGCTTACGTGAGGCATAAGATATAGCCTTCTCCTCCTGCTGAAGTACCCCCCCAAGTCCACGTAAAGAGGCATCGGTGTAAACCAGGTACTCCACACCCGGCTTCGGTAAAACAAGGACCGGTGTTGAAGTAAGCTTGTCTTTCAGCTCGTCGAAAGCCAATTGGAAAGCATCATCCCAAACATATGGAACCCCTTTGCGAGTCAGGTTCATCAATGGACCCGCTATTTTGGAGAATCCCCAAATGAATCTCCTGTAGTATCCGGCTAACCCCAAGAAACTACACACTTCCGTCGGTGTCGTGGGCTGTCCCCGCTCCCTCACCGCTGACACTTTACTCGGGTCGACTGTCATCCCCTGCTCAGAAACAACATGGTCCAAGAACTGTACTTCTCGCAACCAGAATCCGTACTTCTCGTACTTAGCATACAACTGATGCTCTCGTAGAGTCTGAAGAACCTGCCTCAAGTGCTCGGTATGCTCCTCCTCGGAGTTTGAATATATCAAAATGTCATCTATGAAGACGATGACAAACTGATCCAAGAACTCTCTGAACACTCATTTCATCAAGTCCATGAATACGAATGGAGCATTTGTGAGGCCAAATGGCATCACTCTGAACTCGTAAGACCCATATCTCGTCAAGAAGGCAGTCTTTGAAACATCCTGCTCCCTAATACGTAGCTGATGGTACCCCGACCTCAGATCTATCTTCGAAAAGAAAGTTTCTCCCCTCAGCTGGTCGAACAGATCCCTAGAGGTATCCTCCTCTATGTAATACAAATGAGAGGTCGAGCCTCCCTCTGGGCGAGGCATCGCCACTACAAACATCTCTTGCCCCGGAATTGTAAAAATAATACTCCCACCAAAATAATCTATCATGGCCCTGTAAGCAGCGAGCTAATCCATACCGATAATAACGTCATGCTCATGCATATCTAAGACTAACATGTCTGCTAGTAATACCAAGCTACCAATCTCTACCCCCACACCCGGCATATAATGAAAATAAGCGATCCACTCCCCAGTGGTGAGGTTACACACATCACAGTGCTCTCTGCTGTGGCTAATAACCCTAAGGCCTTCGCAAAATGGGTAGCTATAAAACAGTGCGTCGCCCCAATATCAAATAAAACTCGACCCATATTACCATGGATAGGAAATATACCCTCAATCACGGGTGGTGCTTGCGGAGCTGCTGCCTGGTGGACGTTATAGACACGTCCATACCATAACTGTCCCTGCTGCACTGGAGCTGCTGGAATGGCTAGTAGGGCTGGTACCTGGGCTGGTGCTGGGAGGGCAGCTGGAAAAAGTGGCCTCTGTGGCTCATTACGATCACCCTGCTGCTGTGGGGACCTATCACCCTCTGGTCAATCCTGGCACTTATGGCCATACTTTCCGCACACAAAACATCGGCCTTTGAAGTTACTTCCCCTCTGACCCTGCTGGTCGTTACCACCCCGCCACTGGCCCTGTTGGCCCTGATGAAAATGCTGTTGGCCCCACTGCTGACCCTGCTACTGTCGGTGTTGGCCTTGCTAGCCCTGCTGATTAGGCTGGCCCTGCTGACCCTGCCTATCACCCCTAAATCCCTGCCTGGAATCACCTGATCGGAAGCACTTGGCAGGGTCCCCCTGATGGGAACTCTGCTCATGCTGACGAGTCTGTCCCTGGGATGTCGGTGCTCCACCAGCGCCACTACTCCCTGTCCTGCCCTGCTGGCCGGACTCTCCTTCTCGCTTGCTTCCCTGTAGATGGAAGCGGTGATCCTGGTAATGTAGTAAGGTAGCATTGAGTACATCTATAAAGGTACTGAGAGATAAATTACCTATAAGATGCTGACGGATCCTCCAATCTAACCCGTCCACAAACAACATTATCTTCTTACCCTCAGTAGGTGCCTCATCTGGCACTATGGTGAGAAGTCTCGTGAACTCCTCCTCATACTCATCAATGGTAGAATTATCCTGTGTCAAGTTTAGTAATTTCCGCCTCATCTCAGTCTGCACGGCAGGTGGAAAGTACTTGTAGTCAAACCGCTCCCAGAATGACTGAATCGGGATCATATCCCTCTCCTCCTAGGTGGTGGTGGACTCCCACCACTGCAAAGCGGCCCCCACCAGCTTAAAGGAAGCCAACAACTGTTTCTGCACGTCTGTGCACTCATACATACGCAGATGCCGCTGGATATCTTTCTTCCATTGGCTGACGATGATGATATCTGAACTACAAGAGAACTCAGTGGGATGCGCCTTCTAAAAGGCATCCCTAACCCGCTCCCATGCAGATGGAAGCTATGCAGGTACTGGCGCCACTGCCTGAATCTAGGGTGGAGCCTGCTGTACTACCGCTAACGCGACATTCACCGCCTGAGAAATAATAGCGGCTACCTCATTAGCATTCATCGTACCCTATGCCGGAGCTGCTGGCTACTCGACTTGGGCATGCCTATCCTTTGGTGCACGTCTCGGAGGCATCTGAAATGTGAAAAAATTTATTAGTCTATAGTTATTATCAAATCTCAAATAGCTGAAGACGTAAACGTAAAAGCAAGAATACAACAATCCTAAAATAGGGCTCTATAGCAAAAATGTTAAGCTAAAAGCGAAATAAGCCGTACAGATCCTAAGGACACTAGAACCTGCTGCTCTGATACCACCTGTGACACCCCACATAATTAAATACCGAGCGATCACTCCTTTATTAAATTAAATCAAGCTGAACAGCTGGTTCATTCTTAGCATCACTGTCGAAAAATAACTTTTCCAATTTAAACACCCTAATTAACTAAGCTAAGTGTCAAAACCATTTTTAGACATTACTTTCCAAATTTTATTTTATAAACTAAGATTTAATTCTTTACAATAATTCAATATTAAAGAATCACACCACAATTATCCTGGAACATATAATCCAAATAGTTTAAACATTCAACAACTAAATCCCAACAATAAAATATAAAGTAAAACATCCAGACAGTAATAAATCCCAAAGTGACAATACTAGAAATAAATGAATCACAATGTCTAATAAAAAAAATGGATAATGGAAACGGGCGACACATGGACAACTGAATAAATAATCTAGGAGTGGAATCAAATAAATGAAGTCGTCTAAGCAAGAGGCCTGCAACTCCCACCTAAGCTGCAACGCGTTCCTTCCAGAGGATCCTATGCAAGATGCCCCTGTGGCTGGGCACCTGTAATATATACATATATATACAAGAGATAAAGGAATATAGAAACGGGTCAGAGCTCGATAGTGTAAATGATTTAAAATTTGTTTAACAAGTATTTAAAATGTTTACACGCCAATGCAACAATATATTAGTGCGGCACTCTCTTGAGAAATTCTCACCTCTCTTCTAATGTGCACGCCTATCGCACTAATCTTCCCAACGGATTATCTTATCTTATCTTATATCGCACTAATCTTCCCAATGGTTTAACTTATCTTAGGTTACTCGTAAGATATAAAACTGAACATTATAATTGTTTAAGAGGAAAATTTCATTCAGTAACAAAGCTCTCATTTTAACTTTATTTATTAATAAAGTTTCCCAGTGTCATATTATACTTTTCAAAAAAAAAGTATTTCCAATTTGAAGTCATTATTCATTTCTTACTTACCATAACATAGTAGGCAGTTCGAAATTTCAGAATTTCATATATATATATATATATATATATATATATATATATATATATATATATATATTCTAATAGCACTCCACATAAAAATTATGGTGCGAGCATACTCTGCTATCCAATCCCCGTATCACTTGTACTAAGGGAAATACACGTTCAGAATCACTCTCGAACTGTATTAATACATACACAAACAATATTGAGGCGAAGCATAGTTTCCAAGTCTAAGAGGTCAGCACATACCCTCGCATCTCTTAGGACCGTAACTATCGATTCGATAGCCTGTACCTAGGATTCCTATCTTCTTGGGTACAAGTCAATATCTCCCGTAAAGGACCCATCGAGATAAGACTATCCCAACGCGGTAACCACAGGGATAGCAAGTAGCGCGGGCATGATTTCCACATGTATATAATATATGTATACACACAGTCATATAAATATACTACTTTTATCATATAAATTTAGGTTCATCCCATAACCCATAATCACGACATTTATCCTTATTTTCCCATTATTAGTTATCACGTGTAACGGTTCGTCTCTAACTTTAATTTGAGGGAATATTCCATCTTACTACGTAAAACTCATGGACTCTATCCTCCCAAGTGTAAAATTCAGTAGGTATTCATCTATTTTCCATCGTAACTATTTTACGTATCTCTCCCTTTAATATAAAATTCCATCGTCCCTTATATATAAACACCAGAAAATGTAAATCTCGCCTTACATTAAAGGTCTCTTAATCATTAATAAATCCTACTGGTCATCTTTATCTCCCAAAATATTCTAATAAGGATGTCTAAGGAGTATTCTTCATTTAGAATTAATTCAACTATTTTAAAAGGGAAATATAAGTCTGCCAGAAGGGGTCGATCGATCGATGGCTGGAGCTTGATCGATCGATGCGTCGATCGATCGACACTCCTAGTTCGATCGATCGATCAAACAGGTATGCGAATTCTGCAGATTAACAGTTACGGGTTTCATAATCCAACCTCAATCAATTCCAGATTTTTCACACCCAAACTCCCTAAAATTCCTACTACAACCAGTATATACCCATATTATACATCTTCTACGTAAAGCATGCAAATTTACATAAATAATTATGGATTAATAGGCTAAAAACTCATATAAATCTCAAGAACCCTAGAATTTCTTTAACATGGTTCTAATCCGTCTTTTTCCAAAAATTTCAACTCCTAATTCATCATAAATTCGTGGTTAACCCTCTACATGTGAAGGAGTTTCTAGATTATCATTCAAATCATTACTACATGCAATTTTTCTATCTCCAACATGGATTTTTCTTCTACCAAACTCATCCTAATCACCCTAGACTAACATGAACGATTCATTAACGAAAATAATAAAGATAAATACTTGCCTGGAAATTTTAGAATTCTGATTTGTGGACGATTTTGGTGTGGTTGCGTTCCCCGTCGCACGATCTACGCGTTGGTGGTGGTGGCGGTGCAATCGGGTGACTTTTTGGCCTTGGATTGCTTGGAAAGCTTTCTCCTTACCTCTTCTATGGCCATTCTAAAGTTTTGAGTCTAATAACCCTAAAGGACTATTCTAAATGTCTGATATAGCCTAATAATTTTTGTGGGTTTAATTACCCAAAAATGCAAAATGTCCAAAATGCCCCCGCGGGGTGCAAAATAAGCCTAAAAAGGCCCCGAGACCCAAACTTAACCCCCGAGTATACTTTTCTTACCATCTCGACTCTTCCGGACACGTTGGTGCACTCAAAATGACCATACGGATAACTTAAAAATATTTCACTTTTATTAATCAACATTTATTCCCGACGCGACACAGGCGCGTCCTGACTTAAATTTCCAAAATTTTCTTTCTATTCACTCGTGACATTATATTACTTTGCTCATTAGTAATATTCAACAAATTTCCCATAATTACTAACTCTCATCATGTTAGTAATTATAACATAATTAATTTCTGGATTTATATTAAATAATTAACTCACATTAAATTTAATAAATCCCCAAATTAATATAGCATAAAAATACGGGGTATTACAGCTCATTACCAAAGAAGATCCCGAGCCAGAAAATTAATGGTATTATGATAACTGGCGCCTTCTCAAGCATGGTAAGTATCCCTAGGGTTCCAATAAGAAAGATCGGTCATCCCTCCGAAGACTGGCCGCCCAATACATCATCTGTCACAAAGAACTGTTGAAGAGAAACTTTGATGGAACCCATATACACTGCATCGCGGGAGTTGACATTGAAGAGATAATGCAGAAAATCCATATCGGGGAATGCCGGCCCCACATGAACGGTCACATTCTTGCCAAAGAGATCATCCGACAAGGCTACTACTAGACCACCATGATCCAGGATTGCACCGCTTATGTCCGGAGATGCCTCAAATGCCAATAGTTCTCCAACCTTTAACACTTGCGTCCGCGACAATTATACAACATGACTTTTCCCTGGCCGTTCTCTACCTAGAGCATCAACATCATAGGGAAGGTTACACCCAAGGCTTCCAACGAACATGAGTTCCCATTGATTACTTCACCAAATGGGTCAAACCTGAGCCATATGCTGTTCTGAATGCCAAAAAAGTGGCCAAGTTCATTAAGAAAAACATCATCTGCCGATATAGGGTCCCACACGAGCTAGTGTCAGATAATGGGTTGCATTTTGAGGCAGAAGTCACAGAAGTGGTCAACGAGTATGGGATACAGAGACACAAATCTTCTCCCTATCGACCTCAAACTAATGGTGCAGTCGAAGCCACCTACAAGAACCTCAAATCCATCATCAGTAGGATAACCGAAAGCTGTTGAGATTGGGTCGATCGAATCCCATACGCCAGATAGGGCTATTGAACGTCAACCCGAACCTCTACTGGGGCTACCCTTTACTCTCTAGGCTACGACATGGAATCAATCCTACCCTTGGAATTAGAAATACCCTTGTTACGCATCATGCTTGAAAGCAAGGATAGTGAGGAGAACTGGCATCAAAGCCACCTTGATGAGCTGTCACTCTTGGATGAAAGGAGACTGAAGGTGTTGTATCACATACAAGGGTAGCATCGTCGCATAGTGTGTTCATTTAATAAGAGAGTCAAGGACCGGGGTGTCCTAGAGGGGGATTTAGCCCTCAAAGAAATAGTAGAGCCCATTTGGGACCCAAGAGGGAAATTCAAGCACACTTAGAGCGACCCATACATTGTTAAGAAGATATTGTCCGGTAGTGCCTCAATACTCATCGACTTAAATGGAGAAGAGATGTCTGGTCCAGTCAACCTGGACCGTCTCAAGAATTACTACCCCTAGTCCAAAATCTTGATAGGCTACGACTCTTCTCATCTCCCTACTATTCTAAAAAAAAACTCTCTTCATTTCTGTCTACCCAGAACTACGTGGGCCTAATCCTCTACAAGAACCATTTTTTAGAAAAATTAAAAATTTTTAAAAACCCCCAGAGGTACGCAGGAAGCTCATACATCTTATATGAGCACGACCCTTTCTTTTTCACAAAAAAATATTCTTTTCTTATCTCCGAGAATGACAGTACATTCTAACATATATTTGAACAAAAGGATTATGCATGCCTTAGCGATCGGTATAGATAATTCAAAATATAAAATTCATCAAAAGGCACAGCTGGATGATCAAAAACTTATTTATTTCACTAATAAGAAATTACAGTGAAATTACATAAGGAACGGATAACTCCCTTCCCCCTACCTTCCTAAAAAGCTAAATAAATTCTCAAATTTATTCCCCATTACAAAACAAACTCCCCAAGAGTCCTACTCATAGCTACCAGAGGAGCTCACTCCATCATCATCATCTAAATCATGGGGTCCCCAAGATTCCCCTGCCTGAATGGAGTGCCGCAGATGCTCCATGGACCGATAAGCTCGAACCAGTCTGGAAAAAACTACCACACCTCCCTCCATGGTATTAGATAAGGCAAGCCACCTTTTTCCAGTCTCCATCGCCAATATATTGATAACTAATATCCTCCACAACCACTTCATATAATCCCCATAGATGTGCCAAACTCTCCTAGATGACTGAGTGGGACAGATCGACGGATGCCGACTCTCCTACAAAGAGCCAAGATGCATGCGCAGACGCTCTGTCAAATCTTCTATAGAAAAAAGTCTAGTGTTAGAGGTGTCACAATCTGCTCCCAGCCAAATTGGCTCAGAAGCCGCCAAGGGAAATAAAAAGAGGTCTGTGTGAGACCAACCAGCTTAACATATGGGTATTCTCCCATCTTCGGAATAGGCAGCAGTTGTCCCCACCAAGGTACTGACCAATACAGATTTAGAGCCCCATGCTCCATAAACCAGTTCTCCCAGATCTCGATATCCAGACCAACACTGATGAAATGGCACGAAAAGAAGTTGGGAAGAACCCATAAAGGGTATTTCGAAGGATTCACCAAGAAAAATCTTTTAGACAACCACATTAACAACATCATGGGGCTACCCCTCAGAAAGTTAGAACGACCTTCTTGCCAGGCATCTAGGCCATTCAGGGTCTCCTCCAGTATCACCACAGGATTGCGACGGTGGGACATCCATGAAGTAATAGCTGCAAGTTGTGAGTCCATCACCATCTCCCCGGTCACCAACAGTAATTTGGAATCCAAGCCCAGAATGACAACTCCGGTATATCCAACATCACCAACCTACTGAAAATGCATGGAATGTAACACCATCGGAAGGGAGATCATACTTCCGGCCACTAGTGGTCTGGCCGCCGAGGGATAAATACAAAGAAGATCGACCAACAAATCCCTGGGAGAATGGGAAAACTCAGGTAGAGCCGCAGAAACAATAGGGTTTATTCTCAGTATGGCAAAAAATTCCTCGTAGGTAGGACAAATATCACTCAACTCGAAGTGGAATACATGGTCTTCGGGGTACCAAAACTCGATAACCGCCAGCAGCATATTCCACTATATGGGACAATTACGCCATAAAAAAACTCGACGAATGTTGAAAGCATCGTAGTCGACGTTATAGGAGCACATCACCTCCAAAGTCTCGAGGTAGTTGGCAAACTCAACACTAATAGGGAGAGCCATCTCACAGAACAAGAAAGTAGGAATGTGAAGGTGTGATGAAAACCCTCCACCCTTACCCCCTCTTTTATACTTGAAAACCCCCACAAAAGACATAACCCCTGCAGAAATCGGAGGAAATCCTGCCCCACAAGCTACCAAAGGCTGAAGAAGGTACCAATCAAAGCTTTGAGTTGATGGGAATGGACTGACATGTTGATATGCATGACAAGGTGCTTGCCGATCGGCAACCCCCTACTTTTGGAAACTTTCCTTTTTCCTCTTTTGTCAAATTCAGAAAACTCAATAAAAATAAATTCATATTCTGAAAAGAATTTCAAAAATTACCCTTTCGAGCTTTAAATAAATTCTCATATTAAATAAAACTTTAATTCAAATCCCAAAAATATTTCTTTTTATGGTCTCAGCAGCAAAGATAAAGTGCATGTGCATGCATTTATTCATTCATTATTAACAAAAGATAATAAAAAAACTTCATTGCATTGCATAGATATGTTTCTTTGTTACATTATTTTTACAGTAAAATAAAGAAAAGAAAAAAACAACGAGACTCAGCCCGAACCCACATTCTCTCTCTCTCTCTCTCTCTCTCTCTCTCTCTCTCTCTCTCTCTTTCTTTTGAGCTTCCATCCCTGTGACGTGATCTCTTTCCCCTACAGCGAGATGATGCACCACCTCAGCCTGAACCAAACTCCTCCTCGAATGAGGCAGATGACACCAAATAAGAAAGAACAGGAACTGCATACCGAATATGGGCAGTCGTCAAAGATATCTAGTCCCTAATGTCTCTTAGCCAAGTGTTGGACACCCGGACTTGTTGTCAGAAAAGGAAAAATCAGTATCAAGAAGAAAAGATAAAAAGAAACCAAAAAAAAGGACAAGAAAAGAGAAGAAAGATATTCCAAAGGACGAAGAACCTCATCTGTCAAGTCCAACTCCTCCGGGTCCATCGCATGAGGACGATGTAACATAGGCACCATCCCTCCATCAGCCCTCCGGATGATGTATGAAAGGGTATGCAATCGCACAAAGGGGACCTCTCAAGTCACCACCATCGCAGATGTCAACGGGCCTCACAGGTGGCACCACCACCTCCTCCTCGGCAATCTGCAGACCACCCTCTCCCCGAGATACCAAGAATGGCCAAACTCATGCGCCAACAAATGCCTTATCTGCGCATTCACTCCAGTAAACTCTGTGTCCTGAATGGTCCCCCCCCCCCAAGGGTAAAAAGTGACCTGAAAAATCCCCAGTAGATATGAGTCAAATACAGATTCAAAGCACACAAAGACTAGGACCGGAGAAGGAAAAAGTCTTACCCTATCACTGGTCAGGCCATTCAAGACCTGACGCACCGTCTTCAGAGAGAGAGAGACCTCCTCGACTGTCGATTGGCATTCCGCCACCTATACAATTGGTAAAAGTCCCCAATAGTCTCGTCCTTTAAAGCAATCAACTGGGTATTACACCCATTCACCTCATTGAACCACGTCTTCTAAAGAAAAAAATTCTCACTTAAAAAGAGATGCATAAAGAAAATGCGAATGCATGAAAGGAAAATGCGCAAATTAAAGAACTCCTCAAGAAGATACGTGGCTCCAATGAAAGTCAACCGACAGCACCAACTTAATGCATCTAGAGAAAAATAAAGGGTTTCCAAAGTCAGGCTCCCCCAAAAATAGAGAGGGATGTTCGAAAACATCCTCCAGCATGGTAAAAACTATAAGTGGACAACGTCGCCCCTCGAGCCACCCGAAATCCCCCTAGCACCAGAAAAATAAACAATTGTCCCATCTGTCTCACTTGCAGCCCGTCCTCCACATCAATCACCCTTCCTAATAAAATGTCCTTCAGCAGCGACAGATGGATGGAGTCCCCAGACACTATCCTCCCCACATCATCGAGCGTCGCGCACACTGCCTCCGACCTCACCCGTAAAGAGAAATCCACCTCTATCTTCTGTCCATCACAATCCAGCCCCAGCAGCTGCTGCACGTCTGTGGGAGACATAGTTATCTCCCCAAAACCAAAATGAAAGGTGTGGGTAGTGTCCCACCACCTCTCCCCCAGAGCACATAAGACCGTCGTCGAACGAGGCATCTCATCCAACAAGCCTGCTGAGGATACCAACCAACTCACCATAAGTGGAAGATGCTCCCAGACATCCTTAAGCCCCGTCGTCCCGCGGGCATCCATAGACGACAAAGAAACATCCGACTGGCAAAAGAAAAATCCTTGTCAAAATCCAAGAAAAAAGGAAAATCAACAAAAAAAAGAATGCCAAAGGTCATTTTACTTAGATAACCGCTAGGGTTCACCACCCTTGAAGAGCGATGACACGATGGCTCCCGCAGTAAGGTCCGCTCAACCTTAACTCACTCGAATGTGTCAAAAGAGTTCTCGCTCCACAAAGTAAGAGGCGCCTTGGCGCTCCACTCCACGCTTGCCTAGTCGTCAATAGCCAACCAATCCGTGTGTACTGCAGTGCTCACAAAAGTGGACATTTTTAGATTGCAAAATGCTAGAATGATTCGCAGAAGAAAATCATAGAAAGAGAGAAGCCAAAAAGCTGTGAAAAATGAGGGAAACCCGCCCCTTTTTATAGGATACCAGGGGTCATGCCGATCGGCACTGAACCCCCACCTACCAATCGCCACTCACCTTTTACCTTCTTTAGGCACTCCAAAAGTTTGTGCCACTGCCGAATGGAACCCTCCACACAATGCCGACCGGCACCCCCCTCAAATTTTCGTACAAAAATTTGCAGAAAATACCAGAAAGCCCTGAAAAATCCTTAGAAAATTCCTAAAAATTCTGGAAAGGATTTAAAAAAATTTCACCAAGAAACGTTTGCACTCCCTCAAGAGGAATCCATATTTCCCCAGGGAAACTCTCAAAAGCCAAGTGAATCTCCTCCCGATAATGTCCCCGAAGGACCTCTAAAGGTCTCAAATTTCCCCGAGAAATATTTCCAAACCCTTGACCATCTAATTACTTCCCCATTGGAATTTACATAATCAAATTGGTTGTTCCCCCAGCAAAGTCTCCAAAACATACGAGGATTTTCCCAACAATCATCTCCCTATCTTAAATCAAAATCACGAGGTAATTTTCCCAGCAGAGTTCCCCGAGAACATCTCAACTTAAGCCTGCAGAATTGGTCATCTCAACTTAATCCCACAGAATTGGCTTCGACCCGCATAATTGGTCATCTCAACTTTAGCCCGTAGAATTATCTTCGACCCGCAGAATTGGCTCAGATCCGTATAATTGGTTATCTAATCCCTAAGCCCGTAGAATTGGCTTCGACCCACAGAATTGGTCATCTCATCCCTAAGCCCGCAAAATTGGCTTCGACCCGCAGAGTTGGTCATATCAACTTAAGCCCACAGAATTGGCTTCGACCCGCAGATTTGGTCATCTCAACTTAAGCCCGTAGAGTTGGCTTCGACCCATAAAATTGGTCATCTCAACTTAAGCCCGCAGAATTGGCTTCGACCCGCAAAATTGGTCATCTCAACTTAAGCCTGCAAAATTGATCATCTCAACTTAATCCCGCATAAATGGCTTCAACCCGTAGATTTGGTCGTCTCAACTTAAACCCTTAGAATTAGTTTCGACCCACATAATTGGTCATATCAACTTAAGCCCGCAGAATTGGTCATCTTCTCCCTAAGCCCGCAGAATTGGTCATCTCAACTTAAGCCTGTATAATTATTTTTGACCCGCATAATTGGTCATCTCAACTTAAGACCGTAGAATTGGCTTCGACCTATAGAATTGGTTATCTCAAATTAAGCCGGCAGAATTGGCTTCTACCCCCAGAATTGGTCATCTCAACTTAAGCTCGCAGAATTAGCTTTGACCCGCAGAAGTGGTCATCTCAACTTAAGCCCTCAGAATTGGCTTCAACCCGCAGAATTGGTCATCTCAACATAAGCCCGCAGAATTGGCTTCAACTCGGAGAATTTTTCATCTTAACTTAAGCCTGCAGAATTGGTCATCCCAACTTAAGATCGCAGAATTGGCTTGAACCCGTAGAATTGGTCATCTCAACTTAAGCGCTTAGAATTGGCTTCGACCCACAGAATTGGTCATCTTAACTTAAGCTCGTAGAATTGGTCATCTTATCCCTAAGCCCGCAAAATTGGTTATCTCAACTAAGCCTGCACAATTAGCTTCGACCCACAGAATTGGTCATCTCAACTTAAGCCCGTAGAATTAGCTTCGACCTGTAAAAATGGTTATCTCGAATTAAGCCCGCAGAATTTTCTTCGACCCACAGAATTGGTCATCTCAACTTAAGCTAACAGAATTAGCTTCGACCAGTAGAATTGGTCATCTCAAATTAAGCCCTCAAAATTGGCTTCGACCTGCAAAATTGGTCATCTCAACTTAAGCCCGCAGAATTGGCTTCGACCCGCAGAATTGGTCATCTCAACTTAAACCCTCAAAATTGGCTTCGACCTGCACAATCGGTTATCCTCATCCCCGGGTCCTCAGAATCGACCTTGATCCTCTGGTCATCCTCTTTCAAAATCATCATATGGTGTCTATTTGACGACTATCATTTTTTCCAAACTCACCCATCGAGGGGCTCTGTAGATACCCCATTCTAATACCCCCTAACCTCTCCTTAGGTCCCTAACAACTCCCTTCATCATTAAAAACCTAAGTCATACCTCGGGTACTAACCTAAAGGTCATCGGGCACTCCCAGGAGCCATTTGACCAAAAGTCAAACTCTTTAGCTCGACCCAAACTGAATGAATCTTCAAAGGGAACTGAATCTCCTTTCCAACGATCCATCCCATGCGTAATTTTGATTTACGGTGCGAACGAACAACCTATTTTCCCCCAAAACTTGATCAGGAGGTCACCGGACTCTCCTAAGCTCCATTTGACCAAGGTCAACTCCTCAGCTCGATCGAGACTGAATGAATCTTTTAAGGTTACTTAAACCCCTTTCCAATGGTATGCCCTGTGCATGATTCTAACTTACGGTACGGACGAACGATTCGTTTTACTCCGAATGGTCACTGAACGCTTCTAGGCCCCATTTTATTGAAGTCAACTCCCCAAACTTAGTCAAGAACTTGGTAATGTAGAGGTACATATCCTAACCTTGACAACGGTTGACCCCGTGCATGATTCTGACTTACCATGCGGATGAACGATCCGTTTGCGTCTGATGATCCCCCGTCTAAAGGACCGACAAAAGCTTTCGAGCCACATTTGACCCAAAGTCAACACCCAAACTCGGGAGAAGTCCAAAGCACTTTCGAAGGTCTCTTAAGTACCTTTCGAATGGTTTACCCCGTACATAATTTGGATCAATGGTTTACGCTCTACGACTGATTTTTCGAAGGAACCTAAAAAAGACTACCAAATGGTAGGTTCCAAACCCTGTCTATCGGCAATGTGCCTAAACACACCTGCAGATTGTTAGGACTAGTGAAATGCCGATCGAAAATGACCTAAGCCTATAAAAAAGAGGGCATTACCTCATTCCAAAAGAACCCAAGATCTGAGATCCATCACTCTCAGCAAGTTCAGAAAACCCCTCTCGAAGTTAGTGTTATTTCCACATCCAAATACCTTTCCAACCTTTACCTTTCATCACCTTTTCATCAAACTTGGTGAATTAAGTACCCTCCATCATCCAAGTGCAAGGGCCGCTCTCTAACATCCAAGATGAAGCTCAAGGTCTTCAAGAAGGTCCAACTTTCGCCACTTTCTCCTTAAATTGTCCTAAATTCGCATTAATTTATTTTATTACTTAGTACTTTTATTCTCTCATCTCACATATCCTAATATACTTTTTATCTAGTATTATTGCACATCTCTTATTTTCATATATATATATAATCCAAAAAAAAAGAAAAAGAGGATTTGCTCATAAATTCCAAACGGGAATTCTAACACTTTTCTCACAATTAAAACACTTTTTACACACACACACACACACACACACACACACACACACACATACATAAGAGAAGTCTCCGATTGAATTTATGGGATAAATCCCACCCCTTGTTTTGCATATAAACTACGTAGATTTTGATGCCTCTATAGGCTCATCTCGGGGTAAAACTCGTGACTCGGGTCCTATTCCCACTTCTCTCTCATTTTCTATTTTCCTATGTTCTTTAAACTTAACTCTCTTAGATTCTATATATTTACATATACGTATATTTGTGCTTAGTATCATATTATTCCATATGTGTTATCGTTCCGTTATAATGATCAACACTAGGGTAATCGCGTAAATTCTATTTTTCTAATATTACTTTTAAGAATTCCTGTGGATGACTCACTTTATCTCTTCTATGATACAAGTCGATGATTCCTATATCCACTACATATACACATGCACACATATCACGGGAAAATAAAGGAAAATAGCAATAACCCATGAGAGACTGTAAGGGCGGAATGGGTGCCTAACATCTTCCCATTTCGTAACTTAGCCTCCAGACCCTTTTCGAATCATTTTAGTTTCGTATGTATTAGTATGTCTTTGTATGCTGTCCTTCGGGATGGCTCCCTTTTTTCTTTTGTCTGTTTTGAGTAAAATAGACTGGCGACTCTATCTTTTTACATTTTCACCTCATCACCGACGCCGAACGAAGCGCTCCCAAGAGGGATGCGCGAGAACAAGATCCTCCCGAGATGAAGGGGAGACACCCCCTCTTCTTCGCCTCCTCCTGCTGTGAGGATCGGAGGGATGGCCATAACCTCCCATGGTCATCTACGCCTCAGTCATGGGATATGGTAGTACAAAACACATAGGGTCAGTTTTTAGCAACTCCACATCCACTCCAGACCTCTTGGACCTCCTTTAAAGCTCTTACAAATCGTCTAATGGAGTAAGTGGGAAGCAAAAGACTATTCAACTTACCGCCACTATTCTAGAAGACATTGTCTCCATTTTCCAACGACGTTCATCATTACATTTTTTCACAAAGGTGGAAGATGCCTAATAGCTAACCATTTAATGGTTCTAAGTACCCCATCGATCATTTAGAAACCTACAGGTCTTTAATGCTACTTCAGGATAATCGAGACAAGGCCCTCTATATGGACTTTCCTACTACCCTGCGAGGAACATATAGGCGCTAGTTTTCCAGCTCAAATAATGGACTATTACAAGCTTAACAGATCTGAAAAGATATTTTGTAAGTCATTTCATTTGAGATCAGAAGATGAGTAATATTGTTACATCGCTTATCCACTTGAGACAGGAGGCTTGGGAATCCCTCGGGGATTATTCCAAAAGATTATACTAAGAATCCATCCAGATAGATGATCATAACAATACCTTTTGTGTGGACGCTTTCATCCCAGGCCTCACCTCAGAGGACTTACTGAGATATTTAGTAATAAGCCTCTAAAGTCTATGGCTAGGTTGATCGAAAGATATCATATGTATATAAATTATTAGGATTATATCTCACCAAGGTAAGCCATAGCCTCTCCCTAGAAAGGAATAATGAAAGACGTATTTTCCCGGCTTAAGGAGACCTCGGGAGTAGTTGAGGCTGAAAAGAAGAATGATGGGGCTAATAAAAGTGGGACTATAGAGATAAAACACTTCACACACCTCACATCCACCGTAGCAGAGGTCTTCACAATTGCAGAAACTTAAGATATCTTACCATAGCCAAATCCCATAAGGAAGGGGGACAATAAAATTAACAAGTCCTACTATTGTTGATTTCATGGGTACCATGGGAAAAAAATATTTCTTCTAATGGAACGAGGCCATTAAGGGGGTGATAGAGAGGGGATACCTCAAGGAGTTTGTGTCCAAAGATGTTGGACGAGGTCAACATAATAACAATAATAACAACAAAAACAAATGTGATATTCCACTCATTGACATCCAATGCATTTTCGAAGGCTTTTTGGTGGAGGGCTATCTTCCATCGCTAGAAAGGCCTAGTTCAGGGGCTTTAAGCATGAATAGATTCGAATCGGAATGTCTCTATCCCACATGAAGCTCCTAAGGAAATTCCAACTATGGTATTCCCAGGAACTAACCTCAGGAAGGTCGAGAAACCACATGTCGATCCTTTTGTGATCACATCAATCATGGGGAATTCTAATATGAGAATGATCATAATTGCTATAAGAAGCTCCGCAGACATCCTATTCTTAGACGCCTTTGTGGATATAATCCTTAGTATAAAACAAATGCAGTTGGCCAATACCACTCTCATTGGATTCAATAGGGAGTTGACCTACGCCTTGGGGTATGTCACTCTTCCCCTCACCCTTGGGTTCCAAGGATGGCTGCACCAATATTTGGAACAAATTCATAGTGTTATACCTCCCTTCATCTTATATGTTATCTTGGGCAAACCCACTCTCAAGTAATTAGATGCTGTGATCTTTACCCGCATGTGTGTAATGAGGTTTCCAACCTCTAATTTAGTAGGATAGGTCTTTGGAGATGATAAAAAGTCTAAGGTGTGCTCCATCACATCTAAAAAAGCCAAAAAAAAAAAGTTTATCAGTGCTCCATAAATATTATAAGATAATTTAACAAAGCTATAGAAGATCCATGATATCTCACCAGAGGTCATACCTCCACCACCACCAATATACTTGCTTCCTTTGGAAATCATGATCATCTCTACTCCATAAGACAAGGACAATTTCCCTCACAACTAGAAGTCCAAATTAAGATTGAGCATCAGATGTAGCAAAAACCTATTGAAATGATTACATCCTACTTGAACAACGGTAAAATGTGTATTCTTATACTCAAATGAAAAAGAAACGTATGTTAGTCATGATATACTCAATATCAGTATTCTTTAAGAGCTGAAGTCTTATGATAAAAAAATCAAGTTATGAGGACCTTAGCCTCGAATCAAAGCTTAAACTAAGGTCCAAGGGCTCCAAAAAAAGAGATGCAATGGTTTTAGCCTTATATATATGTGTGTGTGTGTAAGATAAGGTACTAGGAACTAACATTTAAGTTACAAGGATTTGAACCGCCGATTAAGACTAACAATCAATGGACTTATGAATGAAAACAGACTATAGTCCTATGGTTTAAAAAACCCAAAAAAATATAGTCAAAGGTCTTTGGTCCCATAAAAGATTAAGGGAGTTATTGAGATTTTCATGCATAATTCCAAAGGTCTAAGGTCTAAGGACCCATAAGCAACCAATTTTCTTACACCAAAATCATTTCATTTGCCATGGATTTATACAAAGAACGCGTAAAATCTTAATACCAACCAGACTTAATTTTGGAAAAAGTTTAAGAAATAATTTTTTTTTGCGGGGAGGGGGGGGGGGGGGGGGGGGTGTATGTGTTTAAATACAAATTTTTTTCCAAAATTCCCATTTAAAAAAAAACAAATTTGTAGGGCCGAAAGTTTAGAGGTATTATGACCTTTTGTGGGACTTTCTGTTATAATTTTTTTATTTCGGAGGGCTCAAACTCTTATAAGTACTTCAAAATTTCAAATTCTTTATCACTTTGGAGGTCTTACACCCTTATAAGCACTCCATATTCCAAAAAATTCAGTCCAGAGGTCTCATGCCCTTATAAGTACTCTAAAATTTAAAATTATTTCTAAGTCTAAAGGTCGTAGACCCTTATAAGGAATTCAGATTCCAAAAAATTATGTCCCGGGATCTCACACACATATTATGACTTCAAAATTGCAAATTGATTCTATGTCCAGAGGTATTAGACCCTGATGATAACTTATTTGACACTTATGGTTTAAAAGATATTCCAACTCCCTAATTTCCCCAGGGTAGGGTAGAGGTCCCATGGCTAACCACTAACCTAATACATACCACTACTTATCTGATAAGGCCTCTAACCCTGTCAAGGGTGAGCTATGGTACTATGGATGACCTCAATCGCACATTCGTTACATAAAAAATGTATGCATTCCAGCATACCCCATACAACAAGATTAGATATCTCAGTATTAAGGTTCCATTATGATCTTCTCTCTTATGTAACCTTATATGGAAGAATAATGATCTCCATTTGTCACCTAGATGTCATTCCTAGGATGTGTCAACATGTGGTCCTTCAAGATCATGCCTCGGCTAATTCAAGATCTCTCCATCCCCCTCTTTGACGTCTAATAGTGCTCCTGCAAGATGTTTCATGTAGTAAGTGAGATGTATAACACTGTTCCACCTACCGCTATTACACATACCCACTTGCATTCAATGATCCCATCAACATTAAATGCACTTACTAACCATTTTACTCCACGTGCAAATACTTTTCCCAACACTCCACCTTTTGACTGACCCCGATGGACCTTAGAGTCGTCAAATCCATCTTATGACAACCCACTCATTCTTTCTAAGAGTTAACCTACAAATAGATGGTTGTTAGAATATAAAAGGGATCCATATCTAGCATTCAAAGAGATTAGAGAATTCAACACCCAGACTAATAGGATTCTAAAATTTCACAAGAGTTCCCACCTTGTTGTTAATTACAAACACACTGTTTCGAAGTCCATATATATATTTGGACCAGTTACATTGGTCATACACCTTTCATGTCTTGTAAGATACCTAAAAAAGTACCTAGGAACCCTTACAGAAGTATGATACCCCAACAGATCCGTAAATAGATTAATCAAGTCTAACATAACAGTCATGGGAATCAAAACTTTTGGTAACATTCTTAGCACAAGAAAAAAAGAGGAATCGAAAGAATAAATATTGTATAATGAAATACGGAATCCACACAAAGCCAACTATAATACCAATCACTAACCAAGTAACATAAGTGATCTATTAATGTAAATAGATATATGAAGCCAAAATTAAAATAAAATGAATGTATCTAGATGTTGAACCTTCCCCTCTTTCAACCAATCTGTCAGATTACTCGCATAAAGAGTATCCTAAAATAGAAGTCATTGGACCCCTAACAAATCAAAGGAACTCAAAATTGAAAGATTAAAGTGCCTAAAAAATTATCCTAGGTCTATCCCACTTGGATAAAAAAGATAAAGGGGGAAAATATCCCTCATTTTTGCTGAAGACTTTGGTCAATTTTGTAGTAATCGATTGCGCTGTCCTAGAACATTTAATTAGAAATGTATTAAGAATAACTTTGTAACTCTTATATGGGATGAAGACGACTCCAATATGTGTATAGAAACAATATCATCTCTGATTTTTGTAACTCACTTAAGGGTCACCTACCATTAATTTGAAAAAGTGTCAGGTGTCCTCTTTGGCTCGGGATCAATCCACCAACCACAACCCACTTCCAAATCAGTTGTTTCCATGTTAGTGGTAATACTACTTCTTCTTATTACTCTATTCTAGTAATAGAGTTTATCCAATGAAAAGGGGAACCATTATTTATTTTCTCGAAAGATGATATCAAAAACTAACAAAACCTTTCGAATATATAGTGATTGGGAATTTCTCTCATGGACGCCAATCTATTGATGAGATTACGAATGTTTTATATTCTTTTAAATTAATAGATACTTTTAAGATAGGATCGGGGGTCCATAAAATATATTGATTAGAATTTTCCGTGAAAAATATTTTCATTGCCTTTGGCTAAAAAAACTCATACATTAGTGGCTACCCTACGCGTATGTTTAAATGGAGTCCAAAATTTCACCCTTCTTCTGAATCCTCTATTACTTCAGCGTGGATTTATTTTCCACTTTTTCCTGATAACTTTGCTTTTTGTGTGTCTTTGTAAAAACCTTAAATACCTAGAAAATAAAACAATCTCAAGTGTAGAGGTAAGTAAGGGTATCAATCAACTTCCAAGGGGGTAAGCTAGAGACAAATTCAATTGTAATTCACTTTTTATTTTCTTTTTGGGCTTTTGCTTTTTCTATTTTTTTTTCTTTTTCAAATATTAAAACAATTGGGTGAGGTGATGATTTAAACTAAACTAAACTAAATGTGACATGATAACAACTAACTAGAAAGTTACAAAAATGAAAAAAAAAGTCTTAAACTAAAATAAGAGTTAAAGTGAGGTAAATAATTGTGAGAACAATCAAGGAGTGGGATTACACCACAATTTTTGGCTATTCTAATTAATCAATTTAATTAATTGAATTCTCCCAAATTAATATCAACATTACAAATCAACTCTCGTTGCAAATGTAATTTTAATAGTAACCTTTTAGAAAATTAAGTTTAACACCCCACAACTCTAGAAAAATAGATCTACACTCCTTTTAATTAATCACCCGCTAGAATTGATCAATCAGAATTTATGTAAATCATAGAAAATAAATTTAGAGTTGAAATTCAACTTATAATACCCCAATTAAGAAACTCCTATCTCTAGTTCGAATCTAAAATGGGTATTATAACTAGAATTTCAATTTTCTCTCGAAAATCATTTACCCTCTCTCGAGGCGTAAATTTAAGGGTGAGGGATCAAAATTAACATTCAAAGGGAATTTTCAAGTAATCAAACTAATTAACCTAAAATAACATCAAATAAGGGTTTTACCCCACCCCTTGAAAGGGGATTTAGCCTAACATGATATGAAATATGGCAAATTAATAATCAAAGGCATAAAATAAATGAGAAGAGAAAAGAACAATCAAACCTTAATCTCTTGATGCTTAATTGATCTTCAATCCATGAGTTGAAATTAACCTCCCTTAATTTGAATGATTAAAACAAAATTACATCAAGAATCTCACGCAATTTAATCCTCACAACAATTTATTTTCTCCTCACTATCTAAAAAAATAAAATAAAAATTCTAATCTAAAAAAATGAAACTAAAAGTAAGTGTTTCTCTCTCTAAAATACTCTCTACAAATTCCTCTCTAAAATCTCCTTCTCATATGGGGTCTTCATCTTCATTCATAGTAGGCACTTGGAGCATGGGGGTATTTTGGGTAGACAAAGGTGTAAGAGGGTGCGTAAGGTATTGGGTGACGGTAAATTAGGAAAAAAGGCAAGGGAGCATGTGGATGGTGAGGTTATGAGAGAGTGGGGATAAGTTGGGGGGAATTTGGGTAAAATGGTTTAAAGGTGTTTTTATTTGGCTCATGGGTTTTTAGTTTGGTTTTTGGTCTAGTCTTGGAAGTTGGCAGGTGAAAAATCGTGTTTGGGAGTATGGGGTTTGAAATGGGTATTCATTATGAAAATGGGTTTGGGATAGAAATGGAGAGTGGGTTTGGTTTGGGGCTGGCCGGATTCGACGCCCGCGATTTCTTTTGGGTCAGGCGGGTTTAGCGCCGCGGGTGGAGGTCGGCTGGAGTGGCAGGGCTACAATGGTGGGGCATCGCAATCGAGATTTTCAGGTGTGTCAGCCCGGAGGTCGCAATTGGGTAGGGTTGGTAGAGGTTAGGAGAGAGAGAGAGGAGAAATGGGTGTGGAGTTTGTGGGGATTAATGAGGAGAGAGAAAGTGAGGTTGGGGAAGAAGATGATGTGTGGGGGGTTAGCTGTAGTAGGGTGTTGGAAGGTTAGGTGAGGGTGAGGGTTATGTTTGGGTGTGATGATATGTGTAGGATTAAAGGTGTGAGTGATTTTAGGATAAGGAGAGTTTATGGTGTGTGTTTAAATTGTGACCCTTAAGTCCTAAAAAATATAAAATCTAATAAACTAAAAACAAACTCCTAAAACTAATCCTAATAAAACTAAAAACTAAGAAAAATCAAAATAAAATAAAATTATAAAATTATAAAAATAAAATAGAAAATAAAAACTAGAAATCCTAAATAAATCTAAAATAAAACAAAAAAAAAATAAAATGACTCAAGCTAAATATCTAAAAAATATAAAAAGACACAAATTAAACACACACATGCTTGAGGTGATTCTTTGGGCTAGGTTTATGTTCGAGTTTGGTTACGGGAGAGGGAATTATCTCCATAAAATGCGCATTTGCCTCGATATATAACTTTTGACATCGCAAACGGACGTTTGACCTACAAGATAAACATTTAAGCACATAAGACCCATATTGCCGAGAATTAGCAACTAAAGTACGTCTATTCAGGGTATAAAATGTACAGTTTTGGGTGCTTATCACTTCCCATACACTTATATAACAAAAATAGTATATTTTCTATACCTAAAGCAATGTGTTCCCTATTGAAAGTTGATTCAGCAACTGCAGCACTGTCAAGACAAAGCCTAGACCGTGTTTGCATGGAAGTGAACTTGACTAGAAAATTTTTAAGACGTGTTTGTATAGGGTATGACATGAATGGAAAATGATTATGACAATCGGTTGATGTTGAAAATGTAGCACTCTATTGCAAAGAATGTGAGAGACACGAATATAAGGCCAAGAAATGAAAAATCTCAACAAAAACACCCAATAAAAACTGGAAATTAGCCTCAAAAGAAAACATTCTAGACAAACTCAAAACAGAGGTGGGCCAACCAATGAAGAAAAAGGAGACAACAGAAAACAAATTCAAAAAGCCAATAATCTCAGACTAATAAACCACTTATTATATATGGAAAAGAACTGTCGATAGTAGGAATTGGACAACATATAATGACTCCTGTATTAGAGACCTCATAAATATTTGTAGAAATTCTACAAATAGATATTATTACTAAAGAGAAATATAATGGATGGAATGAGCCTCAAACCATAATGCGGAAGGAGGGTGGAAACATCAAGGCCATAAACTAGCCCCAATCACTAAGTATAATATATACGAGTATTATAGAAAGAGAGACGGGGGAGAAGGATTTAGCTAGTAGATTTCAAGGAGAGTAAGACTCAACTGGCCTTAATATGCGAGAGGTTTTCATTGGGGCAGTGTTACTGATGTTGAAGATGCTTAGCACGAGATGATACAAGGCATTGCTATGGTGGAAAATATGAATTTATCTCTGAGGGACATCCCAAACAATGAAGCTCAATGGAATTCATAGTTGTTGATAAGAATAATTCACAAGATTCTCCATGCGGGTTAGATATTTATGTCTAATTACCTTTAGAACAAATCCAAGTGATAAATTTGGCTCATGAGGAAAGTGAACCAAGTGAGGATTATAAAAAACATTCAAATTCAGTCCTTGATTGTGTGGTTAGTGAAAATAAGATGATAGTGAGTATGACTTCTTCCAATCTCATGCCTTGAAATTTGATGAGATTTTTAGAAAAGTAAAAAAATACATGAAAAGATATCTCAGTTCTTTTTCCATAAGTAGGTCCCAAAAACATGTTATTAACCATAAAGAAAAGGAGGAAATTTCTCTTCTTCTAGACTCTAGATATAATTCAGAAATTGCAAATGAAGAAATTGAATAGGTGAGTGAAATATTAGGTAGCCTTTTGAAAGAAAGGAGAATTTATGCCTTATCTTCCATTTTGGATTGAAAAATCGATGAGTAAGAGATAGCCAAACACATTTCCAACATAATAGTCACACGAGAAACCAAGATTGTGCATATCAAGCATTCATATAAAGGAAATAATGTCGAACATGTGTATTTTGTCTAATTTTACTCATTTTATTAAGTTATCTCTATTTCTAGTAAGTGCCACTTAGAATAGGATTTTTCTCCTTATTATCAATAAACCCAAAGGGCTTCGTCTCTTTTATTAAAAAAAGAAAAGAAAAGAAAAAAAGGAGTACAATAAAAGGATGACATATACTTACTCGACTCCTACAATCCTGAGAGTAAGAAATAGGATGTCGCTAGAGATGTTCCTCCAACGATCTCGCATCTATAGGAACTACCACAACAAAAACCTATGAAAATAGTATTTAATAGGAAACATAATAAAAAAGCCAATGTAGAAGATGATTATAATTGAATATGGATCACATCATAACTGCACATATTCTTCTCATGCTTTAACATATTTTGAGTTATTAGTTACCAAGCCCAATAACCTAAAACGTCATGGAGTTCTAAATCTGGAACCCATATGAAGTCCATGTGATTAAATGTTTAAGTCTTCATTATTTAATCTTTAGTTTCTTATATTTATGTTTATTTATTTCATTTTAAAATATTAGTTGTGTTGAAGTTTCAAACCTATGGTTCATCTCACCAAATAACTAATATACTAGTAATAGGCTTATATCTCAAGTCTATAAACATATGATTACCATATGTCAATAATAGAATATACACATATTTAACATATGTAATACACAAATTCGAATCATAATTATGTAGCTAGACATCCTACTATAGGTCATACACATATCTAGTATAGGAAATATGCAAGTCCTAAGCCTACGCACGTAGGTGGACATCCCTACTATAAGTCATACACATCTCTACTATAACACATAAAATGGTAATCCTATCTCTTGTACCACCGTACAAAAATCATATATGTTAGGAGAAGGACTTTACTCACATCTAACATCCATACAAAGGTACAATATTCGATATGTACAATTAGATGAGAATCTCTCTCCCTCCCCACACATAATGAAGGCCTACTTTTATTGTCTTCAAGGATCTCTCACACGTACTAGTATAGTATTAAGCCAAAAGCTAAAACCTCATCATGGCAAGGGATAAATCACATCATATACCAATCAACCACAAAGCGTAACGTACCCAATATTCTGAAAAAATATCCCCGAATACCATCACAATTTTGGGTACCTAGACATGTGACCAATGTTAAAATATGACCAAGGAAGATACCATTTACTCACCGGGTATCAACGCAGTCCGCATTGCATTTTTCCCATCATCGAATCCCCTATAAAATGCCTACCAATGAGAGCTCACATATGGTATGCATTGCACATAACAAACATAAGCAATTTCCACTAACGGGATAAAGCATACACATACATAACCCTCACAAACAGGTTAAAGTAAACAACACACATGTTGACCGTACACTATAGGATCATACTAGCATCGCTATCATAGAAAGGTATATCACATCTATAAACTTACTTTCATCCCATAATATTATAGAAAGGTATATCACATCTATAAACTTATATCCGTGCCATAACATATTAATCCTAACCTCCTAGCTTCTCAATTCTAGGTGTAATGTCACCTTATCGTACATTAAAAACCATACATTAAGTATTTTATATTTCAATTAGCCCAAGTTTATTCTCCCAAGGCATCGCGTCTATGTATAACCTCATACCTATCTAAATGAAAACACATGACATCATAACTATATCACCAGGGAGGTTATAACCCAAAACAAATATCTAATAAAGGGTGTTCATTCCACTCTTACATCACAAAAATTTAAACCAATCTCCACCATCAAGCCCAATCCTATTACTTAATAATTCCCAATCAACAAACCCATTCTACACCCGAGTCTACCCTTGAATGAAAAATCCTTCATTTAATCCCTTAAATATATAATTTCCTTAATATCCAAATACCTCAAATATTAATCTCCAACATTTTAAGTAATAAGAATACATCACTACTTTATACATTCATGAAATTTGTAAGCAAACAAACCCTAAACCTAGGTTTCAAAACCCCACTTAGGCAACATTTAGGAGCACCAGTTTATCGGGGTCCGGGCACCGATCGATTGGTCAGCAGAGCAACTTCCCCATTTATCCCCATTTCGGGTTCCTTCATCATTAACCTCAATATTTCTATTTAGAAACGCCATGGATGAATGAAAAATCATTCTCTAAGTTTCCAGTTAACATCGAAATGAAAAAAACACATCAAAAATAATTGAAATGTAATTCCATCATCAAACCTTGAATCTACAACAATATTTACATCAAAATCGAATTCATAATCTAAGAACCCTAGTTTTATAAAATTCTATGAATCCTCAAGAATTGTTTCAGTTAAACACGGATTTTTATGCTATTAATATTATAAAAAAGGTTTAAATAATCATTTATTATTTTTCATCAATTTCATGAAGAAATCAATCACTATAAAGGGTAATTAATTCTAATTAAAATCTAGATTAGGTTAATCTTGAATTTAAACAAAGTTATCATTGAAATTAGATTTAAGTGATGATTATATTCAGATTTTAATGAATAATCACAATATTAACACAAATTCAGTCATAATCATATTCTATATAGAAATTGCCTTTAAGGATTAATTGAGAAATTAATCTATAAACTTCCCAAATCATCCTTTCCTCTTGCTTTTTTCTATCTCTAGTCCCTTTAATTCTTCCATGTGTTTGTGATAAAATAAGATCCCTAATGACCTCTTACAAACCTTTAATCTCGAAAATGGGGTTGGGTCCCAAATGGTCCTCACCTAAAAAGAGCACCAAAACAACATTAAATGACTTAAAAATATGCTCGAGCCATATCTTAACCCAATATGACTTTAAAACATTGTTTTAAAATATAAATGGACATTCTATGCATTTTAAATATCAATTACCAAATATACCTAAATAATAACTAATAACTCAATTATTTAACAGATTCCCGATACTAGTTAAAAAATTAATTAATTAATCACTATGTCTTAAGTTTAAATTCCAATCCAACTTGAATTACACATAACGATATAAATAGTGACATATCTAGACACAATAAGCAAACATAATTAATTTTTACAATTTAATTAATTAAATAATGTGCATAAAAATACGTGGTATTAAATTTTTCCTGCTTAAATAAGGAATTTTGTCCTCAAAATTCAAATTCATTATATTCCTTATAAAAAATCCAAGAATATCTTACCCGTGTGTCATAACAGTACTGAAAAATAATCTACTGAGCATATGACCTATCATATGTTATGGTCTCTCGTATCGTAAATCACGCTCACCTATATTCTCAATAAAACTAATGTAATCATTAAAACACGAACTTGTGAACAAAGGATTCCTTATACCATACCCCGAAAGAAACACATCATGCATACTGACGGTGGTAAGGTGAGGTCAAATGGCATCGGCCTCGCCTTTCTCAAAGGAAATTTATTTGGTTACCTACCCCTTAAAATACTTGGACTCCACAATTCCCATGTCGGAGGTCACTAATAACACATAACCTCCATCCTGAACCTATTAAGTAAGCCTCCGCTCGTCCTCCATTCCCCTTGTCTATTCCGAAAAAACATCCCATTCCTAATTTCGGAAACATTATCCTGTAAGGTGTACTAATCACATCCTAACCTAAATTGATTACATCACTCGTAACTATAATAAACTTGGTTAATATATGTCTTAGAGCCACAAATGGCTCAGTTACCCTTATCACCTCTGAACTTTTTCACAATCAAATGAGTGTACTCTCTAACCTCAACAATCCTACTCGTTTATGGAATGTTAAGTGGATCAGCGGACATACACCTTGGTCAAAACCACCTTTTTTAGCTTGGGTACCCCCTCCGTAAAAAAATTTCATCTCAAATGCAACTCTCTACTATCTTCAATTGAAAAAAGAACTTATTCTCAATATACATAGCCAATCTTAGTAAATTTCAATATCGGAGCACAAACTGCCTTTAGTCATAGATTTGGGTGTAGCAGACACTAGTACTACACGATTCCCTCTTCAATGAGGCATCATCGAAATTCACAGTGAACTACCCCTTCATGCGATAAAAAACCTACTAATGACGCGGTCATGCCATATTATGCTAAAAATATGCATTTAATATATACTCCATCTGCTTGCACCACTGATGATATCTCGCCAAGTTTTAATTTTTAGAACATGACACCTTCCTCGACTAGTCCAACTGGTCATTTATATGTAACATCCAACACTAGTCTCATATCTTGACCCTAACGTTCCCCTGGGAGCCCAAGCCTTCGCTTAGAGAACCGTCCCTCTTTTTTATCTCCTTCAAAGTAATGTCATCCCCAAATGCTCAACCTGCTAAAAAATAATGATGTCTACTCCTACGACATGTTTACTATCATTGACGAAGTCGATTCCATGAAATGGCCCTGCGGTGAATTTTATGCTAGTTCCATTTATAAGGAAAAAATAAATCTCTGACGTAGGTGATAACTCAACACCTGTCTAAATAAAATCGAAATAATCTCAGACTATTGGTGACGCTTCCATGTGACCATAATCCCCTATGATGTACTCATATCCATATAAATAAAAGCATGTTAGCCCTTTATCCCAAGACCAATAATAACCACCCAAAGTAATCATGGCCCAAAAATGGTATAAAAATCTTACCCCAGGTAGTCGATAAAGAGTAAAACATATCTGTGCACAAAATCCCAATAATAATACGATGATATCTCATCGAAAAATTAACAAGGTGGTGGAAATCGAGCCGACTAGACAAACTTCCATGTCTCTATAACCACAATGTAAAATATCCCCCCTCCCAGCTGAGGGTAACCACAAATACGTAGATCTCAAAGGAAATATATATACCTCATAATCATAGTACACACACAAACACTACAAATAAAAATGATGAATCCTTGATGTTTAAGACAAAATCATACGCATGAGTTGTAACGTACCTATAACCATTCCCCAGAGGTACCCCCAATAAACATGTGTTACCAGTAAGGCATCTAATAACTAGGTGTCCTCAACTGCCACGAGTGTAACACCTTCCTCTAAGGGAACTAACAAAATGTTGGACCCACTAATGACCTTGATGTCCTTACTTCTTTGGTAGTAAAATCTAAAATTTTCCTCCTTTACCACGTTCTTAAAGGTCATAGATCTACCGGATAGAATTACCCTATCCCTACTGACCAAATAAAATTATATCATCTACTCTTGTAAATAATTTGGCCTCCCACTATGGATTTCTGTCTAGTGGTGAGGTCTATTTACTCGGGTCCACGCTACACCATCTTTATTTATTGGTCCTACTTTGGCCTCATCCTTCTAACTCTTAGGGACACTATCACCATAATAGATAAAATACTCCTATTTCTATAGGAAGGTAATTTCAACCACACGAGTATAAGTGGTAAATAATGAATTACCTAGTAACACCTATCAAACCCGTCACGTAAGCTTCTTGCCAACACAAAAAATCTTTCTTGTACTAGGTGATAATGCAAAAATTATCCTTTGCCTTCGTATTAATCTCTCTCGGTTAAGAAAGAGAAAGATAATTAAACCCATCCTTATATTGACCTCCACGTGTTTGAACACACGAGGTCATTGAAAACTTACTTCTAATGCTATTATAGAGGTTAATGAAAACATTTCCTACCGAACATTACGTTAATCACTTGGTAAAGGTCTCATTCCCAAAACCACTTATCTCCCAATCAAATTTGACTACATGGTTAGGACATCTTTCATGTAAAATCCAAATAAGGACTACTCCCAATACACTTGGTTTAATCGGGTCGTTAGTGAGGAAACAATGGCACTAAACCTCCTAAATAATCATCTTTATTGATAATACAAACCCTAAATGTTAAATCTTTAGAGTAGACAAAGAACTCAATGCAAAAAAATGATATAAACACCCAAGATCCCCAGTACACTAGAACCTGGAATCCCCTGATACCAAAGGCAATACCCTCAAAAATCCCTAAATAGATTTATCAAGGCTACCATAAAAATCACAAGAATCAAAACTTTTGGTAACATTATTAACATAAAAAATAAACAGGAATCGAAAGAATAAAGATATGATAATGAAATATTGAATCCACATAAAACCATATCTGATATCAATCACCAACCAAATAACGTATGTCGTCTATGAATGTAAAAAGACATATCAACCAAATTGAAAATAAAAGTGTGCAATAAAAGGGTGATCTAAACTTGCTCAACTCCTACAAATGTTGGAGTAAGAAATATGGCGTCTCTAGAGATTCTCCTCCAACAATCCCGGATCTATAAGAAGTACTGTAATAGGGACTTGTAAAAAAAATTTTAATTTTTTTTAAACAACTAGACTATGTAGAAAAGGATTATAATTGTATTTGGAGCACATATTAACAACACTTCTTCCTCTCATGTTTTAACACATTTTAAGTTATTAGTTACCCAACCCTATAACCTAAAATACTATACAGTTCTAAATCCTGAAACTGTATGTTGCCCATGTGATTAAAGTTTTAGATCTTCATTATTTAATATTTCGTTCCTCATATTTAGGTTTATCTCTTTAATTTTAAAACATAAGTTGTGTTGTAGTCTCAAACATGTGGTTCATATCACCAAATATCCAATGTACCAATAATAGGCTTATATCTCAAGTTTGTACAAGGTTGATTATCTTATGCCAACAATAAAATATACACATATCTAATATATGTAATAAACAAATTCGAATCATAAATATGTAGGTAGATATCCTATTATATGTCTTACACATCTTTATTATAGGAAATACACAAGTCCGAAACATAAACACATAGGTGGGAATCCCTATTAAGTCATATACATCTTTACTATAACACATAAAGAGGTACCGCTATCTCTTGCACCGCCATACCAAAATCATATATATTAGGGGAAAGACTATAGCCACGTCTAACACCCGTACAAACATATAGTCCCTGGCATGTACAAATAGATGAGAATATTTCGCCTTATGCATAATGAATGCCTACTCTTATTTCCTTTAGGGATGTCTCTGCATGTATTAGTATAGTCACATGTCATCTAAAAACTAAGAACTCATGACGACGAGGGATAAATCACCATATCTACCCATCATTCAAAAATACTACCATAACTAATACTGATGAAAGAAATATCTCCACATATCATCTCAGTTGTGATCACCCAGGAAGAGCTCATCTACTCACTGTGGTATAAATGTGGTCCGCGTCGCACGTACCCCATCATGGAATCCCACAAGTACACCTACCAATAATAAGTCACACATGGTATCAACTGCACATAAAACACACATGAAATTTCCACCCTCACTAACAGGGTAAAGCATACACATACATACAACTCGCAAAAGGGTTAAAGTAAAAAACACATATACTGACCGTACGGTATTGCATCATATTCGCATTGCTATAATAGAATGTTATATCACATATATAACCTTGCATTCATCCCATAATATCATGGAAAGGTATATCTCATCTATAACATTATATTCATCCCATAATATATTAACACTAACTTCTTGGGTGTAAGGGAATTATCCGTCACAATTAAGTATGTCGTATGCCGATACAACCGTCGAAGAATTGTCCAAGATCATTCAAGCATCGACGGATCCGAATTTCAAGTGGAATTCAAAATTCAAGCACTAATGAGAAAAAATATATTATTTTGTGGGTCTTGTTCGAACGACACTGTATGTCATTCAAACGACATGCTATCTCGCGTGATACTTCAAACGACATGCTATCTCGCGTGATACTTCAAACGACAGCGTATGTCGCTCGAACGATAGCGTGTCTCATTTGAACGACCCTCCGACTTAAGTTTTATATTTAAGAGACTCTTTACTCCATTTTCCACAGGAAGTCTGTACGTTTTTACATTCTGCAAATAATGCCAAATCAGCAGAACCTTTTGGCTACTTATTTTAGAGTTTAATCTCTATTGTTTTCAATTCACAAAAGTCCCAATTATTCATGTGAATTATTTTGGAGTTTGAGAGCACACTTTGCTAGTGTTCATACTTTGGTTTGGAGTTTGAGAATTTATGCACTCGAAGCATGAGAATAAGACAAGCCATTACCATCACTACTCGAGTCTGTCAAATTATTTTTCAACTTTAAAATGTTAATCTCAAGAAAAGATTTAGACTCTTACAATTTGAGGTAATCCTTATTCAATTTCTCAATCAAACCTATAACGTTATCTCGCTCCTCCTCAATTAAAACAAATTTATCCCTAAGAGTCTTTTCTCGTGCCGTAAAATCATTAATTAAACTATTATCCTCAACGACACAAACATGAACCCTAGAATTCTTACAGTCCTCCAACTCTTTTTCTAAAACAAGGACTCTGTCATCACTCTCCTTTTTGGAAAATTTCAAAGCATTAAATTCATGGTCAAAAGAAACAAATTTCTCACAATAGAAATCTCTTTGATTTTGAAGCTTTTGAAAAAGATCCATTGCGCATTTAAAACGAGAATTTTCTTTTTCCAAAACTTCAATTATTCTAGCAAGAATCAAATTCAAATGATTTAAATCTTCAAAACTTTGACCTGTGTCAATAGGAGGGGGAATCTAATTACATAAGTGCTCCATTGAAAAATTGCGAATTTTCACAAAACATGTTTTTCAAAAATCAATATCACACAATTTCGCGAAAAATAGGAATACGCAATAAATTAGCGCAACCTGCTCTGATACCAATTAGAGAGTGTAGTGCAGCGAAATATTTCAAGAGTTCTCAAATTAACTTAATTGTGTGACAATCCAACCAGTTATAAATAAATCCAAATTTTAGTTAAACCCTAACACACGCATCTAGATGATTTAAAATCATAAATCAATAAACATGTAAAGGAAACCAATTTCCGGAAAAATCCCCGAAGGGCAAAACCTTTTATTTTACTATAGTTTGTAAATTTCAACTTACAGGGATTATAATGAAATACGATGACACACGAATACCCACACGCGTTGGTCGGCATCGTGAGTAATGAGTTAAGCACAACAATCCAGAAGAACCTTAGTCCTAACTCAGCAGAGATCCACACTCAGTGAATCTCAACGACACGTATCCATATGATGTAAATATCCTCTCCATAAAAGTATGAACACCAGAAAAGTGTTTTCTCAAACTTCAAAACAATTCACATGGATGATTGGGGCTTTTGTGAATTGAAAACAAAAGATATTAAACTAATAGAAGAAGTCAAATGGCTCTGCTGATTTAACATTGTTTGCAGAATGTCAAAATGTACAAACTTGTGGAAAACTGAGTTGAAGAGTCCCTTAAATATAATTCTTAAGGCGGCGGGTCGTTCGATCAACATATGCTTTCATTCGAAGTATCGCGCGAGACAACATGTCGTTTGAATGAAATACGGTGTTGTTCGAATGAGACCCATAAAATAATATATTTTTTCTCGTTAGTGCTTGAATGTTGTACTCCACTTGAAATTCATATCCGCCGATGCTTGATTGATCTTGAATAATTCTTCGACGGTTGTAACGGTATACGACATACTTAATTGTGACGGACAATGTCCTTACAAATCTCCCACTATGTCTATGCCGGTACAAAATAAAAAACATCCGAATTATTAACTAAAATGACCTATACAAATCTACCCTCTCATGAACAAATGTGGAAAGATAAAATGTCATGTCTTCAAACTTTGCTTCAACAATCAATTCTTCAAAACTTTAAGCTTTCCTTATCAGGTTGTGTGACATAATGATCTTAATTGTAGCTACACACATGAGACAAAGTAAAAACCTTGTGATGCATCAAGTTTGAAATGATATAAGAATAAATCAACCAATTTATCAAATCTCACCCATAATGCAAAAGCTCCCCTATAATTCGTTCTCCCCTTTTTATTTGTTCGAATTAGACATGGAAATGAATAAACAAAGTAAAGCATGGAGTTGTCACGATCGTCAAGGCAAACAAACTATTTTTGAATTTTCAAAATTTTCAAAATAGAAAACTAATTTTACAAAAATCACACACTATGAATGTACACTAAGATAACCAAATCATGTAAATGGAATGAATTAGTGTGAGAAAATTCAATAGGAATATCAATGCAATCTCATAACATATGTGCGCGATGAATCCGGATACTCCTAACGAATGATCTCAAAATCGTCCTTAAGTGTCAAAAGTGTTGAATTTAAGTGACATAGACTTAATTCATCAACACATCGAAGTCAAAAGTGATTCTCACACCAATAACATCTAAAACTATATAATGCTTTTCAAGACGCTATCAGGACGTGAAAACTCGTTTATTTATTTTCCATCCAATCTCCCTCATAAATAACAAAAAATTATTTTTCTTTTGAGGTGTTCTAAACTAAATGGCCCATTTTTGGCATATTTATCTTTTTATTTCCGTTAATTTTTTCGGTCTATTTTAAACGGTGGATACGATGAGGAGTCAATTTTACACTCTCGCAGCCCTTTCCCGTGAATCTCTCAGCATATTTTGTTGCAATTAAATCCTCACGATAAATAATTATTACATTCACTACTTCCATTGTCAAGTTTTATCGCATTTTGTTCATTTTAAACAGAGAATTGAGATGACAACACTCCAATCGATATGTGATAAACAAGTGCAATAATCAAACAAATTCATACATGTGTGCATTAAAGGCAAATATGATTCAAATATGTAGTTAGTAATCACAAATTACATTTAATTACTCCATGCCTTAGAAAGCACAAAAATGAAATGATGACACATATCAAAATACTATCAAACAGTCACATGGATATGGAATGAAGTTGGGACTCGATCATCCTCAATGTTCATTCATGAATGGTTTAAAGCAAGAGACAAAAATCTTTTTTGATTTTACAAAATTTTTTATCAAAGCAACTAAAAAAATCTTTTTGTATTTTTCGAACACTATTTATAATCAACCCTGCAGTACCAAATAATAAAGCAATATAATCTAGGGGACTACAAACGGAAAAAACTCCAGGGGTCGCTCGAACGAAGCACAATGTCGTTTGAACGACAGTCCTTCTCGCTAGAAGGATCTTCACACGATATCCGAAGTCGCTCGAAAGCTAATCTCATTTGAACGAGAATTTTTTTTCATAGATTCAGAGAATGTCATGTAGTTTTATCCAGTGAAAAAATTTCGTGAAAACAATTATTAGAATGGGAAAACATATCCAAAAAAGTGTTAAAATAGTAGCAAAAATAAGAAAACGATGTAAACTACAAAATGATACATACTAGCAATAGGCAAAAAATGTCATCATGTAAATCATCCTATGCTAGCAAATAGTCTAAACCTCATCCATTAGGTGCGGAGGAGTTTTCCAAAGATGGCGACATCCTATGATTTTTTTTCATTAAATCATGTGAGGCCTTGATGAAAAACTTTACTTGCTCTCGAATATGTACAAAATCTTTATCATTATATGCAAGAAAAGTATCATGGGTGGGTGCATGTGTGCGAACATGTGTAGAAGAAAAGCGTGACGCATTACTCGACTTAAAACAAAACTCCCTAAGGTGTACTCTCTTTTTGCAATGGGAGAAAACATAAAGAAGCCTAGGCACTCCCCTCTCCGAATATCTCTTACACGTTCTCCTAACAGGATTGGGATGCCTGGGTGGGTCAGGTCACGAGTCATGTGGATCTAACACTAAAGTAGGAATCTACTTGGGTGCAACAAAAGAAGTGGATGCACCATTATGACTTATTCCTATACTCTCACCACTACCTAAAATGGTATTGAGAACCATCTTTTTAAGCTTCATTGATGCATTCTCTAAAAGGACTTTGACCTCCTGGGAATATTCTAGATCACTCTCCAGTTGAGATAGACGTGTCATCAGACTATGTGTTGGTCAAGTCACACTTTTCCCTCCTTAAAACTTCTTTCTTTTTCACCAAATCTAAAACCCGACGACCTAAATCCCTATTATACTTCTTTGTTTTCAAGGTTTCAGTGTACAAATCCCTAAACACTTTTATCTCCACTCTCAAACTCGCTCTCACCCCCACTAGAAACACTCGACTCATCATCATCGTTCTCGTGAACACTAACATCGTGGGACAATGTAGGTGTGCTCACATGACTTGAAAAGGCTATAAACTTCCCTTGTGATTTTTTATCGCCGGTATCACTCATATCTTCCTCACTATCACTAAGGGTGGCAGGCATGGATACATTCTTCCCTTTTCTCCTTATCCTAGTAAGACACTCAAATGCTTTATGTCCTTTTCCTTTAGACTCAAAACATTTCAAAATTTCAAAATTTTCTTCACCCTCTTTCTCTTTCTCACCACTTTCTTTGGCCTTGTATTTCTTTTTGTTTTTTTCTGAAAAATTTTTATTGGAAGAATTTTGTTTCAAAAATTGGAGAATTTATTTCAAATTCTTCGCAACGAGGGCCATGTCAAAATCAGACTTGTCCTCAGACTCATACTCACAAAACTCACTATCTTTTTCCTATCACTCGTGGACACTTCCTTTCCCTGCCTAGTTTGGGGTTTAAGCGTTATCCCTCTATCCTTAGGTTTGACAGTGTCATGGAACATGTCCATTTCGTATGTCTGGAGGTCTCCTACCAACTCTTCTAATCTCAGAAGACTCAAATTACCCAAGGTGTTCAAAACTGTTACCCTATTTGGGTGTAATGTTACCCTCTCGTACATTAAAAACCATAAATCAACTATTTTCAATCTATATTATCCCAAGTCTACTCTCCCATGGCATCACATGTAGGTATAGTCGCACATCTAACTTAAACAAAACCATGGGATATATAAACTACTTCACTCGGGGAGGTTATAACCTAAACCAAATCTCAACGAAAGGGTATTCTGTAACACCATGCCCGCCCGGGGAGAGCGAACGGAGCGCTAATGCGATAAAATAAATCCAAATCCACAAGTGACAAGGTATGGAGCATCTAAATAAACCCAAAATAATATAAATCCACTAATCTCAATCTCTACAATTACAACAAGTGTCTCGAATAAATATAACATCTAACTCGAAAAATAAATACAAATCTTCAATGCTCTATACATCAAAATAATACAATTGTTTCCCAAACAATCCTCACTAAAATCAATCTCCATAGCGCCCCAAAATCCGCGCTAACCTACCACTAAAACAAAATATGGGGAAGTACACAATACGACATGAATTATGCTCAACAAATACGGATTAGCAACGAATAAAACGTAACAACATGAGTACGAATATTCAAATAAAAATGCAAATCTCAAAGCATTTATCAATATAATTTTTCAACAACACTTTAACCGGGTCATCAGGCCTCACCACATCCATATATTCTTTATCAAGCCATAGCCCAAGAAACAGGAATTTTGGCGGGTGCCCAACATCCGTGCCATATTAAAATCTCATGACAACGTTCTCATCAATAATATAATGATACCACATGAATCAAAATAATTTCAATAATTATTTTCCAGATTTCAATTAATTTATCAATTCAAATATGAGCTCAATTAAACAAGAATTCAAAGAGAATGACACTCGCGAGATTTAAGGAGCATATTGTGTAAAACCCCATACCTCAAACCATGATGAGAAACCAACGATCACATCCTCAAGATCAACTCAAAAGATATACAAAAGCTCCTCCAAGAACCTCCAACAAAAATAGCCACAAGAACACCTCTAATCTAAGGTTGAAACTCACAAATCTCAAGGGCCAATGTGTATATAAAAAGAAGAGGATTATAAAATATATTTTCTACCAAAATTTGTGCCAAAAGTATGTTAAATGGGTTGCCCATGACTTCCTTTTATAATGCAAAGAAATGAAGAGTTGGAATCCAAAAGACTCCTTTAAATAAGGCAAAGAAATTAAAAGTTGGAAGTCAAAACAACTCCAAAAGTTAAAGACATTTAAAAATCATTTTAAAATTCGTTTTAACTCCGATTTCAAAACCGTTTGAAATTCTCGCCTTTAAAAATAATAACCAACATATTTGAGCAATAAAAATAATTTTATCAAAAACTTTGTTTCTCCTCTTTATTTTGAAAATATCCCAAAAATTACGCGGGTTATGACACTTCCCTACTAACAATGGAATTTCGCCCTCGAAATTCGCCAAATGCCTAACTCTAAAAAATCAGGCTAACAATCTCCAAAAATAATTTCGTCTCCAAAAATAATTTCCTCACATCTAATCTAGATGCGTAACACAAATATCACCTAAAATTTTCTATCTCCAAAAATTGCTAACCATGCAATGAACCCAAAACCCAAGCCCTGAGGGTTGTCGTGTAACCTGGCTCTGATACCATTTGTAACACCCTGCCTGCCCGGGGAGAGAGAACGGAGTGCTAATGCGATAAAATAAAGCCAAATCCACAAGTGACAAGGTATAGAGCATCTAAATAAACCCACAATAATATAAATCCACTAACCTCAATCTCTACAATTACAACAAGTCTCTCGAATAAATATAACATCTAACTCGAAAAATAAATACAAATCTTCAATGCTCTATACATCAAAATAATACAATTCTTTCCCAAACAATCCTCACTAAAATCAATCTCCATAGCGCCCCAAAATCCGCGCTAACCTACCACTAAAAGAAAATATGGGGAAGTACACAATACGACAGGAATTATGCTCAACATATACGGATTAGCAACGAATAAAACGTAACAACACGAGTACGAATATTCAAATAAAAATGCAAATCATTTATCAATATAATTTTTCAACAACACTTTAACCGGGTCACCAGGCCTCACCACATCCATATATGCTTTATCAAGCCATAGCCCGGGAAACAGGAATTTTGGCGGGTGCCCAACATCCGTGCCATATTAAAATCTCATGACAATGTTCTCATCAATAATATAATGATACCACATGAATCAAAATAATTTCAACAATTATTTTCCAGATTTCAATGAATTTATCAATTAAAATATGAGTTCAAATAAACAAGAATTCAAAGAGAATGACACTCGCGAGAATTAAGGAGCATATTGTGTAAAACCCCATACCTCAAACCATGATGAGAAACCAACGATCACATCCTCAAGATCAACTCAAAAGATCTACAAAAGCTCCTCCAAGAACCTCCAACAAAAATATCCCCAAGAACACCTCTAATCTAAGGTTGAAACTCACAAATCTCAAGGGCCAATGTGTATATAAAAAGAAGAGGAATATAAAATATATTTGCTGCCAAAATTTGTGCCAAAAGTATGTTAAAAGGGTTGACCACGACTTCCTTTTATAATGCAAACAAATGAAGAGTTGGATTCCAAAAGACTCCTTTAAATAAGGCAAAGAAATGAAGAGTGGGAAGTCAAAACAACTCCAAGAGTTAAAGACATTTAAAAATAATTTTAAAATTCGTTTTAACTCCTATTTCGAAACCGTTTGAAATTCTCGCCTTTAAAAATAATAACCAACATATTTGAGCAATAAAAGTAATTTTATCAAAAACTTTATTTCTCCTATTTATTTTGAAAATATCCCAAAAATTACGCGGGTTATTACACTTCCCCACTAACAATGGAATTTCGCCCTCGAAATTCGCCGAATGCCTAACTCTAAAAAATTAGGCTAACAATCTCCAAAAATAATTTCGTCTCCAAAAATAATTTGCTGACATCTAATCTAGATGCGTAACACGAATATCACCTAAAATTTTCTATCTCCAAAAATTGCTAACCATGCAATGAACCCAAAACCCAAGCCCCGAGGGTTGTCGTGTAACCTGGCTCTGATACCATTTGTGACACCCCGCCCGCCCGGGGAGAGCGAACGGAGCGCTATTGCGATAAAATAAATCCAAATCCACAAGTGACAAGGTATAGAGCATCTAAATAAACCCACAATAATATAAATCCACTAATCTCAATCTCTACAATTACAACAAGTCTCTCGAATAAATATAACATCTAACTCGAAAAATAAATACAAATCTTCAATGCTCTATACATCAAAATAATACAATTCTTTCCCAAACAATCCTCACTAAAATCAATCTCCATAGCGCCCCAAAATCCGCACTAACCTACCACTAAAAGAAAATAGGGGGAAGTACACAATACGACAGGAATTATGCTCAACAAATACGGATTAGCAATGAATAAAACGTAACAACACGAGTAAGAATATTCAAATAAAAATGCAAATCTCAAACCATTCATCAATATAATTTTTCAACAACACTTTAATCGGGTCACGAGGCCTCACCACATCCGTATATGCTTTATCAAGCCATAGCCCGGGAAACAGGAATTTTGGCGGGTGCCCAACATCCGTGCCATATTAAAATCTCATGACAACGTGCTCATCAATAATATAATGATACCACATGAATCAAAATAATTTCAACAATTATTTTCCAGATTTCAATGAATTTATCAATTCAAATATGAGTTCAATTAAACAAGAATTCAAAGAGAATGACACTCGCGAGATTTAAGGAGCATATTGTGTAAAACCCCATACCTCAAACCATGATGGGAAACCAACGATCACATCCTTAAGATCAACTCAAAAGATCTACAAAGGCTCCTCCAAGAACCTCCAACAAAAATAGCCCCAAGAACACCTCTAATATAAGGTTGGACCTCACAAATCTCAAGGGCCAATGTGTATATAAAAAGAAGAGGAATATAAAATATATTTGCTGCCAAAATTTGTGCCAAAAGTATGTTAAAAGGGTTGCCCACGACTTCCTTTTATAATGCAAATAAATGAAGAGTTGGAATCCAAAAGACTCCTTTAAATAAGGCAAAGAAATGAAGAGTTGGAAGTCAAAACAACTCCAAGAGTTAAAGACATTTAAAAATCATTTTTAAATTCGTTTTAACTCTGATTTTGAAACCGTTTGAAATTCTCGCCTTTAAAAATAATAACCAACATATTAAAGCAATAAAAATAATTTTATCAAAATTTTTATTTCTCCTCTTTATTTTGAAAATATCCCTAAAATTACGCGGATTATTACATATTCATACTAGTCGTACATCACTACTTTATACATTAACGAAAATTAGGAGGCAACGAACACTAACCCTAGGTTTCAAAACCATAAATTCCAACTAAGTACATAAAATCCCCATTTAGGCAATATCTGGGTGCACCGGTCGACCGAGGTCCTGGGACCAGTCGATCGACCAAGATAATAACTTTCGAATTTCCCCTATTATGGGGTTTTTCATCATAACCCCCAATATTTTATCTCTAAGCTCCATTAATGAATGAAAGATATTCCTCCAACATCCAAGTGATAAAAACACATGAAAACAATAATTGGAACCAATTTTCATTATCAAATCCGAAACTTGCAGCAAGATTCAAATGAAAAACAAACAATTTTTCAACTTTTCATGAATTGGTTCAATTAAACACATGATTTTTATTTTATTAGAAATATAAAATAGATTTAAATCATCATCAATTAATTTTCATCAAATTCTATGAAGAAATCAATCAGTGCAAAGAGGAATTAATTCTAATTAACAACTAGATTAAATTAATATTGAATTTAAATAAATTCATCATTCAAATCAGATTTAGGTGATTATTATATTTAGATTTCAATGAATAATCACAATATTAACACATATTCAATCGTAATCATATTCTATATAAAACTTATCTTACAGATTGATTGAGAAATAAATCCCTAATTCTCTCAAATCTTCCTTTTATCTTGGTGCTTTATCTCTCTAGATCCTCTAGTAGTTTCCCATTGTGTTTATGATAAAATGAAATCCCTAATGACCTCTTAAAAACCTTTATTCCTGAAATTAGGTTTGGTCCCCAAATGTGCCTCACCTGAAAGAGCCCAAAAATAACTCCAAATATTTTAAAACAATGTCCGCTCCTTATACTAACCCAATAAGCGTTTAAAACCACTATTATAAACTATAAATGGACATTCTACACATTCCAAAAGCCCATTACCAAATATAACCAAAATAAATAAGTAACAACACAAATATTTAATTATTTCTCGTAACTAATATGAATGTTAATTAATTCAATTAATTAATAACCCTGTTGTAACAATTCGCGTAATTTTGGGCTATTTTAATTAATTTCTGAAAAATGGAGGAAAATAAAGTTTTTGATAAAATTATTTTTATTGCTCAAATATGTTTGTTATTATTTTTAAAGGCGATAATTTCAAACGTTTTCGAAAACGGAGTTAAAACGGATTTTAAAATAATTTTTAAATGTTTTTAACTCTTGGAGTTATTTTGGCTTCCAACTCTTCATTTCTTTGCCTTATTTAAAAGAGTCTTTTGGCTTCTAACTCTTCATTTCTTTTCATTATAAAAGGAAGTCGTGGGCAACCCTTTTAACCTACTTTTGGAACAAATTTTGGCAGCAAATATGTTTTATATTCCTCTTCTTTTTATATACACATTGGCCCTTGAGATTTGTGAGTTCTAACCTTAGATTAGAGTTGTTCTTGTGGCTATTTTGTTGGAGGTTCTTGGAGGAGATTTTGTAGATCTTTTGTGTTGATCTTGAGGATGTGATCGTTGGTTTCTCATCATGGTTTGAGGTATGGAGTTTTACACAATACACTCCTTAAATCTCGCGAGTGTCATTCTCTTTGAATTTTTGTTTAATTGAACTCATATTTGAATTGATAAATTCATTGAAATATGGAAAATAATTGTTGAAATTATTTTGATTCATGTGGTATCATTATATTATTGATGAGCATGTTGTCATAAGATTTTAATATGGCACGGATGTTGAGTACCCGCCAAAATACCTATTCCCGGGCTATGTCTTGATAAAGCGTATGCGAATGGGGTGAGGCCTGGTTACCCATTGATGTGTTGTTGAGAAATTATATTGATAAATTCTTTTAGATTTGCATTTTCAATTGAATATTCGTACTCGTGTTGTTACGTTTTATTCATCGCTAACATATATTTGTTGAGAATCTTTCCTGTCGTATTGTGTACTTCCCCATATTTTCTTTTAGTGGCAGGTTAGAGCAGATTTTGGGGCGCTATGGAGATTGATTTTAGCCAGTATTGTTTGGGAAAGATTTGTATTATTTATTTTGTTGTATAGAGCATTGGAGAATTGTATTTTATTTTTCGAGTTAGATGTTGTATTTATTCGAGAGACTTATTGTAATTGAAGAGATTGAGATTAGTGGATTTATATTATTGTGGGTTTATTTAGATGCTCTATACCTTTTGATTTGTGGATTTAGTTATTTTATCGATAGTGGCGCTCCGTTCGCTCTCCCCGGGCGGGTGGGGTGTTACACCTGTCTTAAGTCCAAATTCCAATTCAACTTAAACAACACACCATGATATAAATGGTTATAAATGCAATAAGCACACATAATTAATTTCCATAATTTAATTAATTAAATAATATGAATAAAAATTTGGGGTATTATAAGAATTCATTCACTTACTTCCTATGGTCTTTTATAACATTAACATAAACCGTAATACCTCAGACTCCCACGACCAAAGCTCAAGGGGTCTTTTAGACTGTAATACTCAATTAAATTCTAATAAAATGCTTAAAATGTATGTAAAGTGAACGTAGGACCATCTAGTGACGTCCGAACCATTTTAAACAGTTCTCTCACTCTTTGACACTTCTCTCCTCTTACCTATCTAAATTCCAGACAGTAGAACCTATGGGTCTCATGTCACTTGTGATTTTAACACTCATCACCTTGGCACTGTTTGTGGGAACAAAAATTTCCATTCCTTTTAAATACGTAACTTCTACCCATTTGATATAATGAATAATTTTTCTTTACCTAGTTCTTTTAAGGAAATGAAGGCCTGATAAAAAATGCTCTAAGAGTAACTGGGCACCATCCTTAGCATGCTTCCTTTATCCCAGTGGTAAAAGAACCTATGGTACTAGAGAACTCTCACACTGGGGAAAACCACGGGCCCTATTTAGATTGATAAAATGTTGGACAGGGTAAGCGCACCTCCCCCCAATGATGAACAACTCAAATCCTTATCAATGATAGGATGTCACTCCCTGAAGACCAGTTTCAAGAAGTAACTAGGGTAGCTAGGTCATGGGATTGAGATCTAAAGAAGATGCAAGATTGGTTGGGTAGTTTTCTCAACCAGTAAAAAACTCAGACTCCTAACACCATAGAGTTAGCACTCTAGAAGATTTTAGTCCCCATTCAATAATGATGTCAAAGATTATGCCCTATCCCAAAGGGAAAGATTCCTGGTATTTACGCCCTTCAATGGGTCTAAGGACCACATCGATTAACTGGATTTTATGGACCATTAATGCTCCTCTAGGACACCCTAGGATGACGACTTATGATGATAATTTATTGATGCAATAAGGTAACTTCTAGACATTGGTTTGCTAAGATCAAACCAGGAACCATTCCAAGCTTTATAAAGCTGGAAAGCTCCTTCCTCGGCTATTTCATCGGAGATAAAAAAAATGAGGAATTATTTTACTTCCCTCCTCTACTTCATATAGAAAATTAGGTAACCTCTCTGGGATTATGCCAAAGGGTCTAACCAGGAATGTATCCAGGTTAACGACTTGAATGGAACCATATGTGTTGCCACCTTGACCTCAGGCCTCACTTTAGAGGACTTACCAAGGTCCTTCAGTAAAAAGCATCCCCTTACCATGAGTGAGCTATTTGAAACAACTTATAAGTACATGAATGATAAGGATGATATCTCAATAATCCACACTATATCTTGTTGCCTGTAGAGAAAGAGTAAAGATTCCTTCTCAGACTATAGGGATATCTAGGAATAGTTGAGACCAAGAGGAAAAAAGATGAGGCCAAGAAATTTGGGCCTTCAGAGGCCAAACACTTCACACTCCTCACAACCACATTGGAAGAGTTCTTTACATTTGTAAAAGCACAGGATATTATACCTTAGTAAAAGCGTATGAGAACTAGGGATGATAAGCAAAAGAAGCCCAAGTATTTTCAATTCCACAAAGATCATGGTCACAACACAAACATTTATTTCAGAATAAAGGAGTCCTTTAAAAAGTGTGGATACCTTAAGGAATTTATGCTCGAAGATGCTAGTACAAGAATAACTACAACAACAATGGGAATAAAGATGAATCTCTTTACTTGACATCCATTATGACTCCTCAGGCTTTGTCGGAGGTAGGATCTATGCAACGACTATAAAGGTCCACCTCGGGAGCTTCCAGCGCGATGAGGTGCATGTCAACCATGTTTCTTTCCCACATCTAGCCCCTAATAAGGTTCCAATGATGGTTCTCCAGGAAATATACCCCAGGAGGGTTCGACGACCTAGCGATGATCCTTTTGTGATCACATCTATCATCGGGGAAAACTAACATGATAATGATCATAATTGATATAGTAAGATATGCAAACATCTTGTTCTTAGATTCCTTTGTGGATGTGGGACTTGGCACCTAACACATGTAGTTAGCCACTACTCATCTCATTGGATTCAATGAGGATAAAACGTACTCATTGGGGTATGTCACCCTCCCCCTTACCCTTGGTTACAAGGATTATTTCACCACTATTTGGAAAAAAATCATAGTATTGGAACTCCCCTCAGCCTATAATGCCACCTTGGCCAAACCCACTCTTAATGACTTGGATTCTAGTATCTCAACTCGTATGCTAGTAATGAGGTTTCCAACCTCTAAGGGAGCGAGGGGCATTTTTTACAAACTAAAAAAGGCTCTAGAGTATTACATCATGTCCATAAAGGACAAAAAAAGTTTCTCAGTGCACGATAAAGCTTTCCATAGGCTCTAACAATGCTTAAGAAGATCCCTGAGATATCAACAGAGGTCTTACCTCAACCACCACCAATGTATGATCTCCCCCTAGAGAGCCTGTGCCTATGAGGCTTAGCCCTATATACTGAGGACAATTAGCACTATGGCTAAGAGCCCAAATGAAGGTTGAGCACCAAGAATATAAGAGGCATTATAAGATGTATGTGATCCCATAATAACCATTATAAATCGTGTATTGTGCTATTTTATTAAAAAAGTACTTTTTATTACTCATGATGTATCCTTATAAAAAACTAACGTCTCAAGGCCCACCATTCAAGTTGTAAGGATATCATCATTGGATTAAGAATAACAGTGAAAGGTCCTAGGACCGAAAAAGACTCTTGTTCTCAACATTAAATAACCCAAAAACCATAGTCAAAAGGTCTCCGAACCCATAAAAGAATAAAACAATTATTGAGATTTTCATCTACATTTGCAAAAGGCTATTGTCTAAGGAACCATGAACAACCCCCTTCTTTATAAAAAAACCTTTCTTTTATATTGATTTACATAAAAAGACGAATGAACCCTATACTTATCATTCACGAAAACTTAAAATTTTCATGGGGTAAGTGTTTCAATAAAAAAAATTGTTCAAAATTTAAATTTTTTCAAAGTCTGAAGGGTTTAAACTCTTACAAGGACTTCAAAATTTCAAAATTTTCTAAGTCTGGAGGTCCCAGACCGTTAAAAGGATATCATATTTTTTAAATTTCAGTCCGACGATATCATACCCTTACAAGGACTTCAAAATTTCAAATGTTTCTAAATATGTATGTCCGAGACCCTTGTAAGAAGTTCAAATTACAAGTATTTTCAGTCTCGAGGACCCTTATAAGGATTTCAAAATTTCAAACTCTCCTAATTTATAAGTCATATAACCCTTTATGGGACTTCAGGCTACAATTTTTCTAAATTCGAAGGTCTTAGGAAACTTATAAGGATTTAAAAGTCTAAATCTCCTAATTTTAAAGGTCTTATGACATTTTTTGGGACTTCGTATCTTATTTTACTCATCTCTAAAATCTTAGGACCCGTATAAAGATCATATCTTTCAAATATTCAAGTTTATGTTTTAAAGCGTAAGGTATTAGGACCCATTACATGTTCGACTTTTACACATTTAGGCTAAAATTATTTGGTGGTATAATTGCTTGAACAAAATTTATGGTTTTATAATCTCACAAAACCATAGGAATAAAAAATGGTAAGGATCTAAGGCTCAATGCCCCTCTAAAAAACCACAGTCTTGACTTCGAAAAACAATGCAAAACATAGGTCTTACATCCCACAAATCTACTTAAATAAAATTATTTCCCTAATTATCTTTCTTTACCAAGGAATCTTAGAGGGCTAGGGGTATACTACATACAAGTTAGATCTCACACATCCCAAGACATGCATAAAATCAATTAGAAAAGAAAAACAGGTAAAGCAAGCGTGAAGTGAATATTAACAAACAACACCTTTCCACTAAAAAAGACCTCCTCATTAAAGGTAAAAATGTATTATAAAAAAGTAGCCCACGACTAATCAATAAGTTATAAAAAAGAAATTACAAGAAAGCCTTTTAAGGCTTGAGTAATTATGGATTCACATGGGCTTCACTCATTAAAGGTTGAGAGGTACAGGTCTACTTTAAGGTCTATTCTCTTTGTCCATGAGAGATGAAGCATCTTAAGTATTATCACCATTAAAGCCTTCATAGTCACAACTCTCTTCCTATAATTGAGGTGATTGAGCAAACATACAAGAGACGCCCACCTCAGGAAATAATGCTTGGACCTTGGCCTTTCAATCTTCAAAGCCAACACTGAAGTTCAGAAATAGGTGTCTTTTAAAAACCATGAACTTTTGATAGCTATCCAGTTGGATCTTGGTGCAAACCTGACCTTGATTTAAGTCATATTTATCCAAGACCCTGGCATGGTTCCTTTTAAGCTCCTGATATTAATAAGTTAGATTTTTCTTCTCATCTGATAAGTTTTAGACCATTTTCATTGAGAGATCCACCTAGTCTTAAAGATGAAGGAGTCTACCTTTTAATCTCCAGAGCTAAGTCTTCTGGCCTTAAAGAGCCTCTACTATCACCACAAGCTCAATATGGTCAAGGGCTAGTAACTCCTCAACCTTGGCTAATGACTCGTAAGCAAAAGCTAGTAAAGAGTAAGTGTCTTTGATGGTTTTATCATTATAGACCCTCTCATGTTACAATGGGGAATCCTCTATCTTCAAAGTGTGTGTGTGTGTGTGTGTCTCTCTCTCTCAAGAGTCTTTATCGATAACTTCTAACCATCGATCATCTTGTCCAAGTCCTATCGAGCGAGGACCCAACAGTTGGCCATCTAATTTGCCTTTTTAATGCTTTATTTCCATCAAGACCATGGACCAAGATAGATTTCATCACGTGATAACCCTACAAGATAAACATATATGAGGACAGGAAACATGATAAAATGTAAGTAACAAGTTAGGAAAATATTCAACTACCGTGCCCATCAAGTGAAGTAGTTCCACAACATTAATAGGGGTGCCCTTATACCTCAAAACGCCCACCATTCAGAGATATGCATCTTCACCAAAACTAGTTAGTTTTCTACCTCCGAAGTATCAGGGTTTATCCCTTTCGACATAATGGGAACTTTTGTTGCCCCTTCAAATTCCCCCCACATAAGTGTTTACCACATTTCCTAGAGCTTCATCCTTTGAGACCAAGGCATGCAAATACCTTTTAATAAAAGGATCTTCCTAGATTACCCCAGGAGTCCCACCTACTTTCAATTTTTCTTATAGTTTGGGTGTGGCTTTACCATAATCCAGGACTGATCATCCAATAAGGCCAGACCCTAGGTTGGATTATGCCATAAGCTTGGCATTAGGTATAGGAATATATACCGAGGGACCAGACCTCAAACATTTTATGGTTCTGACCTTTATTTTTCTATTGATCACGACCTTGAAATAACTGCTCGTTCCTCCCGTTAATGTATGATTAGAACAAAGGTCGTAATCTTCCATCAAAGAAGTAATAAATATAGTAAAAAGAAAAAGTGTAAATCTACTTAAAAGGATAATAATAAAAAAGGATAATGGGATCATTAGTTAAATCAAGGTCCCCTACGATACTTGAAAGGTTAGCCCCACCTTTGAACTGCCCATCCTCTTCTTCAGAAGACTCGAGAACCTCTGTCAAAACTGCAGATGTGATTTAATCTTTTGAGAAATCTAAGAACAAGTACCAACATCCATAGTGGTCCCTACAATGATTTGAATAGCCTAGGTAACTCCCACATATGTTAGAGGTTTGGGCTAAAATCACATCCCACACTTAAAAACACACCTAAGAGTAACTAAGGCCTCGAAAGGATTGGAGGCCAACTTCTGGGACTTAATAATCTAGGTGGGCTCAGGAACCACTTAAAAAGGAAAGTACAAATTTCAAATCTCAAAACAGAGGTCAATTCAAGAAATGACAAAAAAAAGAAAGAATCAACTTACCCATATATGGAAAAGTGAACCAAAATGTGGGACAAAACCTTGAGGTAAACATAACCCCCCCAATGAAGAATAATTTCTCCCTCCAGTATTTAGGGCCACTTTGCTTAATCCCAAAGCGAACCATGTTGGGCTTAGGGTCTAGATAGTTTAGACCTCTGTCACTAGGACTACTCTGCCCCCAAACCTTATATAGTTTAGACAACTGGGTTTGGGAGGCATCATATTCCCCCCTACCCACTTGAATCCGTTATGTCATGCACCATAGCCATCAAAGTCCTTGATGAATTGGCCACCAGGGTAGAAGGGGATATGGTGATAGCCTTTATAATTCTAATCACAGGAAGGGGCATGGGAAATTTATCCTAGTATTGAAGGGAGGACTCATAAAAGCACACATAGTTGACCACCATGGAGCAGGCTCTCTCAATACTCTTAATAACTATCAAAGGAAATTCTTCAAAATTTAATAAGTTCTCTGAAACTAATCCAGATCATGTGTAGTGATCCGTGAGTCATAGAGATCCCCACCAGTAAAGTCAAAGTTGTATATCCCCTCATAATTCTCCACCATTGTGCCCAATGGAACTGGTACACTAGGAAGGTGAGCCAAGGGCTCGACTTTTAGCTCCACCAAGGAAGGCAGAGAACCCCCATGGCTCTATAGAAGATAAATTCTTAGGATGCTTGATTGCTTGTGGAAATTTTCGGAAGAAAGAGATAAAATTAAATTTAACGCTAAAGAGTTTTTCTAAGACAAAGGGTCAGTTTTTAGCCTCTAAGGGCTAGGTTTCTGACCGCTATTATCCCTTGAAGTAAGGTGCCTAAATAACATCAAAGAGCTTAATCACCAACCCATATCCCTTATCACGCGCAACTTGCTTACTAACAGGATTTAATGATGATGGAAATCTCAGTAGCCAGTTACAACTCTACCCTAAACTTGCGCAGAGGATAAGTGTTTTCCCTTGCAACCTTCGCAGGAGGAAATAATGGGATACCAAGGATAAACTATCTCATACTTGGTTGTTAAAAGATATTCCAACTCCCCAATTGTCCCTTAGGTAGGGTAAAGTTCCCAAGGTTATTCACTGACCTCAAACGGACCGCTACTTATCTAATAAGGCCTCAGATACCTTTAAGGGTGGGATATGGTACTATGGAAGACCATAGTCATGCATTATTTCCATAGAGAAGCTTAGTCGTTCCAGCGTACCCCATTTAGCAAGATCAAAGACCTCACCATCGAGGTTTTGTTATGGTATGCACTCTCAAATGACCTCAAATTGAAGGATAATGACATCCAAACGTCACCTAGAGCTCAGTCCTATGATGTGGAAACAATTGGTACTTCAAGATGAAGTCCCAGCTAATCCATAATCTTTTGATCCCCTTCTTTGACCTACGATAGTGCTTCGACAAGCTATCTGGTGAAGTAGGTAAGAAGTAGAACACTATTCCACATACCATGGATACATAATTCTTCTTCTGTTGGATGATCCCATCTGCATTAAATTTTCTCAACAAACATCTTAGTCCATCCCCAAATACTTTTACCAATACTCCACCTACTGACTGACCCTGACGGACCTCAGAGCATTCTATAAGTGTCCCCACCTTGTTATATACAAGTAACCCACTGTTGCAAAGTATTTAATTGTATTTGGACAAGTTCCATTATTCATACACCATATATATATTAAAGGAAGCCTAAATAGTACTTCGGCACCCTTAGAGAAGTCATTTAATTACTTCCAAAGGTCCTCTGTACCGTTAACAAAGGCCACAAGACCTTAGACTCCCATGAAAAAAAGATCAAGGTGTCTCTTATACTGAAATACTAACTACATTATGATAAATAAACGTAACACCATTGTATAAGGAATGTAGGACCATCTTTTGATGTTCGAACCACGCTAAATATGTGTCTTACTCTATGAGACTTCTCTCCTCTTACTTGTTCAACATCCAAAGAAGGGGGGCATTTGTGAGTCTAAAGTCACTTACGACTTTAACACTCGTCAAATAATTATAAGGACTTTTGATTCCCATAATTTTTAGTCCAGAGGTCTCAGACCCTTATAAGGACTCCAAAATTTTAAATTGTTTCTACATCTAGAGGTGATAGACCCTTATAAGGACTTCAGATTCCAAACAAATCAGTGTGTAGGTCTCAAACCCATATATGGAATTCGAAGTTTCAAATCATTTCTATATTCGGAGCTCTTAGATCCTTATAGGGACTTCAGATTCCAAAAAAATTAGCTTAGAGGTATCATACCCTTATAAGAACTCCAAAATTTCAAACTATTTCTATGTTTGAAAGTTTTAGTCCTGTACAAGGTCTCCAAAATTTTAAATCATCTCTAAGTCCAAACGTATTGGATCCCTAAAAGGACTTCATATTCGGGGAAACGAAATTAGTCTGGAGGTCTTATAATCATATAAAATCTCTAAAATTTCATGTTATTTTTAATTATGGAAGTCTTAGACCCTTATAAGGACTTTTGATTAAAAAATAATCAGTCTGGAGGCGTTAGACCCTTATAAGGACTCCAATATTTCAAATTGTTTCTAAGTCTAGATTTTTTTTAGCCTTACAAGGAGTTCAAATTCCAAAACATTTCAGTTCGTAGGTCTCAGACCCTTATTAGGAGTTCAAAATTTGAAATTGTTTCCAAGCCTAGGGGTCTTAGACCCTTACAAGGACTTCAGATTCCAAAAAAATCATTCCTAAGGTCTCAGACCCTTATAAGGACTCTAAACTATATTTTAAATATAGGGTATTAGGATCCTTTATCAATTTGACCTTAAAACTTTACGCTCAAGATTGTTTGGTGGGCTAAATATTTAAATAAAAAATCGTTGGCTTCAAGTCTCACAAAAACCCAAGGACCAACTATTCCATGTTTATAAGGATTAACGCCCAACTATAGAGCCTCAATCTTATCTTCAGCAAGTTGCATAAGTATAAAGCAGAAGTTTTTGGTCGAATTCTACTTTAACAAATTTTTATGTTATCTTTCTTTACTAAGTAATCTGGTGGGATAAAGGAGTACTACATGCTGGGCAACCCTCAAGAATGTGAAGAAAACGCACAAATTCACCGACAAAGGAAATGTCAAGCAATTACTAAGTAAAGAACAAATAGCATTGCAATTATATTAAAAAAATACCTCTTTGTTAAAGGTAGGTATTGGGATTATAATAAAATGGACCATAGCTAATAAAAAGTTTCACAAACAACAATTACAGTAAAGTCTCTCAAGGCTTAACTATTGAGGAGTTCACAAAAGTTTAACTTGTTGATGGAAGATAAGCATAGGTCACTTTATTGGTTTCATCCTCTCAATCATTTTTAGTGATACCCTCGTTGTCATAAGATATCTCCTCTTCTAATTGAGAGGCTTTAGGATATAACCCACAGACATCTACCTTAGGGAATAGAGTCTGTACCTTAGCCTTGTAGGATTTAAAAATGACGTTGATATTTTAAAAGATGTACCTCTTAAATACCACAAACTCGTGATAAGTATCCAGTTTTCCCTAGATTATAGTATGGACCTATCCTTGAAGTTCTTCATAGCATACTAGGACCTTAATGTAAATGTTTTTAATCTCCCGACCTTCAGTTCTCATGTTTTCCTTTTTTACAAACAAGTCTATGACCATCTACCTCAAGATCCCCACCGTATCATCAAGTCAAAGGATTATAAATTTAAAGATCTAGAGATTAACCTTTTGGCCTCTAAGAGACTCTATTTCGTCACAATCTCAACTTGATAAAGGGAATGTAGCTCCTTACCCTTTGATAGAGACCCCTGAGCAACAACTAATAGAAAAAACACTGCCTCTGATCATCTTCTCATTTGAACGCTTATCATGTTCTAGATATTCCACTTGAGTCTTTAAAGTATATTTCTCCCTCACAAAGGCCTCTTCCTGCAGGTTCTAACTTCTGATTTTTTGATCTGAGAACTGTCGAGTGAAGTCCTAATTTATAGGCATTTAAATATGACTTATTCAATGCCTTATTATCATGAAGAGCATCAACTAGGAGAGATTCCATCCGATCATGAGCATAAATGAGAGATAGGTATGAGAACAAGATATAAATACTAAAAGCTAAAAGATGATATCAGGTAAATAAGGGAGTACATTTCCCAAAATGTGTACCAGCTCTTTAGTATTAGCATGGATATCCTTAATGATCAAGGTGGACACCATGTTAGAGTTATTTTTCTTCTGCAACACATGTAGGGCATTCACTACTGAGGTATAAGGGTTTATTCCCTTTAGCGTACTGTGTACCTCACTTTCCCTTTAAAAAAAATTTCACCTTGAGGGGACATCCTGTTCCCTACAACTTCATTCTTTGAGACCAGGGAATAAAAGTTCCTTAAAATAGAAGGAACTTCCTAATTTACTCCAGGAGTCCCACCCACCCCTTATTCTACTTGTAGTAGGGGGAGGATTTTACCAGTATCTGGACACAAGCCTTCAATAGCGCCAGACCCAGGTTGGTCGTCTATACCAGTTTTGCCCCAGGTATTTGAATATCCATCATAGTACCAAACCTTAAATTCTTCCTGGTCTTATTTGTCCTCTTCTTGTTGATGACAACCTCAATAAGTACCTCCTCTCCTCCCGTTCATCTATTGAATTAGAGAAAGGTCAGAGTTAGCCACACAGAAGAAATAAAGATGGTAAAAATAAAAAAACCTAAGATAATCATAAGGAGAACATTTATAAAGTAGAATGGGCTCATCAGCTGAAGGAAAGTCCCTTTCATCCCTTGAAAATTCATCTCCACCCTTGTTTTGGTCATGCTCACCTTTAAAGACCTCAGGAACCTCCATTGAGAATTTAAGTACGACCTTCCTCCTTTTGGAAAGAAGTTTGCAAGGCTCATCATCTAGTATGGTCCCCATAATGATTTCAGGGGTCATAGAGAATAAAACACATGTTAGAGGCTTGGGTTCAGGTCCTATCCCATAATTAAAAATGAGCTCAACAGTAATGATGGGCTCAAAGGGAGTGGTCATTGACCTGTCAGGCTATGTAATGCTACCAAACTCTGACATGGTTGGCTCAGGAACCACTAAAAAAGTAAAAAAATTCAAATCTCAGAGAAGAGGTAAGTTTAAACATTGAGACGAAATTGAAGTTTAAACTTACCCACTAACGGAGGAGCACACCTGAGAGTGGGGTACCAATGGGCTCAATAGGGTTGGGAGTTGCATGATCCCTCGATAAAGAGGAACTTTTCCTTCCAATTTTTAGTGGAATTATGTTTCTGACCAAAACTCACCATGTTGTGGAGAGGGGCCACGTACTTTTGTCCCTTTTTGGTTAGCTTACTCTATTCTAGTTACATGTACAATTTGAAGAACTGGGTAGGACAAACATCACCTTCCCCTGCTAGACTACCTAAAGGACAAAAACCTAGCCATCAAATGTATCCATGAGTTGACCATTAATTGGGAAGGGATTATGCCATTGGCCTTTCGTATTTAGACCACATGAAGGGGAAGGGTGATATGGCCCCATATTATAGGAAGCAGTCATTGAAGCATAAAAAGTTAACCACTATAGATCAGTCCCCCTCGTTAGTCTTTACATCCCTTAGGGTAGCATTCTTGAGAATTTGATAAGTCTTTTGAAGCTTAGCAAGATCGTGCCCAGTGATTCGTAAGGTGTATATAGCCCCTCTAGAAAAGTTGGGATTATAGACCCCCTCAAAGTTCATGACATTATGTATGTTCAAACTTATAAGGAAAAAAATTCAATTGAGTTAATTTGTATGTATTGTCTTAAATCCTGAAAAAATACTTTGAGTCATAGGATAGAAGTTGTGTCTATGACCTTTAAAGCCTATGACATTTTTGTTGAAGACGTAGTGGCAAGTCAAAGCGATCATGTCCTATGTTGTGTTTCGTGGCTCATTTTCGTCATCAACGTTCCAAGGATCTCTCAGGTATGAATGAATATTTTATGTGAGCTTAAATATATATTATTTGATGTTTGAATTTTAGTTAAAGTTGTTTTAAAATCACTTTATATTTTTTTAAGAAAATTACTTTATTTTCTTAAGTTGTTAGAATGACTTATCCAAGTCGTTCGAACGAAATTTGGGGTACGTTCAAAAAACTTCTAATGAGGTTCCTTTTTGGTCTGTCCTGACTTCTGGTTAGAAGACTCATTTCTTTCTCATTAGAATAATCAGGCTATGTCATTCGAACGATCCTCTATTTTGTTCGAATGATCGAAGCAGTTTTTTTATAAAAGATTAGTTTTTCATGATGTTTTCTCTATAACTCCTCACTACTCTTTTGAAACCATTTATGTAGCATGACATAGTAGTTTTTACAGAGACGTTTCCATCCCTTTAGAGAGAGATATCCTAACAAGAGTCTATAATAGTTTTTGTTCAAGATTTATGAGTTAATTTTCAAATCAAAACTCAAGTTTTCACTCGTATTGATTTGATCATTGCTTCAAAATACATATATGTTTTGGGATTGAGTTTTAGCACCGAGTTTATCATTTTCTAAATTATTGAGAATTGTTTCTTGCGGAGGATTCCATGATCGTTTATTCTCATATGGTGGACTCCGTATCCATGACTATAGCAGTGCCCTATTGGTGGACTCTGAGACGTAGGTGGACTCCTGCATTATCACTAAACATAGGTTGAATTAACGAAGAGTGTCAAGGCATGCAAGGGCGTCAAGTCGTGTAAGTATCGTATTGCGTTCTTTCCTAATTTCGTACTTAGTGGACTTATGACTTGGTTGTTCAAGGATTTTACCGTTATGAGTTTTTATTGTACATTGGGCATTATGGTTGTTTATTTTATGTTGCAAATTCATGCCTAGATGCATGCTTAGGTTAAAAAGATAAAAATGGTTTAACCACAAAACGGTTTAATTGATGCTTAATTAATTTTGGTAGTTTTAGTTTACTTTAATTTAATTTTGAATTAAGTTTGCTTTAATTTTGTGTGTGTAAATTTGAACTTGATTGAATTTTTTTTTAAGTAGAAATTAATTTGAAGAAATTAAAATTTCTGAATTTTAGAACCATTATCTTGTTGTCCGTTTTCAAATTGTTATCAGAGCGGGTGAACTAAATTATCGTGCTGGATACTTTTAGGCTTGAATATAGAACATTTATCTTATTCGAGGTTTTTGATTTTTGATGGTTATGACTATGCATACCAGAAAGCGTGTATGAGGTCAACACTTTAGTCGTTAGATGAGCTATTTTGATTAGTGATTGTTAGATGGTGGTCCACACCAAAGTGTTTAGAAGGATAAGTCCTTGTTCTTTAACGTGTAGAAAAATTGTGACGATGAGGTTAATCTATAAAACTATAATTCAAGTGCTTTAAATGCTCTTTTTAGTGCAGTCATACCGGAGGAGTTCTTTCGTATTATGACATATGAAACGTCTAAAGAGACTTGGGACACACTCCAACTCACCCATGAAGGTACTGATTCAGCAAAGGCTTACAAACTCCAAAACTGCACCACTAAAATTACAGCCATTAAAATTTATGAGAGTGAATCCTTTGATGATTTCTATGCAAAATTGTCCGATATCATTAACCTGTTTTTTAACTCGAGAGAGAAGATACCCAACAACCGTGTCATAAAGAAAATTTTGAGGTCATTACCCGAAAGGTTTAATTCAAAAGTGACTGTTTTAAATTCTTTAGGCACTCTAAACTCTTCAAAACATGAATAGTTTTTAGGGGACTTATAAACATATGAACTTGGCATGTTTACCTCAAAGGATGTGAAGATGGATAAGGGCATAGCTTTAACAACCTAGAAGGAGGAAACACCTATTTCAGATTATTAGTATGACATCGACTCCGATGATATGGCTATGTTTGCTAAGAAGTTCAAAAAAATTCTTAAGTTTATTAAAGAGAAACTTAAAAATGATTATGAGAAATTTGAGAAGTCCAAGTATAACAAAGCCGAATAGATATTATCGTTGTGAGGGTTACGGCCATAGGACCATCGACTATCCCACTAAACTATGGAAGGAGTGCAAGAAATCAATTGTATATAATTCCACCCTTCGTGAAAGTGAATCGAAAGAGATACACAATTCCCCATCGAGGGAAACTTCACCGCGTTCATTGCTACTCATTCTAGTTTGGATGAGAAATCTTTACATGAAGATATTTCACTACAGGACACTTTCGAGCATTATTTCTTAATCCCAATTATTTGATTGTAAAGAGAGTGAGAATGAAGAATATGATAAAGTGAGTGAGATCGAAGTTGCCTTTTGTGAATTATATGCAGAATCATTGTAATTGAAAAGGGAAAATTTGAAGTTGGAAGCTGGGATAGAATAATATTTCGTATGTAATGATGAAAGTATTTTAATTAAGAATCTTGGTGCATACCAAAGGACTCTTCAAGTTAATCTAGAGTATGTTGAAGGTGAGAAAAGTAATCTTTAAGGTTTAATACAGGCTATGAAGAAAGAACTTCTTGAATTTGAAGAGAATATGAGTTTATTTCAGTCTAGGATAGTGGAGTTTGAAGATAACTTGAAAGACTCGAGTCGTGTCAAGTTTCATTTGGAGACTAGGTCCAAAAAATTGGATAAGATGTTATACACCATCTAAATTAAAAATGATTGGTGTGGTATTGGCTTCGATACTCCAAATTATTTCTCTAATAAAGGAAAAATCATGATTTTGAGAGAATCAACTGGAAATGCAAGAAAAAATAAACCTTTAAGCAATAATTCTCATCGTGCTTTCTCTTGCACACATTTTGGTAGGAAGGGTCACTTTAAGAGGTTTTGTTTCAATCTTAGGAACAATCCTAGGAAATCCAGGGGTAGATTCAGCAATGTCACCAAATCTCTAGAGCATCACGTTATACCTTTGTGCGTTAGGAGATCTGATTTGGAGTCTTTACATGGTATACTTTATGATTTTGATTTTCTTGTACATGATACTTCCCATGTTTGATCTAAAGGTTGATTGTGTTAGCTTTATTTACATACAGTAGTTGTGATTCATGATATATTCTTGCCAGATATATATTTGTTAGTCATATTCTAGTATATGTTTCATCATATATATTCTGCCAGAATTATGACAAGTGTATCTTTTGTATTTGGATTGTTTATTTATTGAGTCTTATTGAAAATACATAAAGATTTTGTTTGTCTTTTGAGTTATCTTTGTTTTAAAATTTGTTAATAATTTTAAAACTCATTTTTTTTGTTTTGTGTTTTAGTTTTACACATTTTGTGTGGCATATCCTTGTGTTTGAATCCTATATCTCTCCACATATCCATGTGGGTAGAACTTTTGGTTATGAATTCCAATGCTCAAATTGTTCTTTATTATGCTTGCATGGATTAGTTTGACTTTGATTTGATTAATGGATTCACTTTGTATAGACCTGCACACACACATATACGAGCTCTTTTGAACGTTACCTTCACATGTATATTTGAGATTTATGAAATTTTCTCATAATAATTTTTCCATCTACATGTTTTGTGACTATGGGGGCTTTATGCATGCAAGAACCATTACCCGTTTGCTTTATTTGAAATATATTGAACATATATGAGGGTGCATGCGAAACGAATACGAAAGCAGAAAATCTCCGTTGCGAGAAAGTCACCGTTAGCAAGAGCCTAATAAAAATAGAAAAAAATTCAAGGGCCAACATAGTTTAGTTTGTTTAATCATTCGAAAGAAATAATTTCAAAAGAATTGAGAACAAAAAGGAGAAGAAAATATGTAATATGTTCATTTTTTGAGGGTGTTTAGTTAAAGATCAATGAGTTTGCACAATGAATCCTAGTTATGCTTATTTTATCATGACACTATTGATTTGTGGAATCATCAAAATTTTAGGCTTGTGTACATTGTGCTTGTTTGTTCTTTGAGTTCACTTTATCTTGTCACATGAGGCTAAATCTAATTTGATAATGTTTTGTAAGAAAATAGAACTCCTTGAACATGTTTAAGGGATTGGGTCATAATTCTTTTGTACCCCTTCACTTCATTTACCACATGTTTATTTTGACACATTTATGCCATATGAGCATGGAAAGCTTGTTGCGTTTGAGTCTTTATTTGTTATATAGTCGTTGTATGCTATAGGTTCATATCGGTATATCTTTTGCTGCGATTTTTCATTGATATCCCATGCTTATCTTAGTATATTCTAGTTGGTATCATTTTTCAATCGAATCATAGTTGGTATATATTATGCTTTATGTGGATTAGTTGTTCCTGTGTTGCGACGCTTATTTGTTGTTTATTATATCAATATAAACCAATGCATAATATACTAGTTTTTCCTTATATTGATCCCTTGTTTTATTTAGGGGATAATTGTTTTAATCTGTGAGAAATTATTTACATTACGCACCTTAATCTTTGTCTTTTTCTTAATAAAAAGGGGGAAAATGGTATCTAACTCTTTTCAATTATGGGAGATTTTTTACTTCGAGGAGACGTCCTTTCGTAGGTACAAATTGTTAGACAAAGGGGAGAATTTAATTATGAAATTTATATTGTTATATTCTCTATGCATTTACGGCGTGTTTAAGTGTGAGGGCTTGAAATCAAGAGGAAAAGTTTAATGCAAGAAAAGCTACTCAGAATATGTGTCGGTCAGCCATCTGTACTTTTTCTTTTTGGGTTGAGATTGAGCCTTTTAGATGAACTTGACAACCCATTAGTGTTTTAATTTTTTGTTTTGTCACGAAACTGTTAAAGGGGGAGATTTATAAGGAAAAATTTCTAATTAAGTCAATTTGTATGTATTGGCTTAATTATAGACAAAAAACTTTGAGTCATAGAATATAAGTTGTGTTTTTGGCCTTTCAAGCTTATGACATTTTTGTTGAAGACATAACGACCAAGTCAAATAGGTCACATCCTATGTTGTTTTGTGTAGCTCGATTTCATCATCAATGTTCCACGGATATCTCAGGTATGAATCCATATTTTGAAATTACTTTACATTTATTATTGGGGGTTTGAATTTCTATTAATCTTATTTTAAAGTCACTTCATATTTTTGTTTAAAAATATTATAATTTTCTTAGGTCGTTAGAACGAATTTTCCAGGTCGTTCGAATGAGATTTGGGATTCATTCGAATGACTTCTAACGGGGTTCATTTTTGGTATGTCTTGGATTCTCGTTAGAAGACTCATTTATTTCTCGTTCGAATGACTTCTAATGGGGTTCATATCCAACTTGAGTCATTTATGTGTATATCTCACTCACAGCTCCTCACGTAACCCTAGTTCACTTCCCACCCCACCCCACCATTACCCCTTACCACTTGGCTTCCTAACACGGGTCCATCTCACCATGTTACACCGGACCTCTCCAATCATCACCACCCCAACGAATATCATGGAAATGACACTCTACATATTTATAACGGTAAGGGTCTTTCTATATCTCACATTGGTAATTATACTATTCACAGACCTTCTTCTAATCTTACTAAAAAAAAAGTCGTACATGTTCCAAGCATTTCTAAACCTCTTCTTTTTGTTAAAAAAAATTTCCCTACATAATAATGTTTTCTTTGAATTTCATCTTAACTTTTGTGTTGTGAAGCATCGTCGCACCAAGATGCTTCTCTTACATGGTACGAGTAGCAATGGCCTTTACACTCTCTTGTCTCCAATAGCATCCTCACCTCCTCATGTCATACATTATATTAAATATTCATTTGAACTTTGGCACAACAGACTAGGCCATCCTCATCATCAAGTTCAACATCAAATTCTCCTCCAACACCACTTTTGGTGTAAAATCTAGTCCTAATAAATTGCGTGTCGCATGTCAAATGGGTAATTCTTCAAAAAATCACTTGTCAAGTCGTGTTAAGTCATACTCTTCTTAATTGAAATTAATTTTTAGTGACGTATAGGTTCCATCTCCTACTATGTCTTGTAATGGTCAAGAATATTTCATTATTTTTTGGATCACTTTTCTAATTTTACTTTCTTTATTCATACGACTCGCAAATCTGGCATTCATTATATATTTATTACACTACAAAAAAGTAATTTTAAGATCGAAACTTTTTAGACGACTCAAATTTCGGTCTATAAAACTCACATTTTGAGATGGGTAAAATTAATAATCTTAAAAACTAATCTTTTGAAGACCCTTTTGTTTTCCGTCTCAAGAAGTACTACCTAAAGAGACTACAAATTAGTAGCCGTCTCAAAAGGTATACCTTATGAGACGACAAGGTTCTAAAAAACGCGGGGCGTGATTGAGGCATGGAGGCCAAGCCTTAACCCTTAGAGGCGTAAAAAGGCGTGAAAAGGCGTTTAGTCCTTCTTAATATATTTTAATATTTTTAATCATAACAAGGCTATTAAAATACAAAAATTGCACATATCATAAAAATATGTCTGAATATATGCAAATTAAAATACTATTTGATTATTTTGGATGAGATAATGGTTCGGTTTGTAAACAAATTCTTTAAAAGGCGACATCGTTTCACTAAAGCATTGTTGTTTTTAGAAAAAAGTGCGCCTTAAGGGTTTTACCAAGAATAAGGCGTGAAAAGCGTAAGGCGAGGTGTTTTTCCCAAGCCTTAAGCCTAGGCGGAACAGTGTGAGATGGCTAAAAAAAATTTCGGTTCCCCCTTCTAAGTTTTTACCCCCTGCGTCTTCAAAGCCTAAGAAAGTAAAAAAAATAAAAAAAGTAAAAGAAACCAAAAAAAACCTCACCTATGTTCTTCTCCTTCTGCTTCACCTGCATCCACCCTTGTCGCCCTATCTCTCTATACTTAGACTCCTCTTTAGTCCTATTACCATCCTTTGCCATTGCCCATGTCATTGGTTAAGCCCTAGGTAACTCGTATTGCATCATATATTTTTTTTATTTAGTTGAGTTACGTATAGACCGTGTTGGGTGCAATTTCTATTTATTTTTGTTGAGGATTTGGCATGTTTTGGAGTAAAGACTTATGTTTGAGATTATTAGTTTATTGCAACCGATGTTTGGAAATTTCCTTATTCTCTTTATACCATCATTTATTTATTTCTGTTTTTGGCACGAAGACAAACTAAATGATCTAATCGACTGAGTTCATCTAGTCCCGGACATTGATGTTATAGTATTTTCAAATTGATACGGATAAAGGTAATTTTAATTCTTGGAAATTGATTAATATAGTTAATTTTTGTACTCGATTGATTTGTAGTGGTGATATGAGGTCGTGGGTGAGAAAATTGAAAATCTGGATTGTCAATTGGTTGTTGTAGTATAGTTTTATGATTAATTTATGAAAATATTTGTATACATGTTTTTTTGTTGATTTTAGTTAGAATTATTGATATGGTTGTTTGTGTTAATTAATTCATGTCCTTTGTAAGTAGTTCATGTCGTTAGTTTGATTTACAATTTTATTATGATTTTATTTTGTGATATATGTGATGGACTCAAATTAAATCAAACAAGTATAACTGTCGAATAAATCGTCAATATTATCCAACACCATATCAAAGGCTAAATCTTAACATTTAAATTACCAAGTATTGGGACAAAAACTCAAACATATGAGGCTATACCTGAAAGCAATAAATAAATAACACAAGCATTAACTAAAATTATAGTTTACACAAAAAATTAGTGAACACAAAAAGGTAATGTCATGATCTTTAAAGAATTTAAAATGATAAACTTTATCTTTCATTCTCTCTTTGACTTATTTATTCTCTAATTACATATATTTTATCAAAAAATGTATGTAACATTGATGGAGTACGAGAGGCCAAAGGTGAAGAAAATAGAAGATAGTAGATCAAAATTGAAGGAATTGGGAGTCCATAAATCGTATTCAGAAATGTGGGACCTGCTAAAAGTAAGAAAAGGAAATGAAAGAGTAATAAAAAAATGGCTGACGATGATGAAGTGTGTGTGCCATACAAAGGAGAAGATGAGCATAATAATTCGAGAGGGGATGAAAATGGGTATTTTAGTTGTGAATGTTTTTACTTATAAATGATTAATGATGTAGATGTCAGAATGTTGATTGTGAGACTTTTTATTTGCGTAATTCCTTTCTTAAAATTTCGTGCGTTAGTACTAAAAATGTTAATTATGTGTATTTTTAATTGTATAATGTTCTTTCCTTTCTTAAATTTTTATGTTGATTGTGTGACTTTTTAACGATGTAGAAATTAAAATTGATGCATTGAATTATTGGGTTTTATTATTATTATTATTATTATTATTATTATTATTATTATTATTATTATTATTATTATTATTATTATTATTATTATTATTATTATTATTATTATTATTGTTGTTATTATTATTATTAATTATTTTATTATTATTATTATTATTATTATTATTATTATTATTATTATTATTATTATTATTATCATTATTATTATTGTTGTTATTGTTACTATTATTATTGTTATTGTTATTGTTATTATTATTGTTATTATTATTATTGTTGTTGTTGTTATTATTATTATTATTATTATTATTATTATTATTATTATTATTATTATTATTATTATTATTATTATTTTAGTTAGTTTGCTATTGAATTTTTTGAATTGATGTAAAAATATGTTTAGAAACATATGTTTGTCATTATTAGGTATCATAGATAAGAGTTTGATCGATTTATGTAACGAGTGTTCAAAAGATTACAGTGACGGGATTGAAGGATTTCTTAAGTAGGCATACGAAAATAATAGCATTGAGTTCACATAAATCTATTGCCCATGTAAGAGATGTACAAATCGAATATACCACACTTGAAAAATAGTGGGAAATGACCTTGGGATGCATGATTTTGACAAGACTTATAAGGTTTTGATTTTCCATAGAGAGACATTTGGGGGTGTACGAAGCAACATAAATGCTTTACAGGATAATAGGCTAGTTGATGATATACTCGTTGAATTGAATGCTCGAGATAACATGGTTAAAATGGTTCAAGAGGGAAGGGGTATTCCTCACATGTATGAAAATATGAGTAATGATGAGGAATGTTGAACCGAAGATGTCTTTTAATTGGATGAGAACATTTCAGAGTATTCTAGACTTTTGAAAGAGGTGGAATGGGATTTGTACGAAAATTGTCCAAAGGGGGTTACGGAATTTTCATTTGTTGTTGAACTTTTGCACATGAAGTAACTTTATGTATGGACAAATCGTTCATTCACTATGTTATTGGATTTTTTTAGGTAGGGTATTTTCGATGGCTAGAATTCCCAAGTCTTACTTCCAAGCCAACAAGCTAATAAAGGACTTGGTATTCAAGTACGAGACGTGGGATGAGTACCCAAACAACTGCATGTTGTTTTGAAATGAAGTCGAGAATCATGAAAAGTGTATCATATGAGGATATTCTCGATATAAATATCTGGATTCAAGTGTGGGTGTTCAAGGCCCGAAGGTAGCCTTAAAGAAAGTAAAATATTTCCATTTTAATCCTATATTGTAGAAATTATTTTAGTCATCCTATTCAGTTCCTCTAATGAAATGGCATGTCAAGGAACGGATTGACGACGATGTCTTCAGGCATCTAATAGACTCTCGTGCTTGCAAAACATTTTATGAGGAAAATTAATCTTCTGCGAGAGACTTGGTGATGATGCTAAGATTTTAGCACCACCAGATAAGTGATAGTGAGCTCAAGCAGTAGCAGCCATGGCAGCCATAGAGATGTATAAGTGCATAAGAAGGGGATGAGTATAAGAGGAAATTAGACAATGATGTATAGTGGTTCAGCCAATTTGGCCTACATCCACTGTGAGTGTGTGATCCACTAAGTATGGGCACTAATGGCCTTGGATACAATGCACATAACCCTCTCTCTCTCTACTGTGTGTGTACAAGCAGAGTTTTAGCTAGGGCTACTGTTCATGGATCCATCCCTGTAGGGTTGTAGGTGACAAGTATATATAAGTCTTGGGGGGTGTAGTGTACCCCCCAAGTAAGCATGGTGCATGTGAATGATGATCTAACAAATTCCCTGTTGACACCTGTAGATGCCAAATGATGGCATAATATTCCCTCACGTGAGGGGGTGATTCGGTTATAACGGTCTGCCACGTGTCATATGAGCCTCACGCGCACTGTTCCACGCGTCTCCCAAACCACGCGCTAAGATGATGTCACCCTCGGCCTATGATATGAGGCCGAGGGCAGAGTTCCCCCTGGCAGTGAGTATGGTCCAATTTAAGCCTCGTACTGTCGGCCCCTCGAAGGGTCGTCCGGGGCCTGCTGAAGGGTCGGCCCCTCGGAGGGTCGTCCGGGGCCTACTGAAGGGTCGGCCCCTCGGAGGGTCGTCCGGGGCCCCTTGAAGGGTCGGCCCCTCGGAGGGTCGTCCGGGTCCTGCTGAAGGCCGAGTCCAGGAGGGGTCATATGGAGCCAAATGAGGGGTCGGCCTCTCGGAGGGTCGTCTGAAGGGGTTGCCTTGATCCCGACAGTCAGGGGGTAAATATGGGTATATCAATCACCCCCCAGCCCTTAGCCATTGATGTTGTTGAGATGGCTGAGGGATAGTGTTTCTTTTGAGGCGGATGTATGGTCAGTGAGATGAGGGATGCCTGTCAAGATGAGGTGACACTTGGGCGGTTGCCCACTGTCATCTCCAGTTCCCCAGGTAAGGCGGCTGTACTATGCTTGGGGCTTTGTGCCCTAATGATATCCTCCTCGTGGGCTGTGTTTTGCTTTGGGAAGTGAGCCCCCTTAATTAGCAAAGATATTAAAAGGATTTTCAAATCCTTTTCCCCTTCTAGCTTCTTCTTTATCTTCGCGCCCTTACTTTCTCTCTCTACAATTCCAGCTAACTCCATAGCCGTTTCTTTGCTGATTTTTCCATCGCTCTTCACTCAGCCGTTGCTCTTGTTTCCAGGTACTCTTCTTTGCCTGAACTCTCCTCTAGTTCTTCCATTTCCTTTGTGTGTTGGGGTCGAACCCCTTTTAGCATTTTTCTGGTTTTTCTCGCATTTTTCTGGCATCTTTTCCGGCGAACGACTTCGACTGTTCTTGAGTGTTCTTGGACAAACCTTTCATATTCCCAGTTTTAGATCCAAAAGTCATAGGTTGGTCAATTGGAGTTTGTTTGTGGTTAGATTAGTAAAATCATCTCAAGTGTTAGGTCTCCCCCTTAATGCTTAGGAGGCTTTACGATTTAGCAGACGAGTTTCCATCCTTGAGGGAGAAGTTCTTCATAGAGATCAGGCGCATAGAGGAAGAGGAGGAGAGGAGACGATGGGACGACCCCATTTGGGTACGACCCATCTTTCCCCTCCCCTTGAAGAAAATTGTGCCCTCTGAGCCACAAGGGTCGTCCTATCGTCCATCCGACAGTCAGACGTTTGAGGGTGGTATGGACGAGCGTGCGTCTTCACCTGCAGGTGCTGGTCCCTCTGGAAGGAGAGGATCGTCTGAGTACGCCCAGGACCATCAGGCCGAGGGTGTGGGACCCTCTGAGGCTGTCCCTGTGACGGCCCTATCCCCCTATGCATTTCAAATGACTTTTCACGGTTCGCCCCCAAGAGGTGAAGAGGACGAGAGACAGGAGGCTGAGGGTTATGCTGAGGACTCTGATGATGATCCCATTGACACTTCTCACGCCTCTGCTTATGTTTCCACTGTGAAGGATCGTGACCTCTTGCTGTGGAGGCATCAGTTCGGCATAAAGTCCTCTGTGACTATGAGGGTTCCCAACCCCGATGAGCGAGTTTATCAGGGAGACGAGGGGGAGGTTGCTGTTTACGAGCAGATGCTTAGGGTAGGTGTTAGGTTCCCTCTGCATCCTACCATTGTTGAGATCCTGTCTGCCCTTGGGGTTTCCCCCTCTCAGCTCCCCCCCAACTCTTGGAGGGCAATTCTTGGCTATATATCTCTTTGGAAGAGTGTCTTCACAGATGAGCCCTCAGCAGACTTATTCATAGGTTGTTATAACATTACCTCATCATCCAAGCAGCCTGGTTACTACCACTTAGGGGCCAGGAAGTCTGACAAGAAGATCCTTCATGTAGCCCAGACCTCAAATCATGACTGGAAGAAGAGGTATTTTTTCATCTCTGGGGACTGGGAGTTCCCCTCTGGGGTTGATCCTCTTGAAGATAGTCCGAGGGTTTCCCAGGTATGGTCCAAACCTTCCATGAGGGCGCGGTCTGACCCTGGATTAAGTCAGGAAGAGAGGGTGATTGTTGACTATCTGAGGGACCAGGGGAAAGAGGGTGGACTTCCAAAATTTGAAGATCTAATGACCCCTCATCACCTCAGAGAAGCTGGCCTGAGGGTCGGCCCTCTGACAGAATTATGTGAGTGTTTTTCCATTTTCGCATTATGATTCCTTCTAAGTGTTCCCTCTTTGCCTCTGTATCTTTCTGACATATTTCCTTCTTTTCAGGTCGTCCTGCGAACATTTCTGACCAATTGTGGGAGATGACTGCCCCCAGCTTGTTGTCCGGTCTTGGCAAAAAGAAAGGGAAGGAGCCTCAGCAAGCCCAGAGGAAGTCAACGTCCGAGGGGCCGAGGCCGGTAGAGCCGACCGTGGATAGTCGAAAAAGGAAGCAGCCTGAAGCTCCTGAGGGCTCTCGTCCTGATGCACGGACGAGGGTGAGGGCAGAAGTGTCTGAGGAGTCTGCCTCCAGCATGGGGGCATTATGGTCTCAAAATTTAGCATCCTTGAAGTCTGACCCTTCTTCCCTCATAACCAACTTAAGGGCGGCCAAGGTCTCCATGTTTTTTGCTCCTTCGGCCTCTGACTACGACTTTTTGTCGAAGATGCCTCCTGCCAAGGTGTATGATTACGGTCTGCATACCATAGCCCAGGTATTTGTTTCTACCGTACTTCCTCAGTTAATTTTTTGTCAATCTGTTCCCTCGGCCTCTTAATGTTTGCTTGTTCTTGTGCAGTCTATTTGTGCTTGGGCGTCGGCTACAAAATGGATGGCCGAGAATCAGCTGAAATTTCAAGAGGCTGACAGGGCCATTCAGCACGAGGCTCTTCTACAGACTGAACTGGATACTGAAAAGGCTGAGCTGGGTACTGCAAGGGCTGAGCTGGAGGGTATGAGGGTTGAGCATACCAGGGTCTTGAATGAGCTACAGACGCAGCATGAGGCAGACCTGAAGGCTAAGAACGACCTTATTAAAGACAAGGATGCGGCCTTGAATAACCTGGGGGCTCACTTCAAGACTGAGCTTGAGGGTGAAGTAAGGAAGGCCGGGGCCGATGCTGTTGAGGCCTATAAGGTTTCAGACGAGTTTCAAGGCTTCGGCCTTGAGTATCTTGAGAGGGGGATTAGGACGGCCTGTCGGTGGGTCGTCCTAAAATTTGCTGATGCAGTGACGACTATCCGCCCCTCCCTTGAAGCCGTCCAGCTAGATGACCCCTTAATTGCTGAGGCCTTGGCACAGGTTGAATCCCAAGTCCACGTTGAGGGTACCGGCACATCTGAGGATCAGCCTCTAGTGGTCGTAGATGAGACCCCTGTAATCGATGTGCCCTCTGAGTGTGCTCAATAGGGTGGCTGTCTGTAGCCCACACCCTCTTCTTGTAACATTTTTTTGTATTTTTGTTGATCAAACATTTCCCTTATTTGTAATATAATCACTGTCTTCTATTCGTGTCTTTACTTTGTGATGCTTAGAAATTAACAATATTACCAACTCCTCCCTCGTCATTTTGAGGGTAAATGGGGTCGTCTCCCCCATTTGCCCTCTTCATAGCCGAGGGTGTTTACCACCAAATTATGGTGTTTTAAATCAAGTCCACCCTCGTCTTTTTGAGGGGAGTGGAGAGGTCGTCCCCTCCACTTGCCCTCATTATAGCCGAGGGTTCAACTAACCAAATTAATGGATTTTAATTTAGTCTTCCCTCGTCTTTTTTGAGGAGAGTGGAGGGGTCGTCCCCTCCACTGGTCCCCATTATAGCCGAGGGTTCAACTAACCAAATTAATGGATTTTAATTTAGTCTTCCCTCGTCTTTTTTGAGGAGAGTGGAGGGGTCGTCCCCTCCACTGGTCCCCATTATAGCCGAGGGTTCAACTAACCAAATTAATGGATTTTAATTTAGTCTTCCCTCGTCTTTTTTGAGGAGAGTGGAGGGGTCGTCCCCTCCACTGGTCCCCATTATAGCCGAGGGTTCAACTAACCAAATTATGGTGTTTTAAATCAAGTCCACCCTCGTCTTTTTTGAGGAGAGTGGAGGGGTCGTCCCCTCCACTGGTCCCCATTATAGCCGAGGGTTCAACTAACCAAATTAATGGATTTTAATTTAGTCTTCCCTCGTCTTTTTTGAGGAGAGTGGAGGGGTCGTCCCCTCCACTGGTCCCCATTATAGCCGAGGGTTCAACTAACCAAATTATGGTGTTTTAAATCAAGTCCACCCTCGTCTTTTTGAGGGGAGTGGAGGGGTCGTCCCCTCCACTGGTCCCCATTATAGCCGAGGGTTCAACTAACCAAATTAATGGATTTTAATTTAGTCTTCCCTCGTCTTTTTTGAGGAGAGTGGAGGGGTCGTCCCCTCCACTGGTCCCCATTATAGCCGAGGGTTCAACTAACCAAATTAATGGATTTTAATTTAGTCTTCCCTCATCTTTTTTGAGGAGAGTGGAGGGGTCGTCCCCTCCACTGGTCCCCATTATAGCCGAGGATTCAACTAACCAAATTAATGGATTTTAATTTAGTCTTCCCTCGTCTTTTTTGAGGAGAGTGGAGGGGTCGTCCCCTCCACTGGTCCCCATTATAGCCGAGGGTTCAACTAACCAAATTAATGGATTTTAATTTAGTCTTCCCTCGTCTTTTTTGAGGAGAGTGGAGGGGTCGTCCCCTCCACTGGTCCCCATTATAGCCGAGGGTTCAACTAACCAAATTAATGGATTTTAATTTAGTCTTCCCTCGTCTTTTTTGAGGAGAGTGGAGGGGTCGTCCCCTCCACTGGTCCCCATTATAGCTGAGGGTTCAACTAACCAAATTAATGGATTTTAATTTAGTCTTCCCTCGTCTTTTTTGAGGAGAGTGGAGGGGTCGTCCCCTCCACTGGTCCCCATTATAGCCGAGGGTTCAACTTCCCATGCATGCTAGGACTGACAATAGGATGAAGGAAACACTGATATTTCTCATTCATTTTCCAAGTGTTCTGTTGGAGCAACCCCAATTACAATTATGGCCTTCCAAGACCTTACAACACTACTGATAGTATTTCTTCAAATGATCTGCATTCCAGGGGTTTGAAAAAGGTTCCCCCTCTAAGTTTTCTAGCCTGTAGGTCCCTGGGACAACTTCATCGATGACCCTATATGGGCCATGCCAATTAGGATGGAGCTTGTTGGGTTTCTGCCAAGTCTTTTTAAGAACCAAGTCTCCCACTGCGATAGGCCTCTGTTTCACCCTTTGGCTGTAAAACTTTGCGGTCCTCTGCTGGTAGGAAGCTTGCCTTATCTCAGCATCCTCCCTTCTTTCCTCAATCAGGTCTAGGTCAAGTCTTCTCTCTTCCATATTCCCCTGGGGGTCATACATTTGGACCCTATGAGTAGGAAACTCCACTTCGGTGGGGATGACTGCTTCTGATCCATAAGCTAACATGAATGGGGTCTCCCCGGTAGGGGTCCTTACTGTCGTCCTGTATGCCCACAACACCGCATATAACTCCTCGACCCATCTTCCTTTTGCCTCCTCAAGCCTCTTCTTAATCCCATCTAGGATTGTCCTGTTCGTAACTTCGGTTTGCCCATTGGCCTGAGGTCGGCCTGGGGTGGAGAAAAATTGTTTGATACTTACCCTCTCACAGTACTTCTGTAAAGAGGCATTCTTGAACTGGGTCCCGTTATCCGAGATGAGGGTGTTGGGTAGACCATATCTGCATATCACATTCTTCCAGATGAACTGGAAGGTCTTCTGCTCCGTGATCGTGACCATCGGCTCGGCCTCTACCCACTTTGAAAAGTAGTCAATTGCTACGATGAGGAACCGATAGTTATTGACTGCTCTCGGTAAGGGTCCTACCAGATCAATCCCCCATATTGCGAACGGCCATGGGGATGTAATGGAGGTGAGAGGCTGGTGAGGTTGATGAGGGATGGTAGCAAATCTTTGGCATTTATCACACTTTTTAACATATGCGGCAGCATCTTTTCCTAAGGTCGGCCACCAGTAGCCTTGGGTGATCACCCTCTTTGCCAAGGATCTACCCCCAATATGGCTTGAACACGACCCTTCATGCACGTCTTGCAAAATGGAAGGGACCTCTGAGGGATGTACACACCTAAGTAAGGGGAGAAGAAACCCCTTTTTATACAGCGTGTCTCCGATGACAGCGAACTTTGCAGCCCTGTATCTCAGCTTCTTCCTCTCTTGGCTCGCTTCTGGCATCTCTCCCCCTCTAATGTATCTGATCAGGGGGTCCATCCATGAAGGTTCTTGAGAAACATTCATGCAAACACCAAGTGTTCCCTCGTAGTCTTCTATAGTTGGTCGAAGAAAGATTTCTATCGGGAATGTCCTCCTTATGTCTGTCCTAGTAGCTGAGGCCAACCTTGCAAGGGCGTCAGCACGGCCATTGTCGAGCCTAGGTATCCTCTTGAATTTCACTTCTTTGAAGTTTTTCAGCAATGACCTCACCTTATCAAGATACCTAGCCATCCTATCGTCTTTGGCCTCATAGGCTCCTAGTATCTGATTCACCACCAGCCTTGAATCACTGTGAACCAAAATTTGGCTGACACTAAGGGATTTGGCCAAGGAGAGGCCAGCTATCAAAGCCTCATACTCAGCCTCATTGTTGGAGGCTTTGAAATTGAACCTCATGGCGTACTCGACGTCTGTGTCATCGGGTGCTGATAGTATCAGTCCAGCACCACTTCCGCTATCACAGGAGGACCCGTCAACGAAGAGGCTCCACGGAGTCTTTCCTTCAGAAAAATTTCCCTCAGAGAGGGACCCCTGTCTAAAGATGTATCTTCCCTCTTCGTTTTCAGTCACTTTCCTTCTAGCGGTGCTCGGCTCAGCCATTTCTGCGGGTGTGTCTGCGGGTCTGTCTTCTGTATCTGCCTTCCCGAGGGTCTCACCCTCGGCCTCATCTTCTTCCCATGTGAACTCAGCCACGAAGTCTGCCAAGGCTTGCCCCTTAATGGCTGTCTTAGGCTGATACACAATGTCAAATTCCCCCAACTCTATAGCCCAGGTCATTAGCCTTCCTGATTTTTCAGGCTTGTGTAGGACCTGCCTAAGAGGAGAGTCAGTAAGGATGACCATAGTATGGGACTGGAAGTATGGTTTCATCTTCCTTCAGGCATGGATCAAGGCATAGGCCAACTTCTCCATCCTCGGGTATCTCTGCTCTGCCCCCTGGAGTGCCTTGTTGTTGAAATATACGGGCTTCTGTATCCCATCTTCGTCTCTTACGATTGCTGCACTGATAGCGGATTTTGAGACAGCAAGGTACACGTACAGTCGTTCACCCTGCACGGGTCGTGACAGCAGCAAGGGAGACCCTAAGTATGATTTCAGCTGCTTGAAAGCCTCATCACACTCTTCGCTCCATTCAAAGGCTTTCCTGAGGATCTTGAAGAATGGTAGACACCTGTCTGTAGCCCTTGACACAAATCTGTTCAAGGAAGCCACTCTCCCTGTGAGCCTCTGAACGTCTTTAATGGACTTGGGGGTCTTCATCTCAATAAGGGCCTTTATCTTTTCAGGATTGGCCTCGATGCCTCTTTGATTGACAATGAACCCCAAGAACTTCCCCGCTCCGACCCCGAAGACACACTTGGCCGGATTGAGCTTCATTTTGTATTTGTCCATTGTATTAAAGGTCCTTTCCAGGTCTGCCACATGATCCTCTGCCTTCAGACTCTTAGTCAGCATGTCATCTACGTAAACCTCCATGGACTTCCCTATTTGGTCTTCGAACATTTTGTTTACGAGGCGCTGGTACGTTGCCCCCGCATTTTTTAGGCCAAAGGGCATGACCCTGTAACAGTATGTCCCCTTGTCAGTGATGAAGGCGGTCCTCTCCGAGTCCTCAGGGTTCATGAAAATCTGGTTATACCCTGAGTAGGCATCCATGAAACTCATGAGCTCATGGCCTGCGGTAGCGTCTACCATCTGGTCGATGCGGGGGAGAGGGAAGCTGTCTTTGGGACAATGCTTGTTGAGGTCTGTGAAGTCCACGCACATTCTCCACTTGCCGTTGGCCTTTGGGACGATGACTGCATTGGACAGCCACTCAGGGTAGATGACCTCTCTGATAAATTCAGCGTCTTCTAATTTTTTAACCTCATCCCTGATGACCTCATACTTTTCTCTAGAGTAAATCCTCCTTTTCTGCTTTACCGGCTTCACTCCCTCTACCACATTGAGCTTGTGGCACATGATTTCAGGGTCGATCCCCGGCATATCTACATGACTCCACGCGAAGACGCTTCGCCTTCTCCTCAACAGTTTGATGAGGTCTTCCTTGATACTGGGATTCAGAGATTTGCCAACTTGGACGGTTTTTCCCGGGTCATCCTCATCGAGGATGATGGGTTCTACCTCCTCAGCGGCCTCTCCTTTTTTGAGCTTCGTCTCATCCCTGGGGTCTAGGGTATCAATGTTGTAAGTGGCTGTAGCCCTCTTGTGTGCCTCCCTTTCTTCAGCGGAGTTGTAGTAGCACTCTCTCGCTGTCGTCTGGTCTCCCTGAACTTCCCCCACCCCATAAGGGGTAGGGAACTTAACCATCTGGTGGACCGTGGACGGCACAGCTTCAAACCCCTTGAGGGCCACACGTCCCAGTATGATGTTGTACGCCGAAAACACATGCTCATCCAGCACAAAGAAACTGACCCTCTTGGTGAGCCATCTCGGCCACTCGTCCCCCATCCTGACATCAGCCTCATATATTCCTAGAGGGTGAACCTTCTCCCCACTGAACCCAATCAATGGATGATGGTATGGGACAAGTCTGGCACGACTGAGGCCCAAGGCCTTGAAGCATGGCCAAAACATCACATCTGCGGATGAGCCCCCATCCACCAGGATCCTCGGCACTTCGCACCCGTGCACCCTGGTGGTGATGACGAGAGGGTCATCATGCTGGGCCAATAGGCCCTTGAAGTCCATTCTTGAAAATCCCACAATCAAAGTGTCCATATCAACCTTCTTCCTTTTTTCTGACTTGACCTCTACGGAGGTTGAGTGCACCGTCTTCATCACTGCCTTAGCCTCAGCGACATGGGCCTTCCTGTCGGCGACCTCAGACCCTCCTCCTGCAAGTCCCCCGGAGATCATTCCCACCCCGAGCGAGATCGTATTGAGCCTCTTGACAGGGCCGTGGTCGTCTCTCGGCGGGAGGTCAGGGTCGTCCTCATCATTAGAAGGGTCGTCCCCTCTTTTTTGAGGACCTTCTCTGCAGGCATCGACTCGCTTCTTTCTGGGGTCGTCCCCTCGTCCCCTCTTGAAGTCGGCTTTGTCGACGTACTTTCCGAGCTTCCCTTGCTTCAGCATCTTCTCAATCTCATCTTTCAGAGCAAAGCATTTGTCTGTTACGTGGCCGTGGTCTTGGTGAAATTCACACCACAGGTTCTTATTCCTCTTGCCGGGGGCTGCCCTCAGCTTTTCAGGCCACTTCAGCGTCCGGTCACTCTTTATCTCATTGAGGATCTGTTCACAGTTGACCGTCAGAGGGGTGTACCCCGCGAACTTATCATCCATGGTTCTCTTCTTCCCCTCTTTGTTCTTTTTGGGGTATTTACTCCCACTTGCACCTCCTCTTTCGTCCTCATATTTTGCAGCCATCGCCTCTTCGGCGTTCATCACCTTTCCTGCTGTTGACAACAGCTCGGCCATCGTCCTCGGAGGGTCTTCGGCAAGCTTCCATAATAGCTTCCCCTTTTGGAGCCCTCCAATCAGGGCTGTCATAGCTATGCTCTCTTCATAGTCTTCCACCTCCAGCTTCTCTTTATTGAATCTGGCTATGTAGTCTCTCAGAGTCTCATTCTTTCCCTGCTTAACATAGAGCAGGTGTGTGGTCTTCTTCTGTGGCCTCACCCCAAAGCAGAAATTATGGATGAACAAGTCTGCCAACTGCTTAAAGTTTCCAATAGAATTTTTTGGAAGAGACGTGTACCACACATGCGCAGCCCCTGTCAAGGTACCAGAGAAGGCACGACATCTCATCTCATCTGAGATAGAGTATATGTCTGCTGCGGATTGATACATCTCCACGTGGTGGACAGGGTTGGTGCTCCCATCGTATCTTGGGGTGACCACAGGAGGCCTGAACTTTGATGGCGTGGGGAAGTTGACTATCTTTGCCACAAAGGGTGAGCCTATGGTGTATCCCCTCTGAAGAGGGTCCCGGCTCTTCAGTATGTCGCCAATCTTATCCTCTAACCGCTGGATTAAGTCATTCCAGGGCCTCACAGGGTCGGCCTGGCCGATGTTATCCCCTGCTGCTTCTCGGAGGTGGATGGAGGGCTCGGCTACGGCAGGCCTGTGTCGGCTATTTACTTCCCTTTGCCCGTCATCCCGTCTTTGGGGTCGGCCTTCTGCTTCTTTCCTAGATCTCGCTGCGCTTCTTGACTTGGACAACTTGTCTCGCAGGTCATTCACTGGGCCCAGCCTCTCGAAGGCCGACCCCCTGCTCAGGCGGTCAAAAGCAGAGCCTCTTGAGCGATCATCAGGGTTTGGTCTCCCGCACTTTCCTCTACTGTCCTGGAGGGGTCGTACTGTATTGTTGGAGACCTCATATGGCTCCCAGCATTCTACTGGAGCCTCTTCTTCCTCCAGATCATCATACCTGTCCTCAGGGCAAGGGTTTCCTTGCCTCCCCAGGCGTAAACGCCGGGGGTCAGCAACATCCCTACGCCGCTGAGGGGGTGGCAGGTCTTTATGTGGTGCCTGGGGTGGTCCCCTGGCCTCATTATGTCCTGGAGCTGCTGCCGGAGTAATCATCTCATGTGAGACCCCTGGTGGTCTCAGTATATTCTGACTTAGAGCTGTGAACTGCTCCTGCATCATCCGCTGGCTGGCTGCTAGAGACTTTAGGGCTGCTGCCACATCAGCCATCTCAGACTGAGGTGGTGGCTGACTGGAACTGGGTCTTCCCCCATCATCCGGCGGGGGAAGTGGTGGCGGTGGCATCTCAGGTGCCATGTGCTTGAGCTATGAAGAGCTGAACTGAAGAAAATACTGGTTAGCTTGGGAACCTTAGTGGGTCTCTTTCAATGGTGAAACACCTCCTCTCCGGGGGAGTGTTGGTTCACCACCAGAGTGCCCAGTGAGGTCAAGCTGTACAAAGGAAGAGATGTCTTCTCGTTCCCACAGACGGCGCCAAACTGATGATGCTAAGATTTTAGCACCACCAGATAAGTGATAGTGAGCTCAAGCAGTAGCAGCCATGGCAGCCATAGAGATGTATAAGTGCATAAGAAGGGGATGAGTATAAGAGGAAATTAGACAATGATGTATAGTGGTTCAGCCAATTTGGCCTACATCCACTGTGAGTGTGTGATCCACTAAGTATGGGCACTAATGGCCTTGGATACAATGCACATAACCCTCTCTCTCTCTACTGTGTGTGTACAAGCAGAGTTTTAGCTAGGGCTACTGTTCATGGATCCATCCCTGTAGGGTTGTAGGTGACAAGTATATATAAGTCTTGGGGGGTGTAGTGTACCCCCCAAGTAAGCATGGTGCATGTGAATGATGATCTAACCAATTCCCTGTTGACACCTGTAGATGCCAAATGATGGCATAATATTCCCTCACGTGAGGGGGTGATTCGGTTATAACGGTCTGCCACGTGTCATATGAGCCTCACGCGCACTGTTCCACGCGTCTCCCAAACCACGCGCTAAGATGATGTCACCCTCGGCCTATGATATGAGGCCGAGGGCAGAGTTCCCCCTGGCAGTGAGTATGGTCCAATTTAAGCCTCGTACTGTCGGCCCCTCGAAGGGTCGTCCGGGGCCTGCTGAAGGGTCAGCCCCTCGGAGGGTCGTCCGGGGCCTGCTGAAGGGTCGGCCCCTCGGAGGGTCATCCGGGGCCCCTTGAAGAGTCGGCCCCTCGGAGGGTCGTCCGGGTCCTGCTGAAGGCCGAGTCCAGGAGGGGTCATATGGAGCCAAATGAGGGGTCGGCCCCTCGGAGGGTCGTCTGAAGGGGTTGCCTTGATCCCGGCAGTCAGGGGGTAAATATGGGTATATCACTTGGAGTAGCTTCAGATGGATTTAATCCATTTGGTAATATGAGCTTTATGCACAATACATGGCATGATATCCTCATTATTTACAATTTACCGCCTTATAGATGCACTAAATGAACCCAGAGATAAGATTCATGTACTTTTACAACCATTGATTGATGAGTTGACTGTGATATGGAATGATTGTGTTCTCACTTATGATCCATATGGTAAGGAGTTATTTTAGTTGCATGCATCGTTGATGTGGACTATTAATGATTTCCCTACAGATGCAGTACAAAATGTACATTTGTTTATCCTTGCTATAATGAACACCATCGGGCAATGACATTAAAACATGGTCAAAATTTTTGTTATTGGGTTCATCATCGATTCTTAGACCCTTGCCATAGGTTTCGTAGGTAGAAGATACAATTTAATGCGGAGGTAGAATTATGATCATCCCTATTCCAACTTTCGGGCTTGCAAGTGTTACAACAATTGAATGATCTTGACATTGAAACTGAATATACGATGGAAGATATCTTTAGAAGGAAGGAAATAGAGTCACTAGAAAAGAAAAAAAAGTTGTTGAAACCTAGAATGGGTTGTAATAAGAAAAGTATGTTTTTTTTCCGTATTAGAAGGATAATCTTATTTTCCATAATCTCAAAGTCATTCATATTGTGAAGAGCATGTGTTATAATGTCCTATTACATTGTTGGGTACTAAAGGTAAGACAAAGGACAATTTAAAGTCTCGAAAAGACCTCAAAGAATTGAATATTAGATCTGAGCTACATCCTCAACCATGGGGAAAAAATTTATAGTACATTCCCCAAATAGAGTTAACAATGAGTAATAAGGAGAGGGAATTTTTTTGGAAGTGTTGAGGGATGTTAAAACTCTCTATGGTTATTCATTAAACATTTCACAGTTCGTGAACATGCAAGAAATTAATATTTAAGGATTAAAGAGCCATGGTAGTCACATTTTATTGCAAAAATTACTTCCTATAGTAGCGCTAAGGGTATTGCCAAAGAATATTGTAAAATATTCAATAAAATTATGTAGATGCTTTGTGATATTATGCTCAAGTGCAATTACCGCAACTGATTTTGAAAAGTTTCAAGACCAGATGGCTCTTACACTTTGTAGCCTTGAGAAGATATTCCCGCCGAGTTTTTTTGAAGTGATGGAACACTTGCCTGTACATTTGTCCAACGAACTCCTAATTTTTGGTTCTATCTTTTACCATTAGATGTATCCAATTGAAAGTTCTTCACACCTTAAAACTATACATTCGTAATCGAGCTCATCTAAAGGCCTAAATCGTCAACTCAATGCTTTTGGAGGAATGTATGACTTTTTCCTCGCGGTACATTGGTGTGGAAAAAGTCTAACCAACCGTTTAGAAATGATGATAAGGGGGATATGGATGGTCGTGCACTTGGTAAAAAGCTAACATTTGAACTTAATCAAGTAATGTATATACAATCCAATCAATATGTTATTACCAACACTGAGTCAGTGACACCATTCATTTCGTAAGTTTCATTATACCTATTTAGATTTTGTAAAAACTTTTCTTATAGCTTTATGAAATAGATATATGACTAAGTGTCACACCCAACATAATTCTGGCGTCAGCCACCACCAAAACCAAGCTGAGTGTGAGTAAACAAAATACCATTCTTAACATGAGAAAGATATGAGACATAAATAAATCAATCCACAAGATAAGTAATTGAATCAATCCCAAATGATAATAAAAACTGAGTGAATAAAGAACCATCACATGATAAAACTTTGAATAAATCCAATCTCCAATAATGATTTAATTAAATACTGAATAAACTCCAACTGACCCCTTTCATGAAATATCTAAATAAAACTCATATAACCTTGGAACCGAATGGCCCAACAAAACCATAAACTGAGTCTTAATGCAAATACGAAGGAAAGGAAACTAAACTAAACTAATATTTATAGAGTAAATAACTCTAGCTGCACCTCCAAGATAGTCTCCAAATAATCCTATGCAGCTTCTCCAAACTTATTCCTAAAAAGGTTAGTCAACACACGAGGTCAGATCCCCGAGCAAGAATACACACTACTACCCTCAAGTAGGGCTCGAGAACCCAGATAATAGCATTATACGCAAAAAATATTAGAACAAAGTATTTTAATTACGAATATAATTAAACGGGGGAAAGATAAATTACTAACCACTCCAGAGATTATGATAAAACACACCAATATATTTTTAATCATCCCACAACCCCAAAGCGTTAATTTAATAAAATCAACCCAAATTATCATTATTCTCACATTTTATTATGGCGGTCCTCCCGCCTAGGGTCGTAATTTCTAACAAAGTTTAACACTTCCCCTTGCCAAAACTCCAAATGAATCCGTTTAAACTGTCGATCCCCCACAATTTGGCAACGCTCCACACACGGCATGACATAAATAGCTCGTAGGCCCGTTTAGACTGTCAGCCCCCGCACATTATGTCTCCATAAATTTTAATACCCATTTTTATCTTAGGCATTATTTCTCATTTTCTAAATTTCACAATTATCACATTACCCCACCATTTTAATTAATGTGAGATCCTCAAAATATTCTTTAGTCCCATACCTAACAATCCCCATGTAAACATATGTCCTATCCTACATATATGATGAATTTCTAACATAAAATACGTCATAGTCTCATGCCTAGGCTAACGCGACAATAATAAGACATATAAATTAGCCCACTCACAGAATATAAAATCCTCACGAATTTACAATAACTAGTCCCATACCTAACAAGCATAAATTATACTCAAGGTCTACCCACTAGTCCCATACCTAGTAAGCATCCTATAATCACGGTGAATAAAATACCACACGAAAGCCCCTCGTCCCCGTGATGGAAAACGTGAATAATAATAATCTACACAATAACATAAATCATAAACACAACATGACAATATAATCATAAAGGTACAAATTTTATTTAATTCAATTAATAGCACCATCGTTGTTTTCAACATAATTCATTCAGTTAAATAATACAAATTTATTTAACATACGATGATATTCAATATGACATAACCATTCGCCTTTATAAATCTGATAATTTTTTTAAGTGTGTTCACCTCCCACCTAACATATGAAAATCCCATGACTTCTACATACAAACCTACACCCCCGGAACCATAAAAACCCAATAATCTAACTTACGCACCCAAGGGTTTTAAGAATTAAATCACATTAAAAATCCCCAAAATTTAGTGTCACTTTCTCTAATTAAGTTACTAATTGATTTTAAGAAAAACATGCATTTAAGGGTTTAGGCAACACTTAAAATGTATAATACTAAAGCAAATGAATAGAGTATTCATGCCTGGAATTAGTTGCATAAAAATATGGTTGGACTCCTCTTCAGAAAACACTAATTGAATCTTCAATTCTTGAGTTAAAACTTATTAAAAGTTGAGGCTAGGGATTGAAGATGAGATGAACTATGTTTGGTGAACCTTTCTAGAGAAAAGTTTGAGAGAAAAGTATTTTGGAAGTCCGAGCCCCATATCAGTTTTGGTATTTAAAGGATTTAAGAGTTAGAAAATAATTAGGACTCTAATTAACCCACCGCCTCCTGTCGTTCGAACGAATGATAGCTGCCATTCGAAAGAGATGCTACGTCTTTCGAACAACACAAGTTTTTGTTTGAATGACCCCAACACCAAAACAAAATCTTTAAAAAACTGCCTTAAGACTTAGAAGAGTTTTCATTAATTCAACAAAGACGTACCTGCTAGTTAAAACATTTTAAAAATCATTTTAACATGCTATTATAACTCCAATTTAATTATGCTTGCTAATTTACTAATCCAATATAAAAATCAACATGTTTAACTATTAAAAACCATCAAATCCAAATTTTTTATATTTCTCGAATATTCCAATTAATTAATAAAATCACGGGGTGTTACATACTTTCCCACTAGTAAAATAATTTCGTCCTTGAAATTCAGTGTAACACCCCGTAATTTTGAGGATTAAATATTTAATTATATTGGGAGTGATAAAAATATTTAAATTGGAGAAACTTAAATTCATGAGTTGGAGAATATATTTTAGTGAGCCGAATTATTTATAATTGGCGACTTTAAGGTTGAACTGTCCGAATTAATGTGTGTCGCATTTTGAGTTTGAAATTTGGAAATATCAAAAGTATTTTGGATGACCATTCTGAGTGTGCGGTTGGGTCCGGATGGGTCGAGATAGTCAGAAAAGAGTGCCCGGGGTAAGTAATTGGGTTTTGGGATATTTTTGGGCATAGCCGGGCCCACACAGGGTGATTTGGACCATTTTAATTAGGCCCATATGGCCAAAAACGGGATTTAGAGTTTTTAGCCTAATTGAGAGACTAGGGTATGGCAGCTAACACAACTCTAAACCTAGGGTTTGAGAGGAAATTTGGGGGAAAGCAAATCAAGAGCCAATTGGGGATTATTAGAGACAAATTATGAGACTACACCAACGGATCAGACTCTACGAACAATTTCAGGAAAGTGGTTAGCTGTTGTGATTCCTAAATTGATGATACTCAATTCATATCATAGTGTGTGTATATGAAAATTCATTTTGGGTGTGTAACCAAAAATTAGAATTGTGTTTTTAGAAATTGATATACCTTAATGGGATTAAGGGTGAGATTTATTATGTTTATGATTCAGAATGTAGAGGACTAAATCGTGTGTTGAAACCAGTAAGAATCAATGATTAATTGTTGATAATATGAATGAAATTCGTATTGGAGATTTGAAACCCGGATAAAACCCAAATTGGGAAAACGTTGGAATTAATGGATATTGATGATGAATTAAGGTATTTAGGATGTTTAGACCCTTTTCTTATTTGGAGGATATGTTAATTGTATTTGGGTTAGGGTTTAGATTGAGAATTAAAGATTTAGGGTTAGTCCATGGCTGACAGTGGGCTGGATAAGACGACTTCTGGAACGATCGATCGATCGATGCTACAGATATTTTGGCAATGACACCAGTTTTAATTACATGGAAAATAATTATTGTGAAAAGGATTTTTGGGCTGATTTTATGTGTTGAAAATGGACCAAGTGGGCGATTCTGGGTATGTTGGTAATTATAGGTGAATATAATTGAGAAATTTGATGGAGATGAATGTGTGACACATTGTGGGCAAATATGTGGGAATGAAATTCTGAGATTTAAAAAATGGACCAAGTGAGCGAGTCCGGGTATGTTGGTTAAGTGACACCAAAGTATTAAATTAATTATTGAGAGAGTAAATTAATTTAGAGTCAGAACATAGACTCGAAAAATATTAAGTTACGGGCCAAGTGAGCGAGTCCGGGCATAATGGTTAGGTGACACCAAGTATTAAATTAATTAATGTGTAATTAATTAAATTAGAGACGGACTATAAACTCGGGAACGTATTAAATTAATTAATGTGTAATTAATTAAATTAGAGTCGAATTGTAGACTCGGGAACGTATTAAATTAATTAATGTGTAATTAATTAAATTAGGGTCGGACTGTAGACTCGTAAAAGTATTTAATTAATTAATGTGTAATTAATTAGATTAGAGTTGGAATGTAGGCTCGGGAATGTAATAAATTAATTAATGTGTAATTAATTAACTGAGAGTCGGACCACAGACTTGGATTGGTATAAATTAATTAATGTGTAAATTAATTCATTGAGAGTCGAACCACATACTCGGATTGGTATTAATTAATTAATGTGTAAATTAAATAAATGAGAGTCAGATCATAGACTCGGGGATAATGATAATTTAATAGGTGAAAAAATTTATTAAGTTGAGTCGGACAACAGACTCAGGAAATTACAGGTTAGTGTTATAGGATTTTGAGTACACGGTAAAGCCGGGATTTATATTATATATATATGGTGTAGTGATAGTATATATATACGTGTATATATTGTGTGTGTTAATAAATATCAGTGACTAGATAGTTATTTAGTTTATATACTCTAGTGATATCAAGGGAGGTTGCGCGATGTGGGTGAGTCCCCTAGCTTGAGGAGTAGGGTGAGTATATCCCCAAGTCATAGCGTCCGGTATATGGGTGAGGGGCTTATCTCACTTTCAGGGATGGAATATGACCGCCTCCACTATGTTTATATTTTGGGTCAGGTTGGTGAGCGATTCCAACTTGGGTAACCAGGTTATGTGATCACACCTAGTGACATGACACTTTATAGGGAATCATCCTACGAGGGTATACTCGGAGGGATGGATATAAGTATGTTATATGTGTAATGTTTTAGTAAAAGTAAGTATATAATGATATTAAATATTATATGCGGGTAATAATAAAGTGTGTGATGTATATACTTTATATAACTTGTGGCATAGTTATATGCTATTATTTAAGAAGGAATTAATTAAGTTAATTGGTGAAACAACTTAAAATTCATGAATAATTATACTTGGGTTAGAGTAGTATGGCAAGGGAAGGTTATACCAAGACTAGTTGGATGGGGTAGTACAACTAGGTGGGGTTAAGGAAACCGTTAGGTGTGCACAATAGTGGAGGGGTGAGAATTTCCTCAAGAGAGTGCGACACTAACTTAAATATGAAGCGCATTCATGCATTTTAAATTACTGCAGTTAATTCACTTGCTAGATATTTTCAAAATGTTTTGGGTTCTAACCCTTGCTATAAAACTATTTTCGAAACCTTTTAGGTGTCCAGCCACAGGGACGCCATGATTGATATTCTATTCCAGGGACAAGGAGCTACGGAATATTTGGATCCTAGTGGGATTTTGGATTAGACGCATCCTTCATTCATTCCTAGAGTAGGAATTATATATCAATTTGAGTTTTATTTAGGGCTTGTCGCCCAGACTTCTCAGTACAGTTTTCCGATTTATTTTATTCAGGTGTTGGATGTTTGTATTGGACTATTTACTTTGGTGGCCGATGGTTTATTCGGCATGTTATGCTATTTTCATTCAGTTGATTTAAGTGAGTTGTGTGAATGGTTTATATTTAATTCCGCATGTACTGGTTTGTTTAATTAAAAAGTTAAAATTTGGCACCAGCTTTTGGAATACTAGGTGGTTAGTAAGTTTTAAAAAGTTTTTGACAGTGATGCTAAGGATGAACCAACTGGGATTCTAGTTTTAATTTGTTATAGGACTGATTACCTGGAATTTTATTAGGCGGGGTGTCAGATTCAGCAAATCATAATCTCTCAAAATAAAATAAGGTTCACATATGCCTACCCGCAGAGTACCACAATAAAGCTCCCATAAACCTACCTTACCCAAACCTAATCCTTAAAAAAAATACAATAAATATAATGCCTACATATATAAGTATTTAAGAAAATATTACGTACAACGATACTCTACTATCCACGTAATCTATCCTGCTCTTCTTGAGGCTAAGGGATATAACACCACCCATAACTGGTATTTGCTGGTGTCGCGGCCACCCCCTGCGCACCTAACGCTGTCGGTGCTCCCTAAACACCTACTGCTACTATAACTGCAGGCCTTAGTCCTTGATGTCCCTTAACTTCTTGACCTTATTTCCCTTTTGTGAGTTGACCCTGTTGGGCTTGTGTCGCTTGGCTTGTTGGCCTGGTATCATGTAACACCTATTCGCCTGATGTCCTACTTTACCATAAATAAATCATTCATTTTAAAAGGTTCAAAACGTCTAGAAATTTCATGGTATTCCCCTTGACCTTGTTGTTCCTGATTTGTTCTTTGTTTCTTCTATGCTTGGCCATTATGGCCCTTACTCTCACTACCCTGCCCATTTGTCTCTTGTCTCTTTCCCAACTTCTTTTGATAATTGGCCTTCTCTTGCCATAGTAACATTATGACATCCACCACCTAAGCATAAGCACTGTACGCTATATTTCCCAGAATCATCTTCCTAATCGACTAAGACAATCCTTTAATAAAACACTCCATCTTCTCCACATTAGTGCTAACCTCCTCTGGTACAAACATAGAGAAATTGGTGAACTCCCGTTCATACTCGACAATCGACTTTGATCCTTGATCCAAGTCCATAAATTCTCACTTCTTCACATTACTAATTGCATACGAAAAGTACTTATTGTTAAACTTTATCCAAAAATCTTCATAACCCAACTGATCTCTATCTTTCGACATAGTGGCACTCTCCCACCACTGTAATGCATCCCTAGCTATCTTAAAAATTGTTAACATCTACTTCTTCCCATCTGTGTAGTCCACCATTCTCAAATGTCTATCAATGTCCCTCCTCCATTAGTGACCAACCGTTGGGTCAGATTCCCCTGCGAAGGTGGGAGGATTTCCCTTAAGATAATTGGTTCTCTCCCTATCCCAAGTAGAAATGGGTGTACCCTGTTATTGTGACTCTAAAGTCACTTATCTCTATCTCCACATCTCCTTATCGATGGCAGTTATCTTACGAATAATAGACACTAAGTCCTTGGCCTCCAAAATAATATGTCGTTGCCTCGCTTGAGTCACGGGATAAGAAACGAGCTCCTCCCTCCTTCTCCCAACTGTCCTTGTGCTATCCATCTGAAAAGATAGGAACAAAACAACATCAGACTCAGAGTGACTAAGAGTTCAAATCATCAAATGGAATCAAAGATAAGTAATGAGTAAACTAAGATGAACTCATAATCTACAAGACCTAAGACCATGCTCTGATACCATCTGTCACACCCTGCGTAATTCTGGCATTGGCCGCCACCAAAACCAAGCCGGGTGTGAGTAAATAAAATACGATTCCTAGCTTGAGACAAATATGAGACATAAATAAATCAATCCACGAGATAAGTAATTGGATCAATCCCAAAGGATAAACACAATTGAGCGAGTAAAGATCCATCGCATGATAAAACTTCGAATAAATCAAATCTCCAATAATGATTTAATTAAAAACTGATTAAACTCCAACTAACCCCATAATTAAATATATGAATAAAACCCTTACAACTTTGGAAACGAATGACATAACAATACCATAAACTGAGTTTTAATGCAAATACGAAGGAAATGAAACTAAACTAAACTAATATGCGTAAAGTAAATAACTCCAGCTTCACCTCTAAGAAAGACTCAAAATAATCCTATGCAGCTTCTCTAAGCTTATTCTTGAAAATGTTAGTCAATGCACGAGGTCAGAGCCCCGAGCACGAATACCCACTACTCCCCTCAATTAGGGTCCGTGAACCCAGACAATAGCATTATATGCAATAAATATCACAATATAGTATTTTAGTTAATAATATAATTAAACGTGGGAAAGATGAATTACTAACCACCCTAAAGATTTTTATAAAAACACACCAATATCATTTTAATTATCCCACAGCTCCAAAGCATTAATTTAATTAAATTAACCCAAATTATCATTATTCTCACGTTTTATTATGGCGATCCCCCTGCCCCGGGTTGTAATTTCCGCTAAAGTTCAATAATTCCCCTTGATAAAATGCCAGCCGAGTTGGTTTAAAATGTCGATCCCCCGTAATTTGACAAGGTTCCACACACGACACCAGATAAATCGTCCGCTAGCCCGTTTAAAATGACAGCCCCTGTGCATTGTGTCGCCACAAACATTAATACCCATTTTTATCTTAGGCATTAATTCTCATTTTCTCAATTTCACAATTATCACAATACCCCACCCGTTTCATCAACGTGAGAACCTCAAAATACTCCTTAGTCCCATACCTAAGAGTCCCCATGTACACATACGTTCTATACTATATATAGGATGAATTTCCAACATAAAATACATCATAGTCTCATGCCTAGACTAATGTGATGATAATAAGACGTAAAAATCATCCCACCCTCGAAATATAATCCTCGCGAATTTACACTATATAGTCCCATACCTAGCAATCATAATTTATAACCAAGGCCTACCCAGTAGTCCCATACCTAATAAGCATCGAATAATCACGGTGAGCAAAATGACACCCAAAATCCCCTCGTCCCTGCGATGGCAAACATTAATAATAATCCACACCAGAACATAAATCATAAACACAACATGACAATATAATCACAAAGGTCCAAATTTTATTTACTTCAATTAATAGCACCATCGTTATTTTCAACATAATTCATTATTTTCAATAATACGAATTTATTTAACATGCGATGATATTCAATATGACATAACCGTTTTCCTTTATAAATCTTCTTATTTTGATAAGCGTGTTCACGTTCCACGTAGCATATGAAAATCCCATGACTTCTACATGCGAACCTACACCCCTAAAACCATAAAAACCCAATAATCTAAGTTACGCACCCAAGGGTTTCAAGAATTAAATCACATTAATAATTCCCGAAATATAGTGTCACTTTCTCTAATTAAGTTTGGAAACGTCGTGTGATATCGATTCGATTCGCAAATTAATAAGATGGCACACTTATTTAATTAGAGTCTATTAAAACAGCCCCTACACATGCATCTAACCAAGATAAATCATTCAAGCCATGCATGGTAAAGTAAAGACGAGCAATTGAGGAAAAAAAAACCTTCCGGGTAAAAACCTTTTATAACACTTTGAAAAGTTAACAAGACCTTTGACTTACATACAATCCTGATAATCGCCCACAAGACTATACTGCACGGTGCCTTCAGAAAACCTTCAAAGATACGAGAGACAGCGAAAGTACCCTCCAGGTGTCGGTTCGTCGTCTTCGGCTCGTCCACACGTAGAATGACTACGCTCGGTATCCACTGATCAAAGTATGGAGATACCTTCTCCACAGAGGCTAAACAAATACACAAGATGTGTTCTTGGGTTACCAAAAAGATTCACAAAGGTTTGGCAATTGTGTGAATCAAAACATGAGTCTTGGGACTCAAAAATATGAAGACTAGAGTAATTTGGACTCTCAAAAACGTCTTCTAAAGTCTTGCAAAACAACTCCCCCGAAGTTGGTATTTATAGGAAAAACAGATGAAGAGTTCCGCCTTTTTAAAACTCTAAAAATCTTATCAGCGTATAGGTACACCGAACCCCATCTGGGGTACACCGAACCAGTTTTGTGGTACCATTCTGGTATGGGGTTAAAAAACAGCATTCTTCAAGGAATTTTCTCCAACTTCAAAAGGTCATAACTTCTTCATCGTAGCTCGGATTGAGGTGATGTTTCTTCCAGTATCTTCGTTGCGGCAAGATCTTCAACTTTACAGTTGACCAGACCTCCGAACTATGGATGTTAAATTACGAAAATGCCCTTGAACTTCCCTATCAAGCCTTGTTTCACTGTTTTGACTTCCCTTGCGTTCCACTTGCATTCTGTGCCTAAAATCAAGGAACGTGAAATCGTTGAGGCAGATGTGGGACACATTAATGGAGATGTTGAATGCTTGATTCCCGGAATTCGAATAGAGGCCGTCGTGTGAGATCGTGAGGTGATGTGCCAAATGTAGCGGCGTACGACATACATAAATGTAACATGTTGGACATGAGAAAAATGTCCTTACAAATCTCCCCTATGTCTATGCCGGTACATACATAAAAAATCCGAATTATCAAATATGAAATTGCCTATACAAATCTACCCTCCCATGAACCCAAAACTGGAAAAGGTACAAATGAATAGTCTTCATCATTTGTTCTACAAATCTTCAGGAATCTCAAATATTTTCTCATCAGGGTGTGCAATTCAGAGATCATCAATGTAGTACCTACACACATGAGACAAAGCAAGATACCAAAGTGACGTATTGAGTTTGAAATGAGATAAACATAGATACCAATATATGATAAGCATAAGAGAAATCTCAAAAACTCCCCCAAAATTCAAACTCCCCTAGAATAAGATAATTCTTTCTCCCCCTTTTTATGATGTCCCCAAATAGACAAATAAGAAGAATGAATCAAACAAGCAAAATCGGGGTGTCACGGTATACAAAAAAAATACACAAACTATTTTTGATTTTTTCAAATTTTTCATACAAAAATAAGATACCAATATGAACAAATATGAAACAAAAATCACACCATGGATTTAGACTCAAACAACCAAGTCATGGAAATGGAATGAATGGGTGTGAACACATTCGATAGGTAAATCAACTCAATCAATCATATGTGCACGATGCATACGTGTACTCCAAACGAATGAACATCAAAGGTATCCTTAAGTGTAAACGTTTGTTGAATTTAGATGACGTCGTCTTATGCAAATCAACAAATCAAAGTCAAATGATTTTCACACCAATAACGTCCAAAACTATGTAGCGCATTTTTAAGCATTTCAAGGACGTGCAAACCCGTTTTAAATTCTCCAACCAAACTCCCTCATATATATATTCTTTTAGAGGTAATCTAAATTCTCAAACTTTGGAGAATTGGTGCAAAAACCTAAATGGCCCATATTTTGGCATGAATATCTTTTTATTGCCTTTAAATTTTTTCGGGCTCTTTTAACCTCTTTGGACCTCGGATAATAAAATTCCTCAATTTTTTAGGTCCTTTTTAACGGTGGCTTTTGCGCAAAGGATAGATAATTACCTTTCGCAGCCCCTCCCCGTTATTCAAACAAAGCACACAAACTCACAAAAACGGTTTTTAAATGCACAATTTCCTTATCAAAATATATCGCGCTTGGTTCGTTTTAAGGACAGGATTGAAGTGAAAACACCCAACCAACACGTGATAAGACAAGCACAATAATCAAATAAATTCGTGCATGTGTGCAATAAAGGAAATATGAGTCAAACATATAGGAAGCAACACTTAATTACATCTTAATGACTCCATACATTATAAAGCACATGGATGAATTGACCTATTGTCTCAAAACACTATCAAATAGTCACATGAAAAAAATGGAATGATGTTGTGACTTGGTCATCCAAAGTGTTCATCCATAAACGGTGCAATACAATTTTTTTTTTTTTGGATTTTCTCAAAATTTTATCAAAATAAAATCTTTTTGTATTTTTTCAAAATATTTCCAAAAATAAAAAATCTATACAAAGAGTACATGTCGCAACGCTAGTAAACATATATCAAAAAGCATAACTAGCGTATGACACACATGCGAACACAATCATCTATATGATATTGCAAGAGAAGAATCATGTGCAAGCAAGTGAGAATCAACTTGTCTGAAATCTAGTGTATCCAAAAGTGATTTCCTAACCCAAATAGATGTGAAACAACGTGTGGGGGATTTAGGAACCAAGGTAACACTAGACTTCGACATCCTAGAACTTCTTCCAAGATCAAAACAAAATCTCCTAAGGTGACCTTTCCGACCACAATGTGAACATGTGTAAACGGGAGGAATGTTACCTAAAGTGTGATCTTTTCTAAAGTCCTTGGGATTAATTGACCCTCTAAAACAAATAATGGTTTTGGCTTTAGCACTAGAAGCATGAGAACAAGATGAGCCATTACCATCACAATCAAACCTACTTGAATCGTTTAAATCATTTTTCAACTTCAAAATATTTGATTCAAGCAACAAATTAGACTCTTCCCAAGACAGGGATTTCTTTTTCAAATTTTCAACAATTTCTAAAAGGGTATCCCTCTCCCCCTCAATTAAAGCAAACTTTTCCCTAAGAGTCTCTTCACGTGCCCCAAACTCATTGATTAAAATATTTCTTTCATCTTTGGCACAAACACAAACCATCAAATTTTTAAGGTCCTCCAATTCTTTTTCTAAAACAAGGACCCTATCATCACTCTCCTTTTTGGACAATTTTAAGGCATTAAATTCATGGTCCAAAGAAACAAATTTTTCACGATAAAAATCTCTTTGATTTTGAACCGTTTGCAAAAGATCCATCGCGGATTTAAAACGAGAATTTTCTTTTTCCAAAACTTTAATTCTTTTGCAAAGTTTCAAATTCAAACTTTTTAAATTTTCAGCACGGTCATGAATATTTTCAAAAATAGGCTCCTCATTAAACGGGCGTTCCATTGAAAAAATTGCGATTTTTCACAAAATTGATTTAAAAAAAATCAATATCACACGATTTTGCGGAAAATAGGAATACGCGATAAATTAGCGTAACCTGCTCTGATACCAATTTGAAAACGTCGTGTGATATCGTTTAGATTCGCAAATTAATAAGATGGCACACTTATTTAATTAGAGTCTATTAAAACAGCCCCTACACATGCATCTAACCAAGATAAATCATTCAAGCCATGCATGGTAAAATAAAGACGAGCAATTGAGGAAAAAAACCCCTTCCGGGTAAAAACCTTTTATAACACTTTGAAAAGTTAACAAGACCTTTGACTTACATACAATCCTGATAATCGCCCACAAGACTATACTGCACGGTGCCTTCAGAAAACCTTCAAAGATACGAGAGACAGTGAAAGTACCCTCCAGGTGTCGGTTCGTCGTCTTCGGCTCGTCCACACGTAGAATGACTACGCTCGGTATCCACCGATCAAAGTATGGAGATACCTTCTCCACAGAGGCTAAAAAAATACACAAGATGTGTTCTTGGGTTACCAAAAAGATTCACAAAGGTTTGGCAATTGTGTGAATCAAAACATGAGTCTTGGGACTCAAAAATATGAAGACTAGAGTAATTTGGACTCTCAAAAACGTCTTCTAAAGTCTTGCAAAACAACTCCCCCGAAGTTGGTATTTATAGGAAAAACAGATGAAGAGTTCTGCCTTTTTAAAACTCTAAAAATCTTATCAGCGTACAGGTACACCGAACCCCATCTGGGGTACACCGAACCGGTTTTATGGTACCATTCTGGTATGGGGTTAAAAAACAGCATTCTTCAAGGAATTTTCTCCAACTTCAAAAGGTCATAACTTCTTCATCGTAGCTCGGATTGAGGTGCTGTTTCTTCCAGTATCTTCGTTGCGGCAAGATCTTCAACTTTCCAGTTGACCAGACCTCCGAACTATGGATATGAAATTACGAAAATGCCCTTGAACTTCCCTATCAAGCCTTGTTTCACTGTTTTGACTTCCCTTGCGTTCCACTTGCATTCTGTGCCTAAAATCAAGGAACGTGAAATCGTTGAGGCAGATGTGGGACACATTAATGGAGATGTTGAATGCTTGATTCCCAGAATTCGGATAGAGGCCGTCGTGTGAGATCGTGAGGTGACGTGCCAAATGTAGCGGCGTACGACATACATAAATGTAACATGTTGGACATGAGAAAAATGTCCTTACAAAGTTAATTAAGTTACTAATTGCTTTTAAGAAAAATATGCAATTAAGGGTTTAGGTGACACACAAAATGCATAATACTAAAGGAAAGGAATAGAGTACTAATGTCTGGAATTTGTTGGATAAACATCTAGTTGCACTCCTCTTAAGAAAAAACCAATTGAATCTTCAATTCTCGAGTTAAAACTTATTAAAAGTTGTGGCTTGGGGTTGTAGATTAGAGGAACAATGTATGGAGAACTTACTGGAGAAAATTTTGAGAGAAAAGTGTTTTGAAAGTCCCAGCCCCGTATATGTTTTTGTATTTAAAGGATTTAAGAGTTAGATAATAATTAATACTCTAATTAACCCACCGCCTCCTATCGCTCGAATGATTCACAACTGTCATTTCAACTAGATGCTACGTCGTTCGAATGACATACACCGTCGTTTGAATGCCCCCAACACCAAAACAAAATCTTTAAAACACCGCCTTAACACTTAAAATAATTTTCATTAATTCTACAAAAACGTACCTGCTAGTTAAAACATCTTAAAAATCATTTTAACATGCTATTATAACTCCGATTTAATTCTGGTTGAGAATTTACTACTCCAATATAAAAATCAACATGTTTAACTATTAAAAACCATCAAATCCCACAATTTTATATTTCTCGAATATTTAAATTAATTAATTAAATTAATTAATAAAAATACGGGGTGTTACATACTTCCCCACTAGAAAAGGAATTTCATCCTCGAAATTCAGCAAATCATAAGCACGCAACATAAAATAAGGCTCATCACGAAACGTAAATTCTTCTGAATTTAGCCCCTTAAGTTAGTGATTTTTATATCTCGAACAAGGTAATTGAATCAATTTTAGTCCATATCACTCCATTTTCTGTTTCTAACAATTTTCCCTAGTTTTCGTGTAATTTTGATGAAGTTTTCAGGAAGGGAATGCAAGATAGGAAAAGAAGGAAACCATAAGAAAGTAGAAGATGAAAGGAAGAAAAGTCAAAGGGCGAATACGTAAATTTCTACTCAGAATTCGAACTCGACACCAAAAGGGAAGTTTAAGAGCATGAGTTCACAAGAGCATAGGAAGAAACGGCACCCAAATCGGAGTTCTAGATCAAAAGTTATGGCCAGTCAAAGTTTAAGAGAAAAAGTCAAAGAAGAAGAAAATCGGACCGATCCGGGTGGAAATCGGACCGATCCGGGTGGAAACCGGACCGATCCGAAGTGATTAAGTCCAGTACACCCCGGATGGATGGCAATCCGATGGAAAAAGAACTGATCCGATAAGGACCGGACCGATCCGATATAAAATAAAAGAACCGATCCGTCGGATATCGAACCGATCCGGGGGTAATCCGGACCGGTCCGATGATATGAAATCCTGGCATTTATTGTGCAGATTTTTGGCGTGCATAGCTGGTGAAACTTGTGCCACAAGCAAATTGAGCTGTCAATTTCGTTAATTTGTGCTATAAAAGCCCGTGCCCTATATCATTTTAGAGGCTAGAGAGTTCTAGGTTGAATTCTAGGTCAGTTTCTAGGGTTAGTTTCCAATTTCTTCAAGAGTTTTCATGAACCCTAGTTTGTAAGAATTTCTGAATTCCAATTCCGTTTTTGTTGGTGAATTCAAGTAAAATCTTGCCATTCTCTTATTTTATTATTTGCAAATCATTTACAATGTCTTGTAGATCCATAATTTTATGTGTGAATTTGTTCTTTAACCACATCATGAGCAGCTAAATTCCCAAGGGTTGGGGTACATGAACTCAATCCAAGGTAAATTATTTATGTAGAAAATAGAGATTAAATTAAAATATTGATTTAATCGTGAATGAAAATCATACAAACATTGTCAATCTTTTAATCTCTCTTGCCCTAGGTACTTGAGATATTTAAGAACGCTTTGCGAGTATAATTTATCATTCACTACTTTATATCTATCTTTGATTTCATATGATGCGGGCTATATCCCTTATATATGTAATGCTTAGAATTTATAAAGACTGGATTTAGTCAAGAATTTTAATTTACAATTCTAGTATTCTATACGGTAATTTGTTAAGGATTGAGGGATTGTACCCTACCCTATTTTCTCTTATTTGTCAGATCTTAGTTTTTTCGCAATTTTCAATTTGTTTTCTTTAAGTAAAATTTTTATTTCATTAAAAAATTTCCCAATCATTAATCATCTTTTTATATTTATTATGAGAAATCAGTTCAAGATTAAATAACTTTCTCTATTACGATTTGGCAATTTTGATCCCTGTGGAGACGATCCCGACTTACCGGGTTATTACTTGAGCGACAGGCTTGCACTTGAGCCTAGATAAAACGCACTTTTGAGACAAATTTTTAGTCGCGTCAAGTTTTCGGCGCCATTGCCGGGGATCCGAAATTGTTAAATTTAGGAAAGTTCTTTTTATCTATAAGTGATTTCGAAAAAAAAAATTCATTTGATCTGTTATGTGCTTATATGCAGAATTCATCTCCCACCCAAGTTCACGAAAATCCTATAGCTGATGCCAGATCTGATAATTCTGAGTCTCCTCATTTTTGGGTTCCACCTCCTTCGCCTAATAATTCCATCACAAGTCGTTCATTGAGTCAAACCCTGAGTGGGAATTTTGAACCTTTCGGTAGCAATATGTCGGAGCATGGTAGTGTCGGTGTTGGTGATGGAGAGGTTGAGATACCATATCTTCCCATGAAAGATCTTTTATTTTCGGAGCGAACTGTTACCCCTGATTGCATTTTACTCCCGTATAATGTCGGTCAGTTCCACTTTCGGAATGGTATGATCCAAATTCTTCCTACATTTCATGGGATGGATTCTGAAAAACCATATCTCCATCTTAGAGAGTTCGAGGAAGCGTGTGAGACGTTTGGAGACCAATCTTGTCCACAAGATGTAATCCGATTGAAGCTATTCCCTTTTTCCTTAAAGGATAAAGCTAAAACTTGGTTATGGTCCCTACCCCCAAATTCTGTGTTATCTTGGAGAGATATGCAAGGCAAGTTTCTATCCAAATTTTTTTCACAACACAAAACCAATTCTGTTAAAGCCCAAATTCAAGCTTTTCGTCAAAATGAGAATGAGGCTTTTGATAAGTGTTGGGAAAGATTTCAGAAGTTAGTTAGTGCGTGCCCACATCATGGTTTTGAAAAACATCATCTGATTTCATTCTTTCATCAAGGCCTTACTTTAGCATCCAAATAACTTGTTCAAACCAGGTGTGAAAGACCTTTTTGGGAGTTAGATTCGAGCGATGCTGAGGCTCATCTAAAATATGTAGCAGAGACTACACAAGCATGGGATATTTCTGATCCTAATAATCAAAATCGAAATCGACAAGTGTCCAACTTGCCTGCTGCGTCCGATATTTATCACTTGGACAAGGACGCTTTGTTGGATCGAAAGTTTGACCAATTAGAGAAGAATTTCAGAGATATGCTTGAAGTGCGTTTGAGAGATGTGGCTAGACCCGTACAAGCCGTAAAGGAGAAAGTGTGTTCCATTTGTAATGCGGGTCATTCTACCAAAGGATGTCCTACCATTCCTGCATACAAGACAATGTACACTGAACAGGTTGAGGCAATAGAAGGGTTTCGAATAATTATAATGCACAGCAAGGGAATGCATATAATCAATCGTGGAGGAATCCTGTGTTCAATTATGGACAACCCCAAGGTGGGATGGTTCCTAACCCACATATGACTTTACCACCACTTCCTCAATTTCAGCAAGTGGCTCCCCCAATGCCAAATCCTCTGCAAGTACCACCTCCTGGTCCTTATGTAGCTCCACCTAGAAGATCTCTTGAAGATAATCTCAATCAATTCATCCAATCTAAAAAAGAGAGCAATGCTAAATATGATCGAATGTTCACTGAAATTCATACTAGAATCTCTAGGTTCCAATCTGCAGTGAATACTCAAGAGAAGGGTAAACTTCCTGCCCAAGGCCGAAGACCTCCTCTTCAAGGTCAACCCACGGTTGGCTCCACATCATCAGATATGCAAGAACAATGTCAAGCTGTTACTACTCTTCATAGTGGCTGCGTAATTGATCTATCACCAAAACTTCCAAAGGAGAAAGATGATGGAGTTGATCCTGAAATTTCCAAGGAATCTGAAACTTTCGAGTCTGAAGAACCTCCCTTAGAAATGGAATTGAAAGATGAGGAAGTTGAACCTGAAATTGAAGTTAAGTTGCCCACTTCTGCTCCATTTCCTCAACGCTTAGAGCCATCAAAGAAAGGGGCTTCGCGTACAGAGGTGTTGGATGTGTTGAAGCAAGTAAAATTGAACTTACCATTCCTTGATGCTATTCAACAAATTCCAACATATGCTAAGGTTATCAAAGATCTTTTGACTATCAAAAGACGGATTAAGGTAAAGAAAAATGTTTTCTTGGCACAAAATGTGAGCTCAGTCCTTCTCAATGATCTTCCACCAAAATTCAAAGATCCTGGTGCACCTACAATTTCGTGCATCATAGGAGAACAAAGAGTGGAAAAAGCATTGATTTATTTAGGTGCGAGTGTAAATATCCTTCCATACTCCATCTATAAGAAGCTTGATTTAGGTGATTTAAAACCTACCCGAATCACTCTACAGTTAGCGGATAGAACAGTGAAAGTGCCTCGTGGGGTTGTAGAAGACGTGATAGTTCAAGTGGACACGTTCTACTTTCCTGTTGATTTTGTCATTTGGGACACTGAGCCTGTTCCCCATACAAGAAATCATGTTCCAATAATCTTGGACTGTCCATTCTTAGCTACTGCTAATGCTTTGATCAATAGACGAAATGGCCAAATGCAACTCACTTTTGGAAACATGACTCTCGAGACCAATATTTTCAATGTCGCTAACGAAATGGATGATGAGGATGAGATTCTTGAGATTAATCTTATTGAAGAAGTGGTGGATGAGAACATCGAGAAAATTATAGGAGGATATGCATTGAAAGTGTGTTTAGTGCAAAGTGGTGAGAAAAAGAGTGCTTATACTGAATTTGAGCGAGAGGTGGAAGAGTTGGAAAATTGGTTACAGGAGGATGAGATTTTTGAGAGTTTGAGAGATGTTGACTGGATTTCTAGGTATGAATAATTGCCTCCGAGGGAGACAACCATGATTCCCTCAGAAAATAGATTTCCTAGTCTTCAGTTGAAGAAACTACCCTCACATGTCAAATATGCCTTTCTAGGAGAGAATGATACATTTCCTGTTGTTGTTTCTTCCCATCTAGAAAAAGGGCAAGAGGGTATGTTGTTAGATGTGCTGCGAAAGCATAGAAGTGCTTTTGGTTGGACTATAGCAGATTTGAAAGGTATAAGTCCATTGATTTGTACCCATAAAATTCATCTCGAGGAAGAAGGAATTTTGGGTTAGGTTGGTGAGCAATTCCAACATGGGTAACCAGGTTATGTGAGCACACCTAGTGAGATGACACTTAATAGGGAATCATCCGGCGAGGGTATACTCAGAGGGATGGATATAAGTATGTTATATGTGTGGATGTTTTAGTAAATGTAAGTATATAATGATATTAAATATTATATGCGGGTAATAATAAAGTGTGTGATGTATATACTTTATATAACTTGTGGCAAAGTTATATGCTATTATTTAAGAAGGAATTAATTAAGTTAATTGGTGAAGCAACTTATAATTCATGAATAATTATACTCGGGTTAGAGTAGTATGGCAAGGGAAGGTTATACCAGGACTAGTTGGATAGGGTAGTACAACTAGGTGGGGTTAAGGAAACCGTTAGGTGTGCACAATAGTGGAGGGGTGAGAATTTCCTCAAAAGAGTGCGACACTAACTTAAATATGAAGCGCATTCATGCATTTTAAATTACTGCAGTTAATTCACTTGCTATATATTTTCAAAATGTTTTGGGTTCTAACCCTTGCTATAAAACTATTTTCAAAACCTTTTAGGTGTCCAGCCAAAGGGACGCCAGGATTGATATTCTATTCCAGGGACAAGGAGCTACGGCATATGTGGATGCTTGTAGGAGTTTGGATTAGACGAATCCTTCATTCATTCGTAGAGTAGGAATTATTTATCAGTTTCAGTTTTATTTAGGGCTTGTCGCCCAGACTTCACAGTACAGTTTTCAGATTTATTTTATTCAGGTGTTGGATGTTTGTATTGGACTATTTACTTTGGTGGCTGATGGTTTATTCGGCATGTTATGTTATTTTCATTCAGTTGATTTAAGTCAGTTGTGTGAATGGTTTATATTTAATTATGCATGTACTGGTTTGTTTAATTAAAAAGTTAAAATTTGGCACCAGCTTTTGTAATACTAGGTGGTTAGTAAGTTTTAAAAAGTTTTCGACAGTGATGCTAAGGATGAACCAACTGGGATTCCTGTTTTAATCTGTTATAGGACTGATGACCCGGTATTTTATTAGCGGGGTGTCACATTCAGCGAATCATAATCTCTCAAAATAAAATAAGGTTTACATATGCCTACCCGTAGAGTACCACAATTAGGCTCCCATAAACCTACCTTACCCGAATGTAATCCTTAACAAAAACACAATATATATAATGCCTACATATATAAGTATTTAATAAAATATTACGTACAACGATACTCTACTATCCACGTAATCTATCCTGCTCTGCCTGAGGCTAAGGCATATAACACCACCCATAACTGGTATTTGCTGGTGTCTCGGCCACCCCCTGCGCACCTAACGCTGTCGGTGCTCCCTAAACACATACTGCTACTATAACTGCAGGCCATAGTCCTTGATGTCCCTTAACTTCTTGACCTTATTTCCCTTCTGTGACTTGACCCTGTTGGGCTTGTGTCGCTTCGCTTGTTGGCCTGGTCTCATGTAACACCTATCCGCCTGATGTCCTACTTTACCATAAATAAATCATTCACTTTTAAAAGGTTCAAAATGTCTAGAAATTTCTTGGTATTCCCCTTGACCTTGTTGTTCCTGATTTGTTCTTTGTTTCTTCTATGCTTGTCCATTATGGCCCTTGCTCTCACTACCCTGCCCATTTGTCTCTTGTCTCTTCCCCAACTTCTTTTGATAGTTGGCCTTCTCTTGCCATAGTAACATTATGACATCCACCACCTAAGCATAAGTACTGTACGCTAGATTTCCCAGCATTATCTTCCAAATCGACTACGACAATCATTTTATAAAACACTCCATCTTCTCCACATTAGTGCTAACCTCCTCTGGTATAAACAAAGAGAAATTGATGAAATCCCGTTCATACTCGACAATCGACTTTGATCCTTGATCCAAGTCCATAAATTCTCACTTCTTCACATTCCTAATTGCATACGAAAAGTACTTATGTTAAACTTTATCCAAAAATCTTCATAACCCAACTGATCTCTATCCTTCGACATGGTGGCACTCTCCCACCACTGTAATGCATCCCTAGCTATCTTAAACATTGTTAACATCTACTTCTTCCCATCTGTGTAGTCCACCATTCTCAAATGTCTATCAATGTACCTCCTCCATTAGTGACCAACCGTTGGGTCAGATCCCCCTGCGAAGGTGGGAGGATTTCCATTAAGATAATTGGTTCTCTCCCTATCCCAAGTCGAAATGGGTGTACCCTGTTGTTGTGACTCTAAAGTCACTTATCTCTATCTCCCCATCTCCGTACCGATGGCAGTTGTCTTGCGAATAATAGCCACTAAGTCCTTGGCCTCCAAAATAATATATCGTTACCTCGCCTGAGTCACGGGATAAGAAACGAGCTCCTCCCTCCTTCTCCCAGCTCTCCTTGTGCTATCCATCTGAAAAGATAGGAACAAAACAACATCAGACTCAGAGTGACTAAGAGTTCAAATCATCAAATGGAATCAAAGATAAGTAATGCGTAAACTAAAATGAACTCATAATCTACAAGACCTAAGACCATTCTCTGATACCATCTGTCACACCCTGCGTAATTCTGGCATTGGCCGCCACCAAAACCAAGCCGGGTGTGAGTAAATAAAATACCATTCCTAGCTTGAGACAAATATAAGACATAAATAAATCAATCCACGAGATAAGTAATTAGATCAATCCCAAAGGATAATAACAACTGAGCGAGTAAAGATCCATCGCATGATAAAACTTCGAATAAATCAAATCTCCAATAATGATTTAATTAAAAACTGATTAAACTCCAACTAACCCCATAATTAAATATATGAATAAAACCCTTACAACTTTGGAAACGAATGGCCTAACAATACCATAAACTGAGTTTTAATGCAAATACGAAGGAAAGGAAACTAAACTAATCTAATATGCATAAAGTAAATAACTCCAGCTTCACCTCTAAGAAAGACTCCAAATAATCCTATGCAGCTTCTCTAAGCTTATTCTTGAAAATGTTAGTCAACGCACGAGGTCAGAGCCCCGAGCATGAATACCCACTACTCCCCTCAATTAGGGTCCGTGAACCCAGACAATAGCATTATATGCAATAAATATCACAATATAGTATTTTAATTAATAATATAATTAAACGTGGGAAAGATGAATTACTAACCACCCTAAAGATTTTGATAAAAACACACCAATATCATTTTAATTATCACACAGCTCCAAAGCATTAATTTAATTAAATTAACCCAAATTATCATTATTCTCACGTTTTATTATTGCGACCCCCCTGCCTCGGGTTGTAATTTCCGCCAAAGTTCAATAATTCCCCTAGATAAAATGCCAGCCGAGTTGGTTTAAAATGTCGATCTCCCGTAATTTGACAAGGTTCCACACACGACACCAGATAAATCGTCCGCCAGCCCGTTTAAACTGACAGCCCCTGCGCATTATGTCATCACAAACATTAATACCCATTTTTATCTTAGGCATTAATTCTCATTTTCTCAATTGCACAATTATCACAATACCCCACCTGTTTCATCAACGTGAGAACCTCAAAATACTCCTTAGTCCCATACCTAAGAGTCCCCGTGTACACATAGTCTCATGCCTAGGCTAATGTGATGATAATAAGACGTAAAAATCATCCCACCCTCGAAATATAATCCCCTCGAATTTACACTATCTAGTCCCATACCTAGCAATCATAATTTATAACCAAGGCCTAGCCAGTAGTCCCATACCTAATAAGCATCGAATAATCACGGTGAGCAAAATGACACCCAAAATCCCCTCGTCCCTGTGATGGCAAACATTAATAATAATCCACACCAGAACATAAATAATAAACACAACATGACAATATAATCACAAAGGTCCAAATTTTATTTACTTCAATTAATAGCACCATCGTTATTTTCAACATAATTCATTATTTTCAATAATACGAATTTATTTAACATGCGATGATATTCAATATGACATAACCGTTTTCCTTTATAAATCTTCTTATTTTGATAAAAGTGTTCACGTCCCACGTAACATATGAAAATCCAATGACTTCTACATGTGAACCTACACCCCTAAAACCATAAAAACCCAATAATCTAAGTTACGCACCCAAGGGTTTCAAGAATTAAATCACATTAAAAATTCCCGAAATATAGTGTCACTTTCTCTAATTAAGTTAATTAAGTTACTAATTGCTTTTAAGAAAAATATGCAATTAAGGGTTTAGGTGACACACAAAATGCATAATACTAAAGGAAAGGAATAGAGTACTAATGTCTGGAATTAGTTGGATAAAAATCTAGTTGCACTCCTCTTAAGAAACAACCAATTGAATCTTCAATTCTCGAGTTAAAACTTATTAAAAGTTGGGTCTTGGGGTTGCAGATGAGAGGAACTATGTATAGAGACCTTACTGGAGAAAATTTTGAGAGAAAATTGTTTTGAAAGTCCCAGCCCCGTATATGTTTTTGTATTAAAAGGATTTAAGAGTTGGATAATAATTAATACTCTAATTAACCCACCGCCTCCTATCGCTCGAATGATTCACAACTGTCATTCCAACTAGATGCTACGTCATTCGAATGACATACACCGTCATTTGAATGCCCCCAACACCAAAACAAAATCTTTTAAACACCGCCTTAACACTTAAAATAATTTTCATTAATTCTACAAAAACGTACCTGCTAGTTAAAACATCTGAAAAATCATTTTAACATGCTATTATAACTCTGATTTAATTCTGGTTGAGAATTTACTACTCCAATATAAAAATCAACATGTTTAACTATTAAAAACCATCAAATCCCACAATTCTATATTTCTCAAATATTCAAATTAATTAATTAAATTAATTAACAAAAATACGGGGTGTTACATACTTCCCCACTAGAAAATTAATTTCATCCTCGAAATTCAGCAAATCATAATCACGCAAAATAAAATAAAGCTCACATATGCCTACATGTAGAGTACCACAGTTAGGCGCCCATACACCTAACCTACCCAAATGCAATCCTTAACAAAAATAAAATATATATATCGCGTACATAAATAAGTATTTAAGAAAATATTACGTAGTGCGATACTCTACTAGCCACGCAATCTATCCTGCTCTGCCTGAGGCTGAGGCATGTAACGCCTCCCATAGCTGGTATTGGTTGGTGCTGTGGCCACCCCCCCCCCTCCCCCCCCGCACCTGACACTGTCGGTGCTGCTGGTGCTCCCTGAACACATGATGCTGCTAGAACTGGAGGCCTTAGTCCTTGTTGTTCCGTCACTTCTTGACCTTGTTGCCCTTGTGTGACTTAACCCTGTTGTGCTTTTTCCACTTGGCTTTGTTGGTCTGGTCTCATGTAACACCTATCCGCATGATGTCCTACTTTTCCACAAATAAATCATTCACCTTTAAAAGGTTCGGAATGTCTAGCAGTTGCTCGTTCTTCCCTTTGACCTTGTTGTTCCTGATTTGTTCTTTGTTTCTTCCATGCTTGGTCATTGCGACCCTTACTCTCACCACCCTGCCCATTTGACTCTTGTCTCTTTCCCAACTTCTTTTAGTAATTGTCCTTCTATTATTATAGTAACATTGCGACATCCACCACATGAGAATATGTAGTGTACGCTGGATTTCCTAACACTATCTGCCTAATTAACCAAGATAATCCTTTAATGAAACACTCCATCTTCTTTGCCTCAGTGCTAACCTCTTCTGGTACAAACATAAAAAAATTGATGAACTCCTACTTATACTCAACAATCGAATTTGATCCTTGCTCCAAGTCCATCAATTCTTTCTTCTTCGTGTTCCTAATTGCATACGGAAAGCACTTATTGTTAAACGTTAGCAGAAAATATGCATAACCCAACTGATCTCTATCCTCGGATGTGGTGGCACTCTCCCACCACTGTAATGTATCCCCAGTCAACTTAAACATTGATAACATATACTTTTCCACATCCGTGAAGTCCACCATTCTCAAGTGTCTCTCCATGTCCCTCCTCTACTGGTGACCAACCGTTGGGTCAGACCCCCCTGTGAAGGTGGGAGGATTTCCCTTAAGAAAGTTGGTTCACACCCTATCCCAAGTCGAAATGGGTGTACCTTTCTGTTGTGACTCTAAAGTCACCCATCTCCATACCAATGGTAGTGTCCTCTTAAATAATAGCCTCTAACTCCTTAGCCTCCAAAACAATCTATTGCTGCTTCTCCTGAGTCACGGGACCAGAAACGGACTCCTCCCTCCTACTCCCATCTCTCCTTATGTTATCCATATGAAAAGATAGGAACAAAACGACATCATACTCGAAATGACTAAGAGTACAAATCATCAAAAGGAATCAATGACAAGCAAAGCGTAAACTAAGACGGACTCATAACCTATGAGACCTAAAACCATGCTCTGATACCATCTGTCACACCCCGCATAATTTTGGCGTCAGCCGCTATCAAAACCAAGTCAGGTGTGAGTAAATAAAATGCAATTCATAACAAGAGAAAAATATGAGACATAAATAAATTAATCCACAAGATAAATAATTCAATCAATCCCAAAGTATAATAACAACTGACCAAATAAAGATCCATCACATGCTAAAACTTCGAATAAAATAAATATCCAATAATGATTAAATTAAAAAATGAATAAACTCCAAGTGACCCTATATTGAAATATCTGAATAAAACCCATACAAATTTGGAACCGAATGACCCAACAAGACCATAAACATAGTCTTAATGCAAATACGAAGGAAATGAAACAAAACAAAACTAATGTGCATAAAGTAAATAACTCCAGCTACACCCCAAAGAAAGTCTCCAAATAATCATATTCAGCTTCTCCAAACTTATTCCTGAGAAAGTTAGTCAACACACGAGGTCAGAGCCCTGACCATGAATACACACTAGTCCCCTCAATTAAGGTCCGTGAACCTAGACAATAGCATTATACACAATAAATATCATAGTAGAGTATATTAATTATGAATATAATTAAACGCGGGAAAGATAAATTACTAACCACCCCAAAGATTCGAAGAAAAAACACCAATATCTTTTCTGTATTTTTTCATTATTTTTGGATTTTTATTCACTTTCTGGATTTTGTTTTCATTATTTTTGAGTATTTATTTATTTTTTGGAATTTTTTCATTATTTTTGGGGTCTTATTCACTTTCTATATTTTTTTCACTTTTTATTCACTTTTTGAATTTTTTCATTATTTTTGGGGTTTTATTCATTTTCTTGATTTTTTTCGTTATCTTGGGGGTTTTATTCACTTTTTGGATTTTTTTCATTATTTTTGGAGTTTTATTCAATTTCTATATTTTTTTCATTATTTTTGGGTTTAGGTTTTTATTCACTTTCAGTATTTTTTTCATTATTTTTGGGTTTTTATTCTTTTTTTGTATTTTTTTTGCATTATTTTTGGGGTTTTAGTCACTTTCTGGATTTTTTTCATTATTTTTTTATTTTTATTCACTTTTTGGATTTTTTTTCATTTTTTTCGGTTTTTATTCATTTTCTGGATTTTTTCCTTATCTTTGGGGTTTTGTTCACATTTTGGATTTTTTTTATTTATTTATTTTTTGGGATTTTTATTAATTTTCTGGGATTTTTTTTATTTTTCTATTTTATATATATATTTTCTACTTTTTTCCATGGAAAATATTGGGAACCAAACACAATAGATGGAAAATATAACATTTTTCACCTGGAAAATATTTGCAATGAAACACCACCAACAAATTTTTTCCATGGAAATCGATTCTTGGTGCTTATTTTCCATCTTATTTATCAAACACACCCTTTATTACCCAGATTTTGGTCACTTTGTTATGTGCATGTATCAGACGCCTCTTACACCTCCACAAGATAGACGTGTAAAAGTATGCATCATCATCATCATCATCATCATCATCAATGGTAGAAAAACACTTTGTTATAATAGTTTTAAAATTTAATATTATGATTATTTCTATTAAATTGTCATAATAAGGACTAATGTTTCACAATTATTACCATTTTTTCATTTAAACAAAATAATTTTGTAATTTATATGACCATTGTATTTTTATGGTTATATTAATGTGTTATTTAATTACAGTCATTGTGAATAAAATAAATTACAATGAAACATTTCTATAATGTAGGAAAATATAATAATAAAGTAAATGATCAAAACACAAAGATTTATGTGGTTCGGCTACTACCTACATATACGGAGGGGGTTCTCAGCTCTTATTAATTTATCTGAGGTTAGAAATTACATTCCCCTTCGCCTCGGGTGAGGGTTTTATTTATAACAGTGAAGAGTATTTGATTTGTAAAAGGAACTCTCCTAGCTCATAATTAGCTATTATGGTGATTCTTGATTACCTCGTCCAAGAATGTAGGTAATCGCTTATGTTTGTGAATATCCATGTGATAAGAATTTGTAATTATCTACGTGATAAGCATTTATAAGTATCCGCCTGACATTAAATTTGACAGGGGAAATGCGTTGCGCCTGCTCAGATCGCAAGAAATTGGGCTTAACTAGCTATTGCTCTTGTACAAATTCTATGGTTTTCATCTCACCTAGGATTCCCTATAAATAAAAGGAATTCGAAATGGAATTATCATTTTTTAGAATAAATAGAATTAGAAATTCTTAATAGAAATGGATCGAAATTAAAATCTATTGTTATTATCGTTATTATATATTTACATAAATTAAGATATAAAAAGGGGGTCGTTTTATCTCTTTTTTGCATTGATTTTTAATTAACCATGTAAAACAACCCTTATTTTCACGTAAAGGTTATCTAGACACAATACACCGAAGATGGGGCTAATCTATCAGTCTATATCTTTCTCAGCATCGAACCATAATAAAGCATTTTATTTTAAATCAACTTGCACGATAAAACAAACTAAATAATAACTGATAAAAAACAAATCCAACATCCAACTAGGAATAAAAACCTCAAACATAAGTACAAATGATCTCAATAAGAGTGAATTATAAACTTCAAGAATATGCCCATACAATCTTTGAATAAAAAATAGCTAGAAGAGAAGTAACAACCTAAACAAATGTCAAATGATCTGAATGGCTGAGGAGAAAATGTGACGGCAATTCTGACCTATTGTCATCTCCACAGTCCCTGTTTAGACAAACCGGAGGGAAAACATTTTATAATTTTGATCAGCCCCCTAAAGTTGCAAGAATTATTGAACGTAATTAAAATGCAATGATTTAGTTAATTCAAAGTCGCCCATCAGGACTCACAAACAATAAGTATCTCACTCGTCCCCTAAGTGCAATACTATATGCATATCAACCCAAGTCCCAAACATAAAAGTCTGATAACCATAACAATATGATAATAGTCGATGCATCTAGCATAATTCACAATCTGAAACTAATCATCTACACATGTGCTTCTAGCCCCCAACATAACCCTTATGATACTACCCACAACAAATAACATAACATTTATTACGCATAGCTTATTATTGTGTTAATTATCAATAGTCTACATCATTAGACTACAAGGATCAATTCTAAATTAGTTTATATAATACCATAAGTCCTTACATATGTATGAAACATAAATGCCTTTATCTTCAATGTCTCGTTCGTGCTCTATCGGGAAGTTCAGAGAAGTCCCTTATCCAAACGGATATCAAAAAATGTACACAAGTTGGGCGATCCCTCTACAGTACACCATTGCACGGTATATACCCCGATGGTGACAATGGATCCTAGAATCTACACCTACCACCTCAGAAGTGGCGGTGCTTCGTAGTGGCCAAATATAATGACCTACACAATGCATAGCCCACCTATGTTGATTCATGCTCCTGTCCCAAGGCGTATGTAACCCTAACCTATAGGCCTTCCACGAACACGGGTATGTCCACACAAATAAATATATACATATTTTTACAGCATAATATGTATAGGTAATTAACCATATAATTGCCCCCAAGAAGTCCCATCTAATCTCCGATTAATATTTTTACATTAAGAATTAACTTTCTAGTTAAATTGTTAGCATCCCCAACTAATAAAATAATGATGCAACCATTTTAAATAAATTATCCACTCACTTGGATGTCCTCTCGCATACTCATCTAGGTTTCTAAAAATCACCCGAATATTTCCCCGGTGCTAACCTAGCCCAATCCTCGCACGGAATTCGTCTTGGGCTTTCCTAAGTTATTGCCTAACCTTCCCTCAATATTACCAAAAGTCCAATTCCATCTCCGTATCTCCATAAATCATGTTGAACTATAAACAATCAATGAAAAACCACAAAGCAAGGGGAACAAACATAATAAACTAAACCAGTCCACTGGCTCGACCTAACCGGTTCAATCAGCAAATCGGTTCACCCCTCCCAGCAACCAAATTTAGTTTTGTTGGGCTTCCAAGACAGAAAAATGGCGGGTTTTTACATTCTCCCTTCATCTAAGGTATCCCTAACTCTCACTCAAAACCTATGTATAAACTCTAATCTATTCCAAACTATGAAACATCAATTCTCTACATGCAAATCATCCTGAAAACATGTCAAATCCATCCAATAACAATTTATATCAAGAATCATGTTCTATTAAAACCTTATTATCTAAGATTCAATCTTTTCTCGTTTTACCCAATCAGGATCTTATATTTCTTACCAATTTACATTATATTCATCATTCCAGAAGCACACTATATAGTTGGCTCACTTTAGTGTATACTATATAGGAGCCTCAACTAGTTTGGAAAGAAGACAAAATTAAGTCCCTCCTTCAATGCCTCATTGCAACTACAAGTACATATTCATTAAGAAAGATCAAAGTCAAATAAGGTACAAAACTAACACAAAAACACACTAGGATTGTACACTTTAATATTTTATTTCATATATGAGTGGTGTGTGCTAATTAGAATTAAAATTAATTTTCTACACGACTTAGGAATTTTTGGGAATTTTAAAACATTTAAAATTGATTTTTTAAAAGAATTAAAACTATTGTTTTAAAATGTTTGAGGTTTCATTTCATATATTGAAAGTTCCTAAAACTTGTCTTGGGTAGAATCTAAAATCGGCACATAATATTGTGGATGAAATTGGGGTTTTTAAAAGATATAAAACATGTGTTTAAGAGCATAAGTGAGGCTGGTCTGTGGTTGCACTTCATTGGCTACATTTGTGTTTTCTGTCTCTCAGATTCAAGAGGATTACTTTCAATTGTTAGATCAAAATTATATAGGGTCTGAATGTGCTTATTTGAGATCCATGTGCATATGCTTTCAACTATTCAGAGTTGGCTTTTGTGCAGTTCATTATTAGCCCTTAGATTAATCTTCGAACTGACATTTTAATCTCAAACCTTCATTTTCCCAAGACTTCCAGATCCTTACAACCTTCCTATTTAAGGAGCCTTCATCTCAATGTTTTAGAAGTTTAGGAAGTCTAAGAGTTTGAAAGAAAAAACCAAGAGAGAGAAGAGAGAAGAGAGAAAATTAGAATTTCGTACAAAAACTCTTTCAAATCTTTCTCAGAATATAAGTTTTTGAGAGTTAGGGTTTCTCTTTTCATTTATCCTCTTTGTCTAAACCTCTCTTCAAAGAATTTCACATTTTTTGGATGTCGTTTCTCATTAGAAACTTGTAGATCTAAAATCGGTGATATATATTCACTTAAATCATTAGGCTGTTGTGATGTTTTTTGTAAGAAATCATTCTCTCATGTAGGATATTGTTTATATCATGTTTGTACTATTTTTTTATCCAACATCTTCTTCTTTTGACAAAATTGAATTTATGACTTACATAGTCTAGATCTGATAATTTTACATTTTGAAAATTTTGTGCGTATAAATAATTTCTTAGGATCTCTGTTTTGAAAGATCCTTAAAAGAAATCAGATCTTGACACTATTTTGAGAAAAGATTTAGTTTATATTTCAGAGTTGTGAAAAGTACATCTCATTCTTAGATCTGTTGTATATTTCCAGGATTTGTTTATAATTAAGTGTGTGTAAATGCATGCATGGAATATTAGGAACAACATTAATAACACATTCACTCACCATCACTAAAATTTTGTTGGTTGATAAGTTTTGACTTTTAAGTCGACGTAAAGATAAATGAGAAAGGGAGCAAAGCTAAAGAATGAAAAAAGGTTAAGTTCAGAAGCCTTGTAGAAGTTAGAGTTAATACTGAGGAGTGTAGGTATATCTATGGACTTAGAATAGGTTTTGATTGTATGATATGTTGAATGCTTATAACCTTAAACTATTTTAGTTTTTTTATTTATTTCAGGCGTAGATACCACCGTGGATGTTTCCCCAATTAGGGTGGGGTTTTACCACGTAAAAAATAACTATCTCATGTTTGTGCTTTTTAGTTTTTCATTACTACAATATTCTGCAAAAACTTAGGTTTAAACTAAAAACCCATTTCCAAGATTCTTGAATAATTTGTTCACATAAACAGTTTTAACACATCTTATGTACTATTTAAGATTTTTTACAAGAGTCTCTTAAAAAATTAGTTTGGAACTCGTTAAATTTTTTTTACAGTTGTTAAAATAACATAGCGGGGGTTTTCAAATGGTATCAAAGCTGAGTAATTTGTTTTTTAAAAAAACTTTTGATCATGTACTTTAAAACTGTTTAAATAATCACTTATGGAGAAAAAGTTTAAGGGTCTTGGAAATCTGTCCAGACCTCCCATCTTTGATTGAACTAATTTTCCTTACCTGAAAGTAAGGATGATTGAGTCCATACAAGGGATATTGGATATGCTGTCTGGGAAGCAATTGAAAATGGACATTCTCATCCAAATAAGCCTAATGCATAAGGTAGAACTTAAAGGATTAAAAATCTCCTCAGTGAGTTTCTAAACAAGAGAAACATCCTTCCTTAAGTAAAAATAAAGGGAAAAATGCAATATTCATGTCTGTTAATGAGCACGAATTTAAATGCATATTTATTTTCTCTACATCTAAGCCTGGGAAACATTAGTCACAACCCATAAGGGAGGTGAGTGATTTAAGGGAACAAAAATACAAAACAATACGATACACTGCTTATGTCTGAGACTGAGACCTTTGATGAATTCTACATTAGATTGACTGGCATTATTACTAAATTCCATGCAAATCGTATAATGTATAATAGGAAAGAAATTTTTTCAAAAATTCTAAGGTCCCTTCCCCCTATGTTTGATGACAAAAGGTATGCAATTGAGGAGATATAATATCCATACTTGACCCCTGAACTCCTAAGTAGTAAATATAGGACCGTAGAAATTGAACTTGAATTTAAAAGGCATCTTTCCAATAATAAAAAACACAATTCAGATAAAATGTTGTATTTCAGTCTAAAGTGGCCTGACCTTAGTTAGTTATGCCTAGTATTGACCCTGACTCTGATAAAGAGTGTGATTTGGAGACATTGGACAACTAGATAGCCTTTATGTCAGAACAATTTAAGAAAATTTTGAAGTTTAGAAACAAGGATTCTTCTAAATAAGGGAAAGATGGATATCTTAACCACTCTAATAACAATCGTCATGAGAGGATTCATAACAAACACAATACTGAGACCAATCACTGACCTCAAAGAGACCTTAAAAACACTCAGTGTTTCAGATGTGGTAAAATGGGCCACTTAGCTACTGATTGTAGGGTTAAATTGAATAACACTCCTAAAGCCATATCATTAAGACTTGGGATTATTCAAGTGACTTTGATGAAGATGAGCCTGAATATTCCAACACTTTTGACCCTTGCACGTCTTTTTTTTTGCAAAAAAATCTATTCTGATGATATGTCTCCAAACAATGTTGAACTTGATGATATCATGCATAGTGATGTTATGTCTTATGATGTCTTGCGCACTTCTAGTTTATATGCACTTTGCTTAGACAATACCAATATTTTTTATACTACTAGTAGTATCTCTTAGACATTGTGTGTGAGTCAAAGTGTACGTATTTTTGACTAATTGAATGGGTGTATGAGTTTGCCAAATGAAACTCTAGGGGACAACTCACACACTATACTTAATGAGTCCGACAATGATGATCTCTCTGACATTCACACACTCTACACTAGGACTCTTAGGAAGAACACTAAAATAGAAAATACTGTCAAGGAATCAACTAAGAGGATAAAATCCTTTAGCCCAATGGTTAAGCAGAACACAGAGGACTATACTAATAAGTGTTTGGCCTATGAAACCAAAACAAAATCTTTTGTCAAAAAAATTGAAGAACTTTATGAAACAAATGAAGTTTTGGAAAAGAAATATAAAGTAACTTTGATAGAATTGGAAGAACTTAAAGAAACATTTTCAACAGTCTTCAGATTTTTTTGCAAATTTGAAAACAATTCTAATTGTTTTGAAGAGTGCGTTGCTTTTAGAAAAACCAATTCTGAAAACAAAACGGGCATAGGCTTTGATGAAAAACTAAGGCACAAACCAAAACTTTTCAACATGTGCGATTTATCTCTTCTGGAAAAAGACTATATGACCTATGTCCAGATTTTCAAGCCTTGAAGAAAGATTTTGATAATAAGCAAAAAGGTCCAGACATTTTGATGAAAAATTATCCTAAGCCAACTGTTGAATCCAGGGTTAAGTATGTTTGCCCCACTATTAGGCAAGGAAATTCTTCATTCCAACCTGTTGTAGTTAGACATAAGACAGAAAGTCCAACAAATTGACAAACCTCTTTTCAAAGATTTTTAAAATGTCAATAAACCATCTAGCCGCTAATAGTGTTCCTACTGTGATATTTATGGATACTGTCTCGCTGAATGTTTTCAAAAACAACTGTACAAATCTATCCATAATTCACCAATTTATAAAAACGTTAATTATTCTAGACAGAGCAGGAATAACTATGTACTTCCTAAACAACCCAATAAAAACTCTAACTATAATAAGAGGAAAAAAAGATCTCACGTTAAGAAAAAATCTAAGAGAAAGAGTCCTAGGTTTGTTTTTAAACTAAAATCTCAAAAATAATTCAAAATTAGAGCTATATGGGTTAGAAAAGATGATCTAATACCCCAGTTGAAGTGTAATATTATTATAAGTGATTTAAAAGCTAAACACACTGCTTCTGGTTGGTACTCAGACTATGGATGTTCCAAGAAAATGACCGGAGATGATACTAAATTATGTGACATAACTGACTTCTTAGGAGGGAGTGTTTTCTTTGTGGATGGAGTATTAGCTCATATCATAAGCAAAGGAACATTCCAAGAAAAAGGACTTCTCATTCTCTAAAATGTCTTATTAGTGAAACGTCTTAAATCTAATCTGTTAAGAATATCATAATTTTTCAACACTCATAAAAAAGAAATTGTAAAATTTTAAATAAGAATGGTGATTGCATCCTTATAGGTCACAAGACCCTAGATAACAGTTACATGGTAAATTCGGGTAATGAGACTTGTAGGTTAGCTGAACTTGATGATAGTGAGATCGACAATAATCATTTAGGTCACATTAATTACAATAATCTTGGAAAATTAAGGTCTCAAGATATAGTTAGAGGTTTCCCAGAGATAAAACAAATTTAAAATGCTGTTTATGGGCCATGTTAGGAAGGAAAAATAGTTAAATTTTCTTACAAGAAATTTAAAGAAATTTTAATAACAAAACCTCTAGTGCTAATCCACATGGATCTTATGGGTCTTTCCCGAACTATGAGCCTCGGTGATAACAGTTACATTTTAGTCATTGTGGGTTATGTTACTTGATTCACTTGGGTGGGATTTTTAAAACAAAATCTCATACATTTTGAGAATTTTTAATATCCTTTTAATAATCGAGAATGAAAAAGATAACCAAGTTAATCGAATATGTAGCGATAGAGGAGGTGAATATAAGGACTTGGGTGTAACATATTATTGTAATTGTAATGATTATCAACATGAGTTCAGTCCTCCTAAAACACCCTAACAAAATGGTTTTTCCTAGCGTAAATATCGTACAATATAAGAAATAGACAGGGTAATGATACATGCTAAGAATTTGCCAAAATACTTTTGGGTTGAGGCAGTTCAAACAGCGTGTCATATCATCAGTCGCGTTTACATTCAAAAGAATACCAAACACACCTCCTATGAACTTTGGTATGGAAAAAATCCCAACTTAAAATAATTTCAAACTTTTGGGACTCTTTCTATGTTTGAAAAGACAAAGAACACCTGTCTAAGTTTGAATCTCATGGAGACAAAGCTATATTTTTGGGTTCCTACCCTAACAGTAGGGGTTATCGCATTTATAATTTGCGTTCCAAAGTAATCATGGAATTGAGAAATGTGATAGTGAGTGACACTAATGTCAAGAGTAAAGATCAAGGAGAAACTATAGAGGATGATTTGAAAACTATTTTAATTATGAATCTCCAAAGGTAGTTGATCCTTTACCAATTGAGACTCCTGAAGTACCTAACTAGTTTTCTAAAGATCATCCCATAAATAATGTTGTTGGTAACACTGATGAGCCAATGCATACAAGATCCCAAATATGTAATGTTGCTCATTTTTTATTCTTTGATTATTTAGTAGAACCCAAAAATGTGAATGAATAACTCAATGACTCATTTTGGTTAGGTGCTATGAAGGAAGAGCTCATCCAGTTTGAAAGTCATGACGTGTGGTATCTTATGCCTCGTCTAGAAAATAAAAGGGTTATTGGCACTCGTTGGATTTAAAAAAAATAGATGAATTTGGTATGATAGTTAGACATAAAGCTAGATTAGTTTCCCAGTGCTACTATCAAGTTGAATGAATATATTTTGAGGAGACCTTTTCAACGGTCAGTCCCTTTGAGTATGTTTGCTTACTCTTGGCCATAGACTTTGGCTTATAATTGACATTTTATCAGATGGAAGTAAAATAAATTTTTTAAATGGTATTTGGGCGGAGGAAACCTACGTTGAATAGTCGAAAGGATTTATTGATCCTTATTATCCAAATGATGTGTATAGATTAAAAAAAACACTATACGGTTTAAAGGAAGCCCCTCAGCCCTGGTACGGATGCCTGTCGACCTTTTTAATCAATAAAGGTTTTCGACGTGGTGGAAATGACCAAACATTATTTGTTAAACATTTTAACAAACAAGTCTTAATAGCTTAAGTTTAAATTGACGACATTATATTTGGTTCTACTTCCCCATCTGAGGTTAAAGAGTTTTCTAAAATTATGCACGGGGAATTCACAATGTCGTTTATGGGTGAGCTTTATTTTTTCTTAGGACTTCAAGTCAAGAAAAAATATGATGGGTTATGTATATCGCAGTCTGAGTATGCAATAGAGTTAGTGAAAAAATTTGGTTTAGATAATGCCAAGGTTGCTAAGATTCTAATGAGTACTTCTAAGAAACTATCCAATGATGAGCATGGGAAACCTATAGATCTTACTCTGTATAGAAGTATAATAGGAAACATGTTGTACCTAAGAGCCTCTCGTCCTAATATCATATATGTTGTGTGTGTTTGTGCTCGTTACCAATTTACATCGAAGGAAAGTCACATTTTCAATGTTAAAAGAATAATCAAATACATTAAAGGAATGATAAACCTAGGTATATGGTACACCAAAAACACCATCAACACATTGTTAGGATACACCGACGTCGATTGGGCAGGCTGTTACGATGATAACTAGAGCACTTATGTTGCTTGTTATTATATAGGTAATAACTTAGTACGATGGAGCAGTAAAAAGCAAAAATGCACAGCTCTTTCCATAGCCAAATCAAAATATATAGCAGCGGGAAGTTGTTGTGCTTAATTAATGTGGATTAAACAAATGCATAGTGATTATGGAATTAATGAAGAAAATCTAAATCTATATTGCGATAATCATAGTGCGATCAAAATCTCTAAGAATCCGGTTCAACACTCGCGTAAAAAATATATTAAGATAAGACATCATTTCATACGTGAACTAGCAGAATCTGGAGAATTAGAGATAAACTATTTACCAACTGAACAACAACTAGCTGAGTTATTCACTAAACCTTTGGATAATTTAGTATTTGAATCCATAAGGAAATCCACTGGTATGATTATTCCTGAATAAATCTCTATCACCTATTATTATATCCTCGGGTTACTTTTCTTCATATAATTGGTCTTTGAGGATACAAGGCACGGTCGTTTAAAAAATGACAAAAGACCCCTCCTATATCTATTTTATATAGGAAACCCTTGAGGTGACCCATTGTATAATTTAGGTTGATAAATCGACATTTACATGGTTGATATATTCCTGTTATGTGTTTTCACCCTTTGTCCATTTGATACAAAATGGGGGAGAGATATTTGAGTGCATTAGGACAATAATTATAAATAAATTGACTAATTCTTAATCTTTACCATAAGTTGTTGTCTTATTTTTTCAGGAATCGGTACAATCAGAAATATTTAGGGTATTCGTCTGTTTACAGTTGAGTTATGTACTTTTTGATTTCTAGGAAACAAGTTAGATAGAACTTTTGTATAGGAATAAGGTTTTTTATTTTATTTTATCCCTACGAGTCCTCGGTGAGTCAAAGGAGATTTTGTCTCTCATTTCCAAAGGGAGAGATTAAAGCACACTATATAGTTAACTCACTTAAGCCTTACTATATAGGAGTCTCAACTAGTTTGGAAAAAGAAAACATTGAGTCCCTCCTTCACTCATTCATTGCAACTACAATTAGATCTTCCTCATCAAAGATCAAAGCCAAATCAGGTAGAAAACCAACACACAAACACTCTAGGATTTCATACCTGCATATTTTGTTTCATATATGAGTGATGTGTGTTAAGACCCTAGATAACAGTTACATGGTAAATTCGGGTAATGAGACTTGTAGGTTAGCTGAACTTGATGATAGTGAGATCGACAATAATCATTTAGGTCACATTAATTACAATAATCTTGGAAAATTAAGGTCTCAAGATATAGTTAGAGGTTTCCCAGAGATAAAACAAATTTAAAATGCTGTTTATGGGCCATGTTAGGAAGGAAAAATAGTTAAATTTTCTTTCAAGAAATTTAAAGAAATTTTAATAACAAAACCTCTAGTGCTAATCCACATGGATCTTATGGGTCTTTCCCGAACTATGAGCCTCGGTGATAACAGTTACATTTTAGTCATTGTGGGTTATGTTACTTGATTCACTTGGGTGGGATTTTTAAAACAAAATCTCATACATTTTGAGAATTTTTAATATCCTTTTAATAATCGAGAATGAAAAAGATAACCAAGTTAATCGAATATGTAGCGATAGAGGAGGTGAATATAAGGACTTGGGTGTAACATATTATTGTAATTGTAATGATTATCAACATGAGTTCAGTCCTCCTAAAACACCCTAACAAAATGGTTTTTCCTAGCGTAAATATCGTACAATATAAGAAATAGACAGGGTAATGATACATGCTAAGAATTTGCCAAAATACTTTTGGGTTGAGGCAGTTCAAACAGCGTGTCATATCATCAGTCGCGTTTACATTCAAAAGAATACCAAACACACCTCCTATGAACTTTGGTATGGAAAAAATCCCAACTTAAAATAATTTCAAACTTTTGGGACTCTTTCTATGTTTGAAAAGACAAAGAACACCTGTCTAAGTTTGAATCTCATGGAGACAAAGCTATATTTTTGGGTTCCTACCCTAACAGTAGGGGTTATCGCATTTATAATTTGCGTTCCAAAGTAATCATGGAATTGAGAAATGTGATAGTGAGTGACACTAATGTCAAGAGTAAAGATCAAGGAGAAACTATAGAGGATGATTTGAAAACTATTTTAATTATGAATCTCCAAAGGTAGTTGATCCTTTACCAATTGAGACTCCTGAAGTACCTAACTAGTTTTCTAAAGATCATCCCATAAATAATGTTGTTGGTAACACTGATGAGCCAATGCATACAAGATCCCAAATATGTAATGTTGCTCATTTTTTATTCTTTGATTATTTAGTAGAACCCAAAAATGTGAATGAATAACTCAATGACTCATTTTGGTTAGGTGCTATGAAGGAAGAGCTCATCCAGTTTGAAAGTCATGACGTGTGGTATCTTATGCCTCGTCTAGAAAATAAAAGGGTTATTGGCACTCGTTGGATTTAAAAAAAAATAGATGAATTTGGTATGATAGTTAGACATAAAGCTAGATTAGTTTCCCAGTGCTACTATCAAGTTGAATGAATATATTTTGAGGAGACCTTTTCAACGGTCAGTCCCTTTGAGTATGTTTGCTTACTCTTGGCCATAGACTTTGGCTTATAATTGACATTTTATCAGATGGAAGTAAAATAAATTTTTTAAATGGTATTTGGGCGGAGGAAACCTACGTTGAATAGTCGAAAGGATTTATTGATCCTTATTATCCAAATGATGTGTATAGATTAAAAAAAACACTATACGGTTTAAAGGAAGCCCCTCAGCCCTGGTACGGATGCCTGTCGACCTTTTTAATCAATAAAGGTTTTCGACGTGGTGGAAATGACCAAACATTATTTGTTAAACATTTTAACAAACAAGTCTTAATAGCTTAAGTTTATATTGACGACATTATATTTGGTTCTACTTCCCCATCTGAGGTTAAAGAGTTTTCTAAAATTATGCACGGGGAATTCACAATGTCGTTTATGGGTGAGCTTTATTTTTTCTTAGGACTTCAAGTCAAGAAAAAATATGATGGGTTATGTATATCGCAGTCTGAGTATGCAATAGAGTTAGTGAAAAAATTTGGTTTAGATAATGCCAAGGTTGCTAAGATTCCAATGAGTACTTCTAAGAAACTATCCAATGATGAGCATGGGAAACCTATAGATCTTACTCTGTATAGAAGTATAATAGGAAACATGTTGTACCTAAGAGCCTCTCGTCCTAATATCATATATGTTGTGTGTGTTTGTGCTCGTTACCAATTTACATCGAAGGAAAGTCACATTTTCAATGTTAAAAGAATAATCAAATACATTAAAGGAATGATAAACCTAGGTATATGGTACACCAAAAACACCATCAACACATTGTTAGGATACACCGACGTCGATTGGGCAGGCTGTTACGATGATAACTAGAGCACTTATGTTGCTTGTTATTATATAGGTAATAACTTAGTACGATGGAGCAGTAAAAAGCAAAAAATGCACAGCTCTTTCCATAGCCAAATCAAAATATATAGCAGCGGGAAGTTGTTGTGCTTAATTAATGTGGATTAAACAAATGCATAGTGATTATGGAATTAATGAAGAAAATCTAAATCTATATTGCGATAATCATAGTGCGATCAAAATCTCTAAGAATCCGGTTCAACACTCGCGTAAAAAATATATTAAGATAAGACATCATTTCATACGTGAACTAGCAGAATCTGGAGAATTAGAGATAAACTATTTACCAACTGAACAACAACTAGCTGAGTTATTCACTAAACCTTTGGATAATTTAGTATTTGAATCCATAAGGAAATCCACTGGTATGATTATTCCTGAATAAATCTCTATCACCTATTATTATATCCTCGGGTTACTTTTCTTCATATAATTGGTCTTTGAGGATACAAGGCACGGTCGTTTAAAAAATGACAAAAGACCCCTCCTATATCTATTTTATATAGGAAACCCTTGAGGTGACCCATTGTATAATTTAGGTTGATAAATCGACATTTACATGGTTGATATATTCCTGTTATGTGTTTTCACCCTTTGTCCATTTGATACAAAATGGGGGAGAGATATTTGAGTGCATTAGGACAATAATTATAAATAAATTGACTAATTCTTAATCTTTACCATAAGTTGTTGTCTTATTTTTTCAGGAATCGGTACAATCAGAAATATTTAGGGTATTCGTCTGTTTACAGTTGAGTTATGTACTTTTTGATTTCTAGGAAACAAGTTAGATAGAACTTTTGTATAGGAATAAGGTTTTTTATTTTATTTTATCCCTACGAGTCCTCGGTGAGTCAAAGGAGATTTTGTCTCTCATTTCCAAAGGGAGAGATTAAAGCACACTATATAGTTAACTCACTTAAGCCTTACTATATAGGAGTCTCAACTAGTTTGGAAAAAGAAAACATTGAGTCCCTCCTTCACTCATTCATTGCAACTACAATTAGATCTTCCTCATCAAAGATCAAAGCCAAATCAGGTAGAAAACCAACACACAAACACTCTAGGATTTCATACCTGCATATTTTGTTTCATATATGAGTGATGTGTGTTAATTTAAATTAAAACTATTTTTGTACACTGATAAGGAATTTTTAGGAATTTTGAAACATATAAATTCCATTTTTAAAAGAATTAAAATTAGGGTTAAAATGTTTGGGGTTTAATTTATAATATTGAAAGTTTCTAAAACTTGTCTCGGGTAGAATCTAAAATCGACACATAATATTGTGGGTGAGACTGAGATTTTAAAAATAACTAAAACACGCGTTTGAGAGTAAGTGTGAGGCCGGGAGTTGGTTTCACTTCATTGGCAACATTTGTGTTCTCTGTCTCTCACATTCAAGAGGATTACTTTCAATCGTTAGATCAAAATTATCTAGGGCCTTCATGCATTTATATGAGATCCATGTGCATATGTTTTCAACCATTCAGATTTGGCTTTTGTGAGGTCCATTATCAGCCCATAGATTTAGTCTTCGAACAAACGTTTTAATCTCAGACCTGCATTTCCCAAGCCTTCCAGATCATTCTAGCCTTCCTATATAAGGATCCTTTGTCTCAACGTTTTAAAAGTCTAGTATTTCTGAGAGTGTGAGATAAAAAAAATAAGAGAGAGAAGAGAGAATAGATAAAAGAGAGAAAAGAGAGAAAATTAGAATTTGTACAAAAACTCTTTCAAATCTTTTTCAGAAAATAAGTTTTTGAGGGTTAGAGTTTCTGTTTTCTTGTATCCTCCTTATATAAACCTCTCTAGAAATAATGTCACATTTTTTTGGATCTCGTTTCTTATTTGAAACTTGTAGATCTAAAATCGGTGACATATATTCACTTAGATCATTAGATTGTTGTCATTTCTTTAAGTAAAAAATTATTCTCTCGTGTTGGGTACTGTTTATATCATGTTTGTACTATTTCTTTTCCAACATCTGTTTATTTTGACAAAAATGAATTTATGACTTACATAGTCAAGATCTGATAATTTTTTATTTTGAAAATTTTGTGTGTATAAATATTTTTTAGGATCTCAATTTTAAAAGATCCGTATAAGAAATCAGATCTCGAAATTGTTTTGAGAAAGGATTAAGTCTATGCTTCAGATTCGTGAAAAGTAAATCTCACTCTTATATTTGTTGTATATTTGTAGGATTTATTTGTAATTAAGTGTGTGTGTGCATGCATAGGATATTAGGAACAACACTCATAACACATTCACTCACCATCACTTAAGTGTTGTTTGTTGAGGTTTCTAACTTTTGAGTCGAAGTAAAGCTAAAGGAGAAATGGAGTAGAGCTAAAGAACAGAGAAATGACAAGTTTAGAAGCCTTAAATAAGTCAAACTTAATAGCAAGGAGTGTAGGTATATATCTGAACTTAGAATAGGTTATGATTGTATGATCTATTGAATACTTGTAACCTTATACAACTTTAGTGGATTTTTTGTTTTGAGGTGTAGAGACCTTCGTGGATGTTTCCCCAATTTGGGTGGGGTTTTAGGACATAAAAAATACAAGTCTCATGTGTGTGCTTTTTAGGTTTCCATTATTACAATTTGTTTCATAGTCTTAGGTTTAAACTAAAAAACCTATTTCCAAGATTTTTGAATAATATGTTCAAATAAACAGTTTTCATACATCTTGTGTACTGGTTATGATTTTTTTCAAGAGTTTCTTCAAAAAATAGTTCAAAACTCATTAAACATTTTTAAAAGTTGTTAATATTGAGGGATTTTCAATTTCGATAACATAAGTTCTAAGATTACATCCCATTCAACATGATTATTTAATTTCTAGATTTATTACTAATTAGTTTAATTCTTAAACATTATAACTGAAGATTTGTTCGTCAATATTCATGAGGTTTATTCCAATCATATAAACATAAATTAATCAACTTTAACCTAGAAATTTTTATGAAGAATACACAGTTGAATAAAGAAACACATTAGAAATTAATTTAACAAGAGAATTCTTTCCTTAAACTGTGGGTTGGAGTCTCTTGCTCTTGAATCTTTGTTCTTCATTATTTCTCTAGCCTTGGTAACCTCTCTTATAGTTGTGGGGTTGATAGGTTTGAATTGTGGTGGATGGGAATAACCTCTTAAGTTATTAGTCATCACCTTATAACCCCTAATCCATAGTTAACCATAAACCCCAACATTTGGGTCCCCAAACAAGCCCTAAACCTTGCTCGAATTGCCCAATAAATCTCGTAACGGTATACCTATACCCCATGCCTAATTTTAGACATCTAAAACACCTAAACGAGAAAGTGAAAAGACTATATCTACCCAATTTACATGTTTTTATTATGTTGAACACAACATATTAATAATTTAATGAACATGCATAAATGAATTTAATAAACATGTAATTATAGTGTGACATCCCCGCCTAATTAAATATCGGGTAATCAGCCATTTATTAAATTAAATTAGAATATCCAGTTGGTTCAGAATATGAATAACTGTCAAAAACTTTATTATTAACACTAACCACCTAATATTTAAAAACTCATTGGTGAAAAGGTTTGAAACTATAAAGTTTAGAGACGATTCATCGGGTACTAGCGTCGGTGTGATAGTATAGAATAAATATGGGGATGAAAGGAATTCAATATCAATAGATGAATTATCATCAGTTGAAGGTTTAATTTCGAAGGAAATAGGATCATTTGCAATGAAACTTTCTTCTTTGAGAATCAAAGAAGAAACGAGTTCATTGCAAATTGATACTATGTCCATTTCTACCTTATTTTCATTCTCTACTATACCATGGGTCAAGTCAAGAATGATTTGTCCCAAAGTAGGGACAAAGTCCTCATTTGGTTCAAAACATTCCTCGACTTCAAAAGTCTCGAAAGAAAAATCGTCACCAGATTCAAATAATAAATTCAACCCATGTTACCAACAACGATTTTTTTCGCGATAATGGTTTTCAATTTTCTCATTTTCAAGCACGCGCAGGCCCTCATCAAAAGTCATAGGGTGAGGAGCGGATTCTTGAAAATGTGAACTTTGAAAATTATCATCGAAACGACTATCAAAATCATTATTATAAGAATTTTGCAAGATATTGCAATTTATTTCAAAATTCTTATCATAAGGATCTTACGACCCAAAATCGAAATGATCATTCCCAAAATTTCCGTATTCCATACTTTGACTTTCGTAATACTCACTCAAAGTCATTTTTAATGTTACAATTTTTTGGGCCTCTAAGTATTGACCAAAGGTCATAGGGGTAAGGGGATTTTGAGAATTATCACTACGATTACCCGAAAAATTAGAATAAGACATGCTTACCCCAACAAAGGCTCGAGATGGAAAATTCCACAAAGATATGTTCGACCGAAAAATTAAAGCGGTTCTTGGCGCTCAAATGTAGTAGTCCTGCAAAAATTGTTAACAAAAAATACAAATAGAAAAAAAATATTACGAAATACTAAATCACATAAATAATAAAACATCATGTCGCCGACAACGGCGCCATTTGATAGGTTGGGTTTAGCCGTGACGCGAGAGTCACCTACGCGCCTGTCATTTTGTTTTCGGCTCACCAACTCTATACAAAAACCTAAACTTATGACTACACTCAACAGGTGAGTGTAGCAGCCAATCCGAGTATCAAAAATCCACAGAGATGAGTGCTAGAGTTTAATTGATTTATTACTTCTCGATAAAAGTGTAAAAGATAATTTTTCAAACTAAAAGAAAAGATAACAAAATGAAAAGGTTATTCTAACTGTGGGTAAATTAAACTAGTCAACAAAGCGAATAAAAACTATAGGTTGCATCGGATATTCCTCACCCCGAGTTAATTGCAAAAAAATGGTTACATGAGCTCAAGTGTTATTAAGATTCCGTTTTCTTTCGACAATTGAATAAATCAAGAGTTGTCACACTCCCAAATTTTCATAAAAATCTAATAAGATTTTGCATAAAAAATACCCCCGAAATTACACACGTAAGGTGGTAAATACAGGACATACATGATATACCCCGTTAAATCTCCTAGGCATAATAACTAGGACAACCCAATCAAATAAACTTGTAAAAACTCTATCACCAAAACAAAGAAACCAATCAACCCTTAGGTGAGTTCAATCCAACACAACCTAAAGTAAATTAGCCACTAGGCATGAAGAATAACATTAATTAAACTAACTAAATTATTAAGAACAACTAATTATGAAAGCAATAAATAACAACTTAAAACTAACTAACTAGTCATGAAAATGTAAATTAAATCAAGAAATTAAGCTACAAACAATGGAAATACAATGAGGAAGACAAATGAATAGTAAACTGACAAGGAAAAGTGGGTAAAGACCCAAAGGAAATGGAGGGGAGGGCAAAAGAGCTCCCAAAACAAATCCCTAAAACTAAGAAGAAATGGAAGATATTAACTTGAAATGAAGAGAAATGGCTTTATGCATAAACCCTAGTGGAAAACTAGTAAATAAGAAGGATGAAAACAGGGGACCGAATTGATTCAAGCCAAACCGAATCGATTCGAAAACAAGGAAAGAAAAAAAAAAGTAACTTCTGTGGCAAAACGAATCGATTGGCCCCCGGGCGAATCGATTCGCACCTAGTAGTCTGCAATCTACAGCTTTGTCCAACTTTATGGAAAATATCGTAACTTATTCATTATACTTAAAATTAGGCGCGTTCAGAGGCTACGTGAAGATAACTCGGAGGGATACAAATCCAAGAACACATTAGGCCAAAAAATCAAACTATGAAATTACTAAAATTACCTTGAATGTAACCTTCAGTGTGCTTTTTAAGTCAAAACCATCCTAAAAATACCATAACGCTTTCGTTACAACTCGAATTCAGGCTCCGTGAAGAGATCGGGATTCGAACCCGAATGGTGAAATTACTAAAATGCCCCCGAAGATGCAGTATTCAACAGAACGTTTTTGGAAAGCGACCAAACTTCACGCCAAGCACCTAAATACCTAGAAAATCCCAATTATACCTCATATAGCATGTTAACATATAAAACAGAGATTTTCTGATTAACGAGCATATATATAGGAATTAAGGTACCCGAGGGGGCTAAAATGAATAAGTTCGAGGGTAATTAAATGTAATATTTGATACGAATTATGTATACTTAACTCATCCTAGTTATGCTAACCCGCCTAACTAGTTCGATAATGTACAAAAATCACGCCAATACTCTCAAGTATTTATCCATATCGCTCATATCATGTACTATTATATGTTTAATGCTCGTTCTTCCCATACACAACCGTTATTCTCATAAACATTTTTTTCCTCTTTAAGTTAATTTAATAAATATCGTTATTTCCATATCTACTAAATACGCACAGTAGAATAAGTAACAGGTATACATATATTTCTCTCTCTCTCTCTCTCTCTCTCTTTATATATATATATATATATATATATATATATATATATATACTAATTCTTCTCCCTTGGGTTAGGGCCCCCAAGGTGCAATGCATACTCTGCTATCATGTCTCGGTGCATTGGTCATTGCATGAAGGACTATAGGTTCAATATCTCACGAACCATCAAAACAAACACACATATTAGAGGAGATCATAGTTCCAAGCCTATGACTACGCACATGCCTATGCATCCATATGATCGTCAACACTATCATTCTCACTAATAGCCCGTACCTAGGTTCTATCCCCCCAAACGCTCCTCAAGATATGATTGTCCATAATGTGCAATGTACACCTGATAACAAGAAGCGTAGGTATGTTATACACACAATAATTCAATTAATATGTATATAAATAACCTATAATAATCATTTGGTATTCACGCAACCCAAATCCCCAAATTTATACGTAGTATTATTATCTCTAATAGTCACGTTACTCTATCCGTACGATTGATCTCTATATCGTATATATTCCATAAGGCCCTGTTATTCCAACATATTCCCTTTCTAGTTACACAATCATCTAACCACTAGACTATGTAATGAAGTCATTTAAGAATAGCGTAGGTCATTGTCTCTCACTCGAATCAACCTTGTAAGGTTTCAAATTGTCCGGGTAAAAGTTTGAACTTCTGAAATCTCATCAAAAGATGGGAAATTCTCGTTCGAACGAAACTTCGAACGAACTAAGGCCCTGAATTTTCGTTTGAACGAGGCCGTTTGAACTACTTCGAACGAACCTACTCTCTGAATTCTCATTGTATAAGTCGTTGGAATTCTCGTTCGAACGAGAATTATGCAGTTCGTCCCTATCCTCAAAAAATGTGTTTTTCCAACTTTTTCATCACTCAAATCACTTAAAACTTATCCTCACTCAAATCCAATGATTCTAGACTATAATCCCTAGTAATAGAATACTTTCCAACACGCTTTTAACTTAAAACCCTTCAAAGTTATGGCATTAATTCAGATTAATTCCTCAAATCTTTGAAAAGTCGCAAATTTATATAATCACCATTAGTCACAATTAAACCCAGATTTAAATTCGTGATTTCAACATATAAAATTCAAATTTTAAATCCCCAATATATGGTTATTCAACTACATGGAATACCTATAACACAATGATAGATTAATACCCAATTTCAGTCTCAAATACATAACAACATGAATAAATCATCAACTAATCTAAAATTAACATTATATGATCTACGTTAAGCAACATAAACACTTGCCTTTTTCACGAAGTTCTAATTCATCTCTTGAAATTGTCATGATCTTGTTCCTCTCTTCCTAATCTACATTTCCATGGTATTTTTGGTGAAAGAAGATTGGGTTTGGTCTTAGTGTCTCAATAAGTTCTCTCCTTTTTCCTCCTCGGTTCCCTCTCTATTTTTGCAGAACATAACCCTAACTGCTACTACGTATGGAATTATATATTAATCTTATTTTCATCCATTAAAAAATCACAATTTTTCAAAAATCTAAAATACCCCTCCGGGGTGTTGGGTTGACCTAAAATTGTCCCGGACTCCAAACTAGACCCCCGAGTAGACTTTTTTTAACTATCTCGACCTTTCTGGATACACTGGCATACTCAAAAAGTCCATCAAAATAACCAAAAATAAAATTACATTTTAATTCCTCATTTAAGTCCCAACATGACCCACACGCGCATTTGAACTAAGCGTACTGTAACTGCCATATTTTTCACTCATGATAATTATAATATATTCATAATCATATATTGCTTTACTCACTAAGTAATCTTCAACATAATTCTCACCAATAAATACTAACTCTCACTTCTCTACTAATTATCTACTCAAATTCGAATTAATTATAAATAATTTTCCCATTTAAATTAGTTAATCCCATAGTTAAAATAAAATCTTTCAAAAAATATGGGGTGTTACATATAGCTAACTAATTTATTCTCACATTTATTTATTTAAATTCTAGAAAGTTGATTTAAATTCTACCAAATCAATTTATTCACAGATCTATATAACTAAATTCTATGAAAAGTAAATTGTTTCGAAAGCACAGGTTATTAAATTCTTCCCCCTAACAACGGAATTTCGTCCTTGGAATTCACTGAAGCATATCATTAAAACATAATTCGTACAATTATCATAAGTTTATACTCAATTAGCCCGTACTGGTATCTCACAAGATAAAAGAAAAATACTCATATATGCCTACCATAGTGTGATCGGGACGCCCATATGCCACATATTGCATGTGCACCCTCACAAACATCACATATGGATGACACATATACATCAAAAATAAACCATACATACCATGCATATCCATAAGACAAAAATATACTCGAATATCTAGCTGACCGTGACATTATTCTTCTAGAGATTTTTCCACTTATTTTACTAATGGTGTAAACATTAGTTAGTTCTCTCATCATTTCACTTCTTAGTCTCGTTGGCCTTAGCTCATATAATATAACGACACCTAATTCATTATATCTCCACAGACATATAATGTATGAACAGAACATCCTAGAACCTAACATTCCTCAACTCCAGACACTTGAAAAATTTCTTGCGTGGGACATCTTGTATGTCAAATCCAAACAAGAAACCCTCACGATACACTATAACGTAGCATAGTCTATTATTGAGATCCGTTGGTCCAATAATAAACACTAAATAATATGTTAACCATACAATTTTCAAATTTTGACAATTTCCATAAAAGGCTGATCTCCTCCAATAGTTACAATAAACCTTGTTAAATTAATTGATCTAATATTGCTAAGAACATCATGTTCCATTTAACACATATGATCGGACAACCTCTGTCCATCCTTAAATCTAGTATTATAACACTGTTATAACTCAATTTGTTCCCGTTGTTATCGCTAGACATAAAGCTCTAAAATTAACCCAAAACATTCACCACACAATTGTGTCTCATTATGCATATCCTTACCTATTAAAATAAACCCATACTAGGATGACCATCACATTTATTTATACCTTAAAGTGTGCCATTGTTATTATCTAATCTATGTCTGTAACCCGAGTCAAAAATTCATTGTGTCCCTAATTCAAGAAATACGCCAGCAACCAATCCTGAAATCTTCACATTGTTGTGCCTAGTCTCGGTGAGGAAACATTCTTCAATTCATGCGAAACCCCTAGCTATTATTACAATACCCGTATAAACTCTCACTATATAGGGTTTATAAAACTACATGAAGCCAACATTGGTCTGACGCTACTATCTCCAAAATTCATATTTGGACATCTGGTTGTCCATAAACCAAATGCATTATTAACACATCAATAAAACACATGTATATGATTCATGAGTCACATCTTCCTCATAAAAAATTTCCAATTGAGTCATCTCCCTTTATATTCCAAAATTTTGCAGTGACCCTACTCCCAGGTCCAAAAACTTGCACATTATTCTCACCAAAATCACAAACGATTAAACAACACAAATGAATCTTCCCCAATCTGAGCGCAACATCAATTTGACACTCTTTAATCGAAATCTTTCTGCCCCTAAATCTTTCGTCAAAATCCTCAAAACTGCATCATTACGTCACTCTCTCTTAGGTGCATGAAAATTCCTAAAGTCATTTTACTAACCCGAGTTTACACCACCACCCATTTTACCATAACTAGACCTAAAACTTAAGAATTTCCATAAAAGTTCTCATAACTATAGTGAACAACATTGTCCAACCAATCGTTCTTACCTTGACCATTACTATAAATGGTCCATAAAAATCAGCACATTCCTTATAAGTGGCTTGTCGATCCATTCCTATGATAATGCCACACACCAACATATCTAATGTAGTTAGGTCTCCCACGAACCTACGTCTCCCAATGTCAATCCATTCATTATCCATTTTCTTCTCTTCGGTGTTTACCTTGTCTCCAATAAAATAAGACAATGGAGTAAACTCCTCCTCCTATTCCACTACCGTACAACCCTCTTGCTTAAGGTCTATGAACTTTCTCCTCATCTCTGATTTCATATATAGTGGGAAATACTTTCCTTCAAACTCGACCAAAAAAAATTCAATAGTCAACTTGTCCCACTCCTCCAGTGTGGTGACAAACTCCTACCACTATATGTCTTCTCCAATCTGTCAAAATGAAGCTAGAATCTTCTTATGCACTAGCGTGCACTTAACCATCCTCTAGTGCCGCTGAATGTCCTTCTTCCACTGACTGTCCACTGATATATCTGGACTCCTATCAAACTATGGTGTATCACCCTTAGTGAATTCCTCCCTAGATCTCTCCCATATCGATACATGTGCCTGAACGGGTATCACCACCTACTATAGGAGGTGGTGTGGTTGTTGTTGCCGTGGCTGAAAATGTTATAGCATAGTGGACATCACCGTAGAGACTGTTTGTGTCACTATTGTAACAATATATGACGGAGTAACCCGGATGGGGATGGTTATGGTTGTGGGTGTGCTCGCTTCTCCTACTGAGCCCCTTCCTCTGTAGCCTATTTGGTGACACATTATGGTCTACCTCGGCTACCATTTTTCCATCTGAAAGTAAACCGGGTTCATGTTAGTAACAAATTACAAATAGTACAATGATTCCTAATCATTGTCTCTATATCAAATAACACAACACAAAACGTAATGAACGCAACACATATCCTAAGGACACTAGAAACTTGATGTTCTTATACTAACTGTAATAATATCCATTTTCCATATAAAGATTGGCTAGAGATAATACATTGAAGATGGGGCTTGTCTATCAATTTATATCATTCTTAGCATCGAACCATAATAAAACATTTTATTTTAAATCAACATGCACGATAAAACTAACTAAATAAATACTGATAACAAATAAATCCAACTGCACGATAAAATCAATTGAGCCTACTCGCCCGATTGTTTGGGCTATTAAGTGTGTACCCCTCTACATTAGTCCCCTCATACAAAAAATTATATGTTGGGCATACCAAAGGTTTTTATATGCAATGATTCATTGTATCTTGGAATATGCATCATCTAACTCAGTCTCATGATGACACTATTGCATTTATTTGGTCTGTCACTTCAGTGCACTTTTATGGTCTTGAGGTGGCCCGTGTCAAATGGGGAACATACATCTCATCATTGGAAAATATTTAGTCCCCTTTTTTATTGACAGTCTACGTGTATCTTAATAGGATATAAAAAACCCTTTTAACTTTCCCTTTCTTTTTACCTTGGCATTTTCAGTTCAAACTGTAAAATTTCTATATAGAGAGAGAGAACAACAACCTAAAGCTTCCATAGATAGCGTCCTATTTTTCTTCTTTTCTTCATCGTGAATGGCGTCTTCAACCTTCCAAAACCCTTATTATGTCATCACCACTACCATTAGCGTGGCATTAGTGGGAGGAGTACCGATTTTTATCACTATATCAACTATTTTGGCCTCCGAAGCCACCACCATCACATTCATGATTTTAGAGGGAATTTTGAGGGTTTTGAAGGATCAACTATTGTGATGCCCACGAGGAGGGCTCCCTCGTCTATTGGAACGTCTATGAGAGGGGATCCTCATTTGCATCCATGTATGCCACATGGGCCTCCTCATTTAAAGCACCCCTTGCTACAGGGGCCTCCATAACTTCTAGGGTGCTCGCCCAAGGTCCTCCTCGCCTGTGGTCTACTCGAAATCTCAAAGGGAATATTTATATTCTCGCCAACAGAGGGATTTTTTCCTTTATCGTCGGGAAGATTAGTTTGGCAAGGAAGATACTTTCATGACTTCACTTGAAAAAATTGAGAAGGAGTCTTTGGCCAAGATCAACGAGCGAGTGGATCTAGGTGAGTCTTCTTATTTTCCCATTATTTTACCTGATTCAATATTTAGGGTACGAGTAGACGGGGATGACTTTACCCATTCCAACAGTAAATTCAAAGCATGTGAGGGTGATACATATGAATAGGGTCTCTGGGTGGATCATATCTTGTCCACCCCTTTAATAAAGATGTTATTGAGGGGATAGGTTTTTTTTACTACCATTAGCAGTCTCAAGGCTTGATCCACGACCAAACAGGAGCATGCTTTTACTTTACTGACTTCTCGCTGGAATAGGGATTCTTATACGTTTATTACTGGTTGGGGGAAATTTACCATCACTTTGGAGGAAATCTATGAGCTTGTCCATCTTCCTTACTCGAAGAACCATATTCTTACTGATGGTTTTGAGGAAGAGGTCAAGGAACAAATGGTGGGGGAGATACACTCTGCTTTGGGTGAGTGCTCGAAATACAGAGATATGAATATGAGTGGGACAAACAAACACTCTTTAACTAAATGGTAGAGATACTAGTTTAATAACTTAGAGCGACTGCCCAAGGGTGAGAGTTCGAGCAGGGCCTTGAGGAGTCAAGAGGGCCCAAAGATTAACTCTGTCTCACACTTGGCAGCATTATTTATCACTTTTGTGAGTAGATTTCTTATACCTATGAGGCCAGATATCTCTCATTGTGAGATTTTGTTCAAACTTTATATAAGGCTTTCTTGAGGGAGGGTAGTTCCCCTCGTAGATATTACTTTGGTTTCTTTATATACTTGGCTAGATATGGATCATGTGGACATTGAGCACTTTTGTGGTCATTATGATGCTTTCAATTTTGCTAAAACTTTTATCGTCATGTCATTATTATTTGAGAGATTTACCAACTTTGCCCAAGAGGCTAGGTCTTGCCACAGTGGAGATGCTTATGTTAGGAGATGGCATAAGAAGACTCCTTGGACTCCCCTAGGGTCTTTGATAGAGAACATCGATGAGTTTTTATTCAAACCCTACTTTAATCCTCTAGGATGTATTTTTTCTTGGCATTTTTTCTCTGCTATTGAGGGAACCATCTAGTGTCCTTCCAGTGTTGTCTTTGTTTCTACTTGCACCCAAATTTTTGTGATAGTTATGCTTCTTACCAACACTTTGCCTTATCTGACTGACTTGCGTCAAGGTGTGGAGTTCTACCACTCTGATAGAGTGAGGAGGCAGTTTGGTTATGATTAGGGTGTTCATACTCCTATTTATCCTTCGAGCATCTTCCCCTCCGAGATATACCTTGAGGCTTTTGCCAACTTCACATTTGAGAGGGTGGTTGATAGAGTGGGTCATCTATGTAATATGTTTGCACCTTCTCAAGATTACCTACCCTTTTTTACTCTCTCATGGTTTACCCTTTGGTAGAAGAAGGTCTGCTTGATCCAAAACTGTGCGAAGGATGTCTCTCATGAAACTATTTACGCAATAATTCCTACTGATGATAGGTACTCAGGTAAGAGGACCTAAAGGTCGGTATGGCACCGATGTACCATCCCCAAAGCTCCTCTTTAACAGATGAGTACAATCCTGGTGAGGCCTCTTCTCGATGAGTCTATCTATTCTAAGAAAGCTAAGACTAAATCTTCTAGGACCAAGTCAAGAGTCAAGTTAAGAGCTTCTTCTCCTTCAAAGAGAAATTATCCTGCTGTGGATGTTTATAGCTTCATACCAGCTACCATTTCTCCTTTTACCACTGTTACTTAAACTGCTTCCCCTACTCCTCCACCGCCACCAGTAAGAACACGGGCGAGTAGGAAGAAGAAGAAGACTATTATTGGTACCTTTTCTCCATCTCCTGCACCATACCAAGGGTTGAACACTGATGATCTTGGGGTAAAGGAGATGTATAGGATTGTGCGAGGGCATGGGTATGAGGCCCTTGGGTTATTTACTTAAGAACCTGCGGTTATTTCGATTCCCATAGGTGAAGGTACTACACCTCATTAGTTTTTACTTACTGAAACTGACTTTTGTGTGGTTTCACTTATTGGTTCCCATTTTCTATCATTTAAGAGGAAATAGTTGATTATAGAATCACTCCCTCCTATGATGATGATGGTTTTTCTTCGAATGAGATGAGTGTCACTGATCCTTGTTATGATCAAAACCCTAATACTTATTCTTTGTTACCAATTTTGGGGGAGTCTTTTAGCAAAGGTACCATGATAGGCTCTCCATCTCCCAGCACTCCCACTACCGTGCATCTACCATATGGGCAGACTTCTCGCTCTACCACTATAAGTCTTCTCTTTTAACTTCTTTTGTATTGTTTTACTATCAATTTTCATATACGTAATTCAGATATGAATTGTCTTTATCTTTGCGGCATTTGCAGGGTGTCTCTGCTGTGGCGAGTGTTCCGTCGCCTCCACCTCCTACCTGGGGGCGGCCTTTTCCTATGGCTCAGAGTTCTATGTTAGCCTTATCTTTGGGCCTATCAAGGGAGGTTCATAATTTATTTCCACTTAGTCGTTATTCTCTTTTCTTTTATGTTTTACTAATACATTTTCTGCTATTATCTCTTTTTTGCAGTTATGTACTGTATTCCAGACGACAACGAGGAAGTTTTTTGTGTCCTCCTCATCAGTCCAGATAAATATTAGGTTCTCCTAAGTTTTTGACATTTACTTGTCACATTTTGAGGCCTATATTTTTAAGTATTCTTCTTTTTCACACATAGGTGACTGTTTCTCTTGGCCACCTTTCTTTACCTCCCCCCTCTTCGGTGGTGAAAGGTTTATCTATAGGACTGTCGAAGGTACTTTGAGATTATCTTACTTATTATCTTTCTCTATTCTGTCATACTTTCTACATCTATGACTGTATTGTCTTTGTTTATTTTTATCAAAAAGTGAAGTAGTGCCCGGAGGGCCCCCGATTTTAATTTCTTATAAAATTATATTTCCTTTTATGAAAATCGATACGGAAGCATTGTGATGGTTCACAAAACAAACAAACACCAAATTTTAATTTATATTTCAAATTAAAATTAAACCAAGTGAAATTAAATTAATTCAATAAATCATTTTCACTTAAACACAATTAATTCATTCAAGTCCTAGAATTTTCATAAGTCATAATTATTAATATTTTCAAATTAGGCCAAACCAGCTTTAACAATAGACTTGAATTAAATAAATAATTACCCAAATTTAATTAGCACCCAATTAAATTAAGTGTCACAATTAAAACCATTTTTATCTTTAATTATCCTAAGCATGAGTTCTAAGTCATTATGCAAGATAAAATTAAATCAATCACACTACGCCGTGATGTACGAGGAAAACCCCAAAACGAGAAACAACCTCGGATGGACCTAGCCTCAAATTCACTAAGTACGGAATTACATTTATAAGACAGATGACTTACTTCCTCAACTCGAACCCTCTCAAGCCTTAATGCGTATTCTTGTAACCACCTCTTCCTAGCAGATAACCACGGAGCTCTACCGCGATCTTGGACTCACTAATCGGACAATAGGTACACTGTCAACCACACGTGGTGTCTTTTACCACCTGAGAATGCCACATAAAAATGAACTCTTCTTCTTTGAGGGATATAGAAGAAAACCCAAACTTATCTTTAAACAAATGTAGAGATAAAACGGTGCCAAAATTCTCCAAGCAAAGTATATGTATATATGAACTTGGAAGAAACAAATATGGGTGTAACTAAGTGTTTAATAGATTTTTCTTTATAAAATAGACACTCAAACACATGAACTTTTTCTTGGAAGAAGCAACTCACAAAACTCTCTCTAGGAGTTAGTATGTTATGAAAAAGTTAAACCTTCAATAATGATTCCCACACTTAGATATGCTATAAAAAGATAGTGGGGAAAGAAGTGGGGAACATGGTTAAAAACTGTCAAAAACTGTTCCCGCCTGACATCTCGTTCGAACGACATTTTGTTCGAATGAAATCTCGTTTGAACGAGACTTCTAAAGATGTTCCAGATTTAACTCATTAGAAATCTCGTTTAATATCTCATTCGAACATAAGGTTCGTTCGAACGACATATCGAACGACATTTCAAAGGCCTATACAGGGAACTCGTTGGAAAAATCGTTCGAACGACTCGTGGTTCGAACGACAATCTCGTTCGAACGACACTTCGAATGATCTCACAGAATGTTCAAAAATTTCTTTTTAAGCCCAGAAACTTTATATGCTTTTTATAAAAGTTTTAATTGAAAACATCCGAAAACAAAATACAGTTTGAAAACCTAACACCCAATATAAACATGTTCCAAGCTCCTATATATATATATATATATATATATATATATATATATATATATAATGCATTCATACCTTGGGAGCATGGAACCACTGTTGATGACGTTGAAATGAGGCACATAAACCACGGCTTTTGATGAAGCTTTATACTCTTTGCCACTACGTCTTCAAAAAACACGTCATAGTCTTGAAAGATGATCAATATACTTGTTGATACGAAAATTAATATGCTGATATGGACGAATAATATGAGAACACGTGTCAATCTACTTGGCACAATAGCAACGAGGAAGTTCATTTCCCCGGCCAACTCATAGTCTCTCCGAGCAACGAGGATACACCGAGGAACTTCAGCACTCCGAGGTACTCTAACGCTCCGAGGAACTCCTGAGCAACGAGCAACTAAGGCGGTCCGAGCTGCATCTCGGCCGTATCATTAATTGCCAGATAATCAACAGTTCAACTATTCATTGAATGTTCATCATCTTGATGCACACGCTGCATTAAATGTATTACCTTTTCATATGTATATCATTTAATGTATCAACCCTTGCATGTACAGCCTAAGGGCTATAAATACCTTGTATCACCCTCATTCAAAGGGACTGGAATTTCTTGAGAGAACTTATACTCGAGAATTCTCAAACACTCAGCAATAACATAACAGTGGACGTAGGCCATTCATATAAGGCTGAACCAATTTAAAATCTTTGTCTCATTTTATTTATCTGTGATTGAATAATTAGAGCGATCTAATTTTTTACATCAACAGATTGGCGCCGTCTGTGGGAAACGATTGTTATTATCGTTTTCACCAAAAATCATTCATCATCAATGGCGGATAATCCAGAATCCAGCAATCGAAACGCTGGAAATGTTGGAAATCCTCCAAATCCCTCCGTACCTCCAGATCTGGCCGGAATTATGACGAATCTGGCTCAAGGACAAACCTCCATGCAAGACACAATGAGGCAACTCATACAAACCCTTCATGGCAATGCACCTGCACGTTCAGGACAATAAAGCGGTTAGAGGCAAACTTATTTACTTTCTTCACGTTCCAGGCATACTGAGTCATATCGTAATGAGGAGTCTGATGATTTCTCTTATCAACCTGGGCGAACTTCGTCAATAAGGGCTACAGATACTGATCAACATATCACCCTCTCTCCAGAAAGACCCAGTGCCTTTGAAAGATTGAGTAGGGTGTCTCCTTTCAGTCGATTAGGTCCTAGGAGGAATAGGAGTCCACCTAAGACCATGTCGAGAAGCTTTCGACAACCATCAGATCTAAGAGAAGGATCAGCACAATCACGACCAGTTGCTCGTCAAGATAAATCTCAGGAGGCTACTTCAGAACGATCTATTTCTCGAACCAATAGACCTGAGGAAGGAAATGAAGCATGGAAAGGATCTCTTCAACGCTTGGAGGATAGATTGGGAGAAATGGCTAAGGCGAAGAATCCCTTACAACGAACTTTTGTTCAAGGGACACCTTTTGTCCAGGCCATTGTGGGTTTTCCTACCCCGTCAAAGTTTAAAGCACCTATGGTGACCCCCAAATATGATGGAAAGACAGATCATGTTCTACACATAGAGCAATATTAAGTTGCCGCTGATATCTATGCTGTCCCCAATGAGATGAGATGTAGAGCATTCTATGGAACTCTTACTGGAGCTGCCCAGATTTGGTACAACAATCTTCCTCGGGGTAAGATTTCAACTTTCTTTCAGTTGGCAGAGTTGTTCATCGGCAATTTTTGTTTTGGAGCAAAGCCAGTAAAACGAGTAGCACATTTGTTAAGTGTTAGACAAAAATCTGGTGAGAGTACTAGAGATTATATAACTCGTTTCAATAACGAGAAACTGGAGGTCATAGATTACGAAGAGAAGATAGCAATCACCGCTTTGATGAGTGGGTTGTTGCCTAATAAGTTGTATTATACTTTGGCGAAGGATCCACCTAAAACTATGTCAGAACTTATGGAAAAAGCGGCCAAAATCATGAATGCCGAGGAAGCTATGGCTGCAAAGAAGAATATAGATAAAGACACCAAGGTGGAAGTCGATAGGTCTAAGAATAAAGAGCATAAGGGCAATGGCGGTGATAAACGCTCCAGAAATAATAAATCATCATGGGAAGTCTTGAAGAAATATGACAATTATACTCCTTTGAAAATGGGTATTAATCATGTCTTGGAAGAAATCAAGAACAACGAGGAGGTAAAGTGGCCAAAGAAACTGAAGTCAGACCCTGATTCGAGGAGTAGGGATAAGTACTGCGAATTTCATAAAGATCATGGTCACATGACCAAAAATTGCATAGCTCTTCAGAACGAGATTGAAACACTCATCCGAAGAGGAAAGCTAGCAAAATATGTTGATCGGGGAGGAGAAAAAAGAAATAATGACCGAACTAGAGATAGGTCTAGATCTCCTCGTCGAACAGAGGGGAAAAAGAAGAGGGACCATGAAGATGATCCAGAGGATGACCCCGATCTTCCCAAGAAACCAAGGTATCCAGAACGAGAGGTATTTTCCATACGTTTTGGATCATTTGATTGTAATGTTATTACAGGAGGAGGAGACCATACTGCAGAAAGAAAAGCTTACCTCGGAGAGGCTCAAGCTTGTTCATATATTCAGCGAATAAATCTGGCCGAGGATGATCGTCCGAGGAAGGTAAATAAAGAGAAGCTGGTCATTGGTTTTTCAAAAAACGACCTGGCAGGTGTTCTTTATCCACACGACGATCCTCTGGTGATAAAAATGAGGATAAAGGAAGTAGTGATTTCAAGGGTGTTGGTAGATAATGGAAGCTCGACAGACATCATGTACTATTCATGCTTTGATAGCTTGAATATGAAATTATCTCAATTGGAACCTTATCACAGACCCCTCCTGGGTTTTGCCGGTGAGAAAGTTTTTCCACTTGGGACAATCAAGTTGGATATATTCATTGGAACTTGGCCTGCTTGTCGAACAGAAAGAATACGCTTCTTTGTGATGGATAAGAATGTGCAGTCAGCCTACAACATCATCATGGGAAGAGTTGGTTTAAAGAAATTCGAAGCAGTTCCATCTACAGTGCATCAATGCTTAAAATTCCCAACAAATTTTGGAGTAGGAGTCGTGAAGGGTGACCAAAAAGTAGCTCGGGAATGCTATTATTCATATGCCGAGCAAGAGGAGCTTGAGGAATCAAGGAAAAAGACTACTACCAACCAGGTGGAAGAAGATACAGAGATTGAAACTCTCGATCCTAGAGATGAATCCCAACTTGTAAAAGGACAGGCGGTGGAATCTATAGAAAATGTTTTTCTGGACGACGAGCACCCAGAACGAGTAACCCAGATAGGTTCATCGCTAGATACTTCAATAAAACAGGAGTTGATAACTTTCTTGAGAAATAGGAAGAAAACTTTTGCCTGGAGTCATGAAGACATGCCAGGAATAGATCCAAACTTCCTATGTCATGAACTCAATGTGAATATGGAGATCAAGCCCGTAAAGCAGAGAAGAAGGGTATTTAGCCCTGAGAAGAATCAAGCCATTCAAGAGGAGGTCGACAAGCTCCAGAAGGCTCAATTCATTGAAGATGTGAAATACCCGAACTGGTTGGAAAATGTGGTGATGGTAAATAAGAAAAACAACAAATGGAGAATGTGTGTTGATTTCACTGATCTCAACAAGGCCTGCCCAAAGGACCACTTTCCATTACCCAGAATTGATCAGTTAGTGGATGCTACTTCTGGTCACGAGCTGCTTAGCTTCATGGACGCTTATTCAGGCTACAACCAGATCAAGATGAAACCTGAAGACAGGGAGAGTACTTCTTTTATTACCCCTAGGGGAACTTATTGTTATAATGTTATGCCTTCTGGTTTAAAAAATGCAGGAGCGACATACCAGCGGCTGATGAACAAGGTTTTTGCCGAGAAAATCAGTTGTAATATGGAAGTCTATGTCGATGATATGCTGACAAAAAGCAAGAAAGCTGCTGATCATCTAGTTGATTTAAGTCAGACTTTTGATCAACTGGATAAATACCAGATGAAGCTCAACCCAACGAAGTGCACATTTGGAGTACGAGAAGGAATGTTCCTCGGGTACATCATCAACCAAAGAGGCATTGAAGAAAATCTAGAAAATATCAAAGCCCTTTTAGGGTTGCGATCACCAACGACGAAGAAAGAGGTGCAGAGTCTTACAGGACGAGTTGCAGCGCTCAACAGATTTGTATCTCGAGCAACAGATAGATGCTTACCATTCTTAAAAACACTTCGAAAAACTTTTGAGTGGAATGATGAATGTGAAAAAGCCTTTCAAGAATTGAAGAAATATCTGGGAACACCTCCGCTGTTGTCAAGGCCTATAACGGGAGAAAAGTTGTACTTATACCTGGCAGTATCAGAGCATGCAGTCAGCTCGGCATTGATCAGATTGGAGAATGGAGTCCAGAAGCCAATTTATTACACAAGTAAGGCTTTCCGAGGTGCGGAGATCAGGTACCCAAAGTTAGAAAAATTGGCATTGGCATTAATTGAATCAAGTAGAAGAATGAGGCCATATTTCCAGGCCCATGCCATCATCGTGTATACCGACATGCCATTAAGACAAGCCCTTCATAAACCAGAAAAGTCAGGGAGACTGATGTACTGGGCAATAGAGCTCGGTGAATATGATATTGTCTATGAACCCAGGTCATCATTGAAAGGGCAAGCTGTAGCAGATTTTATAGCAGAGTTTACATATCCTGATATCCCCGAGGAACAAAAGTTGCTCACTGACCAACCTGTGGATGTTACAGGATCAACAGACATAAGTCCAGACCAACTCCAGTTGGTAAAAGGGCTTGTGGATGTAGAAAGATCATCAAATTCAAACAGAACGCTACTAAATTCGACAACGAAGAGTTTGCTGCCTATTGTCAACAATCAAACATCTTGAAGACTCATTCAGCACCAGGTCATCCTCAAAGCAATGGGCAGACTGAGGTGACAAACAGAACGCTACTAAATGGCTTGAAGAAGAGGCTAAGTGAGTCTAAAGCTAATTGGATTAATGAGCTACAGTCAGTATTGTGGGCTTACCGAACGACTCCCCGAGCAGCAACTGGAGAATCACCATACATGCTGGCATTTGGAAGTGAGGCTGTAATACCTGCTGAGTTGGGTCTCCCAACACACAGAGTGCTAAATTTCAATTCCCCAGTTAGTGACTTGATGAGAAGATTAGATTTGGACATGCTCGAGGAGGTTAGAGAAGAGGCAGCCATTAGGAATACTGCTTACTAACAACGTACATCTCTATTCTACAACAAAAGGGTGAAGAAATGCGACTTAAAAGAAGGGGATTATGTGCTAAAGAAGGTCATTCAGAAGCACAATAAACTTGAAGCCAACTGGCATGGACCTTACCGAGTTACAGAAGTTGTCCGACCAGGAACTTACCGAATAGCAACTCTAGAAGGAGAGGAATTTAAGAATGCATGGAATGCTGAACACCTACGCAAGTATTATCAGTAATGTAAAATGTAAAGCAATTCCTTCATTATGAATAAAACGATGATGTTTCACCATCTCCTTCCTTTACAAGTTTTTTTTGGGGAATACTAGTGTGATACACTACACTGATAGTTCGAGCGTGATCAACTTTGGTTGGTAAAATAGCGAGAATAAATTATACTCCTTTGGTTAGGAGGCGTACACTTGCGTGATCAACTTCGGTTGGTAAAAGAGCTTGTGGACAAGATAGTTCGAAAGAACCTGATAGTTCGAGCGTGATCAACTTCGGTTGGTAAAATAGCGAGAACAAATTATACTCCTTTGGTTAGGAGGCGTACACTCGCGTGATCAACTTCGGCTGGTAAAAGAGCTTCTGGACAAGATAGTTCGAAAGAACCTAATAGTTCGAGCGTGATCAACTTCGGTTGGTAAAATAGCGAGAAAAAATTATACTCCTTTGGTTAGGAGGCGTACACTTGCGTGATCAACTTCGGTTGGTAAAAGAGCTTGTGGACAAGATAGTTCAAAAGAACCTGATAGTTCAAACCCACAACCAATTTTGGATGGTAAAAGGGCAAGAACAACATTCTTAAAAATGCCAATTTTGGCTGGTTAAGAAACAAAATATTCCAAACTGAGCCAAGTATAGTTGGTCGGGGATAAAAACCCACTAACTGTAGTTGGTCGACGAGGATAAATTATCGACCTTGGTTGGTCGGACACATTTTATGAAAATATTTCAAATTGAACCAAATATGGCTGGTCGGGGATAAAAACCCATCAACTGTAGTTGGTCGACAAACACTATTTAACAACCTTGGTTGGTTGGAAACATTTTAAACATTTTATGCTCATCACTTTATTATTAAGTGATCGAACAACATTTTTTATACTTGTAACTGTTTATTACTAAGTTGGTTGATGAACAGCACAAAATTATTATCTTTTTAACAGATACATATGTACAAATATAAAGTGTTTAACAAGCACAAAAGAATAACAATACAGATTTACAAACAAAAAATGAAAGTCTTTCATTAAAAATCAAAATAGATTACAAGTTACATGTATATATGCTAACCATTACATTGAAAATCCTATTCTATTGGTTTCTTTCCTTTAGCTTTTGAAACAGGCTCTTCGCCAGCAGGAGGATCCTCTAGGCAAAGAGGAGAATTAATGAAATTAACATCTCTGAGCATTCTGACGTTCATCACAGAAGGTGTATCCAAGAGATGCTCAGGACGAGATAATTCAATCTGAGAATGAAGACTATAGTCACCAAGATATTTTGAAATTAAACTCCGAGGAATGGAACGAGCTGGGATCCATTCCATGGCCAATTTGAAAGGTGGCACAGGCAAGTCTAGTAACCCTGGAGCATGATAATCCCATAAAAAATGCCCTTGCTCCAATTTTAATACACCCAGGGCGTTCAACCACCCCTGCTTATAACCTTCATTATTGGCGTGTTCAATACGAGCATCTAAATGAACAAGGGCTTCATTGTATCCTGCCATCCAAAATTCCCTGGGCTGTTTATGGAATTGGAAGGTTAATCTATCCAATTGTTCATGAAGGTTTTTGGCGAAAAGATCCTTGGTATGTAAAGCAGACTTTGTTGCAGTAAGTTGATCTTCCAAAGATAGGTTTTTCTTGGACATTTCAGACAAATACCGATCTTTGGCGTTCAGTTGGTACGCTTGGGTTTCCATTGTTGACAGAGTACGAGATTCTTCAACATTACGACTGAGAACTCTTGATCGACTCCGAGCAGGTGGAGAATTTTGCTCCTCGACAACATTTTGAACAGTTCTTCCTCGCCCACGAGATCCTCTTCCTCGTCCCCGAGCAGTAGTAGAGATACCAGACCTTCTCAGAGTATCCAATTCTTGCCTTAATTTGGCATTTTCAACCTCTAAGAAGGAGACTCCTTCATCAGTGACCGGCACCAAGGCAGCAGAGGATGAAGCTGCAGATTCGTATTGCGCCAACTTTTTCTGCAAATTGTTGTTCTCTTGTTCTAGCAGCTCGGTGATCTGTCTGCAGGCCTCAACTTCACCTTTTAGGGTTCTCTCCCTAACATCGTACCCAGCAATAATCTTTTTGTGACCTGTCTCAGAGGAAAGTTGTTGATACCTATTCTCATATTCCTTGTGCAACAAAGCAGTTGATTCATTGTGCTGACTCTGAAGATCTTCTAAGGAACAATGAAGCTCCTCAATCAAGTCATAGTAGGCCACGTTGTTGGCCACAGCTCGGTCAAGTAAATCCTTCAAGTACCGATAAGCCTCAATTGCTTGTTCTGAGGAATCATGGCGAAGGATGTCAGAAATTTCCGATACACTCAAATTTGTATGACCAGCTCTATAATATTCATGGCATTGTTGCATCAGCTTTGTATCATGTGCAGAATCAGTTCCATTCTAGCCACAAACTAATAATGAAGAGAAGACAACAGTCAACAAAAACAAATCATCAACAACAGAGATGAACAAAGATGTATTTTATTAGATCACAAAAATATTACATTGTTAAATTACAAATAATGAAAGATAGAAATGATACCGAACAACTTCACACCTTTTCCTTATCTCCCAAGACTTTCTCGGGAGGCTGGGACGAGGAGCTTGGTTGCTCGGTGGTAACAGCAGCTTGATCAGCAGGAGTTGAAATTTTCTCAGGAGGAGGAGGCATGGAAGAAATGTCCTCGTTGGCAAAAGGTAGAGAGGTAGGAACTTTATCACCCATGGCCATGGAAGATTCATCAGAGATGGGCTCATCTTCTTCTTCTTCTTCTACAATTGGTGGGGGAGGACCAGGGAGGTGTAACTGAAATAGCTCAGAGTCGTCTTTGATCTTCAATTCATGCAGGGCAGCTACCCAGCCATCTCGGAAGTATTTCAACTTCCCGTATTGTACTTGGGATGTCATCGCAGCAATCCCTTTGTCCCATCCTTTATCCCAGCCAGCGCTGAAGGATTTTTTAACTGCTAGCTTTCTTTTCAGTTTCTCCGAGGAGAGCTTCTCGGATAGAAGATCCTCGGCAGTCTTTAACTTCACATCCAATTCTTCTTTTTGGCGCTTTACATCTCGCAGGACGGACAACTCTTCCTCTGCCTTTTTCAGCTTATCTTCAAGCTCTCCAAAGTTCTTGAGCTTGTCTTCATATTTTTGATGCTCAATCTCTAAACTTTTCACCTTATTCTCCAAATTCTTGGAGGTCTCAGCCAACTTCACCTTCTCAGCTTCAACTATAGACAACTTTTTCTCCCAGACAGCTTTGTCCTCATTATACTGCTGACGAGAATCTTTCAAGGATTGGGTCAAACCCAGCAAAGCATCCTCTACCCCCGACGAGAAGCTGGAAGCTTTAATTGCTTCATCTTTCTTCACGATGTTGTTAAAACAATTCACTAGCTAAACAAAGGAAAAAGTTACATGTCAGTACAAAAATACAAGTATTCAAAGAAATAAAGGAAATTCAGAGTGTGAGAAATTTACTGAAGCAAGGTGACGGGTAGCTAGGGATGTCAGCATATCCCTAGAAATCTTTTCATCAACTCCTTGGACCTCGAGTATGGTCCAAGTTTTTACCGAGCTCATGGAAGAGCTCGGAGGAATGATGGTTGGAACACCAACACCACCAGCTGGTAGAGAGGAGATGGTTTCAGTTAGATTGGCAGTTTCAGCCAAATGGACTGAGGACGATTTCCTCAATCTCCTCAAAGGAACTTCAGTAATTTCAACCAAGGAAGAGCTCTTGGTCGGAGAGATAGCAGTCATCTCCACAGGAGCAACCTTCTTGCTCGGAGCCACTGGGGGCTTCTCGGCAGCTTTGGAAGGCGCAACATCCACCTTCTTAGTCCCCTCTGGGACATCAATTTTGCTTTTCTTGGCCTCAGCAGCAGAAGTAGTGTCATCAAATAGAGTAGGAGGAGCTCTTTTCTTGCCCATTCTCTGACTTAAAGGGAGGTGAGAATCTGAAGAAGAATCCTCTGGAGTTGAGGCTGGCTCAACAGATCTAATCACAGGACGAGCAATATAAGAAGTCGTATAGCTCCTATACTGCAGCAAATATGATGCAGACCTGATGTGCTCGTCTGCCACGTTCTTATGCAAACCCCAGATAAGTTTCAGATGCTTAATATTAACCTCTGATTCTTTTGGAGTTTTTCTTTTACTATCCACTGCAAATAAATACATAATGAAATATCAGTCATACATTTTATCAAATATGATAAAAGCATAATTTCATAAGTAAAGGAAAATGAGAATAAACCTATCCCATTGCCATATGGGGGGCATTTAGGACCCTGGTATACTGCATCTCCAACCAAGGGGGCATATTGCCAATTTTTAATAACCACTCCATGTTCAAAATAATCTCTATTTGCATCAGGGAGGTTAACTACAAGAGCCCTATTTAAAAACCTAGTTTTTAAGTAATAAACATTATCTAAAATAGCCCATCTATAGCAATACATAATTTCAGGAATCCCTATACGGGTCCCATGAGTCAGATTTAATTTATACACCCCATTAATTATTCTCCATGAATTAGGGGCTATTTTTACAGGAACAACGTCAAAGTACTGACAGAACTCTAAACATAAGGGGTTTGGTGGAAAAGAAAATCCACATTAAGCAATGAATAAACTGGGGAACCAATGTCCCTCAGCCAATCGAAAATAATCTAAAGGCTCAGAAAGAACCTCCAGAGTTACCCAGGAAGGAATGGAAAAATCGAAACGAAATTTCTCAGCAGATTCCACAAGATAAACCATAGTGAATAAAAGAAATACAGAAGAAAAGAAGAGAATCTTACAGGGAAAAAAAGGAAGAGCTGACAACTAGCGAAGGAAAAGATGAACGCATAAGAGAGAGAGAGAGAGAACATAAAGCTTGAATGCAGAAAATGGGAAAAGGTAGAAGACGGTATGGTTACCCAAGAAGTTTAAATACTTTACCTTGGGAAGCTGCGAAGGAAATGATTACCCAAAAGAAACTAATACGCCACCGGCGGCTAAAAGGACAAAAATGCACGAAGATCGAAGCACCCATAAAAATTCGAAAAGGCGGACTCCGCGAATTTAGAAGGAAATTAAAATATGAAGAAAAGGCTCCTAAAACCCAGGAAAGTCATTTAATATCGCCATATACCGAGAAAGAATGTTCCATACTCCTCAAAATTTGAAATATGAAACATTGGGGGCTTCTGTTGATACCAAAATTAATATGCTGATATGGACGAATAATATGAGAACACGTGTCAATCTACTTGGGACAATAGCAACGAGGAAGTTCATTTCCCTGACCAACTCATAGTCTCTCCGAGCAACGAGGATACACCGAGGAACTTCAGCACTCCGAGGTACTCTAACGCTCCGAGGAACTCCTGAGCAATGAGCAACTAAGGCGGTTCGAGCTGCATCTCGGTCGTATCATTAATTTCCAGATAATCAACAGTTCAACTATTCATTGAATGTTCATCATCTTGACGCACACGCTGCATTAAATGTATTACCTTTTCATATGTATATCATTTAATGTATCAACCCTTGCACGTACAGCCTAAGGTCTATAAATACCTTGTATCGCCCTCATTCAAAGGGATCGGAATTTCTTGAGAGAACTTGTACTCGAGAATTCTCAAACACTCAGCAATAACATAACACTGGACGTAGGCCATTCATATAAGGCTGAACCACTTTAAAATCTTTGTCTCATTTTATTTATCTGTGATTGAATAATTAGAGCGATCTAATTTTTTACATCAACAATACTCTATCCTATGACACAAATGTTTTTGTCTGGAATTGAGCCAAAACTACAAAGGACTCAATTGGAAATTTGCGTCCTTACAAATCTCCCCCTTTGGCTATTTCGGGACAAAAACCAACAAAAATCCTAAAGGGCCATCAAGCTCTACTAGAATAATAAAAAGTCCCACCCAAAAATAATAAAAAAATACAATGCTTGACTCAAACAACCTAAAGGATTAACAATCTTTGCTGTTGAAAGTTGCCGCTTTATAATTCCTGCACACTTAAACAAACACATTACACACATATGGAATATCAAAATATTTAATGCAAGTAAAGTAAGTACTCCCCCTAAAATAATTCTCTCCCTTTATCAAGTATGATCAACTTAGAAAGACGTCTCCCCCTAAGATAAATCTCCCTTAAACTGAGATACGATAATAATAGGATTAGATACCATTTCACCCCTATCATTCTTCTCCCCTTTTTTGTTTAGGAATAGACAAAGGCTAAGGAATCAAAACATTAACTTATCTCCCCCAAATAAATCATATACACCCTCTAAACTGAGCAAGGGATAAATAGAGTGGGATAACAAGCTAAAATATGTAATAGTACATTTAGAGACGAGAACGTTAAAGCATATGGGCAACACAAAATTCAACTAATCCAACAAATAACATCGGATACCAACTAGGATGCAATAAAATGATACAAATATGATATATAAAATTTTAAGTATGTGATATCAACAAAGAATGCAGTAAGATGGATACCAAGTATGAATTAAATCATATATGGATTAGAAATCAAGCCAACGACTAAACAAAAATATCAAATATATGTATACATACTATATACCAAAGAAACTTAAGCCCACATATATAGAGATAAACACACAAATGACACACACAAAATATAATAGGAGTCTTTCACACTCGTATGGAAAAAATGTGTCATATGGAAATGGAAGTGTTGGGGTGTGAACTAGTAACGATTAAATTTAGACCCAATCTCTTTTCCAGCTAAATATTTTATAGATTTGAGATAATTGATGGTGATGTTGTTTCTTCTTAAATAGTTTCTATTTTGAATCTATATTTGCGTTATCTCTAGTTTATTTGGATATATGATATTTGAATAGGCACAATGTTGATATAACAGCTACCAATATACTGTTGGGCAGTGGCAGTGGCCATACTACCCAACAATTTTTTTTTTAATTCTGCCCAGAATTGTCACGGTCATTAACCATGACAAATCCTTGACAAAGAAACTTGTCACGGACATATCACGGTCAATGACCGTGATAAATTTTTAAAGAATGTCACGGGCCTGTCACGGTCCTTGACCGTGAAAAATATTATCAAGGTCAATGATCGTGACAATTCGGCAGATTTGGTGTAGTGGTCCTCAACATCGATAGCCTTACGGTCTTCAACTTAAAGGCCCTAGCTATCCATCTTCATGACTTATTATCTACCCCTTTTGCTGATATGACTACTCAGAGGGTTGCACTTTTTCTCCAGGCTCTTCACGATCTTTAATGCTTCTATAATTTCCAACTGGATTAGCTTGAAGCTTTAGATTATCATTTTCTTGGTACCACATTTAAGAAGATAATGAATCTTCATACTTCCAGGAAGACTAGGGAGTGCTGGCGTCAAGATGAGGTAGCTCAGATTCAGTCCCTCCAAGCTAGAGGCTGGTGCTGCCGAGGATGAGGCTCGAATGACTAGATTATAGGAGGATATTGTTGAGGAGGCTGGTCCTTCTTATACAGATATACCCTCCTGACAGGATTTATTTTTCATGTTGTCTAGTGGGTAGATAGTCTTGTTATATAGACTTGTTTTTTGTACACTTCTTACATGTTGAGAATCTTGTTATTATTAATGAAAAATCATCTTGTTGGTCTCTATCATGTTTCTCATCTTCTTCTATCTAAACTTTGATATCTTCTTACTATGGCCTGCTCTTTCTGTGGCTACCTCCTCTGTTTGAATTGTTCCTTCTAGCTGTGGGTTACTTGCATATTTTCTTAGCAAGATAACATTTTTAGACCCGTTCCCTCTAATTGTGGGGTACTTTCATATTGTCTGAGCAAGTTACATTTTAAGAACTGTCCCCTATAACTGTGGGTTATTTGCATATTATCTCATAAAGTTACATTTTTAGTACTATCCCCTCTAATTGTGGGGTACTTGCATATTATCTGAGCAAGTTACATTTTTAGAACTTCCCCCACTAATTGTGGGGTACTTGCATATTATCTGAGCAAGTTACATTTTTAGAACAATCCCCTTTAGCTATGGGGTATTTATTATGGTTATCATTTCTTAGGGAATAGCTGGGAGATAAAGGGTTAACTCTTCTTGTTCCCTCAAACTTTTTTCAGAAGACAACTATTTTCAGTGGAAACATTGCCCCTGTTTTGTTTGGTCTTCCTTTTTTAAGAAATTAGATCAGGGGTGTAAGTTCCTTTTTCTGTACATTTTCTATGGACTGGTCAAGTAAGGCTTTTTCTTTGAGAATGAAAGTTAAAACTTGTTCTCTAGGAAATTTTCTTGTAGAAAAAATATTTGTTATATTTTTATATTATTATTGTGACTTGGAGGATGTCCTCCAACTAGTCTGGTGACAAGATTAAAATCATTTGTCTAACATGCTTATAGAGACTTTGCTCAAGGCACTTTTGTCTTGGGATGGATAAACCCCCCCAATGTAATGAGCAAAGTTATCTTTATCTTGGACCCTCTTCTAGCCTAGTATAGGGTATAAAACAAATATTATGATGGACCTACCTCATGCAGTAGGTAAATAAGAAAATTAGGAATCAACATGCGATGTTAAAAAAGATTTGCTTCTCATTTCTTTTCATTTTTTGTATCATTTACAAAATTGTACTCCTCTATCATTTTTACAAAAAAAAAAGAACTTTTTTGGTGCTAGAGCAAGCCGCTCAATTTTTTTAACATAAATGATTTTTTTAATAGTACTAAGCATAATATCTCTTTGTCCACTTGCAGTTGATAGACTAGAGGCAATCACTCTCTGATTTTGAAATCTTGCAATAACCCGACTTTCCTACCCCTCTCATGAAAAAAGTGCCTTCCATGTTAGATTTGAACTTTTATGTCGACATAATGCGAAGATGGTGAGTGGATTCTCTCAGAACATAATCTCCCACTTGGAACTCCCTAGGTTTGACCGAATTTTCGTAGTCTCTAGACAATTTCTATGAGTAGACTTTGAAGTTGTCTTTTACCTTGTCTCTATGCTTATTAGGGGCCTCTAGCTGTACATATTGTGGGTCAGGGATGAGTCTATTTCTTAGAGAAACTTTGTCCAAGGTTACCGCCAACTCCACTGTTAATACAACTTCAGTTTCATATACCAACAAGAATGTGGTGAACCCGATTGATTTTCTCTTTGAGGTACGATAATCCCATAACTACCATGGGAAGCTTCTCATCCCATGCCCCTAGCATGTCCTCCAGCATATTTTTCAAAATATTGATCAGGGTCTTATTGATGGATTTCGCTTTACCATTACCCTTAGGGCAGGAGATGGTTGATCTTTCGTGCATAATTTTGTACTTGCCTGTGAGGAGGGCCATCTCCTTGCATACGAATACCTTTCCATTATATGCTAAAATTACTTTGGGTATACCAAACCTGCATATGATATACTCATTCATAAATTAGTTTACTACTTGGACAACCACCTTCCTTAGAGATGACTTCTGCCCATTTGGTGTACAATTTTGTAGCCACAATGATAAAAGTTTTTCGATGAGAAGCTAAGTTGATTTTCTAACTAGGTTAAATGTCTATGTGTGGAAGGGGTATGGAGTTGCTAGGCTTTATAAAATGACTGAAGGGGCATTTACCATGTTTCCATGTACTTTATAAGATTTGCACTTCTTCACATAACTAATGGAATTAATGTCCATGGTTGGCCAGTAGTACACCAACGTCAACAGTTGATCATACATTTTTCCACCCCCATGTGGGAGGCATCATGAGATTCTTTTAGAACTCTCCCCGTGTCTTCCTTAGCAATGCACCTCAGTGCCTTCTCATTGTACCCTTTCCTGTAAATCTCTCCCTCCACTAAGTAAAACGTGATATTCTCTTTTATAGATAAATTTCATTCGCTCTCTTTGCAAGTAACTCATAGTCTTTCAGATATGCTATCTATGGCTTCCTACAATCTTTGAAGGCTTCCATAAAGTTTTCTTGCGCTGGCTGGTCAAAATAGGTTTGGCACCTTAAACAACCTTGTTGAAGATGATCAGCCTCTGTGCTCATAGTGGGCCTATAGTACCCCCCCCCCCACTGGAACCGGAGATAAAGAGGGGCATTAGTGTCCCCACAATTCTTTTTTTACATCTCTGCCAACTTTTTTTTCTTCTTATTCTCTCACACATCTTGCTAGGAGCCCGTTAAGGATCTTAAAGTAAAGTGTTCCCTTCCTTAGGTGGTAATTATCTAGCTCTAACATCTTTATTGTCCCCTCTTTGATCTCTAGATGCTTCACAACTAGGTGCCTCCAATCTTCCGACTCGCTGCTTGGGAACAAGGATATTACTGTAGTAGGTACTATTGTCCATCATACTATGATTGTTGCTTCTGGTTCATCCATGACTAACTTTTGTGCTATCGTGGATAGGGCGTCAGGATGCCTATTCATTATTCTTGCATGTCTATCCACAGTTACTTGCAAGAATTGTCCCAGTAATCTCTGAATGATGTATCTATAAGGTGCCCAGTTATTATACTTTAGGGAGAACTCACCATTAACCTAATTTACAAACAAGTTGGAGTCCCCTCATATGCATAATATCCTAACCCCTCTTTTGAGTTCCTCCAACATCCCCAAAATGAGGGCCTCATACTCAGCCTCATTGTTTGAGCATTTAAAATCTAACTTGAAGGAGAGGGTGATCTTCTCCTTACTATTTGAATATATAATACCGTCTCCCCCTCTTCCTTGGGCACTGGAGCCATCAAACTCCATCACCCACTTTTACATTTCCTCCACCATGCATTCTTGAAAGTTTTCCCAAGGTAATTCCTCACTAGGGGCTCAAAATTACAACTTGGAAAATGGACGAGAAAATCTGCCACCTCTTGACTTTTAATAGCTTTGGGAACTATGAATTTTAAATTATATTCAGACAAAATCAAAACCATCTTTCTACCTGTCTCAGAAGCACCATCCGTGCGAGGAGGTACTTGATGCGGTCACACTTAGTGGCTATGTGAACTGTAAAGTCTACTAGATAATGTTTCAACTTTTGAGCAACAAAGACCAGGAAAAGACACTGCCTCTCTACGCTAGTATATCTAGATTCTTTACCTAAGATTACTCTTGATAGGAAGCACGCTGACTTTTCCACTCCTTCCTTTTCTTGGGCCAACATTGCTCCTATGGATCTTTCTGTTGAAGTAAGATAAAACAGTAGCAACGCCCTAGCATCTGGTGGAATCATTCTGGATGGATAGTTTAAGATTTATTTGATCTTTTCAAAGGCCTTATTCTTCTCATCTCCCCAAATCCACTTGGCTTTGTCTTTTAGAAGGGGTGTGAATAGGTGGGTCACCTTTGCTAGCGCAGGTATGAACCTTCTTAGGTAGGACACCTTCCTTAAGAAGATCTTAAGTTTCCTTTGACTCTTTGGAGGTGGCATCATCATGATGGATTTCTTCTTCTCTACATCTACTTACACCGTATTTGTATTCACAAAAAATCTCAAAAACTTTCCCAAAGTGACCCTGAAGGAACACTTCGAGCGGTTCATCCGCATCTTATACCTGTGATACCTCTCGAGCAATCTCCGGAGGTCCTGTATGTACTTTCTTTCCTTATTATATTTCACCAATAGATCATCCACATAAAATTCTAGTATATCATGAAATAAATCATGAAAATTTGTTATCATGGTTCTTTGTACGTGGTCCCTCCATTCTTTAATTTAAATGGCATGAGTGTGTAGTGGAAATTTCCCAAGGGAGTGAGGAAGGCAATATTCTCTGCATCCATCAAGTCCATCATAATCCTATTATAGCCAACTTACCCGTCCATGAAGCTATACATCTCATGGCCTCCAGTAGCATCAACTAAGTTGTCTGTGCTTGGTAGATAAAACTCGTCCTTGGGACATGCCCGATTCAAGTTGCAAAAATCCGCAAAAAATTGAATTTTCCTCTTATCCTTCTTTGCCACTCGAAATATGCTAGAGATCCACACATGATGCTCAATAGGCCTGATGCACCCCGCTTGCAATAACTTCTCTACCTATTCTTTTATCTTCATGTTGAGGTTATCCTTATACGTGCGTGTTGCTTTCCTAACTGGAAGAGCATTGGGAAGACCATTCAATCTATGAGAGATCACATCTGGATCTATTCCTGGCATCTCCGTGTATTTTCAAGAAAACACGTCGGTGAATAATTTGATCAGGCCAATGAGCTCTTCCTTCTATTTTGGGATCAAACACTTGGAAATTAGAATGGGTCTACTTTCACCCCCTTCTACTCCCAGGTTGATCTCTTCTAACTCTTGTAACTTCTCCCTTAGTGCATCCTGCATTCATTCTAGGGCTTCCTCTAGTTCCTCAATATGCTCAATAACATGGGATTCATCCACAACAAAACATTTCGATGTCGGGTCAGTGCTCTTATCCCAGAATACCGCCCTGTGCAAATCGAAATAAATGGAAAATAACTTTTCCATTAGGTACGACCTTTTTTATAGGTGCGAGGAGATTTAACTACATCCTTCACGTTTCTCTTAACTTTTGTTATGTGGGGTATCACCCTACCTCCTAAATAATCATGTACATATTTCCTTGGCTGGGCAATTCCTCCAACCAGTTGCTTCTCCTCTAGTTTCCTCACATAATTCTTTCTTTCCTCATCCAATTCTGTGTAGAGCGTTGTGTCCACCAGATGGGCATCCTGAAAAGGAATTTGTGTGGCCTTGATTATGATATATGTTCCTCTAATATTGGCATTTCCACACCGATGGTAAGTTGTGGGCACTATGCTATGGGTATGCATCCACACCCTCCCTATGAGAAGTTGGTAGCTAGTATTATCATTGATGACATTGAATTTGATATGGGAAGTAAAGTTCCCCAACGTAATTCTTGCATTCACATATTTGAGGGATGCCATTATTTTTTCTTAATGGATTCGTGTCTCATATAATGTACTGATTGGCATAATGTTAATGGATGCTCCTATATCCATTAATTCCTTGGGAAATGAAACTCCATTGATCATAGCTATGACATATAATGGGCCGTTGTGGAAGTAAGGAACCTGCCCATGTACATCAGAAAATACCACTTCAGAAGTATATCTTTTGATTATCCTTCTAATTGGTCCCTGGAAATTCAATGAGGGATCTCCTCGCTGCTGTAACGCCTCAAAATTTTTTCTTATTATGACTATCCTGTTGTCAAACTTAACTCTTATTTGGTCGAAGAACAACTTAAACATGGGGATCCTCGCTATGGATTCACATTCACAATTTAGGTCTAGTTCATATGTTTAGGCATTGCAAATGTATTCTGCCTCAGATGTCCCCCTATCCAGAGCAAGGACGACATCCACCTAGCACTCTAGTAGGTCGACTTGCTCGAGTTCTTCACCTCCATCATATTCTTGGTTTGGGGTGAAGAACCACTCCTCGTTATTTCTTTCTAACTTAGTTCTCCGCTTACTGCTCAGTGATAGCATTTCCAACTCTTCAGATATTATCTCACCACTTTCCCATTCCATAAGATCATGGGCTACTTTTTTATCATATGCTACTACCATATTAGTGGTGGCATAATGATGAGCTTGAACTGGGTTTTCATTAACATTTATACGAGGTATCTGCAAAGTACCACTGGCTACCTGCTCACCAATTATCCTCCTCAAATAGTAACAGTCTTTGGTAGAGTGTTCCACTTGCTTGTGTAACATGCAACACTTAGGGTTGGCTTTATAAACTGCTATTGTAGTTTCTCAATTTAAGTGAGAGGTACCTTTTACCCCCTCTCTTATCAATTTACAATAACAATCCATAACTTTCGCTACGCTGCAAGGTAGCTGTGGCGGAGCATCTTCTCTAAACTTTCTCTTATTACTCGGGTTGTTGTTCTTGGATCCGAAACCTCCTTCTTGCCTTTGGGATTTCCATCCACATAGTTGACTAATTATCTCCTAAAGACGTAAAACCTTATAGGGGTCAATGGCACTTGTGTCCTCTAATCTGAGGTCCTTAGCTTGATTATCATGGCTATATTACTCACAACCCTGGTAAACTCTCTAAAGGTTCCATATCTAGTCTCAATAACAAGATGGAGCTAGTATTCCTCCAAGTGCCCCTTGGCAAAAATTTGAAGCAACCTTGACTCTTCTACCTACTCACGCACATCAATTTCTCTCTCATGAAAGGGATTGATATATTGCACTAGCTCCTCCCTAAGATTTTTCACCTCTTATGCCAGGTGTCTCAATGTGAACTCAACTTCTGTCACAAAGAAATTCTGGAGGAATTGTATGTGCATTTCTTCCGAAGAGGGAATGATGTTGGGACCTAGGTGGGAATACCACGTGTAGGCATTTCCTGTGAGGTTCTTGGATAACTCCCTCAAACTCACGTTCTTGTCATTTCCATGCACCCCTAGGTACTGAATGGACCTTTTCGCGCTCTCTCTTGGGTTTTCTACTTTGACATTAAACTTAATGAACTTTTATGGAATATACCCCTCTAGGTATGGTTTCTCATTCACACTCTGAGGATAAGGATCTTGCATCTCATCATACAAATGAAGTGCTTTTCTTTGAGTGGAGGAGGGTAGATTTCTCACCTCCTCCATAGTAACTGCTTTCGAGGTGGGTTCTTCCAAACTTATATTCTTTTCTGCTGGTGTGCTGGGCGGTGCCCCAACCTACTCTAGAACCACCTTCCATGGAAGAATTATCTTTTTGGTAATCATTGCTAGAGTGATTGCCCCTTCAGAGGGGGCAGCCACTAGTGTTACATAGCCTTGACCCAAACTTGATAGGTCTATATTGTTTTGCTTCAAAAAGTCAAAAAAACATGCCCATAAGGCTAATAACTGTTATAAGAGTTGCTGACGGTGAGATGGTCTTCCCTCCTTGAGGAGTTAGGAGTTTTTTCTCCAGTCACCACCACATCCTCCTGAGTGGTCTGGTCACTTTAGGTTTTGTACCCGGGTGGAATGTCAAATGATGAAACCTTCGTATTCCATTGAAATGAGGATACCTCCCAAGAGGAGTCACCAAATGTAGGAGGGTATTTATATTGGTGTCTATGAATAATAGAAAAGGGTGAGGTGACACCCACTCTAATGGACTCTAACTTTAAGGTCTATCAAGAATTTCTAAAGAAGGACTAGGTACACATACCCCACGTACAAACCTTTCCATGAAGTCCCCTATTTTGAGGTCTTGTTAAGTCAGTGTAAAATTCCATTATGTTATTATAATATATCTCAAAAAATTGAAAAGCCAATAGAAATGTTACCAAGGCATGTGGTGTAGGGAGTAATATGGAAGAACATAAAGGCATTGGCCTGAATTTATCTTTTAAAGATCTAGGTTTGGGCTAATTCCCAAGTTTCTTGTCATTTCTGCATGAAAACAAAGGAAATGTTACTTACCATATATAATAGAAATTCATGAAGCTCAACATGAACCCAAATCATATTTTAATGCCAACGAGAAATATTAGAACATTTGAAAACTATGGCATTAAAAAATCAACTGTTAAGAGTATCAAATTTTATGTACCAAAGATTTCACTGAGTAATAAACATGAACAAGTGTTCACTTCACCCTTATATAATTAAGATACATAAACATCACTATAATAAAAGTAACTTTTTCTCCCACCTCCTCCAAATTGAACCAAAGGAAGAACTACTCACTGCAAGAAGATGAACTTCACAAAAATAATAGTAACTTTTTCTCAAGAGAGGCTCCTGAGAATGATGGATGTCATTTTGGAGCGAAAGAACAAGGGGCTCAACTTTTTCTCAAGAGAGGCTCCTGGGGTGATTTTGACAGAGTAACGGTATGACTTGAGTTATGATTATGACATGACCTTGCCCAGGGGTCCTATTTATACTTGGGCACTAGGTCTGAGTTGGAACTTTTAGGTGCCAAAACTAAGGGGGGTTGGTGAGGGAAAAGGTTTGTAAATTACCTTTTGTCCCTATATGTGTGAAATTCCATGTCCCCTCCGACAGGTGCCACGTGGTATAAACCAAAGTAAAAAAGTAAATATGTCTTCGTTTAAAAACAAAATATCTGATGTGGTAAATATATTTTAAAACGGTAAATTATTGTACAAACTTTGTAAACTCGAGGAGGGTCTCAAGAAATAGCTCCTCTAAAATCTTTTATAAACTTGAGGAGAATCCTAAAGGACCACGTCCTTTTAACATTTTATAAACTTGATCCCTCCTCTAAAATCATTAGTAAACTTGAGGAGAGGTCTCGAGGACCACCTCCTCTAAAATCATTTTATAAACTATTCATTTCTTGTTAGTAACCTCTGGTTTCTCACTTCAGTTATGATTGGGTGTGACTGTATAAGGTCTTGGTGACCCCTAGATTCTATCTACTAGTGTTATCTAAATCTTAAAATGCTAAATGGTTGATCTTGCTCAATAAACCATATTCCTCAGCAACCAAGCCAAAACTCCTAATAGATATCAACTTTCGGTTTTGATCCCTGCTTTTTTAACAAAGCTACCTGTATAGGAAAGTAACATATTAGTACTATAACACATATGTGAGTAATAAATCTGGGAGAGGAGGTCACTCTAGGTGGTTATCCTCGCCCGCTCGTCCTTTTTTGTAAGGAATTTAGATTTCTAGGGATAAGGAGCTCCTCATGGTGGGACTCCTCATCCAAACTTTGTTCCTATGAATTTTTAACATTTTGGGATAAGGGGCCACTTGTGCTGGTCTTCCTCATCCAAACTTCATTTCTATATTGTCTACGTTGATTGGGACAAAGATTTCTTTCTGATCAGCCTCCTAGCCTAAATTCTAAGTTGTGAGTTCTAGTTATTTTGGGGCGAGGATCCCTTCCTGGTGGGCCTCCTCGCCCGAGCTCAATATCTGCGAACTTTGACTAGTTAATTCAAATTGTAATGATATAATTCTGTGAAACTAAAATTGTAATGATATAGTTAATTCATAGTATACACTGCCCATTAACACCCACATACAGTAAGTATCTCACTTGTCTACTAAGTGCAATACTATATGCATATCAACCTAAGTCCTAATCATGAATGTTTAATAAGCATAACAATAAGATAATATTCAATACACTTAGCATAATTCACATACTGAAACTAATCGTCTGCACATGTGCTTATGTTCCCCAACGTAATCCTTACGACACTACCCACAAGCAATAATATAACATTCATTGTGCATTACGCATTATTGTGTTCATTATCAATTGTCTACATCATTAGACTATAAGGATTAATTCTAAATGAATTTATATAATTCCATAGGTCCAAACTTATATACGACTCATAAATGCATCTACACACTAGTTAATGATGAAAATTTGAATCCTCAAAAACCATTCTTGAGCTTTGATTCATATTATTGCCTACACACAGTCTGAACATCATTCATCTCCGAACTCTATACCTTAGATATTGGTAGAAATGGAACCAAAGGAAGAACTAGTCCCTAAAAGAAGATGAACTTCACAAGAATAATAGCAACTTTTTCTCAAGAGAGACTCCTCAGAATGATGGTTGTCAGTATGGAGCAGAAGAACAAGGCAATCAACACTTAGAGACAGGGCGAGGAGAGAACACTAGGAATATGGGTTTATTTTGACAAAGTGACAGTATGATCATTATTGTGGTTATGACATGACCATGCCTGGGGGTCCTATTTATACTTGGGCACTAGGGTTGAGTTGGCACTTTTTTGTACAAAAACTGAGGGGGGTGAAGGTAAAAGGTCTGTAATGTACCTTTTATCCCTATCTATGTGCGGTTGCCTGTCCCCTCTAATAGGTGCCAACTGTTATAAACCAATGTCAAAAAGAAAATATGTCTTCGATGGAAGACAAAATATCTGATTTGGTAAATATATTTTAAAACGGTAACTTGTTGTACAAACTTTGTAAACTTAAGAAGGGTCTCAAGAACCACCTCCTCTAAAATCTTTTATAAACTTGAGGAGAGGCCTCAAGGACCACCTCCTCTTAAATCATTTTATAAAATTGAGGAGAGGCCTCGAGGACCACCTTCTCTAAAATCATTAGTAAACTTGAGGAGAGGTCTCGAGGACCACCTCCTCTAAAATCAACTTATAAACTATTCATTTCTTATTAGTAACCTCTGGCTGATCACTTCAGTTATGACTGGGTGTGACTGTGCAAGGTCTGTATGACCCATAGGGTCTTTCTAATAGTTTTAAAATGCTAAATGGTTGAGCTTGATCAACAAACCTTGTTCCTCATCCACCAATCCCAAACTCCTAATAGATACTAACTTGCCCTTTTGAGCCCTATTTTCTAATCCAGCCTACAAGTATAAGAAAGTAACATATTTTTATTTTAACATAAATGTGAGTAATAAATCTTGGAGAGGAGGTCACTCTAGGTGGACCTCCTCGCCCACTCGTTCTTTTTTGTGAGTAATTTAGATTTATGGGGACGAGGATCTCCTCGTGGTGGGACTCCTTGCCCAAACTTTGTTCCAGTGAATTTTTAACATTTTGGGATTACGAGCCACTTCTGATGGCCTTCCTTATCCAAACTTCATTTCTGTGTTTTTTTAGTTTCTTGGGACGAGGAGCTTATTCTGATCAGCATCCTCGCCCAAATTCCAAGTTATGAGCTCTGGGCATTTTGGGGGGCGGATCCCTTCCTTGTGGTCCACCTTGCCCAAGTTAAATATTTGTGAACATTGACTAAATTGGGATGAGGAGACCTTCCTAGTGGGCCTCCTCACCCAAGTTCAAACTTTGTGAACTTTGGACCAATTGGGTCGAGGAGCCTCTTGGAAAAGGTTAGGAATTTAATGAAATAATTTTGGAAAAGGTTTTCTAATAAAAATTCACAAAAAAAATTCAAGGGTCAACAATGAGTGACCTTATTTGAACAAGGTCACCATCGATCGAGAGATTGTTTTTCTAGGCAGTGGACCCCGATCGAAAGAATTTTTCAAATGAGGAACCCTCGATCGATGGTTGTATTGAACTAGGGGCCATTAACTTCTAAAAATGACCCTTGAGTGAAATGTTTGTCGAATGGGATTCCCTTGATAGAAAGTTATCGTTCAAACAAGTGATCCCTAGTTAGAACGAGGCTTTCACATTGAAAAACATGCTTAATTGGATCTCTTTCACCTGAAAAACCTTTTAAACATTTTAATCTTCCAATTTATGAAGCCTAATTTTTTTAAATCCTAATTTAATTTTGTTAGAGTCCTTACATTTTTTCGGGTGTATCAATTCAATTGAATAAAACTAAAATATAGACATAGGAATTCCCTGAGATTTTCTACATTGAAGGGTATACCATGTTGGATTACTTATGGATTTATCGTCTACAAACCTAGATCAATGGATACCGAGGCCTTCGAGGTTGTGCAACTATTTTCATGGACTGGAGAAACTATCATTAGTACGAGAAAAGACACATAAAAAGCATGCAAGGGAGAGACATCGTGGTGTATATCGTTATTATAATATAAGTCGTGTATGAGTCCTGTAATCATATATCAATATTAGTGGACTTTGTACCATATCCACTAATACTGGTTAGGTGTAATAGTGATTTTTTCTCTCAGGTTTGCCAATACAAAGTCATGTATGCCATTTTTTATTGACTTTATTTGCTTCCACTATTAATAACGAGGTGCTTGTATTTTGGGCAAAATAATTTTATGCAGTAAAACTAAAATATATAAAGGAATTTAACTTGATCTACACTTTGATCAACTATAAAAAAATAATTAAAATTGGACTTTTGAGGCATACCGACTTTTTTGAACTTGTATCAGAGAAGATTTCTGATATGAACTTGGGAGGGTATGTCTATTGAGGTTTAGTCGGGAAAAAGTTTGCATATTTTTTATCGTATTAACTAGCCATACTAGAAGGTGTGTATGAATGTTTTTCTTATGTCCCAAGATGAGGTGGAGTGGTTAATCGTAGTTATGAGTGGAGACATTCAACAAGAATTTTAGGAGCTCGTGTTGTCCCAAAACCTGAGAAGTCAAGTTTAAGGATGAACATTAGGTAGTTGACTACAACGCTAGAAGTCTTAAGGACATTTTTTATGGAGTAACGCAAGTCAATTTATGTTTAATCTTCATGGAGGATCATCCTTTGAAATTATTCAAAGTCCCTATAAGCTTCATGTTTCATTAATTAGGTTTAATGAAATTAAATAGTCTAATTTTTGTTTACATAATAAACGTTTATACCCTTAAGTAAAATGATCACAAATCACTCCTCACAAGTCCATATGATGTATTTCAATCCCATTGGAAAAAAGGCTTCCATAGATTTCATTTTGTGTATGTCTCATCTCCTAATTCAATATGCAAAGAGAGAAAAAATGAATTTGAAGTGACATCGAATTCTAAAATTCATATTTTTAGAGTAAAAAAAGTCTAGTATTTTAGATTTACAACATCTAGTTTATTTAATGTTCTCTTCAATATATGTAGACAAACCATTTTAATTCCCACTAACTTCTCCTAAGGTCCGTAGCACCTCCCTTCATCATTTCCATCCCAACTCATACCCTGGGTACTGACCTAGAGGCCATCCAAAGCTCCTAGGATTCGTTTGACCAAAATTTAAACTCTTCAACTTGACCGAGATTGAATGAATCTTCAAAGGGCGCTGAAAACCCTTTCCAACGGTCCATGCCATGCGCGATTCTGACTTATAATGCGAAAAACTGATCTAGAGGCAACTGGGCGCTCCCGAGCTCCGTTTGACCAAAGTCGACTCTTTAGCATGACTGAGAATAAATGAATCTTCGAAGGTCATTGAAACCCCTTTTTAATAGTCCACCCCATGCGCGATTCTGACTTACAGTACAGACGAACGATCCGTTTTACCTCTAAAAGTTACCGAGTGCTTCTAGTCCTCAGTTGACCAAGGTAAACTCCCCAAACCGAGTCAAACTCTTTGGAATGTCGAAGTAAATCTCCTTATCTTTTCAATGGTCCACCCTGCGCGCGATTCAGACTTACCATGCGGACGAATGATCCATTTGCGTCCGAAGTTTTCCCGTCCAAAAGACCATCGAGCGCTTTCGAGCCATATTTGACCTAAAGTCAACTCCCGAACCAAGGAGAAGTCCAAGGACTTTCGAAGGTATCTGAATTACCTTTCCAAAGGTTCACCCCATTCACGATTCGGATCAACGGTTTGCGCTCAACAATAGATTTTCCAAAGGAGCCTAAAAGAGACTGCCAAACGGCAGGTCCAAGGCCCTGCCTATCGACAGTGTGCCTAAATGCACCTGCCGATTGGTAGGACTAGGGCTATGTCGATCAGCAATTTCCTGGGCCTATAACAAGGAGGGATAGAATTTATTCCAAATCTGAAATACCTCACTCTCAGCGAATCCAGAAAACCTCTCTCGAAGTCAGCGTGATTTCCAGATCCAAATCCCTTTCCAACCTTCAATTTTCATCATCATTTTCATCAAACTTGCTGAATTAACTACCCTTCATCATCATCTAAGTGCAAGGTCTTATCTCCAATGTTCAAGATCAATCTTAAGATCTTCAAGAAAGTCCAATTTTCTCAATTCTCTCATCTCACATGTCTTAATATACTTTTTATCTATTATTATTGCACATATCTTATTTTCATATAAATAAAAACTCAACAAAAACAAGAAAAGAGGATTTACTCATAAATTCTAACGGGAATTCTCACACTTTTCTCACAACTAAAACACTTTTTTACACACACACACACACACACACATAAAAGACAAGTCCCCTATTGGATTTATGGGATAAATCCCACCCCTCATTTTTCATACGAACTACATGGAATTTGATGCCTCTATAGGCTACGTAGGCGTATCGGGGTAAAACTCGAGCCTCGAGTCCTTTTTCTACTCTTTTCCCATTTTTCTATATTCTTCAGACTTAATTCTCTCAAATTCTATGTATTTACATATATATATGTTTGTTCTCAATAGCATATTATTCCACTTGCGTTATCATTTCCCTATAATGATCGACGCTAGGATAATCGCATAAATCCTATTTTCTAATATTACTTTTAGGAACATTCCTATGGATGACTCGCTTTATCTCTTCTATGATACAAGTCGATGATTCCTATCTCCACTGCGTATACACATGCACATATATCACAGGGAAATAAAGGAAAATAGCAACAACCCATGAGAGACCGTAAGGGTGGAATGGGTGCCTAACACCTTCCCATTTCTTAACTTAGCCTCCGTACCTTTTTTGAATCATTTTGGTTTCGTATGTATCAGTATGTCTTTGGATGTTGTCCTTCGGGATGGAACCCTTTTCTTTTGTCTATTTTGAGTAAAATAGATTGGCGACTCTATCTCTCTAAAATTTTCACCTCATTCATCGACACCGGTGAAATCGCTCCTAAAAGGGACATGCAAGACCTATAGGGATCCTCTACGGACGCACCGAATGGGGATCTATCTGGGGATGGCTACAGTGGCGACACTATTGGGGATATTTGATAAGGGCTAGGCTCTATTTACATGGATGTTATGCTTGTTTATATTTCTCCCCATTTTGCATGTTCCCCTTTTCCATGTATATCCCGTACTTATGCTTTTATTCATGCACTTGTAGAAAATTCTCCATGTACACTTTACACCACGTGCACCTAGGATCACATATATCCTCATGTTGGACGCATCACCCATACTTGGTATACCATTGGTACTCGTACTTTGCTCCCCGTTGGGCATGATCAAGAAAGACACTCTCATCATAAGATGCTAATAAGAGGATCATACATAATTCACACGATATCACCAAAGAGCATTGTTATTGAACAAATTTTGTCCAGTAACTGGAGGGTCACTTCGTGATGAGTGTTGGTCCGGTAGGGCGCATTTAGCCGAAGAGATATGACTCTCACCTTCCATTAGCCAAGTACCTTTGACGTATATCGAACGGTTCCCCCGTATCGTACCACTTGACCAAAGTCAGGATGGGAGGTATATCATAGGGAACTCGTTCACGTACACTAAGCATATAGAATTCACTCTCACGTGTACCGTCCCCATGAGGTATATGGTGAGGTAATTCACGTACACTCAGGTATATCAAATGTCTTGTCCACACATACCGATTGCTCGTAAGTGCAGGACGTATATGATGGAAGTTACGCCAAAGGGGGAACCCTTTTTGATTCACCTAACCAACTGCATACCCACATATAGGTGTCATGCCTAGGACACACATACTCGATTGTCGGTTTCAACTCGAAAGTTTGTCGAAATTCTGGGTCGACTTGGAGCCCAAATTTTTGTGCATTTTTAAACCGGGACCCTGCCCATGAGCCTGGTTACAAGTCCATCCATAGCTTTGCATATGCTACAAACCCAACTTTTCTAGGCCCGGGTCTCGTCCGTCATTTCATTTTGCATTTAGGAGAATTTAATACAAGTGAGAACTTAATAATCATAATAATCATGTTGAGACTGTCTCCCCAAAAAAACATTCCTCCCTTCTTTATCAAAAATCCCAAAAAAACTCTTCTCCTTTCTTTATCAAAAATCCAAAACCCAAAAACATTTCTCCCTTCTTTATCAAAAATCCAAAAACACTTCTCTTTTCTTTACCAAAAATCCAAAAATATTTTTTCTTTCAATCTCAAAGAAAAAAAAAGTGCCAGAAATATTCTCATTCCTTTTCTAAAAAACAAATCCCATTTGACGCCTTCTCAGGTCGATTGCACGCCCTTGGCCTGGATCCTTATTGGCTTCGGTCTTCAGTCAAATCACCCGGGAGTTCTGTCCGTTCCCTTGTTACTTCCTCCGAGTCTGATATCCCCCATTTTCCATGGAAAACAGAGATCAAGCACCAGTTGTACAGCCAGATCTAATGGCAGTTTTACCTCAGCTCATGTCCAAGATTGTCAACCTTCAGACTGATGTCCGAGAGATGCAACGAAACCAGGTTCCTATTCCTTAAGATCCCGATGCCTTATTCCCTATTGCTATGGGTCCATCCGAGCCAATCCAAGTTCCCAAATAACATCAGCACGCTCCCCACGTCCCTCCTATTAATGGGCCGCCTCCTGCTTAGCTTTCTATGCCAAACATTGCCCAGCCTGGGGCTAACTTGCCTATGATCGTTGATTCGAAAGGGGAGGAGTTGAAAAAAGTCAAAGATGATCTCAAGATGCTAACTAAGAAGTCTGACCAAGTCAGAATCTTCAGAAATTACATGGACTACACCCACATGTCTCCTTATCCTAAGGCAAGGTTACCCACGAAATTCAAGATGATGAATAACGAGAAATTCGGAGGAAGTGGACCCCCAATCATCCATCTTCACAGTTATCACCGTGCCATGACTCTCCTAGGGGCTTCTAAAGAAGTGATGGCCCAATTGTTCCAGCAAACTTTGAAGGATAGCGCCCTACGATGGTTTTTATCTCTCGAGGAGTCCAGAATCTGTAGCCAGGAGGATGTGGCCCGAGAATTCATGTCACAGTACAAGTACAACGAAGAGATTGAGGTAACCCACCGTGATTTAGAGCTATTCAAATTGAACTCTGGGGAATCAGTCAGTAACTTCATATCCCGATTGAGGGAAAAAGCAGATACCATGACCAATCGGCCTTTCGAGGAAGAACAAGTCAGCACAGTGAAGAAGAACTTCTTGCCCCATGTTCGAGCAACAATGGGATGGAAATATTATCCCCACTTCTGATCTCTCAGAGAAGTAGGAGTAGAAATCGAGGAAGATTTTGCTAAAATAAAAATTAAACCAAAGTCTTAATCATCAATTGTTGCTCATTGGCACTAGAAATCCACCCTGTCCCAATCTGAAAAGAATACACCGAGACCCATGCTCCCATCCCCAATGTTTATCAAGCCCTGCTAAATCGAAACCTTATTAAACCCTTGGATCCTCGTCCATTACCGAATCCACTCCCAAGAAACTTCAAGGAAGATGCCCATTGCGCCTTTCACCAAACTGTTGTCCATACCACTGACCAATGCTTTCACCTCCAAAACATAATCCAAGGTCTAATTGACCGGGGTGCCATTGCCCCACTAGCGAATCCTAAGCCAAATACTACTCACAACCCATTCCCAAATCCTGTTAATGCCATCTTCTTAGAAGAAAACACACACTTTGATCCCTCAACCCTAATCACACCCATATACTCTCCTAAACCTCTCCAAACTTGCCCATATTTCCTCTTACACCCTACTAGTTTCGTTGATGAAGCACTGTCACTCCTTATCAGAGCATGCATCGCTGTCCGTACCCATTTTGAAAATGGAGGCATGGAATTATCAGAAGTGTTAAACCATCTCTTGGAGTTCGGGATGAAATTGCCATAAAAGATGACCATTGATTATCAGAGGTTCAGTACACTATTATTGCAATTAAGGAAATGGGACCAAGAATCATACCGTTAGGTAGTACCGACCGATGAAGTCATCCTAGATGATGTCCTCCAGATTATGGCAGAATTATTAGGCAAACCAATAATATTTGTAGTATGACCAAGTTACTTGATATTATGAAGCTATAAGGGTGCCTGGTCCCTTCACCCTTATATATCCCCACAGAATGTGAAGACCTTTATAAAGAAGCCATTGAAGTTATGGTATGCATCGACTTTACATGGAAAGATAAAATTGTTACCACCGAATGGGGGGAAGAATTAAGAGATTCGAATAAAGAATAAGCTTTCGAGAAGTCTGGCCCGGTATCCAACATGTGTGGGATGATATCATTTGAATAAATTCTCGGAGAAATAAACAAGGTGGTAGAAAAACCCGAGATTGATGAGGAAACAGGTTTCACATTCTTTCCTTTTTTAGTAAATCACATGACCGGATCAGGGAGGAATTACCATATCCTAATCTCACTACCAGCCAATGACAAGGGGAAGGGTGTTGAAAACCTTCCTATGTCATAAATGACCCTCGAGGATAGCAAGATCCTTGATCAACTGAAGAAGACTCAAGCTAACATCACTCTATGGGGGCTTTTCATGTCTTCTCAACTGCATAGAAATGCTTTGATCAAGTTGCTCATTGGACCCACAGTACCTCCCTCTAATACACCAGAAGAAGCAGTAAATTTGGTCGGATCCTTTACCTCTACTCGAATGCTATATTTTTTCGAAGAAGAAATCCCCAGAATTGGTCCAAGCCACAATCATGCACTCTACATCTCCCTCGAAGTTATGGGGAAGATCGCACCACTCTCTCTTGTCGATAATGGACCCGCCTTAAATGTCTGCCCATTAAGAACCTTCAAATGCTTAGGATTGAAGGAAAGTGACCTCACTCCAACTTCCGTTGTTGTACGCTCATATGATAATACCCATCAGGAGGTGATGGGATCCATAAAACTTGTAATAGGGGCTGGCCCTATAAACCCTGTCGTTGAATTCCAAGTTATTGACATCTAAGCTTGTTTAACCTGTTACTCGAACGACCTTGGCTCCGAAAAATCAAGGGTGTGTCTTCATCACTCCATCAAAAATTGAATTTCTTCATCGACGAACGAGTCATCACCATTTTGGGCGACGACGATAATGCCGAGGGTGCAAGTACCAGCAGTCCAATGCTTGAGATACAACATGGGTCAAATGATATGCTCCTATTAGGATTCCGAGTTGAGCCACTCCTACTCTAGGCAGCGGACGATTTCAAAGAAAGGGTTTGTCCAAAATACGACCCTCATGGCAATGTCAATGTGATTCAGATGTTCAAAAATATGTACTTCATGCCCAGACTGGGGCTAGGACAAAGAAAAAAAGGGATACTTGAGCCCATTTAACTAAATAAAACTTTCCCTCCTTGTGGTTTGGGGTGTCAACCATCAGAACAAGAGCTCAAAATGATCTGCCAGTTTCGACCAAAGAGAAGATTAGACTGCGTCCAAACCCTCCCAGGTGACTCCTTGAATGGAAGATTCATCAAAGATGGTGAATACTTCCCCTTTTGCGGCTTTCCAGAACCATGGTATGACCATACAAATAAGAACATGAAACCCAAAATGGATATATTTTTCCAAGACAGCTACCCATGGGCCAAAAGTTCCCAACACTGTGTACAACCGCTCATCAAAGATACCGAAGAAAGTGACTCTGAGGAATCATTTAACTTACAAACACTAGGGTTGACACTCTGCATGGTTCATTCAGACACTACATCACTGGATCCATCCAACTTCATTAAAGTTGTTGATACACCTCTCCTTAACTGGCATGTTACGCCAGTTCTACCTATTGAAATCCCACCTAACCCTAATGTTTACCATATTTCTTCTTTTGTTGTCTATCCTTTCTTAAATGTAATCGAGACCTCCTTTGATGAGGTTATAAATGCTATTTTTCCTATCAATGAAATAAATGAAGATTTTGAGTATCTTGTTCTGGCTTACATAAACTATTTAGATTCTAATCAAACTTTTGATAATGGTGATTTTGCAAATGAACAATTCTTAATTGATCTAAAAAAGGTTAATAACAAACAACATAACCGCGTTCAAGTTAATTAAGAAGAGACTGTTATTATTAACCTCGGTTCTAGTAGCCAAAAACACGATATTAGGATAGGGGCTACCCTTGACGAGTATGAGCATGCACAACTCGACGAATTGCTAAAGGAATTTATGGTTGTCTTTGCATAGTCCTATGACGATATGCCCGGCATTGACCCCAAAATAGCTCAACATGAGATCCCCACTCTTTCAGATTACAAGATGGTTAAACAAAAGCTAAGAAAGCTCCGCACTGAATGGTCTCTCAAAGTAAAAAAAGAGGCGGTCAAATAGTTGAACGTAGGCTTTATTTATGGGATAGAATATCCCACATGGCTGGCTAATATATTGTCTGTACCGAAATCAGGAGGGAAGGTTCAGATGTGTGTAGACTACCGGGATTTGAATAAAAACTCTCCAAAAGATAATTATCTGCTACCCAATATCGACATGATCATGGACAACATAGCTAGTCATGCTCTCAAGTCATTCGTTGATGGTTTTGTCGGATACAAGCAAATCAAAATGCACACAGACCGCCAAGAAAAGACCACGTTCATCACCCCATGGGGAACCTTTTGCTACACTGTCATGCCATTTGGTCTCATGAACGCTGGGGCTAGCTGCCAGAGGGCTTCCATAGCCATCCTACACAATTTGATTCACAAAGAAGTCGAGGTCTATGTGGATGAAATGATTATTAAATCCAAGACTAGAGAAGGACATGTCCCCTCTCTCTGAAAGTTCTTCGGACGACTGCGATGATATCAGATGAGACTCAATCCACAGAAATGCATCTTCGGGGTTACAAAGGGAAAACTGTTGCGACTCATGGTCAGTGAGAAAGGGATAGAAGAAGATCCTGCCAAGTTGAAATCCATACTTGACATGCAACATCCCTGAACATAGAAAGAAGTCCAAGGTTTCTTTGGGAAATTACAATACATCATCCAGTTAACCTCTATCTGCGAACCCATTTTCAAACTACTTCGAAAGGATTCAACCAAGGTTTGGAATGAGGCCTGCCAAGAAGCCTACAATCGAATCAAATAATACCTAAGTCAACCTCTAGTACTCATGCAACCACAGCCTGGTCATCCCTTGCTCCTATACCTAACCATAACTGACACTGTAACTGGGGCTTTGCTAGCCCAATACCTTAAAAATTCCCGCAAATAAAGAGCTATTTATTATGCCAGTCACAAATTGGCTGGATACGAAGTCATCTATGCTTCTTTGGAAAATGCATGTGTCGCGCTTGTCTGGGTCACCCAAAAGTTACGGCACTACATGCTTGCCTTACCCATCAAACATGTATCCCGAATGGACCCCATCAAATACCTTCTTGAGAAACCTGCCTTATCCAGTCAAATGGCCAGGTGGTTGATGCTCCTAGCCAAGTTCGATATCATATACGTCACGTAAAAAGCCAGGAAAGGAAGATCCATCTCTGACTACCTCACTGATTACCCCATGGATGAAGCTGATATCTGGATCTCCAAATTTCCAGATGAAAATATCCTCTACACTTCCTAGGACAATCTTCAATGGAAAATGTTCTTTGATGGCACTGCCAATAAAAAGGGATATAGCATTGGGATACTTTTGATTACCCCGGATGACTCCCACACTCCTATCGCCATCAAGTTTGATTTCCCTTGCCCCAACAACATGAAAGAATACGAGGCATGCACGGTAGGACTCAAAGTTGCTCTCAAAAAAGGCATTCAATACCCAGATGTCTACAGGGATTCCGCCCTCATCATCGATCAAGTTCTCAAGAAGTGGAAAGTCAAGGATGAGAAACTCCAACCCTTCCATGCCCACTTAGAAGAACTAGCCTCCCAATTCTAAGACATCACCTTCCATTACTTGCCTCGAGCAAAGAATAACCTAGCGTATGCCCTTGTTACCTTGGCCTCCATAGTCGACATGCCCGAAGGAATAATAATGGTCCCCTTTCTGATTCAAAAGCAAGATAAACCTACCCACTGCTACCACATTGAGCTTGTCATCGCAGAAGATCCTGAGCTAGTCAATTATTGGTACTGTGATATTTGGAACCTCCTCAAACATGGTAGGTATCCCAAGGGTTCCAACAAGAAATACCGAGCAAACCTCCGAAGACTGGTCGCCCAGTACATCATCTGTCACAAAGCACTGTTCAAAAGAAACTTTGATGGAACCCATCTACACTGGATCGCAGGGGATGGCATTAAAGAGGTAATGTATAAAATCTACAACGGGGAATGAAAACCCCACATGAACGATCACATGCTTGCCAAGAATAACAACCGATAAGCCTACTATTGGACCACCATGACCCAGGATTGAATCGCCTATGTTCTGAGATGCCTCAAATGCTAATAGTTCTCTAACTTTCAGCATATCCCTCCTCATGAATTATATAACATGACTTCTCCCTCGCCATTCTCCACTTGGGGCATCGACGTCATAGGGAAGGTTACACCTAAGGCTTCCAACGGGCATGAGTTCATCCTAGTTGTCATTGATTACTTCACTAAATGTGTCAAAGTTAAGTCATACGCAGTGCTGAATGCAAAGAAAGTAGCCAAATTCATCGAGAAAAACATTATTTGCCGATATGGAGTCCCGCATGAGCTAGTATCAGACAACGGGTTGCATTTAGAGGCAAAAGTCACATAAGTGGTCAACGAGTATGGGATTCCGAGACACAAATCTTCTCCCTACAGACCACAGACCAATGGTGTAGTCAAAGCCGCCAATAAGAACCTCAAAGCCATCATTATTAAGATGACCAAAAGCTATCGAGATTGGATCGACCGAATCCCTTACGCCCTCTGGGGCGAACGTACCTCAATTTGAACCTCTACTGGGGATACCCCTTACTCTCTAGTCTATAACATGGAAGCAGTCCTACTTGTGCAGATAGAAATACCCTCGTTGCGCGTTATGCTTGAAAGCAAGGTCAATGAAGAAGGATGTTGCCAAAGTCATCTTGACGAGATGACCCTCCTAGATAAAAGGAGATTTAAAGCTTTATACCATATACAAGGATACCATCGCCGAATATCCTGATGATTCAATAAGAGAGTCAAGGGCCGCGGCATCTGAGAGGGGGATTTATCCATCAAAGAAATAATAGAACCCATGTGGGACCCCATAGGGAAATTCAAGACCAATTGGAGAGGCGCAAACATTGTCAAGAAGATCTTATCTGGTGGTGCCTCCATGCTCACCAATCTAGATGGAGAAGAGATGTCTCATCCAATCAACCTGGATCGTCTCAAGAAATTCTACCCCTAGTCCAAAATCTCGGCGCTCTACGACTCTTATCATTTCCATTATATTCTTCAAAAAAATCTCTTCATTTCCCTCTACCCAGAACTACGTGGTCCTGATCCTCTGCAAAAACCAATGTCAAGAAAATTAAAAAAATTCAAAACCCCAGAGGTACGTAGGCATCTTACACATTTTACAAGAGCACGACCCTTTCTCTTTCATAAAAAACTGTTCTTTTCTTATCTCCGAGAACGACAGTTCATTCTAACATATACTTGAATAAAAGGATTATGGTTTCCTTAGTGATCGGTATAAATAATTTAAAAATGCAAAACTCATCAAAAAGGCACAGCTGGATGATCAAAAACTTATTTAGTTCACTAATAAGAAATTACGGTACAATTACATAAGAAAAGGAACGGATAATTCCTTACCCTTACCTTCAAAGACAAATAAACTCCTAAATTTATTCCCAGTTACAAAATAAACTCTCTAAGAGTCCCATCCACAACTACCAGAGGAGCCTGCTCCATCATCATCACCATCATCTACATCCTAGGGTCCCCAAGCTTCCCCTGCCTAAATAGACTACTGCAGACACTCCATGGGCCGATAAGCTCGAACCATCTTCGGAAAAACTACCACACCTCCCTTCAAGGTATCAGATAAGGCAAGCCATGTTTGTCCAGTCTCCACTTCCAACATCTTGCTGACTACTCTCCCCCATAACCACTTCATATAATCTCCAAGGATGTGCCAAACTCTCCCTGCAAACTGAGAGGGACAGGTCGACGGACGTAGACTCTCCTACAAAGAGCCAAGACGTATGCGCAAATGCTCAATCAAATCCTCTACCGAAATGAAATACAGTGTCCGAGGTGGCATGACCTACTCCCAGCTAAATTGGCGTAAAAAGTAGCCAAGAGAAATAGAAAGATGTCTATCTGAGACCAACCAGTTGAACGTACGGATATTCTCCCAGATCCAGAATAGGCAGCATTGTCCCCACCAAGGCACAAACCAGTACAGATTTAGAGACCCATGCTCCTCACACCAGTTCTACCAGCTCTCAATATCCAATCCAACACTGATGAAATGATGCTAGAAGAAGTTGGGTACAAACGACAAATGATATTCTGGAGGAGTCAACAAATGAAACCTTTCAGACAACCACATGAACAGCATCATGGGGATACCCCTCAGAAAGTCAGAACGACCTTCTTGCCAGGCATCCAAGTCGTTTAAAGTCTCCGCCAAAGCACCGCCACAGGATTTTAACGGTATGACATCCATGAAGTAACGGCTGCAAGTTGTGCGTCCACCAGTAGTTCCCCAGTCACCAGCAGAAATTTGAAACCAAGCCCAGAAGAACGGCTCTGGCGTATCTAGCATCGTCAACCTCTTACAAATGCACTGATTGTAACACCATCGAAAGGGAGATCATTCCTCCAATGACCAGTGGCCTAGCCACCGAAGGCGAAATATGAAGAAGCTCGACCAATAAATCCTTGGGAGAACAGGAAAATTCAGGTAAAGCTATAGCAACGGTGGGATTTATCCCCAATATGGAAGAAAATTCCTCATAAGTCAGACAGACTTCTTCTAATCTGAAGCAGAATACATGGTCTTTGGGGTACCAGAATTGTACCACCGCCATCAGCATGTTCCACTCAATGGGCTGGTTACGCTATAAAGAAACTCGACACATGTTGAAAGCATCGTAGTCGACATTATAAGAGAACATTGATTCCAGGGTTTCGAGGTAGTTAGCAAACTCAATGCTACCAGGGAGGTCCATCTTGCAATATTAAGAAATATTAAGCAAGTGAGAATGTGGGAACGTAAGAATGTGAATGTGTGAGAAAAACACTCCACTCTTACCCCTCTTTTATACTTGAAAACGACCACAAAAAACATAACCTCTACCGAAATCAGAAGGAATCTTGACCCACAAAGTACAAAAGGCTGAACTAGATGCCCATCAAGACTTTGAATTGATGGTATTGGACTTGATTGTCGATAGGCAGGACAAGGGGCTTGCCGATCGGCAACCCCCTATTTTTGGAAAATTTTATGTTTTCCTCTTTTGTCAAAATTAGAAACTCATTTAAAATAAATTGATATTCTTAACAAAATTTCAAAAATCCCACGTATAATTTCTCACCTTTAAAACTTTCCTTCAAAATCCAAAAAATATCTCTTTTTACGGTCTCAGCAGCAAAGTAAAAAGCATATATAATAATAAAAAACCAGTGCATTGCATATACATGTTTTTCTGTGTTACATAAAATTTTGTAGAAAATAAAGAAAAGCAGCGGGACACAACCCAAACCCACATTCTCTCTTTCTCTCTCTCCCTCTAACCTAAACTTCACCCCTCCGACGCACTCTCTTTCCCCTGAGAAGATATGATGCACCACTGCTGCCCAAGCCATACTCCTCCCCGGACAAAGCAGACGGCACCAAGAAATAAGGAATCGGGACTGCATCTCGAATATGGACAGTCGTCAAAGATATTTTGTCCCTGATGTCCCTCACCCAAGTGGTCGAACTCAAATTTGCTGCAAGAAAGGACGGAATCAGTATCAAAGCAGAAAAGAAATTAAAAAGAATGAAAAGAGAGGAACAAAAAGGTATACCGCAGGAAGAAGGAGATCCTCTGTCAAGCCCAGCACCTATGGATCCATCGAATGAGGACGGTGTAATATAGGCACCATCCCTCCATCAGCTCGTCGGATGTTGTACGAAAGATTATGCAACTGCATGAAGGGAACCTCTGAAGTCGTCGTTGCTAGAGACGTCGACGGACCACCACCACTGTGGGAGGACCCCACTGGCCGACTCGATCTCGTGTGAGGGAAAGGAAAGGCATCATATATGCTGGGCGCCATCGTCCAGCTCATCATAAAGTCCATACAACCGTACAACGCAGTCGTATCAGTGTACAACAGGTGGTACTCGTCGATCATCATCGCGACCCTCGCATCCTCTAGCAGTAGCCATTCCCACCTCATAGACATAGGAGGTCGCGCAGGTGGAACCACCACCTACTCCTCAGTAATCTGTCGAACCACACTCCCCCCTAGATACCAAGAGTAGCCAAAATCATGCTCTAGTAAGCACCGCAACTATGCGTTCACCCCAGTCAACCTCATATCCTCAATAGAAATCCCCCATGGGAAAAAGCTCACCTGAAAATCCCAAGCAAGTATTAGCTAATACAAAATTAGAGCATACAAAAAATAAAACTAAGGAAGGGATAGTCTTACCCAATCACTAGTCAGGCCATTCAAGACCTGGCGCACTGCCTCCAGAGAAAGAGATCCCCTCGATTGTCGATTGTCCTTACGCCATCGATACAATTGGTAGAAGTCCCCAACAGTCTCATCCTTCAGAGCGATCAGTTGGGTATTACACCCAATCACCTCATAGAACCACATCTGCCAAGGACAAGAACTTGCAATCAAAAAATGAGATGCATAAGGAACGTGTGAATGCATGAAAGGAAAATGCACAAATTATCAAGAAGATACATGGATCCAGTAAAAGTCTGTCGGCAGAACCAGCTGAATGCATGAAGAGAAAAATAGAGGGTTGCCAAAGTCATGCTCCCCCAATCATAGAAAGGGATGTTCGAAAACACCCTCAAGTACGATAAGAACCACAAGTGGATGAAGTCGCCGCTTAACGCCCCCATAAAGCCACCCATCACTAGCAAGATAAAAAATCGAGCCAACTGCCTCACCTGCAGCCCATCCTCCACGTCAACCACCCTACCCAACAAAACATCCTTCGTCAGGGACAGCCGAATGGAATCCTCGAATACTATCCTCCCCACATTATTGAGTGTCGCCCGCACTTCCTCCGGTCTCACCCGCGAGGAGCGATCCACCTCTATCTTCTCCCCATCGTGGAACTCTCAAAAGCCAAAATAACCTCTCCTAGGCGATGTACCCAGAGGAACTCCAAAATATCCAAAACTACAGGATCATATCCTATTTCCCAAAGGTATCAAATCTCCCTAAGAAATATGTCCGAACCCTGGACCACCTAATCACTTCCCCAGCATCGGATTGGTTGTTCCCTAGGTACAGTCTCCAAAAAACACAAGGATTTCCCCATCAATCGGCTCCCCAGGTCAAATTAAAATCATGAGGTAATTTTCCCAGCAGAGTTCCCCAAGAACTTCTCACCTTAAGCCCGCAAAATTGACTTCGACCCGTAGAATTGGTTATCTCACCATAAGCCCGCAGAATTGGCTTCGACCTGAAAAATTGGTCATCTCACCTTACGCCCATAGACCTGTAAAATTGGTCATCTCACCTTACGCCCATAGAATTGTCTTTGACATGACCCGCAGAATTAGTTATCCGACCTTAATCTCACAGAATTGTCTTTGAACCGTAGAATTGGACATCTCCACTTAAGCCCGTAGAATTGACTTTGACCCGTAGAATTGGTCATCTCAACGTAAGCCCGCATAATTCTCTTCGACCTGAAGAATTGGTCATCTCACCTTAAGCCTCCAGAATTGGATTCGACCCACGGAATTGGTTTCAACCTGCAGAATTGGTCATCTCAACTTAAGCCCACATAATTGGCTTTTACCTGCTTAATTAGCCATCTCACCTTAAGCCCGTGGAATTGGCTTCAACCCGTATAATTGGTCATCTCACCTTAAGCTCGTAGAATCGGCTTCGACCCGCAGAATTGGTCATCTCTCCAAAGCCCTCAAAATTGGCTTCAACCTGCAGAATTGGTCATTTCTCCAAAGACCTCAGAATTGGCTTCGACCCGTAGAATTGGTCATCACAACCTAAGTCCTTAGAATGGGCTTCAACCCACAGAATTGGTCACCCCCATCATTACTATAAGTCCTCGAAATTGACCTAAATCTTTCCTTTAAGACCACCCCCAACATGCCCCTTTAAACACTCAGAATTGGCTTCAACCAGCAGAATCGATCACCCTCATCTCCAAGCCCTCAGAATGGGCTTTGACCTGCAGAATCGGTCTCCCTCATCTCCAAACCCTCCGAATTGGCTTCGACCTTCAGAATCGGTCACCCTTATCTCTAGGCCCTCAAAATTAACTTCGACCCAAACAATCGGTCATCCTCATCCTTAGGTCCTCAGAATCCACCTCGACCCTCTGGTCATACTCTCCCAAAGGCATCATGCGGTGTCTATTCGATGGCTATTGTTTGTTCCAAACTCACCCATCGAGGGGCTCTATAGAAACCCCATTTTAATACCCCCTAACTTCTCCTAAGATCCTTAGAACCTCCCTTCATTATTTCAACCCCAAGTCATACCCCGGGTACTGACTTAGAGGCCATCGGATGCTCCCAGGATCCGTTTGAACAAAAGTCAAACTCTTCATCTCAACCAATACTAAATGAATCTTCAAAAGTCACTAAAACCCCTTTCCAACAGTCCATCCCATTCGTGATTCTGACTTACCATGCGGACGAATGACCCATTTTCACCCGAAACCTGATCTAGAGGCCATCGGGCACTCCCGGGCCAAAGTAAACTCTTCAGCTTGGCCATGATTGAATGAATATTTGAAGGTAAATGAAACCCTTTTTCAATGGTCCACCCTGTCCACAATTCTGACTTACAGTACGGATGAATGATCCGTTTTACTCCGAAAGGTCATCGAGCACTTCCAGGCCTCGGTTGACCAAGGTTAACTTCCAAAATGGAGTCAAAATCTTTTGAATGTCGTAGTACATCTCATCGCCTTTCCAACGGTCAACCCCATGCACGATTCTAACTTACCATGGGGATGAACGATCCGTTTATGTACGAAGTTTTCCCGTCCAAAGGATCGATGAGCGCTTTTGAGCCACATTTGACCCAAAGTCAACTCCTGAACCTAAGAGAATTCCAAAGGACTTTTGAAGGTCTTTGAACTATCTTTGCAATGGTTCACCTCATGCATGATTCGAATCAACGATTTGTGCTCAGCGATCGATTTTTCGAAGGAGCCTGAAAGATATTCCCAAATGGCAGGTCCCAGACCCTGCGCCTATCGGCAGAGTGCCTAAACGCACCTGGCGATTGGTAGAACCAAGGCTATGCCGATCGACAATGCCCTAGGCCTATAAAAATGAGGGGTTGACATCATTATAAGAGGGAGCCCAAATCTGAAATACCTCACTCTCAACGAATCCAAAAAACCTCTCTCGAAGTCAGCGTGATTTCCACATCCAAATCCCTTTCCAGCCTTCACTTTTCATCATCCTTTTCATAAAACTTGGTTAATTAACTACCCTTCATAATCATTCAAGTGCAATGGATTCTCTCCAACATTCAAGATCAAGCTCAAGATCTTCAAGAAGGTCCAATTTTCTCAATTCTCTCCTTAAATTCTCATAAATTCGAATTAACTTGTTTTATTGCTTGTCACTTTTATTCTCTCATCTCACATATCTTAATATACTATTCATCTATCATTATTACACATCTCTTATTTTCATATAAATAAAAACTCAAGAAAAATAAGAAAAAGAGTATTTTCTCATAAATTTAAAAAGGGAATTCTCACACTTTTCTCACAGCTAAAACACTTTTTTACACACACACACACACACACATACAATATAAGTACCCAATTGGATTTATGGGATTAATCCCACCCCTCGTTTTGCATATGAACTACGTGGACTTTGATGCCTCTATAGGCTACGTAGGCGTATCGGGATAAAACCCGAGACTCGAGTCCTTTTTCTACTATTTTCCCATTTTTCTATATTCTTTAGACTTAATTCTCTCAAATTCTATGTATTTACATATATATATTTGTTCTCAATGGTTTATTATTCCACATGCGTTATCATTCCCCTATAATGATCGACACTAGGATAATCGCATTAATCCTATTTTCTAATATTACTTTTAGGAACATTCCTATGGATGACTCACTTTATCTCTTCCATGAAACAAGTCGATGATTCCTATCTCCACTATGTATACACATGTACACATATCATGGAGAAATAAATGAAAATAGCAACAACCCATGAGAGACCGTAAGGGAGGAATAGGTGCCTAACACCATCCCATTTCGTAACTTAGCCTCCGTACCCTTTTTGAATCATTTTGGTTTCGTATGTATCAGTATGTCTTTGGATGTTGTCCTTCAGGATGGGTCCCTTTTCTTTTGTCTATTTTGATTAAAATAGACCGGCGACTCTATCGCTCTACATTTTTCACTGACGCCGATCGAAGCACTCCAGAGAGGGACAGGCGAGACCTAGAGGTACCTCTCCCGCCACGTCGTGAGGGGATCTATCCGGGGATGGCAAAAATATCTATTATTTACGTACGGCTGGGGGGATGTTATCAGCTCCAATATAAATTTTATGGATGTATGAATCTAAGGTAGACCGATTTGAAAATATAAACAAACTTTTATTTAAGAATTAAATTCTTCTTATTTTTTCTCTTAACATTTTGATGGATTCCAATTGGTGGCGAGTGTTACTCCCTCTCCTTATTGGATTACTTAGAGTGTTAGTGTGTTACTTGAGTTTACACATGTGTTATCTCCTTTTCTTTCATTATCTGTTATTAGATTGGTATAAGAGCTTTAGGTGTGATGTCCAATCGCCATCTTTGCTACCTGAATATTGATGCACTAGTACGGGAATGTGACTTATGTGATGTTGTAATGTATGATTTGAGGATATAACTGCAACAAATCTAGCAGCATTTGCTATCTCAGATACATTATGATTCATGTCTTTTTTTTTAGAACGAATCATCACAAGATGAATAGAAGATTAATAATTCATATAATGTTCACAACCGAGTATCGAAAGGTTATGAACTTTCAATCATATATGTGAAAGATACCATCCTTATCACCATAGTTATATACAAGTTCACATTCCAGAATTCAAAGGCCAAATCCAAGGTGATGAGTTCATTGATTATCTCAACACCGTGGATAGAATATTTTACTACCATGATGTTTTAGAGATCGAAAAAGTGATGTTTGTTTCCATTTAGTTGAAAAAACTTCCTTTAATTTGGTGGGGGAGTCTAAACAAGCAATGTGATCGTGATAAAAAAAATAAGAATTGTAAATTAGGAGATGATGAAAAAGGAGTTAAAGAATAAAATCTTACCTATTACAAGATGTTTTTCTTAAGTTTCACAAATTTAAGCAAAATGAGTTCTCTATAGAGGAGTATTCAAAAGAATTTGATCATCTCATTATGTGATGTGATTTATCCGACTCGGATGAACTAAAAATTTCTCGCTATCTTGGTGGTTTAAGGACTAAAGTTTTAAATGTTGTCAAATTAGCCATAAAAGAGGACAAATAACTTAAGGAGAAAAGTAGTGTTTGAGCTAGGAGTCATGAAGGAGGTTGTAACTGGGGGAGTGCTTCCACTTCCAAGCCTTTAAAAACATCTTCTTTTAAGACACCTTTGAAGCAATATGTAAAGGGTAAATCAATTAAGCCCAGTTCTTCGAATTTAACTTCTTGTCAATGTTTCAAATGCCTTGGATTTGGCCATATATAATCTGAGTGTTCAAATCAAAATATTATTTCATTAGTAGAGGAGGAGGATAAAGAATTTGTGGAACCATTTGCTAGTGATGAAGGAAATAATGAGGGTGAAATTGTATATGGTGATTAAGTTAAATATCTTGTTATTCAAAGAAGTTTAAAAGCATACCATGTGGAGGATGATCAGTCTCTTAAAAATAACATTTTTCACACGTTATTGCACTTCCCATGGAAAGGCGTGTAATGTTTTCATTGATCGTGGTAGTTATGGGAATGTCATGGATACTGAAATGGTGGATAAATTGAAGCTCAAGATGGAGGAGAACCCACAACCTTATAAGATATCATGTCTTAAGAAGGAAAATATGGGAAAAGTAAATAAATTGTGGTTAGTTCAGTTTTCAGTTGGTAAGATCTATCAAGGTGAAATCTCGTATGATGTTATGCGCATTGATGTATGTCATTTAGTTATTCGAAGACCTTGCGATTTTGATAAACATATTAAATATGATGGGTTGAATTTACTCTACACCCTTCGAATCCCGAGAACACTCTGGTGCCATCAAAGATTAATGTAAATCTTTTTCTCTCAAAGGAAGAATTTGATAATGCAATGGAAGGGGATGAACATTCTTTTATTCAAGTGGTAATGGAAGAGAATGAAGAAAAATTTATAGTCCCACCTTATTTGCAACCATTACTTGATGAATATCATGATGTGGCACTAAAGGATATTCCATCCGCCCCCCACCAATGAGAGATATTAATTAATAGATACAATTTGTTCTTGGTTTTATTCTTCCAAGAAAAGTAGCCTACCGAATGAATCCTAAAGAATATAAAGAGCTCCATAGGCATGTTGATAATTTGTTTGGTAAAGAGATACTTAGAGAGAGCATAAGTCATTTTATTGTCCCAACATTACTTTTCCTATGAAAGATGGATGTTGGGCTATTTTTGTTGATAGAAGGGCGGTGAATAAAATTACTTCCAAGTATCGCTTTCCTATTCATGGACTTGATGATCTACTTTACCAATTTGTGGGGATGTTATCTTTTAAAAACTAGACATTTGGAATTATTAATTTGAGACCGGGAGAATAATGGAAAAATACTTTCAAACCACGGGATGTGTAAGAGTATATTATACTTAATGTGTTCCATAGAGCAGATTGTTCATTTTCTTACCAAAACATGTTTTAGTCTTTGTCCAAGAGGTCACCAAAATGCTTTATCAACAAATCATATTCTCTCAATGTCAAACCACAAGTACAACACTTAGGAAAAGGTATAAGACTTAGCGAACTTAGATTCACCTTGGTTAATCTATTTTTATAATTGAAAATCTTTATAATTAACCTTATTTTTATAATTTTATCAAATACATATGAAAATATACTTTTCACATATAAAAATTTATTGGACAAAGAATCGCATCCTTTTGTGTATTTTAAGTATGTGTGTTCATGAGATAAATAAGCACACTTGGAGTTAGCTTTAAAACATATTTTGAAAAATATTCTAAAGTAGACTGGATAAAATTTTATGGATATATCCCGCCTCGCTTCATCTTCGTCACAACAATGGCTTACCCCACTGCAGCGATAGTTTATCGCTTGAATTTTCTTCTCCATGATTCCAATCTCTGGACAAAGGTACGAATTTCTTCGAAATAGTTTCGCCACAGCGATGGTATTCCTCATTGCACCAACACAATCTTGGTAGTTGCTTGTGTAGCAGCATAAAACATCTTGACATAGGTGCGACCAGGTTCACCGCAGTGACGAATTAGCTTGTTGTAACGACACTGCAGCAAAACACATGTGATAGCATCAAGAGTCACTTTTTCACAAGATCTTTCTTGAAGTTATTCTTGGTTAGTGTGTCGAGAAATTTTTTTTGGGTGAATTATACCCTGAGGCTACTATTCGACACTTTAAGAGTGTGATGCATATGATTTTATCCTTTAAAACTTTTCAAATAAAAAAATTTCCATATATTTTAGAGCACATTTTTTCACTCTTCTTCTTTGAGTTCTTTTAAGCCATTATTTTTAAAAAACGTATATTTAATCATCTTGTATTCAAAATCCAATATTTATTGTTGACTAAATATTTCATCATCCTTAGCTTGAAAAAACTTTCTTTGATATTTAAAGCACCACACCCTTTGAAAATACCCCAACACACACATCTATAGGATTCCCTCGAAGAACCTAGGTGTAGTATTTTGGTTGCCTGAATGTTTCGTCCCGGAACAATAACTTTCTTCTATGTTGAATACGAATGTTTTGGCCATAGTATTTAAAGCCATTGGTTGTGGACTAAAGCTGGTTGCGGTTGTGCAACATACTCCACCTATTGGAGACCTACGAAGAATATGGTGGGAAATAGTATATAATGGGTTGTAGAGTTATGAGGCTTTAAGTCTATTTCTTCTAGTTGTAAAACTCTACCATAATGTATTTGTCGTTCTTATCTGCCCGAGTTTTTTCCCTTAGTGGGTTTTTCCCTCATACATCATGTCTTATGCTTATTTTGCTCTTTTAGCATCTTTTAGAATCATCGTCTAAATAAAGAAGATAAAATTGAGTTTCTTAAAGTTAGTAAAATAATTTTTTCACATATACTTTTATGTTTTAAACACTTTTTTAATAATAAATTAATAAAAAAATTCTCGAATTATGTGAATTAATTATTATTTGGGTAGTTATCATCAAGAGGAACACTCTTAGGATGGGCTCTTTAAATAGATGGGAATGCCGTTTGGGGTTTCTAAGGCTCCTAGTACATTTATGCATCTTATGAGTCATATATTCTTGCCTTATATTACTAAGTTTGTTGTGTTTCACTTCAATGATATTCGTGTGTTTACCAAAGACCAAAATCATCATTTTAAGTATCTTAAATGGTTTTTGATGTGTTGAGAAATCAGAAGCTATATGTTAATTTAAAAAAAATTGACTTCTTGACAAAAAGACTCTTCTTATTAGGATATATTGTGTCAAGTGATGTTGCAAAGGTGGATCCAAACAAAGTGGATGCAATTACTAGTTGCCCAATTCCTATTTCGATTCATGATGTTCAAAGTTTTTACGACCTTTCTTCTTTCTCTAGAAAATTTATGAATAACTTTAGCAAAGTTATTGCCCTAATTAATAAATGCTTAAATGTGAGTATTTTAAAATGGAGTAATGAAACACAAGGAACTTTTGATCTTATAAAAGAGAAAATTATGGAATCACCAATTCTCTATCTTCCAGATTTTAACAAGATGTTTGAAGTTTATTGTGATGAATCAAATGTGGGCATTAATGTTGTCATTAGCCAAGAAGGGAATCCTATTGCAAAATTTAGTGAGAAATTAAGAAATTTTCAAAAAGTATTTAACTTATGCAAGGAGTTCCATGTTATTGTCCGGACCTTGGATCAGTGGAGACACTACCTTATGCTTAGAGAGTTCATTGTCTTTTCAAATAATGAGGCACTTAAATACATTAATGGTTAACACAATCTTATTCGACACATGCCAAATAGGTTGCATTATTTAAGGCTTTTACATTTCATATCAAACACAAATTTGGTGCTCAAAATAAAGTGGCAGATCCATTAAGTCAAAGGAATTCCTTTATTCTTTCTATTAAAGTAAAAATCTTAGGGTTCGGAGTATTAATGAGAAATAAAGATGATCCTTTCGTTGGTCAAATTAGGGAAATGTGTTCCAATGATCCTTATCAATAATTTTTATTGAAGCACTACACCAAATCCTGCGAATGGTCATGCCCAGTGGGTCACGGCCCACTCAATATTTGGTGTGACCATATTTATTATCAAACTAAATTATCGATGCTCTTGAAGTGGTCACGGCACAAGTCCGTGACCACGGTGGTCGCGGACTTGGGCCATGACCAGGTCGTGACCATCTTGGCGCCAAAATTCCCTCCAAGCTTGGTCGCGGATGGGTCACGAACTTGGACCGTGACCACTTTCGAGAAAAAAAAATTGATCGCGCAATTGGGGTCACGGCTAGGGGCCGAAACCAAATTTTGAAGAGGGTAACGGCTTGGGGCCATGACCATGCCTCATTCGAAGGGTTGTTGGTCGCGCATGTGGGACTGCTGTTGGTCACGCATGGTGGGTCACGGCCTAGACCCGTGACCACTTCCAGGGTAAAAAATTGGTCGCACAAATGGGGTCACGGCTGGGGGCCGAAACCAAATTTTGAAGTGGGTCACGGCTTGGAACCGTGACCATACCTCATTCAAAGGGATGTTGGTCGCGCATGGTGGATTATTGTTGGTTAAACATGGTGGGTCACGACCTATAGCCGTGACCAGTGCTCATGGGGATAACTAATTGGTCGCGGAGGTTAGGTCACGGATCTAGGCCGTGACCAGGTCAATATTAATATACGATTTACTGACAAAGCACTCAAATTTTTTCCATTCGCGGTTTAGCTTGGACAATTTGGGCGATTTGGGCGATTTGTTGATTTCATCTAAGATTCGTGAAAGGTATGTGTGTATATGTGTGTGCATTTCGATTTGTTTTGATTTGTGGAAGCTATGGGTGTATGTGAGTGTGTGTGTGTGTGTGTGTATGTATATGTGTGTGTATGTGTGTATGCATTTAAATTTGTTTTGATTTGTGGCAGCTATTTGTGTGTATATGGGTGTGTGTGTATAGATTAGGACAATAAACCCTAGATTGTATGTGTGTGTATTTTTTTTACAAAATAGTATTCAAAACTCTAGACATTATGTATGTGTATGTGTGTGAATGTGTGTATGTATTCATTATGTCAATAAACCCTAGAATGTATGTGTGTGTATTTTTTTTTTAACAAAATATTATTCAAAACTCTAGACATTATATTTTTTTGACAAAATATAATTAAATGTATTTATAATAAGTAAAAAAAATTACAACCGCCTTGTTGTTGGATATATGTATGCATAGATTTATGTCAAAAAAATATTAGGGTTTAAGTAAACCCTAGATTGTATATAGGTGTATGTATATTTTATGTCAATAAATCCTAGATTGTATGTGTGTGTATCTTTTTGACAAAATATGCTTGTCTTGTTTTTTTTTGACAAAATATAATTAAATGAATTTTTTTGACATAGGATTCGCAAACACGTGTGCACATTACTATAGTGAGATATTATTGGCTTGGTTGTTGGATACTATGTTGTATTTATTGAATTTATACTAGTGTCGATAAATGTACATGTTCTTAAATTTGTTGGGTGTGTTCTTGATTTGCCTATGAAAAAGTATATCACATATCTTGCGATTAATGTGCATTTTTTGACGTTTACGTCAAGATATTATGAGGCTACAACTTGACATGGAACAAATACACCACGGTCGGCTGATCTCTGCTCCACCGCCGGTTGAATCTCCACTCCACCGACCACCATAGCAGGTTCCTATATCTACCTCTCCCACACGAATTAAAATTTAAGGGGGTGAATTTGTCGGGTATTTTTTTTAAGGGGTGTCCCATAACTCTTAGGGTCCTTATTAACTTTTATGTTGTTTTATGCACTTTTAAGATTTTGACATCTAAATGTGCAATGTTTACTAGTTCAAGTTATTTAGAAATGTTTCTCCTCAAATTATTAATGATGAAATTGATTATTTATGATTAAGTCGTAAATGTTGTCTCCTAAGTAACACGAATTCAATTGTTTAATAAAATATGAAATGATAATAATTTTAAGAAACATTCACAACATTACATTGTTATGTTTAATGTGTAGCTGATGAGAGAAAACATTTATTGTTTCATGCGTTTGTTTTCTTTGCTTCTAGAAACTTCTCGAGAAAATGACATGGTTAAAGTGTGAGGTGCACTATCAACTAAATTCTTTTGGTGGATGCTCAAGGTTTGATTTATTGGCTTAATTCTTCAATTATACATTACATATATGTTTACTCTCTTTTTTTTAACTGTTCGCTGGTTTGTTATTTTATTTTCAAAAAGTTAGACTTAGGCATAAAAAACATGCCATCGAAGGGTGATAACGGGGATCCCGGTTTGAGTGTACAACGTAAATTTGTGTGTACGACGGAGATCCCGGTTTGAGTGTACGATGGAAATCCCGGTTTGAGTGTACGATCGCGTAGTGACGGGGATCCCAATTTGAGTGTACGACGTAAATTTGCAAAAAAAAAGACTTAAGCATAAAAATGCAATCAATGGGTGAAAATGTAAAACAACCACAAAACGGTTCCGTAAGAGTCACGAACACCTCTTACGGGACCAATGTGACTCGTAGGAACCGACCGCGTAGTCATGGGGCTCCCGGTTTGAGTGTACGACGTAAATTTGTACAATGTTAGACTTAAGCACAAAAACATGCCATCGAAGGGTAAAAATGTAAAACAAACACAAAACGGTCTTGTAAGAGTCATGAGCACCTCGCAGGGGACCAATGTGACTCATAGGAACCGACCGCGTAGTCACGGGGCTCCCGGTTTGAGTGTAGGACATAAATTTACAAAAAATTTGACTTAAGCATAAAAACATGCCATCGAATGGTAAAAACATAAAAAAGCCATAAAACGGTCCCGTAAGAGTCACGAGCACCTCACACGGGACCAATGTGACTTGTAGAAACCGACTGCGTAGTCACGGAGCTCCCGATTAGGGTATCCGACTTAAATTTGTAAAAAAATAGACTTAAGCATAAAAACTTGCCATTGAAGGGTGAAAACGTAAAATAGTGACAAAACGTTCTCGTAAAAGTCATAAACACCTCGCACGGGATCGATGTAACTCGTAAGAATCGACCGTGTAGTCACGACGCTCCCGATTTGAGTGTACGACGTAAATTTGCGAAAAATAAGACTTAAGCATAAAAATAAGTCATCGAAGGGTGAAAATGTAAAACAACCACACAACGGTCCCGTAAGAGTCACGAACGCCTCGCACGGGACCAATGTGACTCATAGGTACCGACCGGTTAGTCACAAGACTCCCAATTTGAGTGTACGACGTAAATTTGTAAAATGTTAGACTTAAGCATAAAAACATACCATCGAAGGGTGAAAACTTAAAACAACCACAAAACGGTCTCGTAAGAGTCACGAGCACCTCGCACGGGACCAATGTGACTCATAGGAACCGACAGCGTAGTCACAGGGCTCCCGGTTTGAGTGTACGACTTAAATTTGCAAAAAATTAGACTTAAGCATAAAAAATTGTCATCGAAGGGTGAAAATGTAAAACAACGACAAAACGGTCAGGTAAGAGTCACGAACACCTCGTACGGGACCAATGTGACTCGTAGAAACAGACCGCGTAGTCACGGGACTCCCGGTTTGAGTGTACGATGTAAATTTACAAAAAAATATACGTAAGCATAAAAACTTGTCATCGAGGTGCGAAAATGTAAAACATCCACAAAACGGTCCCGTAATAGTCACGAACACCTCTCAAAGGACCAATGTAACTCGTAGGAATCGACCGCATAGTCACGGGGCTCCCGATTAGAGTGTATGACGTAAATTTGCAAAAAAATAGACTTAAGCATAAAAACTTGACATTGAAGGGTGCAAACATAAAACAGTGACAAAACCGTCTCGTAAGAGTCACGAACACCTCACATGGTACCAATGTGACTCGTAGGAACCGATCGCGTAGTCACGGGGATCCCGATTTGAGTGTACGACATAAATTTGAAAAAAAAAGACTTAAGCATAAAATATTGCAATCGATGGGTGAAAACATAAAATAGCCACAAAACGGTCCCGTAAGTGTCACGAACACCTCTCATGGGACCAATGTGACTCGTAGGAATTGACCGCGTAGTCACGGGGCTCCCGGTTTGAGTGTACGATGTAAATTTGTAAAAAGTTAGACTTAAGCACGAAAACATGCCATCGAAGGGTGAAAACATAAAACAAACACAAAACGGTCCCGTAAGAGTCACGAGCACCTCGCACGGGACCAATGTGACTAGTAGGAACCGACCGCGCAGTCACGGGGCTCACGGTTTGAGTGTACGACGTAAATTTACAAATAATTTGACTTAAGCATAAAATATACCATCGAATGGTGAAAACGTAAAACAATCATAAAACGGTCCAGTAAGAGTCACTAGCACCTCATACGGGACCAATGTGACTCGTAGGAACCGACCGCGTAGTCACGGGACTCCCGGTTTGAGTGTACAACGTAAATTTGCAAAACATTTAGACTTAAGCATAAAAACATGCCTTCGAGGGGTGAAAATGTAAAACAAGCACAAAATGGTCCCGTAAGAGTCACGAACACCTCGCACGGGACCAATGTGACTCGTAGGAACTGATCGCGTAGTCAAGGCACTCCCGCTTTGAGCATACGACGTAAATTTGTCAAACGTTAGACTTAGGCATACAAACATACTTTTATAGGGTAAAAATGTAAAAAACAACCATAAAACGGTCCCGTAAGAGTCACGAACACCTCTCACGGGATCGATGTAACTCGTAGGAACCGATCGCGTAGTCATGGCATTCCCGGTTTGAGTGTACGACGTAAATTTGCAAAAAATTACACTTAATAAAAAAAATACCATCGAAGGGTGAAAACGTAAAACAACAACAAAACGGTCCCGTAAGAGTCACGAACACCTCGCACGGGACCAATGTGACTCGTAGGAACCGACCGCATAGTCACGGGGCTCCCGGGTGAGTGTACAACGTAAATTTGCAAAAATTAGACTTAAGAATAAAAACATGCCATCGAAGAGTGAAAACATAAAACAACCACAAAACGGTCCCTTAAAAGTCAAGAACACCTCGCACGGGATCAATGTGACTCGTAGGAACCGATCGCGTAGTCACGGGGCTACCGATTTGAGTGTACGACTGAAATTTGCAAAAAAATAGACTTAAGCATAAAAACATGCCATCGATGGGTGAAAATGTAAAATAGCGACAAAACGGTCTGGTAAGAGTCACGAACACGTCGTACGGGACCAATGTGACTTGTAAAAACTGACCGCGTAGTCACGGAGCTACAAAAATGGACTGTGAGGTCACTAGAGTAACAAAAATGGTCTTTGAGATGTAATGGCACCAAGGAAAGCTACTGCGATAATAGGTTTACTCATGGGGTCTACACCAACAGTCCTCGTCATGAACTGTGAGTTCATTAGAGTAAACCAAAATCAATCATAAGGTGATGATAAGTCAGTGATCAAGTGTACGTGGCAAACTTTTAGTCTGGCAATAAAACTTAGCACAATATGGTGGTCTTGTACAAGCACAAGTACACAATGATATTCTTGACAGTATATAATGTCAACAAGTTCAACTTTTCGAAAATCAATACTAACTGTTAATTTGAATGACTCGAGAAAATCTCCCATGAAGGAGCTCGCAAAATGGGTAAGATGTACTAATGAAAGGGAGTATTAAGACTGTTAACTGGAACAAATCGAAAAACATATTTCACAGTGGCTTTAAAATATCCTCAGGGTCATTGTTATCATGTTTTTTTCAAGTTCTATATGTTTATTTATATTGGATGAATTCAATGTTTAGAAAATAAATGTGCAACCTTCACTCATTCATTTGGAAAATGGAGACACGCATATAGTAAATAGAGACACATATATTTGATTTCATAGAGCATGATACGTTCTAGAAATCATACATACTGGTACAGGTCCTACACGCGGTTGTGCATCATTAAGTCAAGACCAAATTATGGTATTAATTAAGATAGTTTTTTCTATTGGACATATATACTGGTACAGGTCCTACTCGCTGCCACACTACTGCACCTGCTACTTCCACGCTACTAAATACATATAATACACTAGATGGAGGACAGCACCAGCTACTGCCCCAATCCCCCTACTAGTGCTACTGCCCCTGCCCCAAGCCCCATGCTCCTCTTGCTTATGCTAATCTACTACCTAAACACCTGCTTTTAAGATTTAAACACCTGCTCCTTTTACTTATATGATGCTTGATAAAGTGATACCAAGAATTTCAAGTTACTCTAGAGTTCGACATAAAGTGATTCAACATAATGTAATGATGGAAAGACAAATATATATATAACTTGTATATATATATAGATATATATAAGTTATATGTATGATGTTATATATATATCAGTATATATATAACTGTTATATATATATGATATACTATATATATATATATAACGCAGCCACGGGACCAATGTATTTATTTTAATTTTTTTTCCTCCAAAAACAATATTATCTGAACAAAAATAAAATTATCAAAATGTGACTCGTCTTTTGCTATTTTGTTCACTGAAATTACACTGGGAAAGACAAACCAGTGGTGGAACTGCGATATAATTTGTCAAGTGAAATCCCAATTCTCTTCATAATCAATCATTTCATCTGAAAAATCCCTGAACTGATCAATTTCTGGATCTTATTCATCACAGAGGGGTTCTTCATGTGCTCCTGTGCAGCTGTAGGATTCTCCTGGAAATCAACCAAAACCTGTCTCATAATAGGATCTGTAAGGATGTTCTGAATTTCCAGATCCTGCATTCCCTTAGCCTGTCTCTCCTTTAGTTCGTCAGGGCTCAAGTCCCCGCGACTATCCTTGTTAATTTGTTCTATACATCTCCTACGTCCATCTAGCAATTCCTGGTTGCGGGAATCATGTTTCAACCCCTCCAGGTATGTTTCCAAAGCTTTGTCATACTCTTTCATGAAAAATTGGACAACACCTTTCCTCGTATACCCCTTGGCGAATGTGGGGTCCTGCTTAATGCACTTCTCTGCATCCTTGAGTCCCTCAGGTAAGGCCCCAAGTTTTGTGCAGCAAGCAGCCCTGTTACTATATGCCTTTGGGTCTTCGGGGTTCCTCCTCAAGGATTCTGTGTAGTGCTTTATAGCCTCTCGGTATTTTTGCTCTTTAAAATACTCATTTCCTTTCTCACGCTCTTCATCAGCTAGTTTAGGATCAAAATATTCTTGTTGAAGAAGTTCTTTCTTTGCTTTTTCAGCGTCATTGAGATTCTTCAATGTGTCTGGGTTACGATTCTTGCAAGGGCTTTCTAGAAGGCCTCAATAGCAGGTTCATAATCCCTTGAGGTTTTAGCCATCTTCACTAAGGCTGTTCCTTTTCTTATCAAGGCCCTCGCGACCATCTTATAATCTGACCTAAGCTCTCTGCCCCTTTCGACAGCTTTATCACAATCTTTTATGCGTTCCTCGTACTTTTTCAACTCCAAGTAGACAGCAGCCCGGTTAGTTAAAAACGAAACATCCTCATCGTCCAATTCATTCGCTTTTGTATAATGCCCAATCGCCATGTCAAAATCCTTCTTCTAATAAGATGCATTCCCAGCCTCCTTCTCCTTCTGCGCCTCTGCTTTCCTCTCTCTAATTTCCCTCTCCTCATCCGGTACTTGTTCCGGTTCCGCCTCAGGTTCAGGCTCAGGCATAAAATATGGCATTAGAGGGTGAAAACTCGAAACAGCCCCCGAACGGCCCCTAGGGTGGCACCAACACCTCCCACGAGACAAATGTAACTCGTAGGAACTGACCCCACAGCCGCTGGTCTCCCGGTTTGAGAATACGACGGTAATTTACATATTTCTAGACTTAAGAAAAACATGGCACTAGAGGGTGAAAATTCGAAACAACCCCCGAACGTCCCCGTGGGTGGCACCAACACCTCCCACGGGACCAATGTAACTCTTAGGAACTGTACTCGCAGCCGTGGGACTCCCGATTTGAGAATACGATGATAATTTGCATATTTCTTGACTTAGGCTTAAAAACATGGCGTTAGAGGATGAAAACCCAAAACAGCCCCCGAACGTCCCCGTGGGTGGCACCAACACCTCCGACGGGACCAATGTAACTCGTAGGAACTGACCCCATAGCCGCGGGTCTCCCGGTTTGAGAGTACGGCTGTAATTTGCATATTTTTAAACTTAGGCTTAAAAACATGACATTAGAGGGTGAAAACTCGAAACAGCCCTCGAACGGCCCCGTGGGTGGCACTAACACCTCTCACGGGACCAATGTAAGTCATAGGAACTGACCCTGCAATCGCATCTCTCCCTGTTGGCTGCGGGGTCTCCCGGTTTGAGAATACAACGGTAACTTATATATTTTTAGACTTAATTAAAACATGGCGTTAGAGGGTGAAAATTCGAAACAGACCCCGAACGTCCCCGTGGGTGGCACCAACACCTCCCACGGGACCAATGTAACTCGTAGGAACTGAACCCGCAGCCGCGGGACTCCCGGTTTGAGAATACGATAATAATATGCATATTTATTAACTTAGGCTTAAAAACATGGCGTAAGAGGGTGAAAACTCAAAACAGGCCCCGAACGTCCCCGTGGGTGGCACCAACACCTCCCACGGGACCAATGTAACTCGTAGGAACTAACCCTGCAACCGCGGCTCTCCCAGTTTGAGAATACGATGGTAATTTGCATATTTATTGACTTAGGCTTAAAAAGATGGCGTTAGAGGGTTAGAACTCAAAATAGCCCCCGGACGGTCCCGTGAGTGGCACTAACACCTCCCACGGGACCAATGTAACTCGTAGGAACTGACCTCGCAGCCGCGGGACTCCCGGTTTGAGAATACGACGATAATATGCATATTTCTTTACTGAGGCTTAAAAACTTGGCGTTAGAGGGTGAAAACTGGAAAAAAACCCTCGAAAGTCCCCGTGGGTGGCACCAACACCTCCCACGGGACCAATGTAACTAGTAGGAATGGACCCCATACCCGCAGGTCTCCCGGTTTGAGAGTACAACAGTAATTTGTATATTTCTAGACTTAGGTTTAAAAACATGACGTTAGAGGGTGAAAACTCAAAACAGCCTCCGAACGGCCCCATGGGTGGCACCAACACCTCCCACGGGACCAATATAACTCGTAGGAACTGACCCCGCAGCCGTGGGTCTCCCAGTTTCAGAATACGACGGCAATTTGCATATTTCTAGACTTAAGCAAAACATGGCGTTAGAGGGTGAAAATTCGAACTAGCCCCCGAACGTCCCCGTGGGTGGCACCAACACCTCCCAATGGACTAATGTAACTCGTAGGAATTGAACCCGTAGCCGCGGGACTCCCGGTTTGAGAATACGACGATAATATGCATATTTCTTGACTTAGGCTTAAAAACATGGCGTAAGAGAGAGAAAACTCGAAACGGCCCCCGAACGTCCCCGTGGGTGGCACCAACACCTCCCACGGGACCAATGTAACTCGTAGGAACTAACCCCACAACCGCGGCTCTCCCGATTGGCTGCGGGGTCTCCCTGTCTGAGAATACGACGGTAATTTGCGTATTTCTATACTTAAGTAAAACATGGCGTTAAAGGGTGAAAACTCGAAATAGCCCCCGAACGGCCCCGTGGGTGGCACCAACACATCCCACGGGACCAATTTAACTCGTAGGAACTGACCCAGCAGCCGCGGGACTCCCGGTTTGAGAATACGGCGATAATATGAATATTTCTTGACTTAGGATTAAAAACGTGGCGTTAGAGGGTGAAAACTCGAAACAGCCCACGAACGTACCTGTGGGTGGCACCAACACCTCCCACGGGACCAATGTAACTCGTAGGAACTGACCCCACAGCCACGGGTCTTCCGGTTTAAGAGTACGATGGTATTTTTCATATTTCTAGACTTAGGCTTAAAAACATGACATTAGAGGGTGAAAACTCGAAACAGCCCCTGAACGGCCTAGTGGGTGGCACCAACACCTCCCACGGGATCAATGTAACTCGTAGGAACTGACCCCGCAACCGCGGCTCTCTCGGTTGGCTGTGGGGACTCCTGATTTGAGAATACGACGGTAATTTGCATATTTCTAGACTTAGGCTTAAAAAGATGGCGTTAGAGGATAAGAACTCGATACAGCCCCCGAACGGCCTAGTGGGTGGCACCAACACCTCCCACGGGACTAATGTAACTCGTAGGAACTGACCCCGCAGCCTCGGGACTCCCGGTTTGAGAATACGATGGTAATTTGCATATTTATAGACTTAGGCTTTATAACATGGCGTTAGAGGGAGAGAACTCGAAACAGCCTCCGGACGACCCCGTGAGTGGCACCAATACCTCCCACGGGACCAATGTAACTCGAGGAACTGAACCCGCAGCCGCGGGACTCCCGATTTGAGAATACGACGGTAATTTGCATATTTCTAGACTTAGGCTTAAAAACATGACTTTAGAGGGTGAGAACTCAAAACAGCTCCCGCCCGGCCCCGTGGGTGGCACTAACACCTCCCACGTGACCAATGTAACTCATAGGAACTGACCCCGCAGCCGCGGGACTCCCGATTTGAGAATACGACGGTAATTTGCATATTTCTAGACTTAGGCTTAAAAACATGGCATTAGAGGGTGAGAACTCGAAACAGCCCTCGGACGGCCCCGTGGGTGGCACAAACACCTCCCACGGGACCAATGTAACTCGTAGGAACTGACCCCGCAGCCGCAGGACTCCCCGTTTGAGAATACGACGGTAATTTTCATATTTCTAGACTTAGGCTTAAAAACATGGCGTTAGAGGGTGAGAACTCGAAACAGCTCCCGAACGGCCCCGTGGGTGGTACCAACACCTCCCACGGGACCAATGTAACTCGTAGGAACTGACCCCGCAGCCGCGGGACTCCCGGTTTGAGAATACGACAGTAATTTGCATATTTCTAGACTTAGGCTTAAAAATATGGCGTTAGAGGGTGAGAACTCGAAACAGCCCCCGAACGGCCCTGTGGGTGGCACCAACACCTCCCACGGGACCAATGTAACTCGTAGGAACTGACCCCGCAGCCGCGGGACTCCCGATTTGAGGATACGACGGTAATTTGTATATTTCTAGACTTAGGCTTAAAACATGGCGTTAGAGGGTGAGAACTCGAAACAACCCCCGGACGGCCCCGTGAGTGGCACCAACACCTCCCACGGGACCAATGTAACTCGTAGGAACTGACCTCGCAACCACGGGACTCCCGATTTGAGAATACAACGGTAATTTTCATATTTCTACTTAGTTACTGATAATTTTAACTCATATATGCAATTTTTCAGCTTGATTAATTTTTTTGTAAAACTACTTGGTTACTGATATTTTTTTATGTATCCTATCATTTGTAGGATTTTTGCACACAGAACAAACGAAGGAGGCAACGGTCTACAGCATGAAGATTGTTTATAGGTTGTGGACATTCAGGATTTTGTTTTTTGTGTTACAGCCGTGCGGGCTTGTATTATTTAGTTTTCTGATCGTGTGAGCTTTTATAATTTGATTGTTGAATTTTATGGCCGTGCGGGCTTTATAATAAGCAGGTTTTATATTTACAGGTTTTGGAATGTCAAGAAAATAGAGGAAACTCTGCCCAATTTTTTTGGTCTTTGAATTATTAAGACGTGTAATATTTATAAGTTTGTATATATATTTGTTTATTAACAACGTTCTCATTTCGCAATTTGTGATTTTTTTTATTATTTTGCCAATAATAAATACTTGTAAGACCTCGTACGCATCCAACGTTACACGTAGCAATCGACGGTGCACTCACAGGACCCCCAATTTTAGGGTTGGACCAAAAAAATATTTTTTTTTAAATTATAGTTAAATATGGTCATGGACTTTGTCCATGACCATTTTTATTTTTTTCGTCGCGCATAAAAATGGTCGCGGTCAAAGTCCGTGACCATTTTATTTTTATTTTTTTTGTCACGGTTGTAGGTCGCGGCCAAAGTCCAGGATCAATTTTTTTTTTGTCATGGATGTGGGTCGCGGACTTTGGACGCGACCAATTTTTTATTATTTTTTTTGTCACGGACGTGGGTCACGGATGAGGGTCGTGACCCGTCACGGTATGGGTCATGGCCCAAGTCCGCGACCATCTGCCATGACCCCCTCGGCCATGACCATTTTTTGGTCACGGACTTGAGACGCGACCCACGAAAATGGTCACCCCCGAAATGGGCACGGCCCAAGTCCACGACCCACAGTTTTGTTCAGGGATTTTGGCCGTGACCAATCACCAGTTTTGGTGTAGTGAAGAACAACTATATTTTCATAAAAAATCAGTTGTGCATTCCTGAGTGCTCACTAAGATAAGCTATTTTAATAAAAGCTCATGGTGGTGAACTTGGAGGACACTTTGGGAGAGATAAAACACATGCTCTAGTTAAGGAGATTTTTTATTGGAGAAAGATAGAGCATGATGTTATTAGACATGTGGAGATATGTAGGACTTGTCACATTAATAAAATCCATACCCAAAATAAGACCATCACTTCTTATCGAGATTTTAAGTTTGTGAGTTATTATTGTTTCACTTTGTTGAGAAATCTTGAAACTCGTTTGCAATCTACTTCATCTCGTCATCCAAAAACTAATGGTGTGAATCAAAGATTGGGAAATTTATTGAGAACATTGGGGGGGATTAACATCCTAAAGTTGGATTTTATCCTATAACAATATGAATTTTTTTATAATAAGTATTCAAACAAAACTACGGGTGCTAGTCCATTTGAAGTTATGTATAGGAGAAATATATTTGGTTCATTGAATTTGGCTCCACTTCTAACACCTCACTAATTTATCAGAGATGTAGAAGAACAATCCAAGTATATAAAAAAATTTACAGGAGCGGGTGCATGATCGAATAATTAAGTAGAGTGAAAAGCATCGAAATCAAGCCAATAAGCATCATAAGCCATCGACATTCAAAGAAGGTGAATTGGTATTGATATATCTCTAAAAATAAATGTTGCTTGGTGGAAAAAAATTAATGATTAAGACCACGTATGATGATCTGTTTAATATCCTTGATAGGTATGGATATAATTCTTATAAGATCAAACTTCCGGAAGAGTAGGCACTTTCAATCATTTTCAATGTGTTGAATCTTGTTCCATACCATGATGATGAACCTGGTTTCGATTCAAGAACGAATCTTTTTCAAATAGGGTATAATGATGAAGGATCAGCTGTTAAAATTTCTACGAGTTCCTAGAAGCTTCTAGGAGTATTAATTGGTCTTAAATAATATAAATAATATAATTTCCGTTTACACAATCAACATTTCACCGTTTAGTAAAACGGTCATAACTCACTCCTAATAAGTCCAAATTATGTGATTAAAAAGCTCAATGGAAAGAAAACTTCCATAGATTTCATTTGATATATGTTTAATATCCTAATTCAATTTACATATAGAACAAAAAACATTTGAAACGATGCCGAAATCCAGGGCTAATATTTTTTGGAGTTCCAAAAGTTTAGTGTTTTAGTCTTCCAAATTCTATTATATTCAATGTTCTGTTAGATTTCTATTAATTTCTTATTAGTGGAGTAATGTTCCAAGCTCCTACATAAAATTTGAGGATGTATGAAGATGATAAACACCAAAAACTATGTTATTCAAAATCGGAATAGTCTTAGTTTATTTGTTAGTTTTCATTAAAATTGGCCTTATATGTGAAATTGTTTTCTTTGTAGATTAATGTGTGTTATCGCGATTCAAATGCTTAATTATATGCAATTGAAGAAAAAATCGGGTCGAAAGAATCAATGGATAATTTATAATGATCTAAGACACAAATTACCTATAAAATTGCATTCATTACAATTACCTAACCTTCTACTATTTTCACCTCCTACTGAATATAGAAATTATAAGTCACCTTAGACCTAACATTTCCTCCCCTCAGGACCTTAGACATATTAAGGTGAGATGTTTAAATGTAAAAGACAATTATTTAAATTGGTTTTGACCTTAACTAAGGATCCTACATCCATTGTCAAAGGGTGTTTCACATTTTATTAGATGATAAAGTGGGTATTTCAATATAAGAGACATATTTTTCTTTGGTTAAAAGAGTTTAAGGTCCAAACGACCTTTTTCACAAATCCAAAGGACCTTAGGAAGTAACTAGTGGAATTATATAAGGATTCCTAAGTATTAATTTAAGGATCAACGGGGAATATAATAAGTAAGTTAGATGGAAATGATTGGGCTATGGTTTTACACTAACAATAGGGGATTAAGAGCGTATTGAACAATAACAGACCCATTGTATATGATGAAACACCTTTTCCAACTAGTGTATGCTGATTTGAACATTTCTTCAATCACTATCTAACTCCCCAAATAAATGCATTCTCTTGAAATGAGAATGAGTGGAGTATCACAACATAACAATGCCATCTCTGAGGTCTGACGACATTTTTTAAGAGGTGTAGTAAGACTCAAAGGTTTTGTAAATGGTGTAAGTATTTGTTGGGTGAATTAAATATGGATAAAATTCATCAATGCAAGAGGATGTGAGTGGTGGTGGTGGTAGGTGAAATTGTGTTGTCATTCTCTCTAACTAAACAAACTATAGGGATGTAGCTAGATGTTTAGGAAGTCTAGAATCATCGTTAGATGGCTATAGGATGGCTTGGAGATATGGTTTACATTCCACCTACCCACTAGAAAAACTATAGGAGTTAAACCAGATGTCTAGGATGTTTGGAATCATTAGTAGTTTTCCATAAAATGTTCTATAGGTATGTTGCTATGGGTTGAATGTTAGAACACTTATCGAGACCATTTCTCTTTAGACTGAGGTATGTTGTGAACATCAGATAGGGAAAACTGTTGGATCTAAGGCCTTTGAGATTGGTTACAGAGATATATTAGACTAATTAAGCATTGTTGGATATTTTGTAAGTGGTTGAGGCCTGCCACAACATTGTGGTCATTTCTTGAAGGCAACGAAGGTCTTGGGAGCCTGGTAGTGGTTTAGTAGAGGTCAGAGTCTGACCTTAGGACCTATGTTCTTTCACGATGGAACTTGAGGGGTCTAAGAATCCTTACAATACCAATGGTTTAATATTGTATCATAAGTAGACCCTTGTCAATATTTGGAAGGATTATAAAGGGAAATACTTCTCGATTAAAAAAGTTAGGGTAATAGTGTAACTAAAACCCATAGATTATCATCATAATTAGATTGCATTGGGAAAGATCTTGCATTGAGTGTTCAAGTAGCCGAGAGTAATAATGTGATGTGCCTTGCGGCTGAAGGGATTAAAACTCCAGGCCTTAGGGGTTATAAGGGAGCTTTTTATGCTTATTTCAATTCTTCACCCTTCACTGCAACCATCCATTTATTTAAAATAGTTTTGAGATAAAAATTATTTTATCTCATTTTCAAAGAAACAAATGTACGCCGAAAACATTTCTCCCTCTAAAGTTTTGTACCCTACACCCCTTTTAGTTGTTAGGACTTATTTACCTCTTTCTATGAATGTGGAACAAGAGGCTGATGACTCAGTCCATCTTCCCACCTGGGCAATTCCTTTTATCTCCCTGATAATTAATTATCTGAGGGTTAATGACCCTAATTTTTCCGGTGGATCAAATTCTGCCTCCTGGATCACTGAATAAGATTTAATGGAATCAGGAAAACATAGTAAATCATATAGTCTTCTCACTCTGAGGGACGCAAGGCCTGAGGAGAGGGAATGATCCTTTGCTTCCAAGGACGTATTCTTCAATGATTTTTTATACTATGGAGTCAGGTTCCCCTTTCCTTTTTCGATGGTGAGAAGTTTGAAGGTCATTGGTATAATCCGTTCTCAACTGGTGGTTAACTCCTTGAGATCTTTGATGGACACAATATTCACTTTTGAAGAGTCACTTTGGGGTAAGAATGCAATCTCTCTATATAAATTCTTTATGCTCAATAGGGTCCGGGAGAAAAGCAAGACCAAAGATAAAGGGTTGAAGTGCTTCTCCCTTAAGGCAACAATCGTCTTCCCAAAGGAAAAAAATATTTCCCTGTGAGAGTTCAGACAATGAGAGAAATAGTGGGGGTGATGCTACTAAAACCTCTGCCTCTGTTGCCAAGGAAGAATAAGACGTCTAAAAATAATTGCCTTTGTTGCCAAGGTAGAAGAAATCGTCTAAAAATAATCGCCCACTCCTTACTTGAGTCAAGCCCTCCAAAACAATTAAGTGAATCCCCTATGAATTAATAATATGTCAATCCCAATACTTGAAATGGCTTTTTATGTATTTTTCTTTTTGAACTTATATAGGCCATAGGCCTTTTGATGTAATCCCCAAATATCCCTTTTATAATGAATGGAAACACAAGTAGGTTTTATTTGAACTCTTAACTTCTATTCCGCTTTCCTTTTCCTTAGTCTATTTTTTCCAAGGAATGTTTCAATGTGTATTCATTTTTATGAGGCTTAGTAAGTTGGTAGTATTCCCCATTAGCTCCCCCAACATTTCTTTATAAGGAAACTAATTTGGGCAATAATATTTTTTAAAGTAGTTCTTAGGTTCATGTACCTTTATTGTATAGTTAAATAACTTTTGAAGTCATGACCGGGGATCTTAAATGGGGCGAAAGACCTTAGAACCATAGAATCCTTTGAACTTGTACTTTTTTGTCTAAATGGGGCGAAAGACCTTATAATCATATAATCCTTTGAACTTGTACTTTTTTAGGACTGAAAGCCCTAAAAATTTGTACAAAAACACTGAGACCCCTAAACTTTTTTGGAGTGAAATTCAAAAAGTGAATCTGTTACGGGTCTTAAGACCATAGATACATAATTGAACTTGAAAGAAAAAGTTTCAAAATTTTGAAATTGTTTCACAAGGAGTCAAAAGACCTCAGAAAAATGAATCATTAAGGATAAAAGGCTTAAGGTAAAAATTATAGTTTTGTCGAGGGTCATAAGACTTTAGAACTTAGGATGATTTGTGTCATGATGTATGACAAAGGGTCCTAAGACATCTGGAATTGACAGTTTTTTAAATTTGAAGTGCCACAAAGGTCCTAAATACCTCTGGACATAAAATATTTTTTTTACGTTTGAAGTCCCACAAAGGGTCCTAAGACCTCTGTACTAAGAAGTTTTCGAAATCTGAAGTCCCATAAGGGTTTGTAAGACCTATTGGCTTAGAATTTTTTTTAAATCTAAAGTCCCATAGAGGGTCATAAGACCTTTATACATAAAACTTTTTTAAATCTGAAGTCCCACAAAGGGTCCTAAGACGTATGGACTAAGAAGTTTCTTAGCTAACATTCCATAAAGGGTCCTAAGACCTTTAGACTTTGGACTACAAGGAACAAAGCCTTCTGGCATAAATTTGAGGTTCCACAATGGGTCTTTGAATCATCTGAGCCATTTTTAACCAAGGATAAAAGACTTAAAAGTTAGGACTTTGTACCTTTTTTCGGAAATTTTGAATTTTGGACAATGTTTTGCATATGAACACTTATACCCCCCAAAACTTTTAGAAATGGAAATTTTCCTAATGTCTCAGACTTTTTAGTTGTGGTTTTAAAAGAAATTTTCGACACGTCTTCAAAAATTAGGGTGAAAAGGTGGTTTGATAATGTTTTTGCATATTTGTACAAATTATGCTTTTTAAAAAAATTGTGGATAAGGTCCTTTAAGTTGACTGTTATGGATCCTCAAACCTTAGTCAATTTAAGTGGAAACAAGGATGAAAGCCTTGGTAATTTCTTTAGTATTTTGTGTCTTTAGACCTCTGAGTATTTAATTTGAGTCAAGGTTGAATTCCTTGCAAATCTTTCTAGGTACTTAAAGACCATAGGACTTTAGAAGCCAAGGATGATAGTCTTTCAACTCCATAAGTCGTTGGTCTGATCTTCGAACTTAACCACATGTTTAGATCTAAGGACTGAAAATTTATAACTCGTTGTGGGTCTTGAGACCTTAGATTGAATCCATAATGAAGGATTTAGGTCTTATACCTTATATTGAACACTATATTGAGACATCATAAGTATCCAAAAGACTTATTTTCACTTCATTCCAATTACAAAGTGCATCATTGCTAGTATTTCTTAAGATTGTCGATATTTTAAGGTTGGGGAAGTTCATGTCCACCCATATTTTTTTAGAAAATAACACCATGGCCTTACTATTCTGAACACCACATAAGGGACTTTCCACCTTTGGCCTAGATTACTTTCGTTCATATTTCTAGTGGAAATGGTAACTTATATTAAAACCATGTATCCAACTTTGAATTCTATATATGAACCTTTTTGTTGAAGTAGGAGGATATCGTCTACTCATAAGTGGTCATTATGATCAGGGGAGACTCTCTTCTTTTTTCTAATTCATACAGGGACGTCTTTAGACATTCGTCATTAAACCCTAGTTCAAACTAATACACCCTTTGTGTAGGTATTTCGACCTCTATTGGGATAAATTCCTCAATTCTAAAAGTTGGCAGAGTGGAGTTTCCTCCATTGTACCTCTGACTATAGTTCTAGGTAATTCCTCAACCCATAGACCGTTGGCTTTATCTAACCTCTTATTAAGATATTGAAGATGGTAATATTATTTACTTTAACTTGTCCAATGGACTGATGATGGTCGGGAGATTAGTAGTGTTTGCTTAAACCATAGTCTGAGCAAAACTATTTGAAAGCAGGATTGTTAAATTATTTTCTTTTGTAAATGATGCTAGCTTCAGGCCATCCAACCCTACAACTAATGTTCTTCTAGATTAAATTGGTGGTCTTAATTTTATGATGGTGGCCAAGGGCTCAGTCTCAGCCCACCTAGTGAAGTAATCAAGAGCCACAATACAAAACTTGTTTTTGCCTTTTCTGAGGGTTAAGGGACCTACCAAATCCACTCCCAACTCAGAAAAGTCCAAGGACTTAGTATTGATGCCATATTCTTTACCGGATGCCTTAGTACATAGGATAACCTCTGACATTTATCACAACATTATACCTAATCTATGGTTTCTTTTCCAAGGATTGGCAAATAGTACCCTCACCTCAAGTCCTTGTAAACCGAGGTGATTATGTGAGAACCCTAAATACCCTAATGGAGGTTATTAAGATATAGTTGACCTTTGATTGGAAGAGTCATCATTGAGGTGTTAAGGAGTACACATTCTTGAATAATACCCCATTTTCTATGTCGTATTTGGAACCTAAAGACATCATTCATCTGGCTTGAAGATTTTCCTTGGGAATGACTCTATATATGATGTAGCCTTTGATGGGAGTGGTCCAATATGATCTCTGATCGACCTTATCATTGTTGATATATAGGTGGGTAATGTCCAGTGGGTTCAAAGTCATGGATATTAAAATCATGTGTGACCCCATACCCAACAGGTGCTCCCTTCAGGACCTTAGATAGGTTAAGTGGATGAGTGTCAAAGTGTAAGAAAAGTATGTAAAGTAATTAAAACCTTGGGTGATGATCTTGCATCCCGGTCAAAGGATGTCTTACTATTTATTAGACCATAAAGACTTATTATAATCCAGGAGACCTCATAGGCTTTTGCCAAGAGAGCCTAAGGTTCTTGCAACCTTTGTAACTAATCCAAATGACCATGGACAATAACTGATGCACTTTTATAATGGTTCCCAAGTGTTAATTTAGGTCTTACCAAGTATTACAATAAGTAAGATAATTGAAATAGAACCAACTTATGATTTTGAGATGATAACACTAGGGTGAGAATATCTATGACAATGAGTAAGAACTTGAATAAGCTAAGAATCTTTGTTTCATTGATGTATGGTTATTTGAATATCTATAAAACTAATCTCCAGCTCTCTTTATATACACGCTCTCTAGGAGAAAGAATGAGTGGACTGTCATTACATGACTATGGTGTCTCTGAGGTCTGACAAAGTCAGCTGGGGGTAGAGTGTGGAGTAAAGGTTTTGCAGGTCATGTAAGGTAGCTTTTGGGTGCATTTAACGTAGATGGAAGTCATAATTGAAAGTGGAACTAAGTGATGGTGGTAGGGAGAACAATGTTATGACTTTCACCTACCTGCTAGATGAGTTGTAGGAGTGAAGTCTATGACGTTAGAAACCATTAATGGTTGGCTGTATGACAATTAGGAGTTAGGCTAAAAGGATATCCCTTAGGGATGAGGGTTAGATGTCCTTTAGATCTCTTTTTCTCTTAAGACTGAGGTATTAAGTGTACATTAGAAATGGAGATAGGCAAGTGTTGAGCACTCTGATATTGGTTACCAATATATGTTGGAATAACTGATCATTCTAGGATCTCTAGAAGATAACTGAGGCTTATAGTACTTTTGCGGTACTTTATTTAAGGAAGCAAAGGTCTTGGGGATTTATTAATGTTCTGACAGAAGTCAGGGGTTGACTACAGGACCTCAATCCTTTCATGAATGAAGTTGGAGATCTAAGATTTCTTAGAATACTAGAAATTAGATATGGTATCATCACAAATTGATATTAAGCACTTCAGATATACCTCATCTAAAGAAGCCACCCTCACAAGGTGTTCGGCCTTTGAGTTCTTTATTTGGGGAACCTATCAAAACTTAGGTATTCTCTAGATTAGGTTCTTTATAATATCTAAGTAACCTTCCATTTTATCACCCCTAGACTCATAGACCTCAGTGACTTGATTGACCACCAATAGAGAAACACTGATGGACTATCCATTCCAATTTAAGATAAATGGCAAAGCCTAGGCCTAACACTAACGATTCATACTCTATCTCATTCATTAATACTTTGAATTAAAAATAGAGAGAGAGAAAAATTTCACCTCCTTTCGAAATAACTAAATGAATTCATGCCCTATTGCTAGAGCTTTTCAGAGAGCCATCCATATATAAGACCCACATTGGAAAGCGATGGTGTTTTTTCTGGAACAATGGTTATATTTATTCCTTGGCCCTCATTGCTTCTGTCTCAAACATATGGGCCTCTTCATCCACCTCGTCTAAGTTTTCAAACTCCTCAATTAAGTCAACTAAGGTCTGACCCTTTATTGCATTCTATGGTTGATACTTAATATCAAATTCCCAAAACTCTATATAGTGCTTAACAAGACTTCCTTATTTATTAGGCTTGAGGAGGATCTATCAGAGGGGTTTATCTGTCATGATCATAAATGTTGTGAGACTAGAAGTTGAGTCTCAAACCTCTCGCTAAAGTGATGAGTCACAAGGTGATATTTTCTATCACCGAGTACTTAGTTTTAACCCCATTGTAAATCTCGGTTGACATAGTATATAAGGTAATGGATCGCGAATTCCTCTCGGATCATAGATAAAATTACAGTGGTTGGAGAACCAATAAGGTATAAATATAAATATCCAATATAATGGTCTGTGACAACTGAGGTGCGAACCCCAAGTACTTCTTGAGGCTCTAGAAGGATTCTTTTGCCTTAAGAGTCTCCTAAAAGGACTTTTTCAGTATTTTGAAGAAAGAAAAGATATTGTGTGTGGATTTTAAGACAAAACAGTTGAGTTCAACAGCTGTCCCAGCTAGATTTTGAACTTCTTTGACCATCTTTGCGGACTTGATATCTAACAAAGCTTTAATGTTTTATGGATTATCCTCTATGAATCTCTTGGTGATAACAAAACCAAGAAACTTTTTGTTAGGGTATTATTATTAAAACCATGTATGAAGTTTGCTTTTGAGTAAAGGTGTGCCATTTTATTTTGAAACAATAATCAGGGTTACGAGAATGCCTTATATTTGGTTTTGAAATATTATAGGCATATCAATCAATAGATTTCAGTAGAAATTCTGGTGAGTCAAATTCGATCCGATGATTAGGGGATCGAAATTTTGATTATAGCACTATTAAAATGTTCATAACCTAGACAAAGAGTTGGAATACTATCATAACGTTGCGATGCAAGCCTAGCAGTTTATCTCAAACTAAAGGGACCTGTATGATGGTTATAGAGACAGTTTGACAGTGAATTAAGATTAGTACATCCACGGAATGTATTAAATAGGGCAACACATGAGATTTCAGTTTAAGGATTGTCTTGACACAGGCAATCTCACACCATTTCCAAAGGATGAATATATTCTTAATATCCAGAATTATGAGGATGGGAATGCTTTGGCATATGTCGCTTTGATTACTATGGGTACGATTTGATTTTTATTGGGTCAAATGATTCCCTGATTTTGGGTGATAGTTGTGTGAGTAGGTCTGAGATCATAATTCACAGGAATCTGCATCCATATGATACAATGGATTGAGCAATCCCTTGATATACTTAAATGTTTTATTTCGACCAAGTAAAACACAATCGGTGGATTATTTTATCATCCTAATGGAGTAGCAAATAAGTTAAATCTACGAATCAAAGAAATGAATTGAATGATGGTTAAAGTCGTTTAATAGTAAATTGATTTAACAAATAGGGTATTGGAGACTTAACGTGGAGAATCATATTATGTAACATAATCAACTTTGCAAATAAGACCTTGTAATAGCCGAGTGAATTCCAAGATAAATAAATTGGAGTGCAATCATATTTATTTGGTGGTATTAATTATGATTAAACAAATGAAGGGAATATATTAAGATATTTGAAATTAGAATTTTCAAGTATTTATTTTGAGCTAATTTAATTATTTATCTTGCGCCCCTAGTGTAGTCCACATATGCAAGTAGTTAAGCACATACTCCGAAGAAACTCAGTTTGGACTAAACCCACCTTTTCTACTTTTATATAAAGGTGTGCGAAGGGGTTTATTGATAGTGATTCATCATTAGTATTGATAAGAGTGAGAGAAAACCCTGTTAACATTTTTATGAAGAGCCCTAGAGAAGGACCATCATATTTCACACCTAATGAATGGTTTTCATCTTAAAGGGTGCCCACACACCTACCTAACATTGGGGAGTATCATACACTTGAATCACGACATGTTTTTAGAGACCATGGAGGGAACAAAGGATGTGGTCATCTTCTACCATTGTCTCCTTATAAGAATAATAACATTATTAGCTATGGTATTATATTATTGAACCCAAGTTTAATTTTTAAACCTGGTTCTTGATTTATTTTCAATGCATGATTAATCAAAGATCTTTAGGGATGAATTTTTTTTGTATTTTAAATGTCAATCCGAAGTTGTTTTTTCCAATAATTGTTATCAGAGCCCCAGTTGATAATGACCGTGTATTGAAAAGGTTCATATTGTCCACTATGGAATCATAGTTTTGGCATGTTGTATGATCATAGATCTTTGTGTATGATGTCAAATTAACATGGTTTTGCATAGATTCTTTGTTTATATCCCTTCCATCATGGTCACATATGTTTATTTTGTGTAATTGTATCCTACTGTTGTTTATCTGTAGTTATTTTTCTTTCTCAATTCGATATGGTTGTAATAATTAGATTTTTATAATTATTTAATCATAGATATATTTAGAGGCATCTATGAGGGGATGTATTGTTTATTTACTATTAGAATAATGTACCTACATGGATTTATGTGTTATATAAAGTTTCATGAAGTTTGGTGAAGTTTTGACACAATTACGGAGTTTCCTTCTTAGGATTTGAGAAGTTATAATGAAGTTGTCCCAGATAGGGTAGATCAATCGATCTCCCCCACCCCCCTTTGACAGGGGAGATAGATTGCCCCCTAAGGCAACTTCACTTTTATGAATAATTTTGATGTTGTTTGATGTTTCATGCTTCGGTTCCTCGTTTTGATCATTCTCGAGTGTTCAAATGTGTTTTTCTATAAGGAAAGATCTTCAAGAATTCATGGTTGTGATGAAGTTTACTTAAAGTTAAACTTTTAGTCAAAGGGAAGTCTTCTATAATAAGGATGCTAGGTCTTAAAGATTTTAACTCCAATAAGAAGTCTTACCCATGATGGATAGGGGCATATTGTTCCTTATTATTTTGATTTTTTTTATTTTAATTATTTGCATGTAAGTTTCTTTAACATTCTGATTATTATTAAGACCGACCCAGATCACCGTTTTTCAGTAAAAAATTAGCTTTGTTTATTCTTTTCTAAATTGAATTAAATCAGTGTAATTAATTTAATGGTAGAAATTAAATTTTGATCTTATTTTTTAAAAAATTCAAATAGTTAGATTGGGTAATTTAATTTGTACAAGTAAATTATAAATTACTGAGGCTTTAGTTCGCTCTTTTAGAATTGACTGAATATCTTTTCAAAACCTTTAAGTTTTAAAATACTACATGGGAGAGGGGATTCAACGTAAATCTCATTGTTTCCTTCGACATTTTATTAATCATATGTGATTAATTCCTCATGTCAGCTAGTTTTCTCCCCCAATGGATGAAATTAACCATGTCCTCGGGGATTCATTAATACTCTTAAGTGATAATTTTAAGAATTAGAATGTTTATGAGTTTATTCCCACTAACGTGGAAGTTCATCATGAGCGCGTTCTGTTTCAAAGAATGAACTAGTAATATACACAACTTTTGATACCCTCCCCAACGTAGTAACTGTCATTACGAGTCGGATAAAAAGTCATTCGCTATTCATTGTATTAAACATGAGGTTGTTGAACTTTCAGTATAACATGAAGAAAGTGAAAATATGTCTAGTTCAGGATGGGGTGATTTAATCCCCCAATGAGAAATCTCATCTCATAAGAGAACTAGGATGTCTGACGACATTAGTTTTAAAAATTGGAGATTGAGGGATGCTACTTTAAAATTTAATTGAATTAATTCTCGTGTGTTAATTAGAATTTTTTTTTCAATTTCATTATTCTAAGATTTCAAAAATGAATTCAACTTTTTCTCACTTTTTCAGTCTTTAAGTTTTAATTGAAATACATTCAAAACATGAAAATGTAATTGCATATTTTTCTAAATTTTAGGGATAATACACTTATTTAACCCACAACTCCCATCAATATTTTGTAGTAGCGACGAGCTCAACTCCTCGCGTCATCTTGTCAGCGCCCCCCCCCCCCCCCCCCGGCAAGAGGATGGTTTTAATCACGAAATCACGACATTTTAATATACACGGTAATTATTTAAAAGCAAGTGTTACATGTGTTCGATGCCCCAAACGGGGAAAATATATATTTGCATGTTTGATTTTAAAGAATTGGCCGAAGAGAATTTGTCGACACCTATGGAAGAGAAAATATTTATAATTTCTCATAGATTAGTATTTATTTTATATTGTCATATCCCATTAAAAATGGACTCATCCAACCGAACTCTCACATCTCCAAGATCGAGGTCGCCCCTACAAGATATGAAGGTATAGAACATGAGTGTTCATAAATTTTATATATCATATGTGGGGATGATACTTTTAGAAAAATCGAGGCTTTTTTGTAAAAATGATTTAGAGTAAAAATTTATTTTTTAGCCTCGTTCAAATGAGAAGAGGTCTCGCTCGAATGAGAATTAGAGTCTCATTAGAATGTGCTTCTAATGACCTTCAAATGAGGAATGTTCTAGAGGAAGAGTTATCTAATTTGAAGTACATTACATAGTCGTTTAAATGAATAGGATGTCATTAGATCAAGAAGGAACCTCGTTCAAACAAAATTACAGTTTTCGTTCGAGCGAAGTCTAGTTTCGGTCGAACGGCATGCACTACTTCAAAATTTGTGAAAACCTTATAAATACCTATTTGAGAACTTTTTTCATGGGACTTTAGTTAAAATGATTTCTACATATATAATCCAAAGGATTTCCTTTTTTATTTCTCAAAATCCCTTTTAGATTCACAAATACATCATCCACTTATATGATTTGTGAACTTTGTGAAACCCTATTTGCAAATATCATTCATACACTTTGCAGAGATCTTTCTCTATATATGACTTGTGAACTGAGGGTTCACTAATGTAGAAGAAAAAGGCTGATCTGTGGATACCGGAGGTAGATCGCTACTTGTGGACAACTCTGGACTAGGTCATATTCTTTAGAGGGTTTTGAAAACTCTAAGTGTTTACTTAGTTTATCTAAGTAATTTGTATTTCAATTGTTTATAAAATCATTCCAATATTCTGAATATAGGTTTTGCCATTTTAGGGATTTCTACTTATCTATGTGTTGTTTATTACATGGTTGGTTTGATAATTGAAAATTAGAACACATCTCATATGCACACCTAATTTAATCGAAGTTAAAATTTGGTAGATTATGGATTTATGTGTGGGAACCTAAGATACAAATCAGTCATTTGAATCACTAGCATTCTCAAATTGGTATCAGAGATGTTTGCATTAAATTACTGTGTGGTCCTTTCACAAATCTTTTCAATATCAATTTTTTTTCAAAAAATTGTTGATCTTTAAAAATTTGAATTTAAAGGATAATATGTATAATAGGATGCCTATTTTTTATGGTTCAACCTATGTCTACTAGAAAGCAAGAACGAGGTCCACTTTGAAATCAATAGATGAACATGCTTGGCCAATGTGTGAAAGAGGGTGGACACCACCCACTCTGATAGTTGATAATGTCATAAGTTCAAAACATGTTTCTCCATATACAAAGGAAGATTTTAAATTGATAAATTTTAACTCGCACGGCCGGAGTGACATTTTTAGAGCCATCACCCCTAACTAGTTATATCGCATTATGACATGTACCACTTCTAAGGAAACCTAAGATATCCTCTGGCTCACTCACGAGGTCACCATTGTTGTTAAATCTTATAAGTTGCAACTCATCACACAATTTTTTAAACAATCACTATGCTTGAGTCTGAATCTTTTAATGAGTTTTACACACGTCTGTCTGATATAGTAATCTCAAGTTTCAATTAAGGTGAGAAAATTCCTGAAAAGAGAGTTGTTAAGAAAAAATTGAGATTCTTACCAACCCATTTTATCCCTAAAGTCATTGTTTTTTAATTCACTGGGAATATTATATACTCTAAAGTTATAATAACTCATAGGAGAACTTCAAACTTATGAAGTTGATATGTTTCCCAAAATAATTATGAAAAGGAAATAAGGATTTCTTTGAAAGCTCAGTCTAGAAAGATTTATTTTTTTGTAATTCTGAATCTGAATTTGATTTTGAGATGGATGACTTAGCCCATTTTGCTAAAAAATTTAAAAAAATTCTCAAATTTTCCAAACAAAATACTTCCAAAGAAAAGACTTTTGAGAAAAAGAAAAATTGGAATGAGGGAAAGACTGGTTGTGAGAAAAATGAAGAGATAAGATGCTACGAGTTTAAGGGAAAAGTACATGAGACGCATGAGTGTCCCACTAGGCTTAAGAGACAGGGCAAGAAAGTTGCACATATGTCCACTCTTAACAACAGTAAAGTTGAGTCAATGGATTTCGGGAATGAATCACCACATGAACCTAACTTCATTGTGTTTATGGCTAGTCACATGAGTGTTAAACATATATTATATATGTGCTAAATATATACAAGTGCGATATATCTACTTGTGTATGATAGTAGAAGTAATCGATTATGTGTATCTAAAAGTAATTTAAGTAGAGAGACCTAAATAATTGACTCAATAATAATACATGAGAAATAATAATTATTGATATTATGGTAGCGTGGGAATTAGACCTGTTATGGATAGTTATATACTTTATCTACTTGGGATGGGTAGCACAACTAGGTAGGAAACGTTAGGCGTGCATATTAATTGAGATGTGAGAAACTCAAGGGAGTGTACGGTGAACTAACATGTGTATCTAATAACTGATTTTTCTGTGATCTAAACACTTGAAAAATATTTTCAAACTGTTTTCCTTAGGCTCTAACCCATGTCAAAATATTTTCAAAACCTTTTAAGTGTTCATCCACAAGGATGCCAAGCTTAATGATTCTATCTAGCGATACTCGTTATGTTATCATTTAAATAATCTTTTAAGCAGGAACAATCCTTAAAATCATCTGGGAACATGATATATATTGAACTCTCGGTGTCAATAAGGACCATCCTCATGTTATCACTTCCCATGAGTATTATGATAACAAAAGGTTGATCATGAGGTAAAAGGATCCTTCTAAGTTATACATATCGAAAGACCATCATCGGGACCTAATTAGGACTTGATTCTGGTGAAAAATACTATTTACTTTCACTCCTTAATGTTGGATACTTCTAATATGGGCTTTATGAACTGTGGAAGAGATTCCACCACCGAATAAACCTTTAGAAATTGTATTCACATCAATTAGAGGGACATGATCATTGTTTTAGTTATTATTGTAATCCTGACCCTTTCTTGCATCTTTTTCCTCAAAATCCTTGAAGCAGTACCTTTTGATATCACATTTAATGGCATCTTTGAGTTTGAAGAAATCATTGGTGTTGTGTCCATGATTTCTGTGGAATTTACAATAGTTGAATTAGTTACTCCTGTTCTCTGTGGCTCATACGTGCTTTAGAGTTGGTATGATTTTCTCCTGTTGCCAAGACTTTTTCTATGATGGTTGTAAGTGAGGCAAAATTCTTAGCTTGTGGAGATCCATTTTTTTTACCTTCTTTTTTCTTCTTCTCGGACTCAGTTACCTTTGGATATTCCTTAAAATGGGAGAATATATCCTTCCTCTTCTCCTATTAGGGGGAGGCTACGGAGCACCTAACTGAGATTGCATCCTTAGTATTCATGTACTTCTGAGCTCTTTCGAGAAGCTCAGTCATGGATCTTGGGGCCTTCTTGCAAAAGATCTCAACAAGTCCTCTGAAGTGAAGCCTAAGATGAAATCCTCCACATAGATGGTGTCATTCATGACATAAACTTGGAGAGATTCTTGGTTTAATCTCTTGTCATATTCTCTAATAGCTTCTTTGGTATTCTATCAGAAATTGGGGAGGGAGGTGGCAAGATTCCTAATCTTTTGAGCCCCAATGAAATGGATCACAATTGTGAAATAAATTCTTATCCATGACTCTTAGGATAGTAAGGAAAGCTATGCAAAAGACCTCATCTAAGGTGTCTTGGAGTAGAATGAGTTATCTATACGTTTCCAAATGATCTATGGGATCTTTGGGCCCATCAAATGGTTTAATATTTGGCATTTTCCACTTTGGAGAGAGAGAATAATGTTAATACTCATTGGATAATAAGTATATCATCTTTGGAATATATAGTTCAATAGTGTTGGTAGTTTTCATCTTGTATTAGTTGAGGAAATTCCTCAATTTGTCTTAAATTTTCTTAAACTCGTTGTCCCAGGGCCTAGGCACCTTGGATACACCTTAAGACTAATCTGTAGGAAGTAACAACCTATTATTGGAATGGATGCAGGTCACTTGTTATTGGGGGCCCTAGGCTCACCCTCTAAATAATTTGTTCCCACCAACTAGGGCTCTCGGTTCTCATTAGTTACATTATGTTCTAATCCAGTTGATTCCTCTACAACAATTAGTAAAGGGAGTCTCCTGAGAATGTCATCTAGATATTATTAAATCTAATTCTGTCAAGCTTCCATGTTTTTTATAGAATGAACAAACTTGGCATTGGATGAAATCTTAAAAAGAGCAAGGTTTGTATATTAAAGAAAATTAACTTGCCATACCCATTGACGATGCCAAACTGGTAGGTAATGAAATCGTGAGTGACCTCAAACCAACAGGTGCTCCCCTCATGACCGTAGACATGTTAAGGGGAGATGCGTCAAATTAAAAGACACGTGTTTAAAGTAGTTTGGACCCCAGTCAAGGATCATACATCCACTGTCAAAGGATATTTGATTGTTTATTAGATCATAAGGTGAGTATTACAATCTAGGTGACCTCTTGGGCTTTAATCAAGACAGTCTTAGGTCCTTGCGGCCTTTGTCACTAATTCAAAGGACATTATGAAGCAACTGGTGCACTTCTTCAAGGATTACTAAGCATAAATTTAGGGCTCAATAGGGAATACAACAAGTAAGTTAGCTGGAAATGACCAGGCTATGGTTTTAAACTTACAACAGTGGGTCGAGAGCGTATTGAACAATGAGGGAACCCTTATATACGACAAAACTCTTTGCTCTGGTAGTGTGTGAATATTTGAACATGTCCTCAACCATTCTCGAGCTCTCCATATATATGAATTACCTAGGAGATAGAATGGTTGGACTATCACGACATGGCCATGGTGTCTCTGAGGTCTGACGGCATCAGTTGGGAGGTGAAGTGTGGGTTAATGGTTTTGCAGGTGGTGTAAAGGTAGGGTTAGGTACATATAATACGGATGGGTGTCATCAATTCTAGTCAATATGAGCGGTGGCAGTAGGTAAAATAGTATTGTGATTTTAACCTACCTGCCAAAACAATTAAAAGAGTTCGGCCAGACGTTTAGGAAGTTGGGAATCGTAAGTGGCTTGCCATAAGATGGTATAGAGGTATGATATAGTGACAGTCCTCCGAGATGAGGGGTAGATGACATTTGGAGGTTGTTTCTGTTCAAACTAAGGTCTGTTATGTACATCAGATGAGGTAGGATGCTAGCGTTGAGGTCTTCGATCTCGGTTACAGAGATATGTTGCAATGACTAAGCATTCTGGGAGATTCAAGAAGTGGCTGAATATTTTTGCAACACTCTGGTCCTTTTTTTAAGGCAGTCGAGGTCTTGGGATACTAATATGTTCTGGCAAAGGTCATAAGACGACCTTATGACCTTTGTTTCTTTCATGAGGGAACTTGGGTTTCTTTCATGAGGGAACCTTTTAACATAATTGATAGAATATGGCATCATCGCCTCCCATATCCCATGTATGTGTGCGTGTACAGAGATAAATATGGTGATTATATGTCCATGTGTTCATTTTTATTATCAATATTATTAATTTATTTTATTTGGTGTGTGCAAGTCTATTATTATATGTATGTGCATGTGTCGTTTTGTTATATACAAGTGTTATACTATGTGTATGTTAGTTTTAGTTGTCGTTGTTGTTGTTATTATTTTTACTATTATTACTATTATTATTATTATTATTATTATTATTATTATTTGTGTATATTTTAATTTATGTGATATTTTTTCTTGGTCATGTGTGTCTGTTTAATGTTTTTATGTGAGTTTATTTGTGTATATAACATTTATGTATTACATGAGAAGGGCTTCTTATCTACGAGCTCCAGGACATACAATTTTTTTAAAATACTAAAAACGAGAATTTTTTGATGAAACTTCATGAATAAGGACTTAGTTTGTTGCTTACCATCATTTAGAAAGATTTCCTCGGGTATATGTCAGACATTCCATAAGGGTAAACAAATAAGATGATCATATGGGAAGCTTCATATTATTATTACCTCTGGAGGGCTCGAGTTGATCCATGAGGATCTAGTATGGCTTACGAGTAAGAAGATTATAGGTCGTAATCAATTTATCTTAGTGATGGTTAACGACTTCTCAAGGTATGCCATCAATGGTTTCTCTAGAGATAAGTTGGAGACACCTAAATGTGACACCCCGCCTACTTTAATCAGGGGTGATCAGTCCTTTATCAAAATAAAAAAGAATCGTATTTGATTCATTCTTAACATCACCATAAAAAAAGCATTAACATTACTAACCACCTATGTTAAATTAAGATAGTGGCAAATTTTTTCTTGTTATTAACTTAACAACATGCGAAACAAAAATAAATAACCAAACCATCCAAAAAATATTAGTCTGAATAACACACACGACATATAGGTAAATAAATAGTACCGAATAAACCATCGGTTCCCAAAACAAATCCAAATACAAGTCTCAACTAATAAACTGAATCCACAAAATTTAATAAATAAACTGAAGTACTGAATAATTTGAAGGGAAACATGCCCAAAGAAATACTTAATGAAACTCCTAAACTAGGAATGAATAACTGAAGTGTCCAAACCAAATCCTGCAAGCCTCCACAATGCTACAGCTACATATCTCTAGAAAGAATCATCAAGCTGGGCATTCCTGTGGCTGGACACCTAAAGTTATTTTGGAAAAATATTTTGACATGGGTCAAAGCCCAAAACCATTTGAAAATGTTTTGTAAATAACTAAAATGCAATAATTTAAATATTGATTAACACTTTTCATATTTAAGCGGATGTCGCACTCTCATGAGATATTACTCACCTCTCAACTATTGTGCACACCTAACATAAACTCTCTCTCTCCCAACTAGTTATACAATCCCACCTAACTAGTCCTGTTACATGTCTTCTTGACACTTTACTCTATCCCGAGATTATCTTCTTTTATTTCATAAGTTATTTTACCCTTTAACTTAATTAATCTATTCCACTTTAATTGATTATACAACATTCACACTAGTTATATAAACCCTCCATTCACACCTTGTAGTTTTAAGCCATATATAATTTATCTGTGCTCTTATATATGTATGAATATACTACAACAATCACACACGTGTCGCGTATAATAACCATCATTCCTAGTACTAACACATCGGATGCTTGTCTCTATAATTCTGTCGTCCCAGGTATGATCACTCTAAACCGGTTATCATAAATCGGTTAAATCATATTGAAATAGGTAAATAAAATACCAAACATAGTGGAGGCGATCATATTTCTCCGAGATTGAGATCGAATCATACCCAAAATATCCCACCTCGAAAGTAAATCACACAATAAAATATCGTACAATATGGCCTAGGGACTGTACTCACCCTGCATTCACTAGCCAAGGAATTCACCCACATCGTGTAACCTCCTATGATAACACTAGAGGGATATGTATTCACATAAATATCTAACATCGATCTTTATAAATCACATAAGTGTATATATATATATATATATATACACACACACATTCACATTTTCCGTATAAATATAACTAAATTAAATTTGGCTAACCCATGCCTAACTCCCGTAGCACTACCCCATAATACATGAGTCTATTTCACGACCCTTCTTTTATTTAATTTCACATCCATTAAATAAATTAATGTATCTTCACTTGCTAAGATACCTGGACTCACCCAATCGACCCATATTTAAACATTTATGAATTTAATTCACTTAATTCTCCCCTTCGATTTTCCACCTTTCCTCACTCTGTAATCCCTTAATCACTTACCCATAATACCCTAGGTATTAGTTTCAATTCAATTTTCTCTAATTAGATCCCCCTTAACATCTCCCAAAAGAATTAAGGGCCACAAACTAAAATAACAAACCTATATGAAAACAGGTATCATCAATCGATCGATGAAATCGATCGATAACTGCTCAAGGAGGTTCATCCCCGACCTAGTTTTCCACCATTTTTAACCATTAAAGCTTCATAATTTCTTCTCAAAATCAACCCAATCCACTACAAGAAAAAGTATCATTTATGCCAGTTTGAAAATTAACGTTATGTCAGACAGATGTAAAAGGACATAAATGATATACATTTATGTCAGTTTGACTTTAAAGATGCATTTTTATTTCAATTTAAATAAAATTGAGATAAAAAATAAACTATTTATCTCATATTTATATATAGATGAAATATATATATACTCCTTTGTAGTTTTAGTTATTTTGGAGTTGAGTTAAAAACTGACATAAATCGAGAAAAGAGCGCGGTCTTTTTTTTTCCATTCCCGCTCCCATAAATTGTCTCCATATCAAACTCATTCTCCAAAAAAAGGGTCGCTCTCTCACATCTCTCTCGCACGATCTAGAAGCCACGGTAAATCTCTCGCGCTCTCTTCCGAGGTACATCTATCACATGTCTCTCACGATCCACCTCTGTAGGCATCGGCGCCAACGAGGCTCCATCTCCACGACAGGTACAAAGAACAACTCACGATTTGTCTTTAAGATTAAAGTCCTAGGGTTTCCAGATTGAGTTCTAATTTATGTTTGGTTTGTTCTTAATTTTGTTATTATTTTTGGATTTGAGTTTATGTATATATACGGATTGGACAAATTTGTGTATGTATATGGATTTCCAGAATTTTTTTTGTCTATATTGCGGTTTGTTGATTCGATTTGTGTATGTGTGTATTTGTGTGTGTGTGTGTGTGTCTATCAGCCTTGATATTGATTTATTTTCCAGATTTGGGAGATTAATATAGATTTCATCCTATAGGGATAATAGTGCGGTGGGAGTTGTTTTTTGAGGGATCGATTGAGATGTAAGCTGATAGATAAATTGTGGAGTGTCAATTAGAGAAGATCAATTCTATTATGGTATGTTTTTATATGAGTATGTGCTAAACAATGCAATGTAGATAAAATTATATGAGTATCTGATAAAAATTTGCATTGGCTAGGTGAAGACGAGGCCAATTCTATTGTGATATGTTTCTATTTGCTCTTAAATATATATTATATTTGTTTGTTTATTTATTTGATTTATAAAACTTCTTAAATTGCAGGGTGCGGGTCTTACAAATCTAGGCAACACTTGTTTTCTTAATACAGTTTTTCAACGCTTCACCCACATGGTGCCACTTGTTCTTGGTCTTCGGTCTTGCAATCATGCGATGCCTTGTGATAGTAAGATCCTCAATTATGCTTTCTTTTTGGGATAAAATGTGTTTTGTGCTTGTCAGATATGTTGTAATAATTTGCAAACTGTTTTCATAATGTATTATGGGTTTTAATAATTTGCAAACTGTTTTCACAATGTTTATGTTTATTTAGTTGGGCAGCAAGACAAGTGTCGCCAACCAACAATAATATAATAAAAACAACACTTGGAATGGAATGGAGTTCAATGCATTTTTATTTTGACAAAACTCAAATTATTGGTTATTTTGCAAGTCAAAATGGCTTCAACCCTCGGAGATGGTTATTTTGCTAATTTGATAGTTCTCGACTAGCAAATTTCTTATTCGACACATATAGGTTTACGACATCATAATCTTTCGGTTGGGGCCTGCCAATGGATTGGATTTTAATCCGAGTATGATACATATTTTTGGGTATGGATGGTAACTCGATAACTTAATTATTTGTTCTTCTGATTAGTAAATAATTTTATATAATTGTCGTAGATAGATTAATAACATATAACAGGTGAAAAAAATAGAATGAATATATAAATTGACACATATATATTACACATATTATGATCAAGTCTTTTATATAACATTAGGTAATATTTGTACCTTATTATTTAGCTCATCAAAATTTTCTTCTATTGTTGTTAAGCCTTTTTTTAAAACAATTTTCATATATTATTTGGTCAATGTTTTATTTGTTATGACTCATCTTGATTTTTTATGTTAAGAATAGTAAATTGCATTCAAAAAGACCTACATTTCTCAATACTTTTGGACTTCCATGTTTATTTTTATTTATGGGGTGGCTCTTAATCTTATTTGTATTGACTACAAATTTGTTTTTTAACAATTTATCTTCATTAGTTATTGAATTGGTTAAATCAACACAATTAGTTGAATTGTGGAAACGTACTCAAGATCAATGCTAATTTCATTAAATGTACTTTTTTAGTAATACATGGTGAGTATAAGATCAAAAGAGATAGGCAATAGCAATAGCGATAATGGAATCCTGACCAAGATGGATTTAGCGAGGCAGTAGCTACCATAGTTGTTAGACTTTTACGATTCGCGATTTGTGGTTCGATTTGTACGATTCGATCCAATTCACATATTAATCGATAAGAATCGGGAATAGAATCGGGGGGTTCCAAAAATAGGGTTGAATCAGCCGATTCGGGGGCTTAATCGATTCACAATTTATGCGCAATTTATGTTCCTTGGAAAATGTTGAGTATTTTGAACCGACTTAAAGCTCGTGCTTGATTATTGTTCCTTTTAATATGACCTTAAAAAATATTTTATTATTAAAATAATAAGTTAGTATAAGCTTAAGGTACGCTTTGCAAAAGAGAGAGTGACTGATACACACACTGGAACGAAACCTAAACTGCGATCACTTTTCTTATTCTCTTATAACCTGTTCGACGCTGCGATTTATTCTATTTCATGTTGGGATAATTTTTTTCTTCTCTTCAAACTTGTTTGAAGCTGATCGAGAGAGGGAGATAGCTTTACATTCGATTGAAGCCAACAAATCTTATGTAAGGATTTTATAAGTTAATATAATATGGTATTGTTATTATAACGTATTTTTTAGTGTTATGTTTAATCTTTATTTGTGCGATTATATTGTATAGTACAATGTTGTGTTTAAATTTGGACATTGTAGGTGGTGGTATTTCTAGAATTTGATCATATTTTGGACACGTAAGTTTATTTTGTTAGTTATATTTTAATAAAATCATGTCTTGTAATTATTTTTAGGTCATAATATGTTTTATTATATATTCTTAATGTGTTCACAGTGCATTTATATATTATTTCCTATATATTTTACGTTTATATCGGTTCTTACGATTTGATTCACGGTTCACGATTCATAAGGCTTCCGATTCACGATTCGATTCATTATTCGATTCAAGATTTGACAACTATGGTAGCTAATACGAGGCAGTACAACTGCTCTTAAGCAGTTGAGGCTACTTGAAACCATAATATTTTGTTTAGATCTGTAGAATCGCAGCAGAGCTATTTCAACTCGAGACTTATTTAATATCATGGAATTCGGTTTGTTGATTACGTTAAAGAAAAAGGGAAGAAACTCTTAATTTGAATATCCTTAATAGGAAAATACGCCTATTAATTAGGGACGTAGGGCGTATAAATTTAAACATATGAGATCATTTGTAGTTGGTGTTACCAAACTATTCTCAACAAATTACACTCAATATCTTCTTTGCTTTGCTTGTTGACAATTTATGCTCCATGTCCATATAGTGTTGATGCTCAATTTTATCCATGAACTCTTGAAGCAGTTTATCTTGAATCCACTATGTTAGTATTTGAATAAAGTGACATGCAAATTTAGTTTGACTAGAAAAAATAGAGTTATGTGTATTAGGGTGGGTTCAATCCAATGAATACACACATAAAGAAAAACATTTTGAGGTAATTAAAATAATCCAAACAGTAGTTCCAAACTACATCCTAAATAAGACCACTGTCGGGCACAATAGCGTACATGTTTGTGTAAGCTTACCCCGTATTAACTAAAAAGTCTTAAATTCTAAAAGAAGGTAGTGATGTTGATAATATATTAGTGCTAAAACTAGTAACTCCGAAATATCAAGTTGTATAAATTCTTTTGCTCAGGTTGGTCATATGACTTCTTTCGTTAATTTTTTGTTCTGAATTGTGAAAATATCTTCTTTACTTAGCCTAGTTGTCAATTTGTGCTCTATGTCCATATTGTGTTGCTGTTTAATTTTAACCATGAACTCCTGTCAATTTGGGCGATAGTGTCATTATTGAAGGATAAGAGAGTGGTGAGGAGAGGAGAGGGGGGAAAGTGAGTAGATGTCGTAGGGATTGAGGTTGAGAGACGACGCGAGAGGGTGTTCTATTAAACTTTTAGCTACATCAAAATCCATTGTGTGTACTAATTCTCTATTATATGAAACAGAGAGTGTTCTAACTTTCGAAAGCGTGTGCATTTTACTTCTTCAAATTTGGTTCCTTCTTTGAAAAATTAGAATACTCTGCACACATTTCTTATTTAATACATGTGATTCAAACTTTATAAAGTTTTAAGTTTCTTATGAAAATCAAGAACATGTTATGTGTTGTTATTTCACTTTCAATAATTCCTCGTACTTATCAATGCATAAAAGTTGTACTGATTATCACTTCAGAATGTTTGATTGTTGTTATTTGACTTTGGTAATGTTTGATTGCTGTAATCATTTTGTATTGTTTCAACTGGTGCAGGAAGGATGCTACAGAGGAGAAGATTCAGGCAAGGGCACACTTCTTAAAAGCCAAAGTCGATGCCAAAACAATATTCAACGTAGGTGATGATGCTTACGTCAAGGAATTTTTTTACTTCATTAGTAGATCTGATTATCTTCCTCAAACCTTGTTTCCTCATTTGTTCTATTTTTACCATCTACTTGTTCCCTTTTACATTTACAAGTGTCATTTATCTCATTTTTTATTTCTTAAGGGTGAAGATGGACAAGATGATTATATATGCAGGATTGTGGAAATATTTGAAGGGTTGGACGGTAAACAGTATTTTACTACTCAGTGGTTTCATAGGGCCAAATACACCGTAAGAAATTTGAAACTTTGGCTAGCTAGTTCTTGTTTTCCTTCCTTGGATGTAAAAATAATTTGATCTTCAACATATTTTTTTCAGGTCATTAAAGATTGTTGTGACGTTATATCTACTACCTAAAAAAAGGGGACTATCTCTTTAATGGTATAATGACCAATATACCTTCATACAATTTACAAATCTATTAATACCCTTCAATTTTAATCTTCCATACGCACTCTCAAACTCACTTCATCTTCGCTATTTAGTACTGAACTAATGACTCCCCAACATTTAATCCCAAAGTCTTACGGAGTACCCAACCTTTACAATAGAAGAGGAAGCACCAACAGCCAATTCTCTATGGGTAAGGTATTCCTCTATTTAGTCTATGTAATTCAATATCAATTATATATTTCGTTGCTATTTTTTCTTATCCAAAAATCCAGGTAATACCACTGTCTTTAATTCTCATTTCTAATTCATACATCAAAGTTAATTACAATGAATATAATTTCATATATATTGTGCGTGGGTGGGTGGACGGGTGCGCGCACTGGGAGGGTGTACTGGAGATTAAATATCATCTTCGTACAGTAAATGCTCTACAGGGTGGTTTTGGAGCAAGTAAATTCCTTAGACTATCCAAGTACTCTTCCAACATACTAATTGAGAAGGTAAATGACATGGTGCTAAAGAATCTTGGTGAAACATCTCTTCAAGGACCCGAGGAACAATCCTCAGAGACTAATTTCTCCCATCCTACAAATTTACATCAACACATCAAGCATTTATGAACCGTATTTGGTATTTCAAAAATCTTAACACTTCTATACAATAATCAATTGCTGACCATTATAAACGTCTTGTCAGTGATCGTTTGCCCATAAGCTAATATACACACATTGCGCCCATCTAGAGCTGATCTGAGAATTGGCTCAATCTTAACAAAAACAGCATCTACATAGTATTTCAAGCAGGGCAAATTCTAAGGAGAGAAATAACGAATCAAAGCAAGGATAATGTGTTAAATTATATATTAACCTTGACTTGCTTTTGCGAGAACACCTTTCCAAATACGAATTATTTTCTACTTCCATAAGATCTAACAACAATTTTATACGATTCAACCAAATAGGGTCCATGAATTTTCCTCCGTCAGACGTTACTTTCCACTTATGCATCAATTTAGGAACCATTGAACATTTAGTTGGATTTGGCTTCAAAACCAGCATAGACCAGTACATCAAAAGTTATTCAAATACATAATCGTTAATTGCACTTACTTCCCTTAATACTCTAATTAGGGAGAATATATTTTGTTCAAGTTTTGACATATGTGCAACCCCGATTTCATTATCAATCTTCTTCAAAAATGATATTAACTTTTTTCCATCTTTCTTAATTTTATATCGGATGGACATAAATTATGTGATACTTAAATCTACCTTTTTTTATTCTGAAACAATACTTAAGATCTCAAAGATTGAATCGACTAGTGGGAGCTTATAAACTACCTCTCTACTTATGCCAAACTAAACTACAACAATAGCATAACACACAAACAATTATCTGCCACAAAATGTCACTACTGGTATGCAGTCCCTGAGCTTCAATTCGACCATTAATCTCAAACAAAATATGATCTTAATTTCGATCTTTGAACGCGTCCTGTAAAATATCTCTTAAGATTGTTTAATTTACTTTCACATTTGGTTTATTTTAGCTATATAAATTGGGCAATGGAGTTTATGCTTACTATAAATAATGATAAAAATGAAGTCCGTTAACCTCCACTTCTTCAATTATGTAATCGATACCCACGTGAATATGTAACACTAAAACTATCTGGTGATTCATTTTAAGACATAATCACATAAGCGTAAATTTTATGAGATAGCAGACAAGCTAATGATTATAAAAGTACATCAAACTCTCTCTCTAACAGTGTTTCTGTTCGTATGCAGTAGGTCTTCCTTTTAGTTTGTGTAGGTTCAGAATGTGTACAAAACAGTCTTACATATGCATATATGTTGCTTTGATACATAATTTGAAATATATGTTGCCGTCTTGAACTTCTATTCGAATAATATGTATGCTATTTAGAGCATTTTCTTATTGAGAAATTTGAATTGCATTGATGTTATCTTGTAGTTCATATGACCAGAGATTGTCCACAAGCACATTTATTGGGGAAACTATATTTGCTATTCTCATCGCAATCTTGGGGCTCGCACTATTTGCCCATTTAATTGGAAACATGCGGGTATTTGTAGGACTTGAATTTCTTTTTTCATTTTTATAATTTTTCAACTATTGTCCTTATAAGCAAAACTCAACTGCATAACTCGTGGTGATTTTTTTCCCCTATAAATTTAGTCATGCCTTTTTCTTCCAGTGTGAAAAAAACTGTGGTACTACCAAAAGTTTACATCTTTGATTGATATTTTAGTTGTTGCATGGTCCTGTGGAGATGCTAGTAAATGCCAAGATCAATAGGGGTGTATATTTCAGTGGATGCACTGGAATTTATACCTGTTTGGGTCGATTTTATACCTGTTTGGGTCAATTATATACCTGCTGAAACGTATTGATATTTTCCAGTATTTGTTAACAAAAATGTCACACTTACCTCATCTTAAAACTCTCCCTCTCCGACTTTGTCTCACGCGTGGCTTGAGAAAGTAAATGGTTTTTACAAAAAGAAAATATCAGATAGTAGAAAGTAGCAAACATAGAGTAATTATTTGATCTCCATCTTTATCGTTAGAATATATAAAAATAGTGTTGGTATCGATCGTAAAGGAGTACATCAATCTCATTGTTTATTGATATTTAACACTTCATTACTAACTATTATTTGGCTAAAATGGGAATTGTGATTTTATGAGTTGAATATGATTCCATGTATGTTTATTTAGGTTGGTGTTATGAAAAAGGGGTAGTGGGGTTACATGTTTGATTAGCCAATATTTATTTGATCAGTTGGATATACTTTTACATAGTATAAATTACACAACCTATTCATTTTCTTTCACACTGTGATGTAGCTAGGGCAGGGGATTATGGGATGGGTTTTCTTTCGCTTTTTATCATTCACCCCAATTCATAGGGCTTGGAGGTGTGGAAGAGTGGCACAGTTGTCTCAACGAACTGAACAATGTGGTTTTTGTTCATCCATCTCTGATCTCTGTTAGTGTCTGGTTAATTGAGCATTAAGAATTAGCTGTTGGTAACAACTTCTTACTTCCACCAAATTGATAAACTTGGACAATTGAGTAGTGGCTAGAAATTTCCATTTTTTGCAGTTCTGATAGAGAGACTTATGTGCCACATTAGTTGGAATTTATAAACTCTCTTTGCTATTTCAATTAAGTAGTATTTCATATATTTTGAACAACTCTATTCATTCAACAACTCTAGTAGCTGGTTACTGTGGTACAGGTTAAAGCCTGAGGATGCATGGGTAAAGGGATTCTAGTTGGTGTGTATTTTTTACGCATTTGATAATTTGATAGATACAAATACTATATAATATGACGACGTTGGATGATAATTGCAGTTTTCCAAAGAGCCAATACTTATTTATTCCTTAATATTCTTTGCTAATTATTTGTTTTTCTTTTCGTCCACCACTTGAGTTGGTCTTAAGTCAATCAATATTATTATGCGTTTATAAATAATGGATCTGTTTGTAACTCATTCTTCTCATTTACAAGAGATCAAATCTTCTTAACTTCCACTTCAACTAATGAATAGGTTAGTATCCAACTCAATTCCATCTGTTTTCTAGTTTTTGTCTCACTTGATTCTCTGTCACTTTCTTGTTCGTATTGAGTTTATAATATATATACATACAAACATATATACCTTAGTTTTAGTGAAAGTTGAGAAATTGAAGTTGCAGTTGTTATCTTATGTGTTATTTTATAGATTTTTCATTTTTTGTATCAAGCTGTTGTTTTTACCACCTTTTCTTCATAGTCACTAATTAACACGAAGGTTATTTCTTTAGGACATGATATGAGTTTATTAGATATACACATCTTGATAATTTAAGAGTTGTGTCCAATTTTCTTAATTGCTTATAACCAATCATGCTAGAATAACTTTGGCTGCTGGAACCTGCAGCTAGATGCATAGTTTTTTATCATAATTTTTAAACTACAAAAAGTCCATAAATCTGAAGACCATCGATGTTCTAACTTTCAAAAGTTGTTCCTTTGCAAGTTAATTAAGCCCCCAATGTTATTTTACTTTAATGTTGAATCTGATTTTTATTTGGAATGGGCATTACGAGTGCCTGATGTAATTGTTAGACGACCTATAAACGTTTGGATTTGGCGTTTCTGATCAAACCATACACATTTCATCGGAATGGGCAATACTATGATTTTTTTTAATCTATGTTTAATTTCTTTCTTTTTTTATTTTTACTGACAGTTGTTGTGTAGTTTACCACACTACCTTACTTTAACATCTTATCGTTCCATACATGTACATGCATTGCTGAAATCTCACATTTCATCGGAAAAATACGGAATGACTCACTCAAGAAGTATGGTATAAGATTGGTATTTTATTTTTAAAATTTACACTTTACTTATGTTGATATAACTCTTAAACACACAGTCTCTCTCAAACTATTTTCTTTCTTTCTTCCCGATATAAATTTAGTGATTTTCTTAGGCACGACTGTTATCATTTTAGCAATGTCCATAATGCCCCCTGCTTATGTTGTCACTAATAATCTCATTTATTGTCCAGGAAGCCTCCTCAGGTTAAATTGTGCATTCAATCAGCTCACGCAAGAGCTTATTAGTGATTTTCTTGGGGTGAGTTTCTAACGGGCTCTCTAGCAGTAGCTCCATGTAGTTTCCTAATTATTTTCGCACATACTGGATGTGGTCACTAAACGATTGACCCATTACACAAACACAAATGAGTGGCACAAACCTGGTCATGCATGACATGAACTCATTATATATAGAGAATACACAAATTAAACATTACATGAACCAGATATGACATGAACCGAACTATACACGACTCTTAGCGAATACATGACACGTTGTCCTGTTCAAGTATAGTCCAAATGCATCCTCTTAAAGGAAACTGAAAAGATTTACCAAAGATCCAACTAAACTGTAAATGCTAGCTGAGCCAGTTGTCAGGCAGTTAAAGTACCCAGAATCTCTAACATACATTCCATGCCTCATTGAAACAAGGTCCGGTATGAATGTATATGTAATTATGCCCAATAAGTTTATTATGCTTATCTGAATACTAAATCTACCATGATAACTTTATGTTAAACAAGTTCAGAGTAAAGTCATTTTGTCTCTTTTACAAAGAATCCTTTCTTTTTCTGAAAATTCTTTTGAAGGAACCTTATTTCAATAGTGATTTTGTTAGTTTTGATTTTCAAAAGAAGACTGAAGTCCCATGATAATATACCAATTTGTGTGGCACAATGCTCAAACTACAATTCAAGAGTTCCTTAGTAGCTAGGAAAGAAAGCCAGTCATGGAGAATCACATGCCCAACCATTGCTAAAGAGAATGTAAGTACTGTAAGACTTTGAGAAGTAACCTTTGTTATTAACATTAACTCAAATGAAAAAGGAAAAAGAACAAAAAAACTTACTTATATGTACCATATACAACTAATCACAAATTAGCTAATCAAATTTAGTCCCTCTCTTTAATGTCCAGGAAAAAAAAGAATATAATAAATTCAGCTGTTAAAAGATAATTACATTAAAAAACTTATGATCATACATGGAATGGATTTTTTTTTGGGTGGGGGTGGGCAAGTAATATAAGTTTATACCCACAACAGCAACAGATAAGTTTATCAACAGACAGAAAACAAAAATCCATATAAATAAGTTTATCAACAAACACAGAAAACAAAAATTTATTATAAACGTATATGTACCGTATACAACTAATCACAAGATAAAACAATAACTTCACAACTCTAAGCTCTATCAACAATGGCTTAATTCCATTTTTTCTCACATGACTTTTTTTGTTTCAAAATGTCTATAATCCACGTTCTGTTTCGATGTTCCTAAACAGGACGAATTTCCAAAATTTGTAAACTACAGGTCGGCCATTTAAAATGGAAATCATTTCAGAGTTGCAATGAGAAAGAAATCTAAAATCATTCTGGTGAAGGTCCTGGGCACTGTAGCAGACAATAGAAGTTCTAGATTCATGATAGTAACTTCCAACACTGCTGAAAACGCAAGCAACTATCTAGTAGGTCCATCGAATGGAAATTTCCATCAACTGTTCGATATATATATTTATGATTTGAATGGAAATTTAGGGCTTTGGACGGCCTGTTGCAATATTTTTCACCCGGAGATTACCTAAACCTTAAGCTCCAGCACGTAGTTGAATGGACCTGCTTCATGTTATGTCGTCATCAATCAAATCCGAAAAATACTCGAACACCCACCGCATCCCAAATCTCAGCAGGGGTAAATGGGTAAGTCTCCATATTTTTAAAATTTCCATCATCAAATCCATGTTTCTTTTTGAGAGATTTATAGTTTATATTGTTTTATAGCTCATATTGTTTGACAACTGTTCCATTATGTTTCTGAATTCAAAATAGGGTATTTTGTAAATGTTTCCCTTTGTTCTTAATTTTTTCCAAAATTTGTCATGTTCTTTTCCTTTTTGTTTGTTGAGAAGTGGTCACATGCCAACTGATGGAGGTTTCGTGTTTATTTTTTTCCTGAAAAAATTCAGTTTCAGGGACAAGGAGAAGATTTGTAAACGGGCTCTATGAAGTTTATTCAGGACATAAATAAATTGTAAGTCATCTTTTATGCTTGTTTCTGTTTATGTCAACTTTGCCTTTTTGATTTGGTTATTACCCATTTAATCTGGTATAAATATGTTTAATTAGGTATATATAATAATATATTTGACAAGTAGGTCTTGGATATGTACAAGCAGTTCTCGGCTAAAAAAAGATAGCAGGTCTTGGTTTTAAAAAAAGAAGCAGGTCTTTTGTTTTAAAAAAAGATGTAGGTCTTGGTTTTAAAAAAAGAAGCAAGTCTAACGTAAGAAGGAAGGTCTTTGTTTTAAAAAAAACACGAAGCATGGGTATACTAGAAGGGGCGAGTAGGTCTTTGAAGCCAGTTGGTAATCGAAACCAGTTGACACAAAGGACATTCATGTTTATAGGAGTATAGCATCCCGGGCAGCAGTTTGGTAATCGAAAGGACATTCATGTTTATCAGAGTATTGATGAACAAAGCAGAAAATTTTCTCACATTGACAACTGAATCCAGTTGACACAAAGGATCGGAGATTCGGGAGGAGCTTGGCATCCTATTCCATTTTGCTCCATCTTTCAACTTTCCTATCCCCAGAGGAGTAAAAATGTATTGGCAGCTGTTTCCTCTTCTTATCCCCTTGAAGCAAACAGGAAATGGGGTGAGAATTGTGTGTGGCAAGAAGAGCATTGGAATAATGTAGATGCTGCAGTGGAAGTATCTTCATTTCTGATTAGATATCTTCATTTCTGATTAAATACTGTAGTTTTTTATTCTTCTTTCTTTTCTAATGCAATTCATATCTCAACTATTTAATGTAGATCTTTCTTTTCTAATGGGAAATGGAATAGTATAGATACTCCAACATCGGTACATTTTCCCCATTTTTGTGATTTATCATTATTAAAGTTGGATTCTTTTTTTTTTTACTTTGTAATTATTCTATTGCAACAGGAATTTCCTTCGATTTCTGCCCGCATTCTGGATGAAAGACACAGACGTGAACGATAACGTTGCACGTCCCAGCTCACAAGTTAGTGGGGTTGGTTATTATGATCAGAGGGCTTTGGTTTCTGCTCTGGATTTGACCCCTTTATTATGGCACGACAAGATAAAGTGCACAACACTTTAATCTTAATGATACTGGTGTTCCAGCTCAACCTGTTACTCTTTTGAATCTTCCCTACATGGACCATGCTTCTCTTCAACGTGATGATAGTCACACGGGAAACATGGTAGGAGTAGTTTTTTACTTGAGTGTTTGTTGTTTAATATAGGAGAGAGTGCAAATATACCCCCCCCCCCTTTTAGTTTCAATATTTCAATTCGAAAACCTTATTTATTCTCCAACTCACTCTTATTTATTCGATGTTTTGGGACGTGTTGCATGAATGAATTGTATGTTGCATAGATGACACAAGTTGTGGACCATCCGTGTTTTTATTTCATATTAGGTGATTATGCAACACGCAGATGAGAAAATGTGACAAATTTAACTGATATGTCAGGTGCCCATGGACCAAAGCAAGAGTTATCATTTACCATAAGTACGGTATGTCCGTGCCATCTTTTACCAACGCAAGATACATTTAAAGAACACATGGATTTGAGGAGAAATAAGTGGATCTAGAATTTCTATAACATAACAAGAAGCTCAAATATATGAGGCATTTGAACTAGGATGTCGAAATGACATTTCAATAGGTAGTATATTATTGATTCATTCTTTTTATTAAAATTTATCAAATCATATATCCTCTTGGTTAAGATCAAACAAGCACCTCTATTTTATATTTCATAGGGTCTGCATATTGACCAGGTCCCTTTTGGTATGTTGGTGTATTGTAAATCTTCATGTTTTCAAAACCTTCTACGAATTTCCTCAAATAAAATAAATTCATAAGCTCTTCATTAAATTTATCTCTGTTCTTTTAGTTTGATTCTTTTTTCACAAGAATTGAATTTTTTTATTTACTTACTTTTGAATTTTGGTTCTAATGCAAGGCTAAAGTACTCAATAATTGAAGGAGATTAAGTGGAAGGATGAGAAAAATCATTAGTTTGGAAGAAGGGCTAAATATGTTGGAAGGGGGTATTTTGAAGGCCAAGATGAAGTTTTGTTAGATGAATTTTGACTTTTTAAATATTCTTGAATCTATTGGTATCCCTTATGCAGGGTGGATAGTCTAATAAACAAAGGAGATTATGTCCATTTTTTTTTAAATTTGATACTTTGCCCTGATTCTATGTAATTGAGTATATTTGGATTGTGCTGCTTATACGAGGTCCAAAATGAACTATTTGTTTTGTTGGATTAATTTTTTATTTCTTAAACAGTTTTTAATTTTTTTTTTTTTACATATTTGTATTGTAAAAGAAAATTTTATGACTTAAAGCGATTCAATACTTTGAAAATATACACTTAAAATATATATAACATTTATTATTTCTATTATACACGACTTTATACTTTTCAAAATTATATGTGTGCCTTTATAGAAAATTTTCGCCGTTTTGCAAATATGTACTTTAAAAAATTTTGCCACATCGAGATTATGTACTTTGGAAATTTTCAGCGTGCCTTCAGGCACGGGCATACCCTAGTGTGTGTGTGTGTGTATATATATAGCAGGCCCTATAGCAGGCGTATATATATATATATATCAATGAAATGTTGAAGGGACTGGAAAGGTCTAGTCCTTGTGTGTTTTTAGAAATTAATTAATACTATCTTTCTTTCTTCAGCACCAACCCCTACTCGCATTGGGACTCCAGATGTTATTGATCTTGGCAAGAAGCAGAGGAAGGATCTTGAGAAGCCTCTTTACCAAGTAAGTATATTTATGTGTCTGCCATTTCTGAAATCAATATTGAATTTCTTGTTCTTGAATAACTTTTTTTCATTTTTGAAGGTGCTAGAAGAAAAATAGGAAAAAATTAGCTCTAGGGACCTTACTTGGAACAAGCCATACATACGGAATCTATTTGAGCAAATTTTGTTCTTTTTTGAAATCTATTTATATATTTCAATCTTCCTTCATTGTAATCTTTCATTGATTTTCTTTTTGTACTTTCTTGCTTTCAAATATGTGATAAGCAGTGGGGCCCAAGACAAGTCAGCAGCTAAAAGGGTAAGGACACATCATTTTGATTTTGCTTTACAAGTCCTATATCAGTAGGAAATTCATATGACATACTTGTTTCATTATTTCCATTGATGTCTATGTTGTATTCTGGATTATCCAGCCTAAATTCAATTGCCAATGAGTGTAAGGGGCACCAAGATCTTATATATTAATGTGCAAGACTATAGTTTTCCATTATCGATCAAGTATTATAGATTATCGTTTTCCTAGATATATATAGCATTGAGATAGTTTTCCATTGGCAATTGAATTTAGGCTGGATAATCCAGTAAACAGCCCTGCTTTCGATGATGGAAAACTGTAGTCTGATATATATATATATATATATATATATATATATATATATATATATATATATATATATATATATTGTCAAGTCATAATGACAATTTATTGAGATGAACATGTTATGCTGAAAATTATGTTGATTATATTTGATTGCAGGGTTACTCATTTTGGGGTGGACAGCGTTGAGAACAAACTTGATCGAGTATTGTGTTCGACACGTCCTAGCTTTAATATTGCTTTGGATTGTAGATCTTATGATGTAGTTCGCAATGCTAGTTTTTGGATATTTTGATGTATCATCACTCTTTTTAGGATGTTATCACGTCGATAACTAGAAGTTAGCTAGTTTTTTTATATCATCACGTACCTCATACACTAGCTAGTTTTTTGGATATGATGTATCTCACATAAATATTTTTTTATTGTAAGTATCTTGATGTATATGAAGTTCGTGATATTTATGACCTTGATTCCTATCTATTTACAAGGATTGATTTAATCTCAAATAATAGTTCTCTATTGATAGGGTAGTTATTTTTTTTTAATTTTTATATCAACATTTATGTCAGTTTTGAAAAAACTCTCATAAAATTGCTAAAATTGAGATAAATGTGATGTTGTTTATGTCATTTTTTCAAGAAAATGTGATTAAAAACATGTCGAATGCTGTAGTTTTTACGTGTGTTTTTAAAAACTGAGATAAATGTGATCTTATTTATGTCAGTTTTACGAACATTTATGTCAGGGCTTTATATGTCAGTTTTGAAAATTTCTAAAATTGACATAAATTGTCATTTATGTCAGTTTTTGACTGACATAAATGACGGTTTTTCTTGTAGTTATCCTTTCCTAAAATTAACACATGTTCCAGCAGTTTCTAATCATCAAAATCATTATTAAACATTAATGATTCCTACTTTAATCAGTTAATTCACGAATTGGGTTTTCTCCCATTTATTCAACCTCATATTCAATTGGGTTTCCATAATCCAAATTAAATGAAATTGGCTATCGGGTTTTGACTCTAAACCAAATCCCAAAATCATATGATAGTGTCTCATCATAAATTAAACACTAATTTCACATTTAATGCCCAAAAACCAATTTTTACATGTGATAACCCTCCCAAAAACGAATGTGTCTACACCTACCATGATATGAAAATGAGTTTTTTCAATTAAAACTAGAAGCAAGTTAATTACTTGCCTTTCTGGATTCGTAAAGTCTGATTACATGTTGTAGACAATGAATTCAGGGATCTAACTCTTCAATCTTCTTTGATTGTGGCTCCTAAGGCTTCTCCCTTTTCTTCCTTCCTCCCTCTATCAAATTCTAGGGTTTTGATTATGTTTTACAACGGCCCCAAACTCTTTAATTTAGGTTTCATAATTCAAATCCAAAAATTAGGCTAACGGGCCAAGGCCAAATGATTCGAACACCCCCATGAGTTTTCGGTTATGTCCAAAAAGGCCTCGAAACCCAATTACTATCCTGGGTACAATAGTTTGATTATCTCGACCCTTCTGGAAATAATGTGACCTCTAAATCTCCATCTGAGTCGCCCTACAATAATTTCCTATCTTGACCTCATATAGTCTAGACACGACTCCCGATTGAGATATAATACTGTCACGTCACTATCACTCGCTATGATGCAAAATAATCATTATCTCTCCTGGTTAATATTTTAATAATAACATAATAATTAATTCAAATAAATTATGTCACATGTGCAATTACAATATTCGAATTAATTCAATAATAAATACTCAGAAATACGGGGTGTTACATACTTCCCCCCTTACAAAAAAAAATAGCTTTATAAATTAGGACGTACCTATTGTAAATAACTCTGGATAATGCTCGCGCATGCCATACTACCGCTCCCACATCGATTCCTCAATATTGTGGTGCCCCCACTGAACTCTAACAAAGGGTACAACCTTAGACCGTAACTTATGCTCACTACAATCAAGTATCACCATCGATCTCTCCTCATACGAGATATCTGGCTGCAAGTATATCTCCTCAAATGGAATATGCTAAAAAACAACTATCGCTTCTCCGGTACCTCTTCAGCGGTGACAGGTGGAACACGTCGTGAATTCACTGTAAGTGGTCTGGTAGTCACGACCTATATGCCACTGTTCCCACCCTCTCTATAATAAAAAATGGTCCCATATATATTGGTGCTAGCTTCCCCTTCTTAATGAACCTCATGAACCCCTTCATAGGAGACACCCGCATCAAAACCTCGTCATATACCTCTAACTTTATGTGCCTCATGTTTGCATCGACGTAGCTTTTCTACCTGTCCTGAGCTATCCTAATGCGCCCTCGGATTAGCTCAATCTTGACAGTGGTGTTGGGAATCATCTGTGGCCCAAATAGCCTGTTGTCCCCCACCTCTAACCAATAAGAGGGCGAACGACAAGGCTGTCCATACAGTGCCTCAAATGGTGCCATTTTAATGGTGAACTGGTAGGAGTTGCTATATGCAAACTCCACCAATGGAATATATTTCTCCCATCCTCCACCAAAGTCGAGTATGCACATCCTTAGCATATCCTCTAGAATCTGATTAACTCTCTTTGTTTGCCCATATGTATGTCTGATACGTTGTACCCAACCGTAAATCCATGCCCATGGCCTCCTGAAACCTCTCGCTGAAGTAGGACACAGAAATCTTTTCCCGATCTGACACAATGTTAATCAGAAAACCATGCAACCATATTATTTTTGCAATGAACAATTGTGCATAATGCCTCGTCTCAAAACTAGTATGAATCAGTAGAAAGTGGGCAACATTTGTCAACCGATCCAATATAACCCAAATTGTGTTGTAACCTCGTTGCGATAATGGTAACCCGTCAATGAAGTCTATGGAGATTCTCTCCCACTTACACACTGGAATCTCAAGTGGCTAAAACATCCTCATCGGTCTTTGATGGTCTGCCTTCACTAGTTGTAAGGCAGCAAACTTTGAGCCAAAATCTTTACTCTTCATCCTCGATAACCAATACTACCTACGGATATCCTTGTACATCTTATCCCCATCAGGATGTACCATAAACCTCGACCCGTGAGACTCTAACATCACTTTATGCCTCAGATCCTCATCATTTGGAACCATGAGTCTCCCATTAAAGCGCAACCTCCCTTTAAACTAATTGAATAATACTTTGCAACATCAGATAACAACAGGCAAACTCTATTCTTGCAATACTGATCCCCTACCTATGATTTCACCACCCTCATAACAATCTCAGGAGTGATAGCCAATACAAACATACAGGCTCTCGTAATCTCGTCATTGTGTCGATGCTCTATCTACTTTGACTTCTAACCCTCCGTTATCTCCCCAGTAGGCCATCGACTCAATGCATCTGCCACCACGTTAGCCTTCATAGGATGATACTGGATATCAAACTAGTAATCCTTCACGAATTCTAACCATCTCCTCTGCCTCATGTTCAGATCCTTCTACATAAATAGATATTTCAGTGATTTATGGTCCAGGAATAATATAAATTTCCCCCAAAAAGATAGTTCCTCCTAATCCTCAAAGGAAAACACAAATGCCTCTAACTCTAAGTCATCTATCGATAATTCCTCTTATGAAGATTAATCTTGCAAGACGCATAAACTATAGGATTGTCCCCCTACTACAGTACATCCTAGAGTCCCTACAGGGATGCATCTGTGTAAACGTGACACTCCACTCCTCCCCTATCTAGTTCAAGTATAAGTGTTGAGGTTAATTTGTCCTTTACCTCGTCGAAAGCTAACCGATAATGGACCTCCTAAATAAATGGTGCCCCCTTGCAAGTTAGGTTTGTCAACGGGCCCGTAATCTTCGAGAAACGATTAATGAACCGCCGATAATATCTTTCCAAACCTAAAAAACTGTGAACCTCAGTCAGTGTCGTAGATTGTCCTTATTCCCTGACCGGAGATACCTTACTTGGATCAAAACCTCATTTTTCAAACTTTGCGTACAATTAGTGATCCCTTAGAGTTTGTAAAACCATCCGAAAATGCTCAACATGCTTATCTACCGAACGAGAGTAAACAAGAATATCATCGTTGAACACAATCAGATCCATGAACACTGATGGCACATTAGTGGTCCCAACTAGCATCACACTAAACTCGTAGGACCAATATCGTGTCAAAAAAGAATTCTTAGGAACGACCTCCTCTATGAAGCGCAACTGATGATAATTAGACCTTAAATCTATCTTAAATAATTAAGTTTCTCCTCTCAGCTGGTCGAACTGAACATCGATCTGAGGCAGTGAGTACTTATTCCAGATTATGACCTTATTCATCTTCCTGTAATCAATACATAACCAAAGCGATCCATCCTTCTTCTTGATGAAGAACATTGGCACACCCCATGGTGATGTACTTACTTTGATGAAACCCTGCCCCAGGAGCTGTTGAAACTGCTCCCTTAACTCCCTCATCTTAGATGACGCCATACGATAAGACTCTTTGGCAATACGCCTCGTACCCGATAATAAATTAATAACGAACTCAATTTTCCAATAAGGTGATAGCCCGAGTATCTCCTGAAACACGTCTTTAAACTCCCTCACTACTGAAATCGAGTCTAAATATACAATCACTTCGTGTGAGGTCTCCTCCTCAATATAATACGGATGTATGCTCGACCCTCCCTTGGGAAGAGTCATTGCCCCCAAGAACATCTCCTTCCCGAGAATGGATAAAATAATGGTCCTCCCAAAACAATCCACCATCGTCCGATATCTCGATAACCAATCCATACCCAAGATAACGTCATAACCCTCAATATCAAACACTAGGAGGTATATGGCTAAACATAATCTCCCCAGATCAATATCCACACCCCAAGAGATCGAGTGTATAAGCGACCCACTGCCCAAAGGTGACTCTACACACATAATCAAACTATCGATTATCTCTAATAACCTGATCCCAAGTGCAAATTTGGTAGTTATAAATGAGTGTGATGCCCTCATATCAAATAAAATCCTAACCTCAAGACTGTGAATAGGAAATGTACCCTCTACTGCAGTTAGCTCCTATGAGGCATGCTATATGACTGCATCTAGAACATTATAGACAAATTCGTACTGTAACTTCCCCAGTTGTGGTAGGATTGATGGTGCTGGTGCTGGTAGGGCTAACTGCACCTGTTGTCCCTGCTGGGCACCTTGTTGTAGTAGTCATCTACCTCTCAATGGACATTCTCTCTACATATTAAATGTCTTCCCACACAGAAAGAAATTCCCCTGGAAGTTATCCTGCCTCTGGCCCTACTGGCCATGTCGAGGTTATCCCTGGTGTTGGCCCTTATAGCCTCAGCCCTACTGGCCTCCCCCATGATTCCCTTGGCCATAGAGACCTTAAGGAACATATTACTACTACTGCTGAAGAGCCTGCTAGCGCTGCCTAAAACCTCCCTCGATTTGGTAACCCTCAGATCTAAATCTTTTGACAGAATCCTCATGTCAGGAATCATGCCCTTGTTGTTTCCCAATATGTTGTTGCAGTGCTCCACTAGAACCATTCCCACCTCCCTTACCCTGCTGGCTAAGCTCACTCCCCCTCTTGTTTCCCTTAAAATGGAAGCGATGGTATTGACAGTGTAAAAGTGTGACATTAACGACATCTATATAATTGGCCAATATAGGGTTGCCAATGAAATGTTGCCTGATCCTCCATGCTAGCCCAAATATTAACTTCATCCTTTTCTTCTCTCCACTATTAACTTTTTTCGACACAAAATTATCCAAATGAGTGAACTCCTCCTCATACTCAGCTACTGAGTGGTCACCTTGTGTCACCTCAATGAACCTCTTTCACATCTCTATCTCAATGGGTAAGCACCCAATTTTCAATTGAGTCTTAATGTAATTTTGACTAATTCTCGGAACAAAATACGTTTGAGTCATAGGTAGATGTTTATTGTCCTATCACTATGACATGTAGAAGATTAATTGAAGACGTTGCGGCAAAGCTACAAGGAATCAATCATTCTGAAGTTTTATTGGTGCAATTTCTCGTCTTAAAGGTTTAATTGTATTTCGAGATCAAACGGGTATCAATGCATAATGGTAATGAAACTCGAAATTTTATTTTACAAAAATAAGGATATTGTTTTTTAAGAAAATGTTTTAAAAGTGTTTTAAATGTTTTCATTTTGTTTTAATCAGATGAGGACGGATTATAGTTGGATAACAGTTATTTTTTTAGTAAAACTATGTTTTCAAAGATGGATTAGTATCAGATTCTAATTACGACATCATTCAAACGACACCTGATGTCGTTCAAATGAGACGTGATGTCTTTTGAACAACACGGAATCTCACTCGAACGAGATACTGCCACAACCTCAAAATTGTTATATATAGAGGTGTGTTCCAGTTTCCTCGATGTGGGTACAGAACAAATTTTTTTATAAACAGTATGTGATTTTGCAATTTCTTTCTAAGGTTTCAAACCTTAAACACATCCTTAGAGCTTACAAAGATCTGATGTTCAACACTTAAACATTGCTGGTTTTGCAGTGGAGAAGCTAAGAAAGGTACTTTCATGTTCAACATGGTAGACGACATAAAGCTGTATCAGTGGATGCTGAGGCATTCGTGGAGGCGACTGTTGTGGACGAGCATCCTAGAAGAAGGATACTTTTTGCATGGAAACTGTGAATATTGGTAGAAGATCAGAGGAGCGTTAAGTCTCGTGGGTATCGAGTCATTGTATAAGACTACCATATGACTTTGTAAAACATTTTTCATAGTGATTGTCTGGCCCAGGCCATCCAAGGTTTTTTCCTGATTGGATTTTTCCTTGTGCATCGGTGTTGTCAGTAGTGCTTTACTTTATTTTACTTGCTTTAATCACTAGTTTCATGATTAGGGTTAAACACGATAAAATATGGTTAAGTTAATTTGTGTCACAACTTGGTTTGATAAAATTAAAAAAGATTTAAAAAGGAAAAGAAAAGTTGGTTTTCATTCATCCTTAACTTAATTTCTCTCAAGCAAAAGTTTGTGTTGATAGTTATATAAGGGGACCTACAAATTGGTATTATAGCTAGAAATACATTTTTATTGTGTTTTATCGCTTCTTGCTTGTAAGGATGAATTTTGGTGGTTATGATAGTTTTTGTACTCCGATTTTGTATGGCACCAATTATGCTTATTAGAAAATGCGAATGAGAAGTACTTTAAAATCGATTGATAAGCGTGCTTGGTTAGCGGTTGAAAAAGGTTAGACACCACCTCTCACAAGAGATGGTGGGGTCACTAGTTTGAAACCCGTTGAGTCATGGAGTGAGACTGAATATAGGCTTGCAGAGTATAACTCTAAAGGTTATAACTCTAAAGGTCTGGACGTTATTTCCTTACATGTCACACTTGAGAAGTATAATTCTATCATGACTTGTGAAACTTCGAAAGAAGCTTGGGATACACTGGCACTCACTAATGAGGGCACGAGAACGGTTAGGGTGTCTAAGCTGCAAAATATCACTACACAGTTTGACACGATTAAGATGTTAGAGAGTGAGACGTTTAATGAGTTTTACACTAGTTTGTCCACTATTGTTAATGCAGCGTTTAACCTAGGTGAGACGATTCCCGATAATCAAGTGAATAAGAAAATTTTGAGATCGTTGCCAAGTAGGTTTGATGCAAAAGTGACCATTATGAATTCCCTTGGTTTGATTAACTCGTAGAAACTAGAAGAGATCTTAGGTGACCTACAAACCTATGAACTCGATATGTTTACCTCCAAGAAAGTGCCAAAGAAAGAAAAGGGCATTGCTTTGAAAGCCCTGAAGAAAGAAACTAAAGTTTCAAATGATGATTTCGATTCCTACTTTGAGGATGTCATCTTGTTGGAAAGAAAGTTCAAGAAGTTTCTTCAAATTCATAAGCAATCGAAAGATGCCAAAAAGTTTGAGAAAATTAATAATAAGGGAGACTCCACCCCCAGGGATAAGAGTGAGAAACCTAAGAGAGATGAGTCTAACGGGTGTTTTGAGTGTGAGGGACATGGTCACAAAGTAGCTGAGTGTCCCACTAGACTTAAGAAAGAAGGAAAGAAACCGATATTATACAATGCCACCTTAAGTGATAGTGAACCGGAAGAGGGAGAGGGTTCCCCCATTGAGCATAACTTTGTTGCATTTATGGCATGTCATGTGAGAGACGATGATATATCTTCCCATGAGGATACTCATGTGCATGACACTTTCAAGGCTGCTGAGAGTGCTTCCCGAGAGGGTGAGGGTGAAGAGAGAGAGGATGAGGATATCGATTTAGGAGAGTTGAAAGGTGCATTTTGAGAGTTGTTTGAGGAGACGGTAAATGTGAAAAGGGAAAACTCAAAATTGCAAGGTAAGTTAAAAGAGTGTGCCGTAGAAAATAATGATGCGTTAATTGAGGATCTCAGGGCACGGGAGAAGAATCTTAGGGAGAAACTAGAGTATGTAGAGAAAGAGAGAGACACCCTTAAAGGTTTGATGGAGGCCTTAAAAAAGGAGGTGCAAGAGTTTGAATAATTTAGGCGTCTACTCGAGGCTATGATTAAGGAGTTGGACGAGAGTTTCAGAGACTCGTCTAGAGTTAAGTTTGACTTGGAGTCTAGGTCAGAGAAATTGGATAAGACATTAGGCACCGTTGTAATACCCCATATTTTTATTCTTTCTAAATTTGGGGATTTATTAAATTTAATGTGAGTTATTAATTTAATATAAATTCGGAAATTAATTATTTTATTAATTACTAACATGATGAGAGTTAGTAATCATTAGAAACTTGTTGAATATTACTAATGAGTAAAGTAATATAATATTGGTTCTATTAAATGTCACGAGTGAATAAAATGACAATTTTGAAAATTTAAGTCGGGACACGCCTGTGTCGTGTCGGGACTAAATGTTGATTAATAACTCAACTCAACTCAACAAAGCCTTTTCCCAATTATTTGGGATCGGCTACATGAATCCTATTTTTCCATTCCATTCTGTCCAGTGCAATATCTTCGGTTAAACCATATGATATCATGTCCTTTTTTATAATATCCCACCAAGTTAATTTAGGCCTACATCTACCCCTTGGGTTACCATCAATACTAACTAAATCACTCTTCATTATAGGAGCATCCATTGGTCTACGCTTGACTTGTCCAAACCATCTAAGTCAATTTTCTCTCAATTTATCTTCTATATGAGCTACTTTTACCGTTTCACGAATTTGTTCATTTTTAATTTTATCCTTTCGAGTTTTACCACAAATCCATCTTAGCATTCGCATCTCCGCCACACTCATTTTCTGTACATTTTGTTTCTTGGTTGCCCAACACTCTGCCCCATATAACATGGCGGGTTAAATATTGATTAATAAAAGTGAATAAATTATAAGTCACCCGTATGGTCATTTGGAGTGCGCCAAAGTGTCCGAAAGGGTCGAGATAGTCAGAAAAGTGTACTCGGGGGTTTAGTTTGGGTCTCGGGGCATTTTTAGGCTTAATTAGTACCCCGAGAGGGCATTTTGGAAATTTTGTAATTTTGGGTAATTAAACCCACGAATTTGCAAGGGTTATATCAGATGCCTAAGGTTGTCGTCTAGGGTTAACACAATCAAAAACAAGTGACGGCCATTGGAGAAGGAAGGAGATAGCTTGCCAAGGTGTTCTAGGACGAAAACTCCTATGTTTACGTCGTCGTCGCCGCCAAACGATAGATCACGTCGCAAGGATCATACCCACACTGATTTCAGCACAAATTAGAGACCAAAAATTCCCAGGCAAGTATTTATCTTGCTTAATTTCGTTAATGCTTCATTCATGTTAGTTTAGGGTTGATTAGGATGAATTCTATGAAAGAAAACCCTGTTGGAGATTATAAAATTGCATGTTTTAGTGATATAGATGATAATCTGGAAATCCCCTTCATATGTAGAGGTTTAACCACGGATTTGTGATGAATTAGAAGTAGAATTTCTGTAAAAAGAATGATTAGAACAAAGATAAAGAAATTTTTAGGGTTCATGAGAATTGTATAAATTTTGGCACTTTAATCCTTGATTCTGGATGAAAACTCACATTCCTTACGTTGAATATTGTCCATTTAGGTTTAGAACGTTTGTGGTATGAATTTCTGGGAGTTTGGGAGTTAAAAATTCAGATTTGGATGATGTTGGATGATAGAACCCGTAACTGGTTTTCTGCAGAATTCGACATACCTGCTTGATCGATCGATGGATCATAGAGCATCGATCGATCGATGGTTCGATCGATTGAACACCTGCCCTCGATCGATCGACCCCTCCTGGCAGACTTATATTTCCCCTTCTAAATAGTTGAATTCAATTTAAATGAGTAATAATCTTTGGACATCCTTATTAAAATATTTTGGGAGATAAAGAAGACCAGTAGGACTTATAAAAAATATGAAACCATTAATGTAAGACGAGATTCACATTTTTAGGGATGTTTACATATAAGGGACGAGGGAACTATGTATTAGAGGAGAAGCGTAAGGTAGTTATGTTGGAAAATAAATGAGTACCTACTGAAATTACACTTGGGAGTATAGTAATTCACGAGTACCACTTGATAAGTTGGGATAATCCCACAAATTAAGATAAGAGGCAAATGTTATACGTGATAACTAAATAACGAGTAATAAGGACAAATGTCATAATTAGGGGTTATTAGATGTACCTAAAATTGATATGGTAATAGTTGTATATTTATATGACTGTGTTTATGCATATACTATATACGTGTGAAAATCATGTCCGCGCTACTTGCTATCCCTGAGGTTATCGCGCTGGGACAGTCTTATCTCAAGGAGCCTTAATGGGGGATATTGACTCGTACCCTATAAGATAGTAATCCTTCGGTACAGGCTATCGAATCGATAGTTCAGACGGTCCTAAGAGACGTGAGGGCATGTGCTGACCTCTTAGAGACCTGGAATCTATGCTTCGCCTCAATATTTTATGTGTTTGTGTTAATACAGTTTAAGGGTGATTCCGAACTTGTATTTCCCTTAGTACGAGTGATACGGGGACTGGATAGCAGAGTATTCCCGCACCATAATTATTATGTGGGGTGTTGTTGGAATATATATATTATATGAGTATTTAATATATATATATATATATATATATATATATATATATATATATATATATATATATATTAAATGCAGGAATTTGAGACTACCTATTATGTTTATGGTAAGTAAGATATGAATAATTATTTCAACTTGGAAATGAGTGTTTGAGAAGTATAATAAGTTACTGAGAACCTTTATTAGCAAATAAAGTTTAAATGAGAACATTGTAATCAAATGAAATCAACCTCTTAAACAATTGAATTTGTCAGTTAAATCTTACGAGCGACCTAAGATAAGATAAGTTAAATCGTTGGGAAGGTTAGTACGATAGGCGTGCACATTAGAAGAGAGCTGAGAATTTCTCAAGGGAGTGCCGCACTAATATGTTGTTGCATTGGCCAGTAAACATTTTAAATACTTGCTAAACAAATTTTAAATCGTTTTTACAGTCGGGCTCTGACCCGTTTCCATTTTCTTTTCTCTCTTGTATATGTATATGTATGTATTATAGGTGCCCAGCCACAAGGAAGCCATGCATAGGATCCTTTGGTAGGAACGCACTGCAGCTTAGGTGGGAGTTGCAGGCCCCTTGCTTAGACGACCTCATTTCTTGATTCCACTTATAACATTTATTTTATCCCGTTGGGCATGTGTCGCCCTTTTCCATTATTCAGTTGTTTTATTGGATATTGTAATTCATTTATTTCCAGTATTTGCACTTTGGGATTTATTACTGTTAGGATGTTTTTAATTTAAGTTTTAATTGTTGGAATTTCTTGGTTGGATGTTTAATAAATTGGATTATTTGTTCCAGTATATTTGTTGGATGATTATTAAATTATGGATTATGTAAAGTTTCAAATGTTGGTTTATAAAATAAAATTCGGGAAAGTAATGTCTAAAATGGTTTTGACACTTAGCTTAATTATTTAGGGTTTTTAAATTGGAATTTTTTTTACGACAGTGATGCTAAGAATGAACCAACTGTTCACCTTGATTTTAATTTAATAAAGGAGTGATCGCCTGGTATTTAATTAGGCACGGTGTCGCAACTGTACAAGTCAAGAAAGATAGGTTTGTTATAGGCTATGATAAGAGAGTTACCAAACCCAAAGCCAATACCATTCGTGTGAGAGAGCCAACTAGGAAAATGAGGAGAGGTCGATATTTTTCTAATCATTCCCACCATGTTTACACGTGTTCCCATTACGGTAGGAAAGTTCACCTTACGGGATTTTGCTATGGCCTTAGGAATGATCCTAGGAAGTTTAGAAATAAAGTTGTGTTGCTTCCCAAAACCTCCCATGCGTTATGTTACACCTACTTTGATTAGGAAATCTGACTTAGTGACTTTAGGTAAAAAACTTGATGGTTCTCATTTGGTTGCACTTGATTCTTCCCATGCTAAATCTAAAGGTTGAGTGTTTCCATATTTATCACTTTGTATTATATTTTTCATTTATTGCATCTCATTTGAAAAATACAAAAAGATTTTTGGTTTTTAAATTTTTTTGAGAAAAACGCAAAAAGATTTTATTCTTTCTATTTTTAGTTAATTTTTTTTAAAAAGCTAAAAAGATTTCTATTTTTTATGTATCGAGTTAACATGTTTGATGTGGCATATTGGTGTTCTTAGACCCCCTTCCTTCGATTATCCATGTGGCTAGGACATTTTTTTCATTATTATCGATGCTTAGAATGATCTTAACCATTGTGTTATGGGGTTGTTTCGAAGTTGATATGCATTTTGATTCAACTTTGTGTAAATGCCATGATTGCACACCTTCTCGAGTTTATATAGATGTTTGACTACTCTTGCATATTTGAGTTTGGTGAGACATTTTTATCTCAATTTTGTCATCTATACGTAAGTAGACACAAGGAGGAGGCGTGCATGTAATTACCATTTATCGTGAGGATTAAATTGAAAAAAATGATGAGTGTTCACGGGAAAGGGCTGCGAGAGTGTAAAATTGGCTCGTCGTGAATGCCACCATTAAAAAGAGTCCGAAAAAATCATAAGGCAATAAAACGAATCATATGCCAAAAATGGGCCAAATTAGTATACTGCATTCAAAAGAGAATATGATATATAATTGAGTGATTTTTTATGGATAAAAAATTTAAATGGGTTTTCACAAAGAATCCTAAACATTGAAAATTTGTGTAATGACATAATTGTTTGTAGAATCGTCAATATTCCAAATTCGTGTGCATGTTGTTTGTTTAGTTTATTAAGCTCATACTTTAATTGTCACATCTGGATATGATAAAATATGATGATAGATTGCTATCAGTGAGGTCTTCTTGATCGTTTTGATGTGTTGGAATTGTGATTCTTTTGTTTTAGTTTACGCACATACATTATGTGTTCATATTTAGGCACATCGATACTATGTTAGCATGTTTCTCATATTTGTTTGTCTTTGAGTTTCTTAGTTTTGCTACTATTTTAATACTGTTTCGTAGTTTTTGAGCCCCATTCAGTTAGAACTTTCAAATAATCTTTCCACTGGGAAACTCTATTTAATTTTTTGTGGAGACTGTGAAAGTTTGATTATGTCGTTCAAACGACAACCGTCGCTCGTTCGAATGACAACCTGTTTGACCAAATTGAATTTTATTATTAAGTTATGTTTCAATACCCTGCTGCATATTGATTCATATTTTGGTACTGGGTTTCTGTATATGCAGTTTACTTTGATCATTTACATATTTTGTAACATTGGTTTGTTTATCACACCTGCTTAGACTAATATATTTTTGTGTCATTCATTGGTTGCTAGCTACAGATTTGACATTACTTGATCATTTTTTAGTTGTTTGTTAAATGTTTATCTAGCATATTATGAGTTGAAGTAATAAAATTGGTATATCACATGCTAGATTTGTTTATCTTCTCACCAGATTGTCTATTCGAGAAAAAAAATAGGGAGAGATGTCTATGATGTAGGGGGAGTTTTGTGAGTTTTATGCTTGTTACACATACTGGTATTATGTTTGTATCATGTTTACATATTGATCTCCTTTTTAGTTACATAATAAATTATTTGAATTTTATATTTCATATTTATTTATATCATTTGTTCTTCCATACCTGATTTGGTATTTGTCTGTTTCATATGTGTAGGTATGCTTAAAGAGATTAAAGAGATAAGAGATTTCAATTCTACATCACACTCAAACATTCAGAGACAGTTTCATGCTTATCGATTCATTATTTATGAGTATTATCATGTACTGATAATGTAATTTTAGTTTTGGTTTTTATGGGATGGGATTTAGGCGTTATATGGATTGACGACCTGACTTAGGCATTTCACTATTGGTTTTGTCCCGGAATAGTCAAGGGGGGAGATTCGTAAGGATCAAATTTCCAATTGAGCCTTAATGTAGTTTTGACTTATTCTCGGAACAAAACACGTTTGAGTCATAGGTTGATGCTTCTTGTCTGGTCACTACGAGACTATGACATGTCGAAGATTAATTGAAGATGTTGCGGAAAAGCTACAAGGAATAAATCATACCAAAGTTTAATTATTACAATTTTTCGTCTTCAAGGTTTAATTGTATATTTAGATCAAACAGGTATGAATGCATAATGATAATGAAACTCAAAATTTTATTTTACAAAAATAAGGATGCTATTTTTTAAGAAAATGTTTTTAAAGTGTTTTAAATGTTTTCAGTTAGTTTTAATCATATGAGGATGGATTAGAGTTGGATAATAGTTTGTTTTTAGTAAAACTCTATTTTTAAAGTTGGATTAGTATCAGACTCTAATTATAGCATCGTTCAAACGACACATGATGTCGTTAGAACGAAACCTGGTGTCGTTTGAATGACACATAATCTCGCTCAAACAAGATACTTCCACCGCCTCAAAATTGTTATATATAGAGGTGTGTTCCAGTTTCCTCAAAGTGGGTGAAGAACGAACAAGTTTATAAACAGTAGGTGATTTTTCAATTGCTTTCTAGGTTTCAAAGCTTAAACACATCCTTAGAGTTTACAAAGATTTGAGTTATCATTACCATATGTTATGTGATCTTTGTTGCACCAAGTTGGGTTTGTTCAACACTTGAACATTATTCATTTTGCAGTGGAGAAGCGAAGAAGGTTACTTTCATGTTCAACATCTTAGATGACATAAGGTCGTATAGGTGGATACGGAGGCATTTGTGGAGGTGACTGTTGTGGACGATCATCGTAGAAGAAAGTTACTTTCTACTTGGGCACTGTGAAGATTGGTAGAAGATCAGAGGAGCATCAAGTCTCATGGGGATCGAGTCATTGTATAAGACTATCGTCTGACTTTGTAAAACTTTCGTCATAGTGATTTTCTGGCCTGCGTGATCTGATATTTTTTCTCGGTTGGGTTTTTCCTCGTACATCGGCATTGTGAGTATCAATTTACTTTATTTTACTTGATTTAATCACTAGTTGCATGCTTAGGGTTAAATAAGATAAAATCTGGTTAATTTAATTTGTGTCACAACTTTGTTTGATAAAATTGAAAAAATGTTTTTTTTAAAGAAAAGTTGGTTTCAATTCATCCTTAAGTTAATTCCGCTCAAGAAAAAGTTTTTGTTGATAGTTATATAAGGGTACCTACACAACGGGTGGCGGAAAATACTTGCAGTCAAATCGCACCCAAAACTCAGCAATGGACATCATGTCCCTCTCCTCGACAGTGGTATCCGACTCTAAACAATGTAAAGTTACACCGATAAGTCTAAAATTTTCCAACATCTGAATTAGCACGTCGATGCAATCAACCATGTGCAAGTGTCTTTGAATATCTTTCTTCCACTAGGATGTTAGGATCACGTCAAAACTCCCCTGAAACTCTGGTTGGTGGCCCTTCTAAAATTCCTCCCTCACTCTCTACCAATCTGATGGCCCTGGGTGGGCCTAGATAACTGGTGCCACTAGTTGCTTCGGTGGCTGATTTGTCTGAGAGAAGTGAAGAGCTATGGTAGCCGTAGCGGTGTTAACTTCCTGTGCCACGATAGCGACCACCTCTGCTATCATAATTGTCCCCTGCGATGGATGTGGTTGTGGTGCATGTGGCTCCTACTGAGCCTATCTCTCATCAACTCTCACCACTGCTCTCGATAGTCGTCAATTCATTGGTGGAATCTGAAAGCAGATTGAATTGCATGGCATATAAAAGCAGATCAAATACGGAAGGATGAATGCAGTGGTCCTAATAATAGGGCTCTATGTCAAAGAACACTACGCTGAAATCGTAGTAAGCCACACAGATCCTATGGGCACTAAAACTTGATGCTCTGATACCATCAGTGACACCCCACCTACTTTAATCATAGGTGATCTATCGTTTATCAAAACAAATATGAATAGTATTTGGTTTAGTCTTAGTATCACTATCAAAAATCATTTAGATTACTAACTACCTATGTTAAATTCCAGTGCCAAATTTTATCTTGTTATTGACTGAACAACATGTAGAATAAAACTAAAATAACCAAACCATCCACACAGTATTAGTCTAAATAAAACATACGACAGATAGGTAAATAAATAATACCGAATAAACCATCGGTTCCCCAAACAAATGCAAATACAAGTTTGAACTAATAAACTTAATCCACAAAATATAATAAATAAACTGATGTACTAAATAATCTGAATGGCAACATGCCCACATAAATAGTGAATGAAACTCCTAAACTAGGAATGAAGAACTGAAGCGTCTAAAGCAAATCCTGCAAGCCTCCACAATGCTGTAGCTACGCTTCCTTGGAAAGAATCATCATTCTGGGAGTCCCTGTGGATGGACACCTAAAAAAAGTTTGGGAAAATATTTTGACACGGTTCAGAGCCCAAAACCATAAGAAAATATTTTTCAAGTAATTAAAATGAAATAATTTAAATACGGATTAACAGTTTTCATATTTAAGCGGGTGTCGCATTCTCTTGAGATATTACTCACCTCTCAACTATTGTGCACACTTAACACAAAATCTCTCTAATTGAACTAGTTATACGATCCAACCTAACACAAATATCTTAACTAGATATACGATCTCACCCAACTAGTTAATCTTTTCCACTTTAACTTATTGTATAACATTCACACTAGCTATATAAACCTTACATTCACACCTTGTAGTTTTAACCCCTCTATAATTTATCTGTGTTTTTATATACATAAGAATATACCACATCAATCACACATATATCGCATATAATAACCATCATTCCGAGTTGTAACTCACTAGATGCTTGTCTCTAAAATTCTATCGTCCCAGGTATGCTCACTTTAACCCGATTACCAAAAATCAGTTAACTCACACCAAAATAGGTAAAAAAATCACAAATGAAGTGGATGCGGTCATATTTTCCCGACAGTGAAACTGAATCACATAATAAAATACTGAATGATATGACCTGGGGACTATACTCTCCCCATATTCACTAGCCCGGGGATTCACCTATATTGCGTAACGTCCTATGATAGCACTAGAGGGGTATGTATTCACATAAATATCTAACACCGACATTTATAAAGCACACAAGAATATGAATATATATATATATATATATATATATATATATATATATATATATATATATATATATATACACTATCATATATTCTGTATATATATAATTAAATTGAATCGGCAAACCCGCGTCCAATTCCCGTAGTACTAGACCATAATACTCGAGTCTATTTGTTGACTCTTATTTTATTTAATTTCACATTCTAAGATACACACACTCACCCAATCGACCGTATTTAAGCATTTATGAATTTAATTCACTTAATTCGTCCCTAAGGTTTCACACCTTTCCTCACTCTTTAATCCCTTATTCACACACCAATAACACCCTAGGTATTAGTTTCAATATAATTTGGACTGATTACATCCACCATAACATCACCCAAAAGAATTAAGGACAAAAAATTAAAATAAACAAACTTGTTTAACAAACAGGTATCATCGATCAATCGATGAAATCGATTGATCGATCGATACCTGCTTGCAGCAGGTTCGTCCCCGACATGTTTTTCCACCATTTTTCACTATTAAAGCTTCATAATTTCTTCTTAAACTCAAACCAATACTTACCAACTATTAGCACATGTTCGCAACAGTTTCTAATAATCAAAATCATTAATAAACAGTAATAATTCCTACTTTAATTAGTTATATAACGAATTGGGTTTTCTCGCATTTATTCGACCTCATATTCAATTTGGTTTCTATAATCCAAATTGAAGGAAATTGGCTACTAGGTTTCAACTTTAAACCAAATCCCAACATCATATGATAGTGTCCCATCGTCAATTAATCATTAATTTGACATTTAATGCTCAAATCCCCAAAAACTCATTTTTACATGTGATAACCCTCCCAAAAATGAATTTATCTAAACCTACCATGATATGAACATGAGTTTTTACAACTAAAATAAAAAAAAAGTTAATTAATTGCCTTTTTAGATTCGTAGAGTCTGATTATATGTTGGGGATCGAACTCTTCAATCTCCTTTGATTTTGGATCCCAAGGCTTCTCCCTTTTCTTCCTTCCCCCTCCTCAAATTCTAGGGTTTTGATTATATTTTTCTGCTGCCCAAAACTCTTTAATTTACGTTTTATAACTCAAATCCTGAAATTTGGCTAACGGGCCAAGCCCAAATGAACCAAACACCCCATGTGGGTCTGATTATGTCTAAAATGACCTCTGGACCCAATTACTATCCCTGGGTACAATATTTTCATTATCTCGACCCCTTTGGGACCAATCGTGGCCTCAAAATCACCATCTGAGTCACCATATAATAATTTCCTATCTCGACCTCATATAGGCTACACACGACCCTCGGTTGAGATATAATATATTCACGACACTATCACTCACTATGACGTAAACTAATCATTTACTATTCAGTTAGTAATTCTATTGTATAAATATTAATCATTATCTCTCCAGATTAATATTTTAATAAACACATAATAATTAATTCAAATAAATTATGTCATACGTGCAATTTGAAATATCCGAATTAATTAAATAATAAATGCTTGGAAATACGGGGTGTTACACTCAATTTGTGGCCACTCAATGTTGTTTGATTAAAAATCTTCATGATTACTCAATTTTTCATTTGAGAATTGAAAATGGTATGGAATTTGTAGGGAAAGGAGTGAAAAAGTATTAGGACTACCATGATATTAAGCATGAGTTTTTCTCTCTTGTTACACCTCAACAATGTAACACCTTGTATTTTTGAAATTTTTTATTTTAATTGTGGGATTAAATCATTTAAATGGGAAATTATTTATAATTAATTCGAATTTAAGTAAATAATTACTAGCATGATGAGAGTTAGTATATATTGATGAGAATTATGTTGAATATTACTTAATGAGTAAAGTAATACAAGATTATGAAAATAATAAAGTTGTCATGAGTGAAAAATACAACAGTTATTTTACACTTAGTTGGGATGCATGTGTGAGTCGTGTCGGGTTTTAAATGTGGAATTAAAATATAATATTATTTTTGGTTATTTGGATGGTTGTTTTGATTACTCCAGTGTGTCCGTATGGATCGAGATAGTAAAAAAAGTCTACTCGGGGGTTTAGTTTCGAGTCCGGGGCAACTTTAGGCCAACCTCACACCCCGGAGGGGTATTTTTGTCTTTTAAAAAAATTGGGATTAATTAATGGACAAAAATTAAAGAAATATATTTGCATGTACGTGGGGGAGTAAGGGTAAATAACTAGTAAACCTAAGAGAGAGTCCAAGAGGAAGAAGGAAAAGAGGTTCCTAGGAGTTTCAACGACAAACCCAGTCACCTTTAATCAAACACATCATCAAGGTGTAGATCAGGAAGTGGAGAACGCATCTATACCAATTTCAAGCGACGAATCATACCTTCGTGAAAAGAAAAGTTTTTATCTTGCTTCATTTAAATAATATAATATCCATGTTGGACTAGTTGATGATTTATTCATGATATTATGAACTCTAGGACTAAAATTGCGTATTAATCCATGATTGTGGTATAGGTTTTGGGCGTAGTTGAATAACCATTTACTCGGCATTAGAGTCTGAATTTTATATATTGAAATCATGAATTTTAAATCTGGAATTGTGACTAATGGTGATTGTATGAATTTAGGGCTTTTTCATGATTTAAGAATTTAATCTGAATCTATAATGAAATTGTAAGGATTTGTTGTTCAAAAGGTGTTAGAAAGCATTCAATTACTAGTCGTTATGGTTTAAAATCATTGTCTTTGAGTTACTTAAAGTTTTATGTGATTTGGGTGTTGAAAAAGTTGGGAAAATGCAGTTTCTAGAGGCCAGGGACGATGTTCGAAAATCTCGTTCGAACGAGATTTTAGAGTAGATTCGTTCGAAGTTTCGTTCAAACGTCCTCATTTGAACGAGCTTCCAACCAAAATTCAGGCCTTATTTTGTTCGAAGTTTTATTCGAACAAGATTTTTTCCAGATTCTAATGAGATTTTAGAACATCAATTTGTTTTCCCAAACAAGTTAAAACCTGACAAGGTTGATTCAAGTGAGGGAGAATGACCTATGCTAATCTTGAGGATTTAGGAAATTATTCTGAATCTGTGATAAAATTATAAGGATGTGATCTTGAAAAGGTGTTAGAAATCATTCAATTACTAGTTGTTATGATTTAGAATCTTTGGCTTTGAGTTAGGTAAAGTTTTAGGGTGTTGAAAAAGTTGGAAAAACGCAGTTTCTAGAGGTCGGGGACGATGTTCGGAAACCTCATTCGAACGAGAATTCAAAGTAGATTCGTTCAAAGTTTCCTAAAAACGAGCTTGTTCAAAGTTTCCTTTGAACGACCTCATTCGAACGAGCTTCTAATAAAAATTCAGGCCTTAGTTCGTTTAAAGTTGCATTCGAAAGAGATTTTCCCCAATTTCTAACGAGATTTCAGAAGTGCAAATTTTTGCCCAGACAAGTTAAAACCTTACAAGGTTTATTCAAGTGAGAGAGAATGACCTACCCTATTCTTGAGTGACTTCATTACATAGTCCAGTGGTGAGATGATTGTGTAACGACTAAAGGAAAACGTTGGAATAAGAGGGCCTTATGTAATATATATAATAGAGAGATTAATCATACCAATAGCGTAACGTGAGTATTAAAGATAATAATCCTAAGTATAAATTCAGGGATTTGGTTTCTGTGAATACCTAATTATTATTATATGTTATGTATGAACCTATTGATTGAATTAATGTGTGTATAACATACCTACGCTTCTTGCTATCGGTTGGAGGTTGCGCATTGTGGACGATCATATCTTGAGGAGCCTTTAGGGGGATTTTGATTCGTATAACTAGAACATAAAACCTAGCTGCGAGCCATTAGTGAGAACGATAATGGTGCCTTCATGTGGGTGCGTGGGTATGTGCAAAACCAATGGGATTAGAACTATGTTTGCCTCCAATATGTGTGTTTGTTTTGATGGTTCGCGAGAGATTGAACCAATAGTCCTTCATGCAATGAGTGGCGCACCGAGACATGATAACAGAGTATGCATTGCACCAACGGGGCCCTAACCCATTGGTGCTGAAATAATATATATATATATATATATATATATATATATATATATATATATATATAGAGAGAGAGAGAGAGAGAGATGTATACCTATTACTTATTCTACTGTGCGTGTTTAGTAGATATGGAAATAACGATATTTCAAAATATTCTTAGTGAGAAAAATAATACCAATGAGAATAGCAGTTTTGTATGTGAATAACTATCCTTAAACTTATGAAAATCCAGGATACGAGTGATAGGGGTAAACGCATGAGGTTATTGGTGTGATAAAAGTCATCTTCGGGCTAGTTAGGAGGGGTAGCATGACTAAGATGGGTTAAATATAAGCGTTAGATGTGCACATTAGATGATAGGTGAGTATCTCAAGTGAGAGTACGAATATCTAATGTGTACACAATATGTGCTATTATTTTGATTTAGGCACTCGTTAATTTTCAAACTATTTTCAACTCGGGCTCTAACCCGTTTATTGCAAATACCTTTTCTTTTGTTAAATTATTTTAGGTGCCCAGCCACAGGGACACCAAGTATAGGAGTTCCATTTATTTGATGAGCTATAGCTGCTATGGAAGTTATAGGACTTGGTAAGAGAACCCTCCATGACTTTCGTTTCTTCATCTTAAGTTATTTATTCCAGTTAGGGCATGTTTCACCTTTTATTAGAGATGATGGATTTATTTATTTACTCCTTTCAGTTGTTGGTTTATTTTCTTGGATTATTGTATTCAGTATTTATGCTAGATGTGTTTACTCCAGTCACATTTTTTATTTAGTCATTTTATTTCATATGAGTTTAGTTTGAATGGTGTATGTTTAATAATTGGTTAATTTGATTTTATGTTGATTAAAATATAAAATTTTGACATCAACCTTTTTAAATATTAGGTGGTTAGTGATAATAACAAGATTAGCGGCAGTGATGCATATTCTGAACCAACTGGATATTCTGATTTAATTTAATAAATGACAGCCGATATTTAATTAGGTGGGGTGTCACGTGTGGTATTATAGCATCAGGTTCTATAGTCCTTAGGATCTGTGCGGCTTGATATGCTTCTAGTGTACCATTCTTTGATATAGAGCCCTATATTTAGGACTGTTGTATTCATTAATTGCGCATTTTATGTCCTCAACTATTTGAGATATGACTGTGGACTAATAAATCATCTCTCTCATTTCAGATGCCTCCTAGATGTGCACAGCGAGCTCCAAGGGATGCCAAGCTCGAGCCCCAGCCAACTCCGGCCTAGGGTACGATGAATGCTGCGGAGGTTGCCGCTATTGTAGCGCATGTAGTAAATACAGCTCTGGTCATAGTACAGTCGGACCCACCCCAGGCATCGGTGGTGGCCCCAATATTATCTCAAGCATTCCATTATGCTTGGGAGAGAGTCAGAGATGTCTTCCATAAGGCACACCTGTCGGAGTTCATAGGGAGTTCTAATATTGTGGTTGCGAGCCAAATGCAGAAAGGCATCCAACGTCACTTGAGGATGTATGAGTGCACTGAGGTTCAGATGGAGATACCAGCTAACTTTAAGCTAGTGGGAATGACATTGTAGTGGTGGGATTCCATTACCACTGCTGAGGAGAGAGATAGCATGACTATCTAGGACTTATGTGTGCTGTTCGACTATAAATATTTCCTTTCCTTCGTTCAGACTGAGATGAGGTGGAAATTACTAGATCTCACCCAAGAGGGGAGGACCATTGCAGAGTACGAGGAAGAGTTTATGAGATTAATTAATCTGATTCCAGATGAGGTACCTACTAAGGGGAAGAAAATTCAGATGCTTATAGATGACTTGACGTGGAGGATTCGTCAGCACCTTTTAGGTAATCTTTCATTGGGTACGTATACTGATGTACTTAACGTTTCCCTACTACACTGCTAAGATCACCGATTCCATCAGTAGGGAAGCAAACGAGTGGCGGACCCACCCCAGGACATGCTTCTCTTATGGAAACAATGGCCACAAACGTTAGGATTGTCCTCAGAAGGGTTGAGTCGCACTGCAGTAGCAGCAGTAGGGCGATCATCAGGAGCCCAAGTGGCCAATATTTCCAGTCGCCCTACCAGCACCACCGTAGATAGCAGCTTTGCCAACTGTTCTAGTAGTTTCTATCCAGCAGGGACAGCTACAGTATGGGCGTGTCTACAACGTCCACCAGTCCACCAGTCCATAATTACCTAAGCTCCACCCGCAGTTGAGGGTATGTTTTCTATCCAAGGGACTTTGGAGAGGATATTATTTGACACAAGGGTTTCACATAGTTTCATTGACACTAGTTTATACGTACTGTGGGGTTATTAGACACGTCGGAGATCATATTTACTAGTGTAGACTCACCATTGGGATATTGGTCATTGATATTCTTTATATGTCGGGGAGTGGGCTTAAAAATTTAGAGATTGATCTTACTCGTCGTTATGCTTATCTTAGATATGCACGAGTATGATGCTATTATCGAGATGGATTTGGATAGTTATGTATTGAGCAATGATTAACTGATATAATCGTAGTATTGTGTTCGTAATACCCGATCGGGAGATGTTTTTAGTGGCGATGCCTCGTCCTGAGGGAGGTTCATCCACCCATTTATATTATATAGAGGAGGAGACCTCTAAGGAGGTGGTGATTCCACTTGATTCAATTGCGGTTGTTGGTGTGTTCGCTAATGTATTTTAGGACATACCAGGGCTACCGTCTAGCAGAGAGATAGAGTTTGTGATAGACTTGATGCCAAGAACTCGATCGATAGCCCGTGCACCCTACCGTATGGCTCCAGCAGAGATGAGGGAACTACGGGATCAGATTGAGTAGTTGTTGGGTCAAGGCTTCATCGACAGAAGTACCTTGCCATAGGGTGCTCCCATACTGTTCATAAAGAAGAGATATGGGTCACTATAGTTGTGTGTTGACTACCAGAGTTGAATAAGGTCACTATACGGAATAAGTATCCATTGTCTCGAATTGATGACCTATTCGACCAGTTGAGGGGTGCTTCCTACTTCTCAAAGATAGACTTGAGGTCGGGATACTATCAGTTATGTATCAGAGAGGAGGACATGCCTAAGATTGCTTTATTTATGCGATATGGATCCTATGAGTACAGGGTTATGCCAATTGGGCTAACCAACGCATCGACTGTATTCATGGACTCGATGAACAGAGTTTTTAGAGAGTTCTTATATAATTTCATCATTATCTTTATTGATGACATCTTGATTTATTCCCGGACTGAGAAGGATCATGCCGAGCATTTGAGGCTGGCTTTGTAGACACTCTATGAGCACGAGTTGTATGCAAAATATGATAAGTGTGGGTTCTGGCTGAGGGAAGTTTAGTTTTTAGGGAACATTATCTCTGAAGAGGGGATATTCGTTGATCCGGGGAAGGTGTCAGCGATGAAGGAGTGGGGATAGACCACGACGCTAACAGAGGTACGTAGTTTCTTGGTGCTGGTCGGATACTACAGGAGATTTATTCATGGATTCTCAAAGATAGCAGGTCCTATGATAAATTTTACTCATAAAGGGGTGCCATTTATATGGGGTGATGCCTTCCAGTAAGTTTTTGATGAGTTGAAGGACAAGGTGACTTCAGCACCAGTTTTAGCACTACCCAGGACGGGGGATGGAATACCTGGTTTACACTGATGTGTCCTCACTAGGACTTAGGGGTGTGCTTCAGTAGGAGGATAAGGAAATATCTTATGCTTCTCGTAAGCTTAAGTATCATGAGAAGAGTTACCCCACCCATGACTTGGAGTTAGCAGTAGTCGTGTTTGCGCTTTGGGTATGGAGACATTATCTCTTGGGGGAGAAATTTTACCTATTCATAAATCACAAGTCACTTCAATACTTATTCACGCAACGGGAGTTTAATATGCGTCAATGGAGGTAGCTTGAATTTATGAAGGTCTATCAGTACGACATCCATTATTACTCGGGGAAGGCTAATGTGGAAGCAGACGCGTTGAGCCGCACGCCAGCAAGTGAGTTGGCCTGTGTGTGGAAGTCAAAATGGAAGGAACTAGGACATCAGGAGGTAGTTGCCAGATCATTCATGTCAGTATTGATGGTTACACCCGAGATCATTACTAAAGTGATACAGTCTCAGGTAGCAGGCTCGTTCTATCAAGATCGAATTGTATAGCTTCTAGATGAGGGGGTAGAGTCCTATTATGTGAGCTCAGATGGGGGTTTATGCTTCAATGGAAGACTAGTAGTTCCAGAGGGGGAGGAGTTATGACATGCGATGATGGCAAAGTCACATGGTTAATGATTGGTGGTGCATACCGGAGGGGATAAGATGTACCAGGATAAGAGGCGATAGTTCTGGTGGAGTGGAATAAAGAAGGACATCGTAGAGTTTGTTTCAAAATGTGCCACTTTTTAGCTGGTAAAAGTGGACCACCAGAGACCACTAGGGATCCTACATCCGTTAGAGATCCATATGTGGAAATGGGATACATTTCCATGGATTTCATCTATAGGGCTGCCCATATCGCAGAGGGGTCACGATTCTAGACAGTGATTATGGATCGGTTGACTAAGGTAGCTTATTTTCTTTCATCTGGATCGATTATACTACAGATAAGTATGCTTAGATCTTCATTACAGAGGTATTGAGGCTCTATGGGGTGCCCCTTGATATTGTGTCCGACTGGAACAAGATTTTTGTGTCTAAATTTTAGGAGAGCTTCGAGGAGGCCATGAGTACAGAGTTACAATTGAGTTCGGCCTATCACCCACAGATTGATGGGCAGACTGAATGAACAAATCAGATGTTAGAGGATATGTTGCGGATGTGTATCCTTGATTTTGATGGGGGTTGGGAGAAATACCTTCCACTGGTGAAGTTTGCTTATATTAACTCCTACCAATTTACTATTAGTGCAACACCATTCAAGGCGTTATATGGTAGGCCTTGTCTTTCTTTAGCGTATTGGCTAGAGGTGTGGGGACAATAAGTTACTTGGGCCAGAGGTTGTTAAGGATACCTCAGCCAGGATTGAGATGATGTGGAGTCATATTCGATTTTCTCAGGATAGACGAAAGAGCTACGCTGATGCCAAGAGGTTCTTCAGGGAGTTCAATGTGGGGGACCAGGTGTTGTTACGAGTATCTCCTATGGAGAGGGTAATTCGATTTGGGAGGAAAGGGAAGTTGGCGCCGAGGTACGTACGGTCATTCCCTATTATTGAGAAGATTGGGCCAGTAGCTTACAGACTTGCATTACCCGAGAACTTGCATGAGATTCATGACGTGTTCCATATTCCTTCACTGCGGAGATATCTGAAATACCCCATATTTTTATGACTTTTAAATTTAGGGATTTATTAAATTTAAATTGAGATATTAATTTAATATTAATCCAGAAATTATTTTAAATGTTTATTAGCGTGATGAGAGTTAGTAATTATTGGGAAATTGTTGAACATTACTTAGTGGATAAAGTAATATGCATAATCGAATTTATTAAATTAGCATGAGAGTATAATATGATAATTATAGAAATTAAATCGGGACGTGCCTGTGTCGTGTCGAGATTAAATTATTATTATTAAAAGTGAATGAATTATAAGTAGCCCGTATGGTCATTTCGAGTGCTCCAATGTGTCCGGGAGGGTCGAGATAGTCAAAATAATGTACCTGGGGATTTAGTTTGGGTCTCGGGGCGTTTTTAGGCCTAATTAGCATCCCAGGAGAGTATTATAGACATTTGACATTTTTGGGTAATTAAACCCACGAATTTCCTAAGAATAAATTGGCCTTTAGGAGTTGATATCAAGTCAAAAGATACCTAGCCTAAGTTTTCGTATACGCAGCATCGACTCAAGTCTTGGTAGTAATGATTTGTTAACAAAATGTATGAACGTCTCTTCCTGTTCGCCTCTTTGTTCTTCAAAGCTCTTTTGATCAAATTAAAAAGTGAGGAATGAATATTATATGCTTCTCCACTTCTTGGACAACGCTATAGATCGAGACACGTCTTTTCGACAATGGAGGAGAGAAAAAATGTGATGGGTAAGGTGTTTAGTAAATTCTTATATTCTATCTAATTTATTAGCTACTCCCTCCACCCCATTAATCTATCCTATCTTTCTCTTCTTTCCATCACGGGTTTGATTCAGTGAAACGTGTGAAGATTTTGTTTTTAAATTCCGTTGAATTTTCAAGAGTCTCCTAAAAGTTAAGAATTTTCTTTTTTGCTTCCCATCAATTATCAACGGCCTGATATTACTATATTTTTTCCCATTCCTAACAGAAAGATCCCCCTTCAAAACCTTGTGATGTAAAATGCTTTTCCATAACATTATAATTCACTTGCATGAACCTTTCTTCACATATTTGAGACTTGAAAGATTTATTTCCTTTTTTTAAGAAATCACACATCCTGTTAATTATAGATAAAAAAAAATCTCATTTGGGGATGGGTGAATTGGTTCCTATACAAGTTTAGTAAATAGTGCCTTTGTGGAAAATTACATGACACGTATGCTTCTGAATTTTTGAAGCTTTAAAGTTCTAATGTTTTGATCGATAAAGTGAGTGGGAAAACTACCTTCCTCCATAAAGAGGAAACCCTAAGGATGCAAACAATGACACACATGCCAATGCATACACCCCATAAAAGTTACTTTTTTCATTTTTTTAAAGACATTACAAGAAAAGGATAACACAAAGAAGTTATTAGTAGAACCACTAATGTAGTAAATCTAACTAGTGCCTGAAAACTAACCTACAAAGAACATCTTGGATATGATCATCATAACCGAAATAGGGTTAGACCATATAACCAACCAAAAAATTATTTGAGACAAATTGAAAGAAAAAGAGTTACTTAAAAAATCAATGTAATCCTAACACATATAATAGATTTTTTAAATCAGAAACAAAAAATTAAAAAATTAAAAATCAGAATTGAAGTAGATCAACAGTTCATCTATAAGAAAAGAAGATGAAACTCAGAATAAAAAACTCCTAAGTTACAGATTCACTTATCAGGAAGTCTAGATATAATCAATGATGGAAATCTAAATATCCAAACAAACTTTTATCAGTAGCATCATTCCATCAAATCCAAGTCACTCCTAAAACAAACTTACTGAACCGTCTATATGTATACTGTAGTGTAGCTTATGATCTGATCTAGATAAAGGATGTCAATTCACAAGCTTGGTATGACTCACAAATTTAGTGTTTTTACTATTAATGTTAATTCACTAAAGTAGATTAGGATTTCCATGGAAACTCATAAATTCGATATGATGTCTCTCAAATTTATTCGTATTATTTACTTAATCCAGAAAATTGAAATTGTAATTATTAACCACAGTGAAAACTCACAAAGTTTCAATGCCGAATCTCAAATTTAGTATGGCAACTCATAAGTTTCTATTGTTTTTAACTTTATTCAAATGAAGAGAAGTTCCTAGCAAATTATTATAAATCAAATTAGTCCTCACAGGTGACAACTCACTTGACCAAGATCTTGCACTTCCATTTTCTTTAGTGTCAGAGACACTAATTAAATCTATTACTAATAAAGGAAAATTGTAGTAATCTGGCATGATTATTTCATATACAACAAAAAAATATGAATAGATAAATAACAAAAAATAAGGTTTAGTCCAAGAAACTAATTTTAAGATGGAATATTAAAAATTGTGTGTAC